>OY728147.1:107941392-109191392 GCA_963277665.1 Viscum album | reverse complement strand
TAGGATCAATACGACGATCAATTATAGTCTCCATGGAATGGAATCAATGATTTAAATAAAGAGTTAAGAGTCCTGATAAATTTAAATAGAATCTTTCACATTATGTTTATAATTAATTTAATTAATTTCTTAAAGAAAAGGATATCGGGTTCTTCGGCACTTTCTTCGTTGGTGATGTTGATCATTTGGAATGACCCTTCTAGATTGTCTCATTGATCTTGTGAGGATAAAAACTAGAATCCCTCTAGTGGTGATCCACACATAATTTGAAGGCCTCTTATTGACACCACTCGTTCTTCAGGTGCAAGTGTGGTGAAGTGAGAGTCTTGTGTCAATCATTCTTGATCGTTTGTTCTTCGATGTTGAAGATCATCTCTTGTTCTTGAGAGGAGGAAGAAGAGGATTCAAGAGAGAAATTTTTTGGCTCAACAATCCTCAATTCACCAAGTGTATGGTGTGTTCTCTATGGAACAATATACGTACTTGTCTATTTATAAGCATGGAACTTCAGTTACAATATTTAATTGCACAACAGAAATTAAATACATTCATGAACATAGATAAAACTCATGCTCATAATAATAATACAGTGCCATTATTTATGGTGCGCCAACTTGTGCAAAATGGATTTATTAATTAGATTCGGCATCATAAAATAATATCAGCGTCATTACTATTTTAACTTGTGAAAACTAATTAAATAATTATTTACCGTCTTGTAAATAATTATTTTACTACTATACTAGCCTTGGATCACTCGAACTCCCCTTCTATTTATTTAACAACAAAATAAATAAATAATTTATTCTCTTAAATAAATATTTTATTTAAAAAATATTAAATAAATATTTATTAAATGTTTAATAAAATAGATAGATATATTTTATTTTATTTATGCGATCATTTTAACTTGAATAAAATTATTCTAAGTTCTTGAGAATAGTATTTATTTCATTAATTAAATTCAAATAGATTTTAAACAAGACCACCAAAAACACTTAGTGTGTGGCCCTCTAGGATTATTTCTTGTTAGAATTAAGCAGGCTTTCCTAAAGTTCAAGAGTATTATCTAGAAATGGGTCAAGGCACCCAAGAGAAATAATGTAAATCTGCAACAACAAAATCCATATATGGGCACTCACTATGTAATATAATCCCTTTTTCTTAATATCTCATCAAGCATGTTTCATGATAGTGTTATCAACCTTTATACTTGATAAGTCATTCTTTGAATATCTTAAATAAACTCGTTGTTACACCATGTCCATGGAATTCCATGTTATGGTTCTATTTCAATCAAAGGGATGAGATATCGACTTCCATAAATGGAAGGGAAAATCCTTCCTTGACTTATCCATTAATAACATGTAACTCATGATACACCCAATGTACCCTACTTCCCTCCATCATATGGTGTGATAGATTTTGTTATTAAAGAAAATTTTGTGATTTTTGACACATATTAATGATAATCTTAAAGTCTAAGTACCATTAAAAATGCTCTCATATAGGAATATATGATGACATAAAACATACAGAATTCCTACCGGTGGGTCTTTTCTCATAACCTCACATCATGGAGATTACTATATGCGAAATTCATGAGAGAAGTCTCATCTGCTTACGAGTACTCTCACCTAACAGTAAGTATACAATGTGTCCCATAACTGTATGTCATCCAATCATTGAACTATGTTTAAGAATATTTTTATAGTATTTCAAGGTTCTCATCATAGCAGGGAACTTCTATGAACTTATCAGTGCAACAAATACTCTAGGACATCATTAAATCATAGTCATTTAAAACAATGAAAAATATGTAATAATATGTTTAATATTTAAATACATTAAATATCCATTTAATAAAAGTACATACATTTTCTTCTAGGAAACCAACTCTTACAAACTCCCACTTTTACTATAGCCAACTGCCTACGAATTTCAGTCCACTAGACACCACATGATGATCATGTTTCTGCTGAGTCAAGGCTTTAGTCAAGAGGTCATCTGCATTGTCTACCATGGAAATAATTCTCATTGCAACTTCACCTCTCTAATAAAATACCCTCAAGTGATGTTACTTACAAATTATGTGCTTTCTCCGCTGATGTGACCTTGTCTCTTTTGCGAGAGCCACTGCTGCATTATTATCACAATAGAGCATGATGGGATCTTTTCTACTAGGTACCACATCCATCTCTTGGATGAAGCTTCACATATAAATTGCTTCTTTATCTACCTCCAAATATTCGATATACTCAGAATCTATTGTAGGATTTTTGAACACACTCTTCTTTGAGTTCTTCTAGCTCATAGCACCTTCATTCAAATAGAATATGTATCCTGCCTATGACTTCATGTCATCCTAATCAGTTTGGAAACTAGCATATATATATCCTCTAATAACTAGTTCATATTCTCCTCCATAAACAGAGAGTATATCCTTATTACGATTCAGATACTTAAGGATAATCTTGACTGCCATCCAATGGTGGTCACCTATGTCAGCTTGATATCTTCCTATCACACTCAATGTGTAGGTGACATCTTTCCTAGTAGCTAGCATGACATACATGACTGACCCAATCACTGAAGAGTATAGAGTCATTTCCATTATCTCTCTTTCTTTATGTGTCTGATGACAAATTTTCTTGGAAATATGAATTCCATGTGACGCTAGAAACAATCCCCTCTTGGATTGTTCTATACTAAATCTATTTAGTATCTTATCAATGTATGAACTTTGAATTACGCCCAAAAATCTCTTTGATCTATCATGATGGAGCTTGATACAAATAATATATGCTACCTCACCCAAGTTCTTCATTAAGAAGCATTTATTCAACCATTCTTTAATAGACTGTAAGACTGGTATCTTGTTTCCAATAAGTAATATGTCATCAATATATATTATTTGGAAAATGATTGCACTCATATTAAACTGTTTGTAGACACAGGTCTCACATTCATTCTTGATAAACTTAAATTATGTTATGGATTCATAAAAATGAATGTTCTATGACTTGTATACTTTCTTTAATCCATAAATGAATTTATACAACTTTCATTCTTATTGGAATCCTTTGAAGTCATAAACCCTTCAGGTTGTTTCATGTAGACATCTTCCTAAAGATTCCCATTAAGGAAGGTTGTTTTGACATCCATTTGACAAATATCATATTCATAGTAAGTGGCAATGGAAAATATAATTCTGATGGATTTCTTCATTTCAAATGGTTAAAAGGTTTTGTCGAAGTCAATTCCTTGATGCTGCTTGAACCATTTTACAACAAGTCATACCTTATAGGTACTGACTTGTCCTTCCATGTCCGGTTTCTTCTTAAATACCCATTTGAAACCAACAGGATTTACATCAACTAGAGGATCTACTAAAATCTATACTTTTTTTGGTACATGGAATCCATTATAGAATTCATGAATTCTTGCCACTTGGAAACATTTGTTCTACTTAGAATTTTCTTATAGGTTAGAGGATCATTATTATCAACTAATAACGATTCACCTTCTTTGGTAACTAGATAATTTCACCGTTCATGTTCTCTAACCTCTCTTGTACTCCAACACAGTTCTTGTGTCCCTAGAATAGTTTTTTCTTCCATGGGGATTTGTGTAATTTGTTCCTATACCAACTCTTGTCTACCCTGATCCTCGACTTCATCGAAGTCTATCACGCTCCCAGTGTCTATTTTGGATATGTTATCCCTCTCAAGGAATATGGAATGTCTTTCCACTATAACATTTTTGTCTAAGGGGATGTATAGGTAATATCCACTTGTTTCCTTGGGGTATCCTATAAAGGTACACTTTGTGCCTCTGGGTGCATGTTTTTTACCTAAATAGGCCTTAACAAATGCATCGCTTTCCCACACATGTAAATTCAATAACATTGATTTCTTTCCACTCCAAAACTCATATGTAATATCATTTATCTATTTAGTTGGAACTCAGTTTAGTATGTGTGCTGCTGTTTGTAATGCTTATCCCCAAAAGGATAATAGAAGACTCCCATGACTCTTCATTGATCTCACCATTTCCATAAAGGTGTGCTTCCTCCTTTCTCTCACACCAGTCCAATGGGGTGTGTAAAGAGGAGTGAGTTGGGATAAGATCTCAAACTGTCGTAAGTAATCAATTAAGTCTTTATTAAGATATTCTCCACCTCAGTCTGAGCAGAGTTTCTTTATCTTCTTACCATACTGGTTCTAAACTGTATTCTTGTATGCTTTAAACATATCAAAAGAATCTAACTTATACCTCATTAATTAGATATATTCATATCTACTAAAATCATCAGTAAAAGTTATAGAGTATCAGTAACCTCCCCTTTCTTCAACTGGAAATGGTTCACAAACATCGGTATGAACCAATTCAAGAAGATCTTTATCCCTTTCACCTTTCCCACTAAATGAAACTTTGGTCATTTTTCCTCGTAAACATGCATGACATACACCAAGTGGTTTTTGTTCAAAAGAATATAAATATCCATCTTGATGTAACTTTTTCAAGCGTTTCTCATTTACATGACCTACCCAATGATGCCAAAGTTTGGTGTGGTATGAGTCATGTAAAGTATCTTTGTTATTGATTGACATTACTTGGTTCGTGTAATCCAACACTTAAAGACCGTTGTATAAATGTTCCCTACCAAAAAAAGTGATACCTTTTTAAAAGAATAAAAATTAATTTTCAAACATGAAATCAAATCCATCTGTATCTAATATGGATACAGAAATAATGTTTTTAGTAATAGATGACACATAATAACAACCCTTTAACACCAAGATCATCCTAGTTGGAAATATGAGGTGGTTGTCCCCGATAGCTATAGCAGCAAGTCTGGATCTGTTGGATGATTGTAGATCTACCTCCCCTTAGTCAGTCTTCATAAATCTACTTGGTTCATGTATTTGGATACATATGTGATCACCAAAACAGTGTCTAATACCCAATTTTTAGAAACAGATGGATTCCATTCGATAACAAATTCAACTAAAGCTTTCCCATGCTTCTTAGGTAAGGTATAGTTTTTATTCTAGTGGCCCTTCTTGCCACATGCAAAACAAACAACCTTAGGTTCCCTTGCATCCCCTTTGATCTTCTTTTTCATGGAAGGTCGTGAAGAAGCTTTAAGATTAAAGCTCTTCGCCTTCCCTTTCCTCTTATTAACCATAAGGACAGAAGGCTTGTTGTGCTTCATATCTTTGTCCAAATTGAGAATTAGGATAATAATATTAGAGAGATACTTCTCAATATTGTTCATATTGAAATTAACATCAAAGCTGGAGAAGCATTGAGGAAGTGATGCAAGAATGAGATCGGTTCCCAGTTCTTCAGGGAGTTTAAAACCTATAACCTCTAGGAACTTAATTCAAACAATGTTCTTGACTACAAGAGGCCTAGCTTGGTTACCCTCTCTAAGATTACACTGAAATAGTTCCTTAGAGATCTCAAACCTTTCATGTCTTGCTCTCTCCTGGTAAATACCATGGAGGTTCTCGATCATGATATAGGAATCCATATTTTCATGAGACTTCTTGAGCTCACTATACATAGATTATAACATAAATCATTTAATGTCGACCACATAATTCATATGTTGATCATGGATAAATAAATCTTGATTACTCACCTCTTTGGAAAGCGGATCAGGTAATGCTTACTCTAGCACATAAGACTTCTGTTCATAGTGTAGAATAACCCAAAGGCATCTAAACCATTCCTAGAAGTTACTACCAATGAGGATGTTGTCATTATCCAAAATTGATCTCAGGGATAGTGTGGTTTAAAATCCTGTAATTTTATTCTAAAATTAAATAATAATATCATTAATACTTTCTTGATTACATTTTATGATAAATAATAAATTAATTTTATTAAGTCTCCCATTATTTTATCAAGTCCTAATATACCTCACCATTGAACTCGTAATGTCCAGTTTTCATGACATTCTAGTGGAAAGGATCCATATTCCCCTTTGCATAGCCCCAAAAAGTGTTGTTTAGGCTATTTGAAGGTATTTAGGTAGGAAGGACTTTTCCAAATGTGGGATTGCAGCTTCTTGATCTCTTAAGGGAACTCCTCAATACTGAAATCTTACATTTGATTTCCACAACTCTTGCCTCCAGTATTACACCAAGTATAGAAAGGGATACTCCTCTTAATGAAATATGGTTAAATAAACCTGAAACCTTTCATAAGGGCTTCTTGTATAAAAGTAAGTTTCCCAACAAGGGTTGGTCAAACACATAGTTTTATTGATTCTTACCCTTAATCAAGTAACAGAAGGCTTGGTCTGACTTAATATTTTATTTTAGTTTCTTTTATCTCTTATACGTAAATTTCTTATTATCTTTATCACATGCTTGTTAATATTAAAAAGAACTTACTTAAGTGATTAACCATGTTATGATAATTTTTATGCATAAGCCTATTTTATTTTAGTTCCATCTTACATGCTTGTTTAATTCATTAATTATATGATCACGACAACACATCCATAATAATAAACATGCAACTAACAAAAATAAAATAAAGTAAAGGGCATGATCATGAGATTTTCTAATAGTTAGATTATCTAGTGGTTGATAAACAAACTCTGACCTAGGGTAGAAACACCATGAACCTTTTGGGTTCATATTTACATCTTTCCACCTGTCCACCTTTATATCTCTTGGTATTGGTCTCGTCATGGCTCCAGCTTGAACCGCCTCCACAAACATGGGAGCTCCATACATTATATATGCTTTTAACTCACATGTAGGTGAGGGTAAAAGTTGGTTTAAATAAAATAAACCATGGCAAAATAGGCCCTACATATTAATGAGTAGATATGGCGTGCATGCTGTAACACCCCAAGATTTCATAGTACGTTGTTTCGTTAAAGTAATTCAATAACATGCATTACACGCAACACCAAGTTCAAGCGCACCACGACCTACCAAACTAGTCGTTCAAAAGTGGTTATGAATAGTATTAACTAGATTTTGAACTTTATATAATCCTTATAATTTTAGAATCCATATTATGAGTTTTTTATACATAATGTGAGAACAAATTAATTTTTTTCAAATAAAAGAAATATTTTTCAAAAAAATGCACTCTTACTTCCATTTAAGGGTGAACCCATTTTAAATCCTATATTTTGAACTTTTATATATTCAATTTGACAAAATAAACATATTATTTAGAATCCAGACATAAGAATTTAGTTGCAATAAATTTTTGGTGTCTTTCTCAAAACTTTCATATTTTGGTGAATAGTGAAAATACTATATAATAACTGAAAACAAATTATTTAATAAAAATAATTTGTAGTGTTAAATTATAAATTTTAATGGTTTGGAAGTATAAATAGATTATATTTTTACCATTTAATCCAATGCTGGTCATTGTAAGTAATTTTACTTTGAAATTGGACATAAACAAGTGTCAATCTTTTGATAGTTATTATTTCATAAAAATACGCCTTTTGGTTTTGACAACGAGGATTAATTTTAAATTAAAAAATGAAACTTCTATGTTTTTAATTTGGTAAAATAGAAATCATTTTTGTATTTTTAATATTGAAATTATCCTATGGTGAATTTTTGGTATTTTTCTGAAAACGTTCAATTTTTGATGAATAGTGAAAAACACTGAGTTATAGTTTAAAACCGAATTTTATTTAAATAATTATTTATTTTATTTAAATTTATTTTAGGTCAAAATAGATACATAATACCTATATAAGTTTAATGAAATTCATTAGATTGAGTTTATAATTATTTTAGTTATATAAAAATTTTATTTAACTTTTCACCGTCTTTTACTCATCTCCTAGGAGAATTTGCAAATTAACATAACATATAATTTTACCGCTTTTGTGAGTGAAATTTAAAAAATCTGAGAGACAATGTAAATATCAAGGAGTAAAATTTGGTTCAATAAGAGAAAAATAATTTTTGGTGAATAGTAACTTTTTACTTTTATTTACCACGGTTAAAAGTAAATAGGGCAATTAAGGGTAAAAATGATATTATTATTACCCTAACACGTGTCCTAATTCTATTGTATAAGAGTAATTAGACCAAAATAAACCTTAGGAATAAAATATGAACCTCTTTGGTCCACTTGGATTAGATTAGGACATTTATTGTTATTTAATTCAAAGAAGTGTTAAAAGAGTTAAAATCAAAGTTTAATAACTAAAACATTTTTAATATAGGTTTAAACATAATATAAATTAGACTATAAATATTCATTAGAAAACTAAAATAATTTTATATATTATTTTATTTTATTTATATTTTTTTGACTTTAAATAATTTAATTTATTTATGACACAATAATGATGCAGTAATTACCTAATTAATGAAATATTAAAAGTATTGATATTATAAATATCCAAATAAATTTAATTTGAAACTTTTTATGAATTAAACTAATTTTATAGGTTAATATGATATTTTAGTGTTTATTAAATGAATTTTTTTCCAAGTAATAATGCTGTTATGAATTTAGAAAAAACAAAATACCAAATAGTGTCAAAATTGACATAAAAGAGTTTTTAAAACAAACATTATATTATTAATTGATATTTTATTCCTAAAATATAATTTTCAGCCAAAGGACTTATATAATGATAGTTGTATCATTAATGAACCACTTGGGGTTCTCTTGGAAGAATATAGTACGTTTATTAACCATATAATATAAAAATACAAAGAGACATGGTAAATGTCAAACTATTTAACTAAGAGTTAAATCTAAAAGATAAGGGTAATATAGTGACCCAAACTTGTCTAAAACCTATTGGTTGAGTGGTTTGCGACCCATACTCACCTTAGACTTTAAATAATCCATTTTGGATCCATTAGAAACCGAAAATTATTTTATTATAAAATAATATTTCTAGCTTTTCCAAAGGTTCCCCTCACCCCACTTATAAAAGGGCACTCCCCCTTCTATCTAATTAACACCTTCAAAGCCTTTTGGATCAGCCAAACCCCACCCAAATATCCTCTCAACATCTCTAAATTCATCCTAGAGGCCTTACATTAGTCAGAAAGCCAACTTATGGAGCCCTTTTGATCAAATCAAAAGGAAGAACCCGAAGAAGAGGTAATAATTTCACCACCCTTTTTCAAGTTCTTTTCTTCTTCCACTTCTTTTTTCATTATTATTTCCATTTTAAAATAATAAATCCAGTATCTTATATATACTGTGATGTTATTATAAATATGGTACATCCATATTCATTATTCTATCCATCATTGGAATGACATGTCACCATACGTGCGTACGTACGGATTATCGTCTTCACGCCGTGGTGTAATTGTTATTCAAAACATTATTATTTAGATGGGTATGATAATGATATGTAATTCATGTAAATAATAAATATAACATGATAATTATTCATTATATATGATATACCATACAATTATATATTATTTTAATATCAAAATAATGATATTGTCGTTCGTGCGTACGTACAGATTACCATCTCCACGAACGCGATGAGATTCATTCCCCATCGTATCCATTCAAGACTAATTTTTATTAGATGATTAAGAATAATGTCTAAAGACTTGATATCATTCTGGATATGAATAAGATACATCCCATCCATAAAAAATATGACTTACATAATAATGAATATAAAGGAAAACGAATCCCTTAACACCCAAAATGATGATAATACTAATATATTTTTAACAAAACAATGTTAAAAGATCATATATGATATGATATTAATGTATATGATATGTTGCGTCCGGATCAAGAGGCAGTGAGGTATGAATGTGCAGATGTTTTCATGAGTGCTGATGTTGCACCTGAGGTGTGCTTTAGGGCCGAAGGTGGTTCTGGACAGGGTGGCCAGAGGGATGCCCCTTGCAGGGAGGATTTCCTGGTTGACGCTGCACCAAAACTGGCATGTGGTGTGAAGGAACTTTAGAAAACCTTGAACCCAACGGTGTTGCAAGTGTTTGACAGGTTGAAACATGCTCTTGCAGTGGATCCTCGGCCTACTACGGAGGGGAGTTCTTGTCATCTACAGGAGAGGGCTTTGCATTTTTCTGCAGGTGTTGAGTAGGAGGTTTTGGAGAAGGGTGCTACCGAGGTAAATAAATGAACTTCTGTGGATTATCTGGACATTCAGGAGGGGAATAGTGGTCTTGTTGTGGTGGAGGAGCAGCAGGAACCAGGTTCTTTGCAGGGGACCCATTTACAGGAGGTGGCTTGCAACTCAGTGCAGCCAGAGTTGGTGTTTGGTTCTATTTTGGGACCGAATTCCCATGTTTTGAGGGATTTGGAGGTTCGCACTCCAGAAAGGCTGGTTGGGGATCATGGGGGAGTGGAGATAATGATCTCCACTGGTAAAAGTTTTACGGAATTTGAAAATGAGGAGCTACTGAAGGAATCTGATGTGGGGCAGGAAACTGGAATTTTGAAGACTACGATTGATTCCCTGGAGGTTGAAAATAGGGGAGGTGTGATGGACGTGGTGGATCAGCCACAAGGTCTTTGAATATCTGCCAACAGTCCGGGCCAGAAGGATTGTGGTCTGGAATCTGGCTTTCAAGCTGTGAAAATACTCAGAGCATGGGGTGATATCTCAGAGAGTGACAGGGAAGAGGTTAGTGGGGTGGTCCGGCCCTCTTACAGTAATGTTGTTCAGGGAGCAAGGATGAAAGAGAAAGAGGATGACAATGCTAAGACCGCCCCACCACGGAGAAGAGTGAAGAAGGACTATTCTTATCTTCCAAGGCCAGTGTCCACTAGATCTTCTGCCAGGAGGGACAGTTGGGCTATGCAGTCTTCAAATGAATTTCTCGCTTTGGAGAAGATGAATCTTAGAAGGAAATATGCCAAGGTTCTTAAGCACTATGAAAGCTCGGAGTGGGAGACAGATAAAGCAGAGGACTTAATCTTCAAAGGGGGTGGTGACAAGTATGACTTCGATGATATGTAGTTGTTTTGTACCTCTTGTAACTACTTTTCTTTTCTTTTATTAATAAATGGTCAGAGGGTTGCCTCTGGCTGAGTGTTTCTGGGGGTATTTCAAAACATTCTTACTATTATATAGAATATGGGTTAATGTCATTTATGCCCTTTTTTGACTTTTTATAAGATGTTTATAAAGGAATATTTATATCATTTTCCAAACAAGGTCCTTTTAACCTTTTCGACAAAATTAAGGTAATAATGTTTTTTTATCTTTTACGGCAGGTGCATATATTTTCCTCTATTATAAAATAGTCAAAGCTTCCCTTACAAGATTATAAGAATATTTTCAAATTAAATGTATTCTTTTCTAATTATTTTAATTTTAAATGATTTCAAAAAAATAGATATTTCTCTCAAATAGTTTTGTTTTCATCTTTGTCAACATCCTTTGATGGTTTTTAATCTTATTTGAAGTTGATTTGTTATGATATAAAACTTACATATTGTATTGAAGGTTTTGTGATTTGTTTGACTGTGTATGTGTTATTTTTATACCATTCACGGTTTATGGAGAAAGTATTGACATTTCGTATGCTAGTTTTAATACAAATTTTTATGTTATGTTTAAACTCAGTCATATGAGGAATGCATTTGACTTAGTAAGTGACGGGTGGAGCCTGCTATAGCTCCTCGATGCATCGGTAGGTCTCATTAGACAAAACTAGTGTCTTAGAACAAGGCCTTGACAAAATCTTATTTGTATTATTGGCACAAGTCCTTGACTATGTGGTTATGATAGTCTGGCATTATGCATTCCATCATTATGAAAGTGGTTATTGATATTGCATGTGATTATTCGACTAGTAGAATATCCATGTGAATAAGTAAATGGAATTATTTAATTTTATTTTTTCAATATTATGTTGAAGTTCATGTTTAAAAGGATTTTTTTTAGTTATACATTTCCTTAAACTTTTATGCTTATTTATGAAACATTCCGCTATATTGTTATCTTTGCTGAGAATCTGAGCTCACCCAATTCTATGTTTTATTTTTCCCAGGATGTGAAGAAGTATTTTATGACTAACCTATAGGGGTAGTCTGAGGGGATATGAGTGTGGACTATGGAGAATATATTGTTTTAGTTTTTCACTTTATCATGTAATGTAAGACTTATGAATGTATCTAGTGTTTCCAAGGCTACTAAACTAATCAGTCTTTCGAGACTTGATCTTTTGTGATCATTCCAATGTTGTGTAATAATGTACAAATCTGGGTAACTAGGGTCGGGGCGTTACACATGCCAATAATTAATTTAACAAATAATCTAAATGGAAAACCAATCACAAACAAGTCTGGTCTAGCTTATGATCATCCACATATACAAAACGAGTTAGGCATTTAATAAAACTAGCATTAAATTCTTTAATCATTCTTATTAAGATAAATCACGCTCGAATAGATTAATTATTATCTTTAATTAATCAATTCTTTTTATCTTAATACTTTTTTGAATTTCCTTGAGATTTTCATCCTTGTACATAAATGCACCTTGGAGGTTACCTGGTGAATACTCATTCGATTCTACCCAACATGTATAATTTTCACATATTGTTTTACTCTTCTAAACATAGAATACAAGATGCTTCAATAAATAAAGTAAAAACCTATATAACGATTTATACATGATATGAATATTGAAAATTATGCATAAATTACTGTTCTAATTATGGATGATTTGGTAAAGTACACTATGTGTATTTTTGACTACATGGAATGTACTACCTTCACTGCCTTTCTCTAAGTACATGCCTAGGGACTCGGTGTGTGAGGTGTACTTTGGAAACTTAAGACTACATGGTGTGTATAGTGGGATACATGCCATGTTGTCTCTACATTATATGGTTACCTGTTGGCTCAATCTTTGTATGGGATACACATATTTTCTCCGGACCCGAAGGGACTACACACTGTGTCTAGTGGGCCACACGGCGTGTAATCTGGTAAGCATGTTCCTATCTATCTCGGTCAACACGTGGTGTAAAATTAATTACACCATGTGTAATAAATACACATAGTTTGATTAATTTCCGAATTACTCACGATGTGTTGTACATTGCTACATGGCGTGTAGTTTGGATTACACGGTGTGTATAATAGAGAACATGATGTGTAAGTCCAAACACACGGTGTGTACTTTCGTGTTACCTAGAAAAAATCATTAGGGGGCCCTGATGAGTTCCTTGTTTTTATTTAAATCAAAAAATTGTTCTTTACTGTGAAATTTGTGAGAAATGAAAGAAAAAAATGAATAACATATCTCGAAATCTCAGATTACATGAACGATTAGAACATGAATTTAAAAACATAATTATTAAAGCGTAAATCATCAATGATAATTAAATAATTATAAACAATGTTAAACCTCACTCTGATACCACTTGAAGGTTCCAGGCATAGTGGAAGCACAGTTGGGCTGACACCCAACTTTAATTTTTACCATGATCAATGAGTATTCTAGGATAAATACAATGATGAACGCCAGTCTCCACAGAATAGAATCAAAGATTTAAACTAAGAGGGAATAGCCCTAAAACCTTTAGAGAGGATCTCACATTTAATGTTTATAATTAATTTAATTAATTTCATAAAGAAAAGGATACATAGTTCTTCAGTACTTTATTCATTGATGATGTTGATCATTCGGAATGACCCTTCCAGATTGTCTTGTTGCGCTTGTGATGATCCAAACTAGAATACCTCTAGTGGTGATCCACAAATGCTTTGATGGCCTCTGATTGACACCACTCGTTCTTTAGGTGCTATCACATTGAAGCGAGTGTCTTGCGTTATTGATTCTTGGTCACTTGTTCTTTGGTCTTGAATAACGTCTCTCATTTTTGAGAGGGGGAAGAAGAGGATTCAGGAGCCAAATTGTTTGGCTTAAAAATTCTCAATTCACCAAGCGTGCAGTGTGTTCTCTATGGAACAATAGATGTACTTGTTTATTTATATATATGGAACTTTAGTTACAATATTTAATTTCATAACAGCAATTAAATACATTCATTAACTTAGATAAAACATGTTCTCATAATAATAATGTTGCATCATTATTTATGGTGCGCCAACTTGCGCAAAACAGAATTATAAATAAGATTATGCATCACAAAATAATACTAGTGTCATTTTTATTTTAACTTGTTCCAACTAATTATATAGTTATTTACAATCATGAAAATAATCACTTTACTACCAGACCGGCCTTGGTTTGCTTGAACTCCACTTCCATTTATTCAAAAACTGAATAAATTAATAATTTATTCTCTTAGGTAAATATTTTATTTACAAACTAGTAAATAAATAATTATTAAATGTTCAATAAAATAGATAAAATATATTTTATTTTATTTATGCAATCATTATAACATGAATAAAATTATTATACAGTCTTGAGAATAATATTTATTTCATTAATTAAATTCAAATAGAATTTAATTGAGACCACCAAAAACACTTAGTGTGTGACCCTCTAGGATTATTTTTCATTGGCATTAGGCAGGATTGCCTAAAGACCACGTGTACGGTCTAGAAACGGGTCAAGGAACCTAAGAGAAATAACGTAAAGTCGCAATAATGACATCCACATACGACGCTCACTATGTAATATAATCTCTTTTTCTTAATATCTCATCAAGAAGGTTTCATGATAGTGTCATCAACCTTAATTCTTGATACGTCATTCTTTAACTATCAAAAATAAACTCGTTGTTACACCATGTGCATGGAATTTCATGCAACAGTTCTATTTCAATCAAAGGGTCGAGATATCAACTTCCATAAATGGAAGGAACAAATCCTTCCTCGACTTATCCATTAATAACATGTCACTCATGATGCACCTAACGTACCCTACTTCCCGCCATCATATGGTGTGACAGTTTTCGTCAGTAAATCAAATTGCATTAGTTATGACATGTATTAATGGTAATATCAAAGTCTAAGGACCATTATACACACTCTCAGATAGGAATATCTGATGACATCAAAGATGTAGAATTTTTACTAGCAGGCCTGTTCTCATAATCCCATATCTTGGAGATTACCAACCATGAACTTCATGAGAGGAAGCCTCATCTACTTACAAATACTCATACCTAACAGTTTGTATACTATGTGTCACATCATTGTATATCATCCAACAGTCAAACTATGTTTAAGAATATTTTTATATAATTTCAAGGTTCTCATCATAGCGGGGAAATTTCATGACCTTATCAATGTAACAAATACTCTTATACATTATTACATCATAGTCATAAAAAATAATGAAAAATATTTAATAAGATGTTAAATATTTAAATACATTAAATATACATGTAATCAAAGTACAAACAATTGGTTCTTGGAAACCAACTCTTACAAACTCTCGTCGTACCCTACTTCCCTCCATCATATGGTGTGATGGTTTTCTTCAGTAAATCAAAGTGTGGGATTCGTGACCCGTATTAATGATAATCTTAAAGTCTAAATACCTTTACAAATGCTTAGGGATAGGAATATTTGATGACACCAAACATGAATAATTCTTACTATTGGGTCTGTTCTTA
Source organism: Viscum album (assembly GCA_963277665.1). Lineage (NCBI taxonomy): Eukaryota > Viridiplantae > Streptophyta > Magnoliopsida > Santalales > Viscaceae > Viscum > Viscum album. The sequence goes on along the minus strand of OY728147.1, from coordinate 109,175,832 downwards.
TAATCTCACGTCTTAGAGATTACCAAGTGAAAACTTCATGAGAGGAAGTCTCGTCTGCTTATGACTACTCACACCTGACGGTCTTTATGCTATGTTTCCCATCATATTATTTCATCCAACCACAAAACTATTTTTAATAATATTGTTATAGAATTTCAAGGTTCTCATCATAGAGAGGAACTTCCATGAGCTTATCAATGCAACAAATACTCTAGGACATTATTACATCATAGTCATGCCAAACAATGAACAATATGTAATAAGATTATTAATATTTAAATACATTAAATATCTATTTAATCAAAGTAAATACATTTGGTACTAGGACACCAACTCTTACATAACTTTCAAGTGAGTTTAATTCTATAAAATGTGGTTGGATCACTCGTACTTGATTTTGAAATGGTGATTTTAATCAAATCATCTTGGAGGGATATGAGGGTTATCTGGGATTTCTTTCATTCCATCTTGATAAAAGATATTTAATATATTTAAACATAATTAATACATTAAAAACATTACATACCACCATTAATAATGTAATTATCTATATGTTATTTCCAGTCATCAAATAAAACAAGAATAGTTAATCATGAGTGATTGATAACATTCAAAGATAATTAGAGTAAATAAAAATATAAATTTTGAATAGCATACCATATGAATATATAGGGTACGCAAATTTTATACTAGGATACCTTTAACTCAACTTATACCACTTTTAGTTCAATCTTATTTTCTCTAAGTATGGTTTTCTTATATTTGGTAACCTAATCCCAAAAAAATTATCCAAAAATTATCATGAAATTCCTTGAAATATTCTAAAGATGAAAAACATTTAATTTTATTCTCTCAAAAATTAAAATAAATCTTTATCCATAAAATTGATTATCAATTAATATATACCGAAACTCTTGAATCTATGTGCTTTAATCTAATTATCCATGATCATTTATAAATATTTTTTCTAACCCAAATATATTCATACATATCATAGTGATTTGTAAGGGGGATGTTAATTAACCAAATCATATCCCTAGGGAGTTTCTATCTAGGTGTGAAGTAATAATCCCACTCATTGTGCACTAGATTAAAGATTGATTCATTACTCAACCTGCCTTTTTCAAGGTGATTACCCCTAGGTGCATCTGTTCCACAACCGCATCCACTTGATAGTATCCAAACATGGATGTAATTTCCAAGATAACCACAAAATATATACTTTGTCAAAATTTTGTTATGTTATCATATACTTAGACATATTCCTTAGACTTATTACTATATTATTCACTAAATATCTATTATCCTAATCCTTAAAATTTGAATTATTACCTTAACATTAATTCATGTAATATCCCAAAGGGTTATCTATACCTTTTAAATTGTGATAAACCTTAAATTATCAACCCTTAAATTAACCTCAACAAACATCTTAATCCTCAAATTTATCTAAACCCTAACCGAATTCCAACTGTAGTTCCCTAGACCAATCTGTCTAGAAATTATAGGCCTTAAAGAAAAAATTTCATTACATACATTCCCCTAACCTTTTAGGTTTAGATATTTAGATAATTATAATAAAGAATAAACTAATAAATCCCATGTATTTCTCAACTAAATATATTTTTCCACTATATGAAACTACTCAATCCATTAGAAGTCTTCAAAATCTCCCACAAGTTCTATACAAATATATCTTGTTAGAAATATCATGTCTAATAATTTTCTTAATAACTAGGAGAAATGGAAACTTATAAAAGTATGATCTCAAATGTTCGGTAAGGGAAAATATTAAATTGATGAAATTTTGAAACGAACATGAAATAAATATTATGGTTGGATTAATTAATCATCATAATTATATAATCAAATGAAAGTGAGATCATAATATATCCATTTATAATAATGAAAATAAATAGATCACATAGATAACAATAACTGGATTTATGGTGACAAAATTAGTAATCTCAGACATATTAATTTTACCTTCATGTCCTCATCCATGAAATCATTTTCCTATAAATTTCATAAAAAGACAGAATTATTTCCATCATTCCCACAATCAATACATCTTGCTAAAATGGGAATTCTTACACCAAATAACCAAACATGTTTGTCTCATGATACCAACCAATATATCAAGGGGATATATAATATCCACCCCCACCTGTCACTTGTTTAAATCCAATTAATGCCTTATATGAGATAATGAGTAAACAATACATAATCTACTTTTACAATAATCATATATATTGGAATAGAAACAAACAGAACACTAATACTTTTCCTCATTTAAATAAAAGATATAACATGATAATAACCAATATAGAGAAATAAGGTTTATGGTCAAACAAATGATAATAATCATCCATATTGTAATAATAAACATATTAAAGTCCAATACCTTTACCCATGTCAATTAAAGGGATAACATTATTGTAACTCATCTAAAGAAATAATATTCAGGGTTAGAAAAACATAGTCAAATTTCCTAAGTTATCAATAATAATTTGTATCAGAATAAAATAATATACATATTTTAAATAGTTTCCAAATCAATAAATGGAAGAGATTTCTATGTAAGCATCTCTTAAGCTAAAACGGTATAGATTAATTTTATATACTTATGCCAATATTGGAATAAAATGATCATAATATATCTAGATAATGAATTTTTATGGTTTCAAAAGAACATAACCTCAGTGTAAAAAATGAAACATAAAAGTATGTTGACATAGATTAAAAACATCCTTGCAAAAGAATTATTTAAAAGGTATCATAAAATAAGGGATCAAGAATCAAATTGTTTGATTCTATGAGTTTAATCTCTCAAATGATAAATATATATTAGATTTTAAATATTTAAAAATAAACCCTATTAGTTTAAATAATTTTAAAAATTAAAATGTAAATGGAAGTAAAATATTAAAAGATCTTTTAGAAAACATTTTTAACATTGATATAAAAGATGAAATCATGGGACACTTACAAAAGTCTTTTTCAAAAGGTTGTGAAAAATACATTAAAACCCATTAATTTTCAAAGGAATATTCAATAATAGTTCCTTTATAAGAGATGAGATTTATCATAGAGAAATGTAGAGATGAAGAAAAACATATGAAAGTGAAATGAAAACCCATTTTTAATATTTTTTAAAATACCTTTTTCCAAAAATCAAATTGTAAAAAGTGTAAAAAACATTATTTTGTATAAAAAATTATTTTTTCCAATATGACTTGAAAATTAACATAAAATCAAATTTTAGGATGGGGGAACATAAACATAGAAGAAATAATTTCATGATTAAACAATATAACTCAAAGAATAAATATTTGAGTTATCAATATCCCTTATGGGAAACATACTCCTTTAAGTAATAAATATTTCAAAAAGGAAAATTATATGGTTGGAATTTAAATCAATTGAATTGAAATAATAAAACATAATATAATCAGTTGGTTAAATTTACCCAACTTTTATGTCTAAGAGTATGATTAAAACCTAATAAATGAAAATAGTGTTACCAAAACACTTTACAACTGGGGTCACAATAGAGTAAAAAACTATTTAAATAAAAGTAATAGATTTATCATAGTATTTTCCATGAATAGTAAAAATATATGATAAAAATACAATCATGGGTAGTGAGTACACCATTAAAAGTATAACATGCAGTATAACCTAAATATCTCCCAATGAATTAAGGTTTTAGACAAGGAACTCTTAGAGATTGAGTAACATTTTAATCAAAACCCCTTGAAAGAAAAGAATTTTAATTGGAATTAAAAAATAATTATTTAGAGATAATTAATGATATGATATATCAAATAGGTATAATGTACACATTAGAAATTAAATTATATTCAAAATACAAAATATGACTCAAAAAAGGAATTTGATATGAAAAACTCTTAACTTGTTCCATATTCATTTTGTGCATGTGACTAAGTTCCTAAATTATCAAATTAAGTTTATCATATACCTTATTTATAAAATTATTCTTCTATTATTTAATTTAATATAGACCATTTATATAATGAACTAATCTTTTATATCCATTAACTGACAAGAATTTAAAATAATAATGGTTTTCTAAAAGGAAGAAAAACATTAAAGTGATAGGATCATTTAAATACATTACAAATCTAGTTAATTTAAATAACCTAAAAACCAAGTCACAAGCTTGGAAAAATTCCATGACCACCCATGGTAACTTAAGTTCATACACAGAAGTGAGCTATCTAGGCACCCACCCATACTTACTACCAAAATTATGACTATCCTAATTCCTATCTACCATACACCCTAAACCAAACTCATGTAATTTCATAACACTTCTGATTAGGTAATCTATTTGGTATAATCTATAATGAACCAACCCAGTTAGACTTGACATGTCACCCAAGTAAGTTTTCTACAAGGTAGGGAGCAATAAAGAAACTAAAACAAGTCTCGTGTATAACTAGAAGATGAAAAACCATCAGAATACAAAGAATAATAAGTGTACAAATCCATGAGACATACAACATAAATACAAAATAAATCATATTGAAATTAAAATAATGCAATCAAAAAGACGAAACCCCATGTGACCATCTATCACCCCAAAATTATCAAACAATTAAGGGGATGAAAACCAATAGAATATAGTGAACTCCATTATTCCATTCCTTTTACCTGAGTCCTATAAAACTACATCTATAAACACAAAATTAAAAAATGTATGATGTGAGCACAAATCCCAAAGGAATTTCACCAAATAATATTTATAAAGTCAAATACAATGAAACCATTCTCTCAATATTTAAAAACTATTTCATAATGTAGTTTTGATAAGAATAATTTTGCAGTGAATATTTGGTTTTCATGAAATCCTTTTATATCCCACAAATAATAAATATAAAATTTCATATAGAAAAGAAAGAATCATAAGCAGAACCAACCATAAATACACTATAAGGTAAAAAAATTGAGAAACTAACCATTAAATATACAATAATGTTCAAAATAAACCATAGATGAAAAATAAAAATATCAATCTCTACATTATGGGAATATGTACTTAGATATATAAAGGAAAAAAATAATCTATGCATCATGTGAATATAACAGATATTGAGTCCTATCATAATCTACAGATATCAAAACTCTTGTGAGAATACACACACTAAAGTGACAAGTCCATATCCTAATTTACCCAAGGTTCCAAATGTGATTAGTTTTCTAAAACCACTTAAAATCATGGTGAAAATTTCTAAAAAAATTATATAAAATAATTAACACTTTCATTTTTGAAAGTCTATTTTTATAGTCAAATTCACCATTGATTAATTCCATCAAACACATAGTCTGAAAAATAAATTTTTAAGAGAAAATACCCTTTAAAACATGGATATTGTAAGTAAAATCTAATTTCGAATCAAATCCATAATTTTTATAAATAATGAATTATATAATAATGTCAAGAAATTAATTAATTATAACCTTTGTATAGATACACCTAACTCATGAATTGAGGAAAACTAGAAGCATTTGAAAATAGAGGTTGTGAATGAAAAGTTTGTGTCCTTATGAGTATAGATCCATAAAAATGTCATAAAATATGTATAAAACCCCTTAGATGTGATATAAATATCCCAATTAATTTCCAATGAGACAAGGAGATTAGATATCTTTCGAGGATCTAAGAAGATCATAAAAAAATAAAAATGGAAGATACCTTTAATATATCCCTTAAGAACAAAGGAACCCCATCAAGAATCCAAGGGTAGAAGCCTCTATATTCAATATATAAATCCTAATCAATTTCCAGTGAGATAAGGAGAGTATTTATATAATGAGTATCTAAGAAGGGTAGAAAACTGAATAAAAAATGGAACATTCCATGAAGATATTTATCAAGAACAATGGAAACCCATAAAGAATCCAAGGGGATAAGACTCTAGAGAAATGTAGATGGTTTATCTTGATCCAAATGAATAGTAGGGGGATTTTAGAAATAAAAATCATCAAGGGAAATTAGTTATAATCTAAAATTTTATAGGTTCAGATTGGGCCACACAATTAGAATGCATAGTTAGGCAAATCATGCACCAACCATTTGTGGAATCTGTCTCTTCAAAAAAAGGTGCATAGTTTCTTAGGTATAAACCATATGATTTGGTATAACCATGATTAAGACATATAAAACCCCAGAAAATTTCCCAGTAACTCATGTGTTTTCCTTAGTAATCCATACCATTTGACTAACTATTCTTAAAGCATGAAATATCCACTAGAGCCTCATTCAGTCATATCACAGGGTTAGTACTAATTGTGTGACCAAACCATGTGTCTGGAATATTTCCTCTAAAAAATAAGATTTAAACTTATAACACCTATAAACCTCTATAATTTCCCCCAATAAAAAAACTAATCACAAAATATAGCATAACTATAACCTGAAGGTCATCACAAATGGTTTTGATTAAAATGTTACTCAAGTCATAATTATTTTCTTGACTCAAGTCCTTTTCCCCACGAGCAGTGAAATATCTTATTTATTTTGATCTTCCAATTCTCTTTTTCTTACTAGTATCTTTTCAAAATGTAGATTTCATTATTAAATGGGAATATTAATTCTTTTTATTAATATCCTCCCGTTTAATGAAACACTTACCCAAATAAAATCATGATGTTAATAAGAATAACTCTTATACTTTACAATGAATATTTTTCTTCCATATCTATATTTTACCAATGAAAAGTGTGATATCAAACCCAAATACGTTTCAAATCAAGTGAAAGTCGATTTTCCCTACACCAATTGTTAATAAAAGGTTTTATTATCCTTTTCATGATGAGGGGTTTCACTAAAATGTTTTAATGGACTTTAAACATTTTTCTCATAATTGTTTTTTGAAAAAACATTTCTTTGAAATTATTGTTTCTAAAATTTATTATTTATAAATTATTTGAAGTTTATTTTTAACAATATTGGCATTATTTTAAAATAAAATCAAAAGAAAATATTTTTAATGTTTCCCAAATGGGTCATTTTCGATGGAAGGAATATATTTTACATGTTTTAGTGTAAATGTATCTTTCCAAAACCATTATAATTTTTAAAATAATTTATCTATATGATTTAATATTTTTTAAAAAGAAAATTAAATATTCTCATGTTTTAATAAAATATTCTTTTTTAAATTTTTTCAAAGGAAATTAGAAATTATTATTTTTGAAGGAACTTTATTAATGCGTCTAAAAGTGTTCTTCATCTATGTCATGTGATTGATTAAGTATACTATTCAAATGATGTTATCAACATTCTTTATCTAGATGTATTATGAATTTATCTTTTACATATATGGGATGATCAATACCTACTTTTTTCTTGACTAATAATCAACTTGTATAGGCATTATTTTCTTTTAATTACTTCCTCTATGTATAGACTATGTTCTATTACTTTGATTGAAGGTTATTCGCCTATATTATAAATACATTGATTGAATGGGTAAATTGTTTTCTAAACTATATATCCTTTTCATATATTATGTAAATACCATATTCATAATCTTATTTTTTGAGTGGTATTTACTTATAATGATGCTTAATGTTAATGGATAACCATCTATTCTCCATGGGTTTATCATTTCATGTTTATTTATGAATCATGAATTATTCATTATAGGAACCACTTACAAAGGATATAAATCCCACTTTATTTCCTTATGCTTTTCTTATAAATAATATAACCCTATTATTAAAGTTCTTGTGGCTAATTTATTAAATTGGAACTAGATATAAGAAATAACATCCCAAAGTACTCAATATTTTAGTAGTCTTGGTGAAAAAGATACATACTTGAATTTCACATTTTAATTTGAAAACTTAAAATACAACATCGTATTTTCTTCAAGACCATAATTTTCCCCTTTATAATATCCATGTGTATTAATATTAAAACACTTATCTATATCCTATTAAAAGGAAATATAAGTAGGGGTTATCTTTAATTCTCACTAAGGTTATGTGTATAGTGGAATCTAAATAAGGCATGAATAATATGTCATCAAATAAATGACAATTAAATAATTCCATATCAATAATCACATGAAATAAAAAAATACATGGATATAAAAAATATTCAAATAATCACACGGAAAATAATAAAAGAGTTCATTATGAGTGAATTCATATTACTGAACATCTAAAACTTATCGTTGAGGCCTTGTACTAATAAATCTTAATCATACTGTCAAGGCCTCGTGCTAAGAGATTTTACATAAATGGGTAAGTCCTTGGCCAAATACCCAAACAAGTTTGTATCATGAGACCTACCAATTTATCAAGTGGCTATAGTAGGCCTCTCACATCACTTACTGAGTCTAAGAAATTTTTCATATGAATAAACAATACAACTTAAACAATATTCCTTAAAAATCAATAATATCCTATATTGGAAGAACTAGCATATGGAATATCAGTACTTTCTCCAGTAAATATGACCATAAACAATATAGATAAATATTTTAGATGGTATCATTAGACTATATAATCAACATAAAATTCAATAAAGTATATTTATATAGATGAATATACTTTAAAGATATAACTATAATATATCTTGAAGAAAATACCCTTCTCAATTTGAAAATAATTTTTTTTAATCTAACAAATGTTCACATATTAAAGAAAAAAATTTATTTGAAAATAACCTTGTAAAATTATAAATTCATATTCATATAATTTATTGTTCTTGACATCGGGAAATTTCATTTATGTTGTATAAGTTGATAAAATATTCCTTTTAAGCTATTGCAATAAGGTTAAAAGTACCTCATTTGGAAAACAACAAAAAGATTCCATTAAATCTAATTTTTATAAAGGTAAAGCATAGATAAAAATTCCTTTAATAAATAATTTTATGATAGTAAAAAAATTCTTGGGAACATTTTAAGAAAATATGGATATGGAATAAAAGACTCCCCCAACAGAGACAATCCCGAATGGTGATGAGATTCTGAAATAAACCCTTGTTGTTTTTTTAAATTTTGAATCATAATCAACAAAAAAGAAATAAGTTAAAATGGAAATTTCAATAAATTTAATATAAATTTAATCATGATATATCATATCACAGGGTTATTATATACACCACATAAAATAAATAAGATATTAATACTACATATGTCTCACTAAAGTAAAAGTGAGACGAGATACCCTTACCTCAGGTCTGGTTTCCTTAGTAAATGTATGAATCTATTATATAATAAATATAGATTTATTATAAATATATTATTGAACTTATATATATATATATATATATAATACCATATATTATTTATTTATAACCTTTTATCACCCATTTATTAAAAAATTCTTCATTAAAATCACTGTTTAGGGTGATAGCTGCAATGTTTTTCATATATGTTTTTTTTATAACTTTAGTACTTATAATTTTATAATGGTTATATCATATAAAAAATTATAATCATACTATTATTATCATTTATATTCATAATATACCTATTCATTTTTATCCTTAATTTTTATAGATAGAAAAATTAATTACACCATTCATGGAGACGGAAGGTTGTACGTACGCATGAACGTTGTTTTCATTATTCAACGGATATAAAAAATAAATTTAAATAATAATTATAATTTAAATAAAAATTATAATATCATAAGAATTATAAATATCAATAAAATCCATCCAAATTACCTTCCATTTAAAGTGTAAATGAAAAAATAATCACATCACTTCATGAAGGTGGTAGTCCTTACAAACACACAATCGATGTTATCATTTCCAACTGATTAGAAGGTAATAATTTACATATGATATTAATATTATAGAATTATAATTATGTAATGAATATATTATATAAACATTTAAACCATCATAATTATTATCCATAAAATATCCTGATGAAAAAAATGATTTTTATCACTACGTGGAGACCGTAAGTCTTATGTACTCACGATCAATACTTTCACTTTATATTTGATGGGAAAGAGGTAGGGTAATGCCGGTTTAATATTCATGATAATATTTAAGTGTATTTAGGATACTTATTTATTCATTTTTTTATAAATACCATATATTTAGTGTAGGTAAAAGAATAAGTAAAAAAGAAAGTGATTGGTTAAGGAGATTACCTCTTATATGGATAAACTCCTTTGGATCTCCTCATAAGAAACCTAGGGTTGGTATTTTGGGAAGAAAAGAACATATAGAAGGTGTATGAAGATTTTTTGAAGATAAATTTGTAGGGTTTTTTCAATCTAGATGACTCAAAATGGTCTAAACAAGTGAAGGAACATGTTTCCTTTTATAATTGAGGTGAGGGGTACTTTTGTAATTTATTAAATAATTAAATTATAATAAAATAAGTTTCAATAAAAATTCATCCAAATAGATAATTATTATAACCTATGGTATTATATGGTTGAAATATCACCAAATAATAAAATTTGGATAGCTTTTGTGGTGTTTTAAACCTTTTCATTTAGTTTAACCTTGTAGTTAACCTATTTTAACATTAATTATGGTAATTTATTTTTAAAACTTAATGGGTTATAATTTTACCTATAAAATAAATATTGACTCACAAATAGAGAATATATTAAATTTTAGACCATATATTCCCCAATTTGTCTTTTTTAATATTTTAATGATTATTAAAAAATTCAATAAAATATTATTTTGATAAATTATCTTTAATGCCAATTTTGACACTACTAATTTAATTTATCACAAAATATATCAAGAAAATGTTTTTTTTAGAATATAATTAATTTAAATAAGAATAATATTTCATAGTCATCTAAAAAATTTGTATAGTGCTATAAATCACTCAAATTATATCAATTTTAATATTTTTAATATCATTTAATTTATTTTTTGTTAATTGAATAAATATTGTATTAGTGTTATAAGAAAATTTATGGTAAATATATAATCACAGAAAATTATAAATAAATTTTCAACATTAATATAATTTCATTATGTAGAAAATTTACAATTGTATTTTTTATAACTTTCATTTTTTTATATGTGGACATATAATAGTTATTGAAAACTAAGAGAGTAACATTTGTAACTTTGTTTTAAATATTATATTTGTCATTTTCAAGGTAAAGTGTCCATTAAAAATATTAATTTATATAATATTTTTTAATGGTATAATTAAATTCATATAATAAGAATTTGGATGAAAATTTTAACTTATCAGTTATGTGATAAACTTTACCTCAGTTACTATTTATAATGAATAAAAATAAAACCGAGATATTTAAGAAATTATAACCTCGTAATTTAAAATATAAAATCCATTTTATCGAATTAAATTCCTATAATTTTCAAAAATTAATTTCAATATAAGTGCACAAAATGCAATGAAACTCATTTTTTAGAAAAATACAGTTTTTAATCATAAAAATTGATTTATATTCATTTACAATTCCTAGAAAAAATGTTACATGGATGATAAAACATTTTATTTAATATATAATATATAAATTTCATTAAAAAAAATTCACCCATAGAGATAAATATAATTTATTATGATAAAAATACATTTCACATATAAAAATAGTTTTTTAAAAGAGCCTCTTAAGTTTTTTCAAAATGATTTTTATTTTTGTTACTAATCAATTGATAACCAAGGAATTTATTTTATACATGTTTATGCCAAATATGTTTTTTTTATTTAGTCATGTTTATACCAACAAACCCAATGGATATATGATAATTTTTAAATAATATCTTAATATAAATCCATGGTTTGTTTAGACTCGATGTTTCATGTAACCCAATTTATCCAATAAATAAAATTATTAAATATAATTATATTATAAAATATCATGGTGTTTTATTTATGATATGTTTATTGAAACCATGTGGAACACATATATATGATTTGCAATATGTGACAGGTCGGCTCGGAATTATATATCCCTCCAATGCATTGGGTAATATTTCTATCTCATAAGATATCATGTTGTGTAGGTAGTGAGCCAAGACAACAATAATATATGGGTGGTTATACTAGCCATATATGTTATTCTAATGAGGTATAGAGCCTTGAATTATTCTTATTATTTCATGTTTATGTTGTCTATACATTCCTAAGATTCAATTCTCTTAAGTTATGATCATTTTTTAATCCATTTACATATGATATCATCTCTTCAATCTGTGTTTCCCTGATTATGATCATATTCATTATGATATCACATTATAGATCATTTCTCTCATGTTTTTCTTTGTTATTAAATTTACCCTTACTGAGAATTTTATCTCACCCCTTTTTATGTTTACCTTTCCCAAAGTTATTAAATAAAGTATTAAGTATTATAATCCTATAATATTATCTTATGTGGAGGATTTATGGGTGATGTTGTGGACTCATTAAGGATTTATTATCTTCTTATATTGTAGGAAAAAAGTGTCAATTTTATGACAAGGCCTGATATTTTTTATTTAGTGAATTTTACAAATTCTTAAAAAGTCTAAATGAAAAGTTCTTTGGATTTTTATTGGGTGAAATACATTGTAATCATGGATGTGTATCAAATATATTGTTATAAGTTATTTTTTTGGCACAAAATCCTGGAGCATGGGTCTCAAAGACATGACACAATATCTCAGAGATTCTCCTCCAGCAATTAACGAAGGAGTCTCCACCACTATTGATGAGCTCATACAGGTGAATTTTGTAAAAAAGGAATTCAAACATCCCACCTTAAATAGTGTTTCCATGTCACTAAGAAAACAAGATATGTACACCACTTTCTTGAGACAAAATCAAGATGTATTGATCAGTAATTACATGTAAATTTCTAGGATTTGTCCTTATATTTGAACTTATAATTGGTGTTTTCATAAATATTATCATGTCTACAAGAATTTGAGTGGAATAATTTATATAATAATTCTACCAAGGTTAAATCCAATTTTCACAAGATCATCAAAGACAAATTTATTTGTGAGGTTCAATATCCAAAATGGATTTCTAACACTATACATGTCAAGGAGAAGAATAATAAAATAAATGTTTATATAAAATTTAGGGATCCCAATAACTATTTCCAAAAGAAATACTTCTTGGTCTCAATAAAATAACTTTTGAATGATGAAATATCAAGTTTTCAGTCTGTCTGCTTTGTAGAAAGATATTTAAATTATAACCAAATTTGTATGGAAACCAAATACAAGGAGGGAAACACTTCTTAATTGCCATTGGGACTGTATTGATATTCAGTAATTCACTTTTAATTAAAGAATCTTGGTGCCATATTTCAATATTCTATATACTATATTTTCAATCCTTTTGTTGGGAAAACTATAGAATTCTACATGGATAATCTGGTTGTTAAATTTCATTAGTGATACTATCGTATTTTTTATCTTAAAATGGTTTTTCAAAAATTTTGTAAAAACTAAATGTAGATAAACCCCTTTAAATGTGAGTTTAAGGTGACATAGTAAATTTTTATTGTATTTTTGTTAAGTTATCATGTCATAGAGGTTAATCCCAATAAGAATAATGTGACTACCACCTTCTCGAAATTTGAAAGAGTTAGGTGTACTTCAAGGACACATCACCTATATCTAATACTTTATTGAGGACCTTACAAGAAAGTGATTACCCTTTACCAAGATCAGGAAGAAGGAGGTCACTTGTTAGTTGGATAAATATTGTTAAGAAGATTTTGAAAATCATATTCAATATCACTCAATCCCACTAGTATTAATATCTCATGTCAAAGAAAATTCATTCATTTTATGTGTGGAAGAATTGTAGAAATCACTAGGAGAATTTCTCACATATAAAAGTAACATGGTGAAATAAAATGGACTCTACTATATGATTAAAACTATACTAGGCAATAGGAATCAACATTACAATGTCAAGAATAATTACATTGAATTTATATTTATGGTTTATAATTTGAGAAATTACTTTTAGAATCATTGGGTCCAATTGGTCTCTCATATTGACCAACTAAAATATATCCTCAGTCTTCCAATACTAACTAGATGTTTGGCATGATGGGTGTTCATTCTATATTGATTTTATATTCAGTTCATACCATAGAACAAAGTCAAAGGGTAAGTATTGGAAGATTTTATTATGGAATATCGTACCTCCTAAAGTATGCAATGGATGTAGAATTACCCAATAAAGATGTATTAACATTTTTGTTAACTCCCCAGCTACAAATTTCCATCTATAACTATCTATATAGAGATAAATGGTCTCATTAATGGATTTATTATCTAGAACAACTCGATGAGAATAGATTATGAACCTTTCCCAACTTATTGGTTAATAAAAACATAGTTTTATGATATTTCAATAAGAAATTTTCATCCATTAATTTCTCCAATGAGAGATAGTATTAGTTCATAGAACCCTAATGATACCATAGAATAATCTTCTAAAACTCAAACAAAAGTAATAAGGACTTTATGTCACACACAAGGTTTACTCTAATGAATCTTAATATTTGGTCACAATTGATGAATAATGCATCATTACATCCACAAATGCAAGGATTCTAAAGAATTTATTTTCATAACCTTCACATAAAATTACAATTCATAATAATAATACTCTCAAATATATAGAATAATATCGCAATAACATAAAATTTCATGATAATAACCCCAAAATATTATATTAAACAGTATAGCCAACATCTTAGTATCATAAAAAACTATATGAAAAATTCCACACCATAGATTCCAAACCCCATGGTATGTGTTGAAATTTCTTTTCTATATACTAGTGTTAGAAAAATAATCTTATAGCTACCTTTTGTTTCTCACATCAATCATGACTCATGTGAACTTAAAGTTCATGGTCAAGAATTTTATTTATCAAGACTAAGACACTATTTCTAGAAAATGGAGAATAAAATATTTTATACTAAATGACCCTAAAAATTTCAAATCATCCTATTTCATATGGCCTAATGTCCTTATAAAAGATCTAAATATGTGTAAGATCCCTTGGAGCATAATCTTTCTATGTACAAGGATATCAATAATCTCTTTCCTTGTATATGATCTCTATCTAAAAAGGTAATTTTCTTCTAAGAACTCTGATTTTATTGATTTATGTTACTTAAATATATATAGAGATTCATGGATCCTTTATCTATGCCCATTCATGAATAAAAAATTTCCATTTCCCCTATGTAAGTTCTCAATCAACACAAGGTTCCTCTCTCAATTTCAATGGGATTCAATGATTATGACTACATTGGATGACCTTGATGTCATATTTCACTCAAACTATGATATAAAATTCCTTCCTTTTTATATATGAGCTATATCTAGGTAGGGGTCTTTATTATGGAGTTCTTATTCTATGAGTCCATGATAAAATAAATTCTTCCCCACTAAGCAAGAGATTGATCTATATAAGGTTCCCTTCATGAACTATGTATGGTTTGATTATTATTTGAATAAGATACATAGTGATGCCTAGATATTTTATTTTATGCCTAAATACAAATAAAAATGACCCTTTTCCTACATATTATCTTTATTTATAAAGGAAAAATCTATTCCAGAACTATGTGTGGCTTTATTCCTATCATCTCGGGATACATAGTTATTCATAGATCTCATATCTTCATTCCAAACTTGTATTACAACCAATAAATTTCCCTATTTAGTGTGTGAAACCACACTATAGTGAGTCCTAAATTCCTTCCCCTACACAGTAATATATTCTGTACAGAAATATCGTCTTATGAATTGTATACGGATCAATAAAAATGTTATATCCTTCATACAATCTGGATTTATGTAAATAATCACAATATAGGTTCAAACATGGAATCTATTTCTAAAAAATAATCCTCTCATATGTGTGATATAGATCTATGTAGGAGCTACTATCGTGGGGTTCTTCATCCATGAACCCACTCTAAAATTGACTCTCCTTATACAAGAGTTTGGTCTATATAGGTGTCATTCCTTTATCCCTTAGTGATCCAGTGGTATTGACTATATTACTCAAACTTGAAATCATATTTCAGCTAACCTATAATATAAAATTCCCCCTTTTATTCATATAATCTAGATCTATTGAGTAAATATAACATTTAAGAACTATGTATAGCCTGATTCTTATCCTTATAAGATATTTAGAGACAATTGGAGCCCCTGTCTATGGCCCAGCTAAAAATCCGAATAAAATTCTCAATTAATCATAGTGTTTGGACCCCACTACTCATATTGTGTTTTTCTTCACTCATTAAACACTAAGATGAAGTCGTATCATTTTTCACTTTATCTAGATCTATACAAATACCTAATATAATGGTCCTCTTCATATGACCTAAAAATTAATTTCACTTGAGCCTTTATATCATGGTGTTAAAAAATAAGACATATGGTCTACCCTAAATGAAATTAAACTAATTATATTGGTTTATTTATATAGATAATTATCCATACATGATATTCAGATCAATATATGGGTTCCCAATATAGGTTTGTTCTCTAAAAAATCAAGATAAAATACTCCATTTCCCAATTTTATATCCTATAGTTAAGAACATTCTATAAAATATAAAAACTATATATTGATTGATTCTAATTATCACAGTATATCTAGTGACATATGAATCACATATTAAAGACCCATACATGAGTCATAATACATATACACTTTTTTCATGGATAGCGACCTAGTAAATTAAAGCTTAAATCTAAAATTACCCTATAAATATTCCTAAATATCTTTTTTTATAAATCATACTTCATGAATTGAGTGTCTTTTATTTCTATAAAACATTCACAACTATCGTTAACAAGCATATTTTATTCCAAAGGATTCCTTTTCTTAACTATTCATACATGGCCCTGATATGGCTCTGCATATGTTCCCCTGATATGGCATGTTAACCAGAGTCATCTACATCATAAAAAGAAGATCCTATAATATTTGTATGTCCTCATAGAATCTAAATAGAACCCACCATTCAAACATTTTCCATAGTCATCTCTCACATAAATATCCCACATAACTATAAGTTGTCTAAGAACCATGAGTTATGATTTATGACATCCCCACTTTTTATTAAAAATGTTTTGGGGAATTACTAGTATTTAAGTACCATTTAGATTTGTATTCTCACCACTCAACTCCATTAATCATCACCATAAACTATGTGAGCCTCTTCAATATGGTCTATAGTGAAATTGGGTTAACCATTCACATTAGGTAAAATTTTCCTTTTTTATATGGGATTTCTCTACCCCTATGGTCTAAGCATCAATATAGTAAATTGTATGTACCCTATTTTAGAGATTAGGTACTTATTGATCTCACATTGTGTAAGTTTTAGTTATTTTCAAGGAAATTAAAAATGTTATATAAATTTCTTAGAATCATGGTCAATAGAACCCAAGAATGTTGTGAAGAGATCCTAAGAAGATGTGAATAATAATTAACTATCGTGGATGATTTATATTTGGAGTTACTGAGAAGTTTCTTCATAGTAGTTTTGAACATATATTTTAGGAAAATGGTGTTTGAATATTGAAGTTGATGATGGTGATGAATTATTAATTAAAAGGGATAAGAAAAGGGAAGGATGAAATTGGATCCTATGTTTTAAAATGATATTATACAAAGGAAATATTTGAGGATTCAAAAAAATTGTTCAAACTCAAGCCAGAACATCTACCAAAGCATCAGAGCATCACATAGACACCTGATCTCAAAGGTGGTAGCGAGGATTGAGTAGTTGTTTGTGAAGTGAGGTAGATCATGTGCATGGATATGGAATGGGTCATGTTGGGTTTTCATGGGTAGCTATATATTTTTAACATTTGGAGTTTATCCTCTCATGTGTGGATCAGTATGGGAGGATGAGGGTGAACATTATCACCCATACGGTCTTAAATGACTATAATTGAAGTGGTTTTTTTATATTAAGAATAGAAAACTCAATATGAGTTTCTATGTGGGATAGAGAATGCATGTTATTTTTTAACCATTTAAAAATATATAGAAACATGATACATTAATAGAAACAATAATGACCATCCTCATGTTTGTAACACCGTGAGATCTTAAATTATGTTTTCCTTTAAAACCTAATATGTTTCATAGTTTTCTTCACATTCAACACCAAATCATAGAGAACCAAAAAACACTATATAATTGTTAAATATACATTGAAATTTGGTGAGTAAAAATAGAGGAAAAAATTGTGAAATATATTTATAAATAAAATTTATGTATGTATGTATATATATATATATTTTTTTCTTTGGGGAATAATTAATTTTAAACACACACATGGTTTTTTTCATGTTACATACGCTAATGTTAAAGTTATTTTTTTGTTACACCTAGATATTTTACTTTAAAAATAGAATATATATATGGAATTAGTATCAATAAATTTCATAAAAAATTACATTTAATTATTAGGCATAAAAATAATTTTACTATGATTAAATTTAATTACAATGAAAACGGTAGAACAACCATTTTCAAAGAATTATTTTGTTAACATTGTGTAATTTTTATCTAATAAAATAAATTAATATCTTCTAAAAATGATAATAGTATAATTTTTAAACCTATAGATAAATATATTAACAATCATTAAATTTATAATCAACACTATATAGGGTTATAAACACTTAATAAATAAGAAATCATTTCTCTACAAAAAAACTCTTTTTCAATATGTTAACTATTTTTATTTATAATTTAATTTTATAATATTTTTAGATTTTAATTTAATTAAATTTTAAATTAATAAATATTAATCACATAAATAATTTTTTTATGTGTTAATTTATATTTTTAGTAAATCATAATTTTATTGGGTGAAAACTAGTTACCAATGTATAAATAATTTGGTAAAAGTAAAAAATATAAGAATAAATGAAATGAAACGTTATTAAATAATGTATGAACATGATTTTTAGTGGATTTATCAGCCATATATTACCCCAAAATACATTATTTCTCACTTTTCTAACCATTAACCCATGAATAGTGTCATTCAATTATTTAAAAATAATGGGTATTCACAAAAGTGCCATTTTCTTCACTTATAAAAGGGGAACATTTACACCCTCCTAAAGTTACACATTACCTAAAAAATTTCCATTAAACCTTAACCAATATTCCTATCCTATATTTCCCTTTCACAAATTAAATTCCCTTATCATAATAATATATCATAATAACTTAATTTCAAAGAAGACTTCCAAGATAAATTTGAAGCCCTCTATGTGTGTAATACATACTCCTAAAAACCTTTTCTCCTAATATTTCTAATAAAAATATTCTATATCAATGAAATTATAAGAAAATTAATATTTTTAAATTTTTTAAATTTTATTATGATAATGTAATATCACTAATATTCCTTCTTAAAAAACTATTCATAAAATGAAGACATAATCATGCATTTATGCAGACTTTCGCCGCCAAGAACGACGGGTTAGATTTTTCATAAAATCTTCAAATATATTGTAAAAAAGAATAATTTTAGGAAATAATATAATAATTATAACATTTTAATATTCTGATATTATAATTATTTTAATTTTAAAACCCCACCTCTCATTCTATAAAAAATGAGAGCATCATTTGTGTACATGCGGACTACCCTCTCCACGAATCAACTCATTTCATTTTCCATTTATTCTTGACATGGATGAAATTAAAATTGTATCTAGTTTATAAAAAATATATTTATAAAACATTTAATATTATATTATCATAATATTATACATTCTATAGGTGAAATTAATTATAAATTTTTATAGTAATCTTAACCATCTAAAATGAAAATATCATAGAACCTTTACTAATATGAGTTCATTTTATAAAAACCTATATAACTATATAAATTTTATTCAAATATAATAAAAAATTAAATAAACCCATAAAATTATGGATATAATGAATTTATTCTATAACACCTTTAATCATGGCCCACATAACAAAAGATTTACGTAAAAATTAACTGAACCACGTCAAATAACTAACATAAGAAAAAATAATAATAAATAAGTAGAATATGATTATTAATAGTACTTAGTAAATAAAATATAAATGAATATATTTCATAAAAATGAATATAATAAAATTAATTTTATTATTCATTAAGTTAGGATCATGCACAGAGTGAATCAAGACCAAGGTAAAGGTTTATGCTAACTCAATTTTCTTTTATTGAGTTGCAAAATTTATTATTGAACTATATTTTTACAAGTCAGGTTTATTATTAATAATGAATATTTTATATTTTATTTACTATTTATTTTCTAGGTTTCTTCAATTATTTCTTATAATCTCATTATCAAATGAATGTTTCCTCAAATTTTATGTTACTTGAAATGGGTTTCTTGGTCTAAATTTTTATTTATTGATATATGATTCTTATTATAAACCAATTTAATTTTTTATGGTTAATATAATGCCTATTTTTTATATTATATAATGAATAATATTAAATTCTATTTAAATTTTAGTTTCAATAAATTTACCCTCCAATGGTTTTGTTTTATATGATACTCAATTCATAAGAGTTTCTTGTCTCAATTTTTACCCCTTAGGACATATTTCTTATAATTCACCATGTTTTATTTTTGATGGTGTATCTACTACCTATTTAATATATTTTTATCGTGATCCACAAATTATTTATGGAATTTAATGTTTAATTTTTAATAATATCCTTCAAGGGTTTTTTATTTTAATGTTTTTAAAAACACAAATATTACTTGTCTCTATTTTTGATACCATGAGACGTGTTTGATATTATGAAAAATATTTTATTTTATATGGTGTATTCACTACCCAATTACCCTAAATTATAATTAATATATTTAATTTTAATATATTTCAATTTCATGGAATCTTTATCTATAAAACATATATAGTACTAAAGGTTTAAATAAAATTAACTCACATTAGGAAAGGTACTCCAATATGTTCAATTTAGGTGGTTAAGTTTATTGTGATCATTTATTATTAATATAACCTATATAATGTACAATTTTATCCTTATATAATATTAATAATTTCATAAATATCATGTTTATATATTTGATTCATTTAAACCTCAACCATGTTAGGTGGTAATATAAAATGTAATGTGTCATTGCATGGAGGTGGTAGTTTTCACATACACGGACGATGCTCTAATTTTTTATAGAATAGGAGGGGAGTTAAAAAAACAAAATAAATATAATTTCATAATATTATAGATGTTATAAATATTATATTTTTTAATAAAATAAATCTTTTATAACATTTATGTAAATATTTTATGTAAAGTATTAATCATTGTTCATGGAGGTAGTACTTTGCACAAATGTATGATGGCGTCTTCATTTTTTGAATGTTTTTGGAGGAAGGGATAAATTTGAAATTAAATTAGTAAAATAACTTTAAATAATATTAAACATAATTATGTTATCATATTTTCAAGTATATATAATATTTTGAAGATGAATATTAATATAAATAGTTTTAAGTGTATTACTCACGTAGAGAACTTGAACTATCTCTTGAAAGACTTAATTAAAATGAAGGTATTAAATTATATTATGCTAACCATGGAATTTAGGTTGTGTAAAGGACTTATATTATAGAAATATTGGTCAATTTTAGGGGAGTTTTTAAGGGTATGTTTACCTTTGAGAGGGTGGAAGTGGTCCTCTTTTATATGTGAAGAAAAAGAACTTTTGAGAACACCGATAATCTTTCAATAATGGAATGAAACTATTCAATATTAAATTGTACCAAAAATAATAAATAAGGTAGTATGTGGTGATATAAAGTTGATAAATCTTCTAACTCTCATTTGCATTCATGTTTTAAACATGGTTCAAGTCATTAATTCTTATATATTTACTTTTAGTGTTATTGTTTATACCATGGAAACTAATATTTGCCAAAGAAATTTATAGTTTACTAATTAAACCATAACCCAAAATTTTTATGTGATGAATATTAATTTACTAAAAAATTAATAAAATTATATTTTAAATTAAAATATATAATATATATAATAACATTTTTATAAAAAAATGGCTTCGTGTTTAGTAAGTGTTTGTAACCATGTTTAGTATTAATTATCAATTGAACGAGTGTTCACATATACTTTTGAGTGTATATATAAGTTAAAAATTATATTAGATTAATGTTTTATATGAGATTAATTTATTTTATTTTACAACAATACAATTATTTTAAAATAACACTTTTATCATTATCACAATAATTAACTTTAATCCTAGTAACCTTATTTTTTTGCTCAAAAATTAAATCAGAGTTTTTATACAATTTTATACTAATTATTCCAAATATGTATCAATTTTTTTCAAAAAAAAATCTTTGTTTAATAAAAAAATTAACTTTAACATTACTGTATGTAATGCTTAAAACCCCATTATTAGAAAAAATGTACTTTTAAGATTAAAATTTATGTGTAGGATAAAATAGTCAATGCTTTTTAGTTTTCAAGATATAAATTAGATTATTATAAAAGAAATTATTTTTATTTAAAATTAATCCAAAACTGAATTTCACTAAAATAATATTTAATTAAAACAAAAGACCAAAAGTATTTTATTTTATATTAAAATATTACTAGAGTTCATAAAATGTTAAACATTGGTTTTCTAAATTAAAAATTATGTTTAAAATTTATAGTTTACTAATAAAATATATATTGTATTAATTAAAAGGTTTTATAAACTTTTAGGACTTTCTTATAGAGTGACATAGTTATTAAATTTATAGTTTTAGTAAAATCTGCATTTTTTAATATTCAGCTAAAAGTCAACTATTTTAGAAAAATTTCAAAATACATCTTAATATAATATTTCTATTTAAAAAATAAAAATAAATTTTATTTTATAAAATGTAAATTCTAATTTTTGATAATTTAACTTTTTTATAAAATCATAAAAATATAATGAAAATTTGTTTCATGAGAAAATATTTTTTTTTTAAATATTAAATATTCTTATTATCATTTCCTATCAATTGATAATTAAATCACTGTTAATATATTATTTATATCAATAATATATATTATTCACAATATATTTATTTTCTAAAGAAACATAAAAATGAAATGTGTAGAAAGGTCAAATTTTAAAGCATAAATCATAATTATTAGTTATTTAACTACACTAATTGATTTTTTTATAAATTTATTAGTATAATAATTACCTTTATTTTTATTTATCCATATATTTCATAATTCAATCACCTTTATTTTTACTCACCCAATATATGGTGACATTTTAATGGATATATAACATTTCATAGTTTTTTTTTTGATCGGTGTTGGGTGTAAGGCAAGCTATTAAACACATTAAGATTAAAATAAAAATATAACTTAAGATCTCACGGTGTTACATTCTCCTCCCTTAAATAAATTTTATCCTCACAGTTCTAATTTTAACCCACTAAAAATATTATTTAATGTTTTTTAAAGGATACATGACACTCATGATATATTTTTCAAATGATACTTCTACCTAAATATCTTAGGTAGAACAAGGAAATACATCTTTTCCTATTATCATGTTAACTGATTACTTTATCTTTCCTTCAAAACTTATTACCCTATAACCTATTTTTTACATATGAAACATATCCCAGTTACTTTGAGATGTTACCCTAGGTGTTTATTCTAACATTTTTTACTTATATAAAATTAAATCTTTTTTATTTATAATCTTTTCCACCCAAATTTCCATGAGACTCCTTACTTTTATTCTTTGGTGTATTTTGAAACTCAAGTAATTTAAAAAAATTATCATATTTCATGATAGTTGGTTTGTAAAAATAAAAATATGTCTCAATCCTACTCAAATATTATTAGGTTACTCATTGGGAAAATATCCACATTATCTATGAAATCCATTTTTAACATAGTTCCTTCAGGATTTATAAATTACTAAAACAAAAAATTATTTAACAATGAGTAATAAACAATTAATACCATAAAAGATTTATTATATGAAAATTTAAACCTCAAAATATTGTACACTTTGAAATTATTACATTAGATTTCAGTTCAACAAAAACTCACTCTATGTTCACTCTTGGTGGTTTTATGTAGAGTCCTCTCATATATGTTAACCTAATCTAGAAAATAGATGTTACAAATTACCCTAAACTTTATTAAAACATTCTAAAATAAGAAATAATTGAAATATATGCTCCCAAAAAGTCAACATACCCATCATCCATAAAATCACATACCAATTAACAGATACCTTAAATTAAAAATCGTTATATTTTAATCTATGTTATCCATGGTCATTATCCTATTATATTTTATAACTAATACATTTAAATCATTTATAATAGATTGTAAAGGGAATGTTATTAACTAAATAATATCCCCTATGAGTGTCTCTTGAGGTTTGCAATATTAGGATCACTCATTATTCCCAAAGTGATGATTGATTAAATGATCAACTATCCTTTTTTAAGGTGATTAACTCAAGGTGGACATATTCTGCAACCACATACACTAACTAGTTGCATCACAATGTTTATTTAAGGTACTTACATCCCTTTGTTTTGACCGTATCTCATTTGGGTTTTTTCTTGGTTCATTTTGGGTGACTTTTGGATGTTTTTAGAGGATTTTGTACCTCTACATGGTTCGAAAAAGAAATGTGGATCTTTCTAGGAAACCGTGAATCTTTTTTAGAGTCATATAGAAAATTTCATGTTTATTCCCATATTTAGTACAGACCATGTGGTTTTTCCCTCAAACTATGTAACTGAGGACAATGGAATTTCACGTGGTTAGTGCACAGTTTTTCAAACCATGTGCCTCCTCCAGTAGGCTTGAAATGGGTTCATGGTTGGCATATGGCATAAAAAACCATGAAGCCAAACCATATGAAATGAATTATTTAATCCAAATTATTATTTTAAGATAAAAACACATCTGATTTGCATCATTTTTATTCTACTAGAATAGGATCTCAGCCAAAGATACTATTCATGGATATTTTAGAGATTAATTTCCTTTCAGTGGTCATTTTTTAGGGATACTTGGGTTTTGGATATAGATTTTCAAATCATTTTGCCTATTGTTTTTCATTCTTCATTGATACTATATATCATCTTTTATCTCCTTGAACTGAACCTTAGATCAGGTTTGTTGACTCTAGGTCTAAGGATTGATACTTGATATAATTTTATTTCTTATAGATTTGTCATAGAATTGGAGGATATTGCCCTGATCATTTTTTATCATTGTTTCTTCATCATTAATTAATCACTTGAGTGTTTTCTTTAAATTCCTATATTATATAAATTGATCAATTGAATTTTATTGATTGATAATTCATTATTTAGGGTCCTTTCTTGATTCCTAGGATCCTTAGTTTGTTTTATCTCATGGTTTCCATTCAAGGCTTAAAATTTCCATTGTTTAAAGGTAGGTTGTTTCATAATCTAGTCCCTATAATTTGAAAATTTTATTTCTTGTTTCAATTGAAAATATTTTATATTTTTTTCCAAAGAAAAATTTCAGATTATTGATAAATATTTTTAGATGTCATGGTGCGTGATGTAACCTCTTTGTAAATGAATTTTAATGTAAAGTGTTGATAGTTTGGAAATGATTTTTAATTAAAATAAATTATTTCAAGAAATAATTTTTAGAATATTATTGATAAATGAAGGCATAAAATGTTTAGTGGATTTTGAATTAAATGATTTGTTTTTAAAAGAAATATTTTTTATTAAAATAATTTGATATTGGTTTCAAAAATTAAATAACATGTTAAAAATGTGATTTGGGGTTTCTTAAATAATGATTGGTGAAAATTATTTGAGATTAATTATTTTTCCCTTGATTTATTTCTTAAAATAACATGGGGGCATGGGTTGTTAGGTTGGTAGTCCAATATGAGAAAACTAGGTATGTATTTTCTCTACCTGGAAATGGGTTGACAAAGAAAGTGTTATTTAAACTTTAATAAGGGTGGTTGGTTCATTCATTTGGTTGGACTCATATTCCTCGTAGACCTAAGATCTAGGGAATTGTGCATGCCAACATTAATATTTCATTGAGAGTGTGAGCATCATTGATTCTTTATTTAACTAATTTTTTGGATTATAATCATGGTACTATAATTATAAATAAATTATACATTTCATTGTTTATAAAATGATTTATTCCTGCCTATTATGATTTACATTCTTATACAAGCCGTATTTTATTGAAATTATTATTGATGAATATTTTATACCTTCCATTGAAATGATTTGAAAATCATTTTTTATTATAAATTATGAAAATAATTACCATACCATGTTTTATTTAAAATTAAGAATATTTGATTTATTTGATATGTATTTCTTATGGAATGCTTAGTTGGATCTTACTAGTATAGTGTTTCTTGCACCATAAATATAACTTTTGAAAGGTGAATACTTTCTTTTTGAGGGTGTAATAAAAAGAAAATCAATTTATTGAGGTTATGGGTGTTCTTCTTAGTGGAACATTGGGAGTTGGTGGTGATAGGAGGAGTATGTTATCCACCTATTACGAGGAGAACTTTGGGGTGATGTCACAATTGGTTTAGGTGATATTTGGATTATTGTTCCATCTTGGGATATGTATTGGATCATTTTGTGGTAATTTTATATTTTTGAATATATTGGCATACTGAATATTTATGGTTTCTTATCCAATGTGTAATATCCACATCCTAGTTATCCCTCGCGTGATTGAGATGGGTCACGTTGAGACCTAAATCAAACCTTTCCATATGTTAGTTTCCAACGACTAGAAATAAAGGTCTAATAAACATAGTGGGGATACTATACCCTCTAGTAAAGAATAAAAATAATTATCGAAACATGATAAAAAACAATACAATCAACTCCATAAAATAAACTAGAAACTTCCAAAAAAAATCAATATCCTCAAACTATGAAATATCATACTAAAACTCATAATAAAATAATACAAGAAACCAAATGAATGAAAAACTCAAAATAAAGACTCCCAAACAATTCTTAAATCCCATGATCGATCCAATATCAAAGATTTGATCCCAAAAAAAATTAACTAATCAAGAACATGGGCCTTTTCCCTTTTCCAAACCTTCATACATGAAGTCTATATAGGTGCCAAATGGAGGCCTGAATTGGGTGTGAGTAAAACTCAGTAGGCCACTACCTATGGTTTCTAAAATAGTACAGTCTAAGTAATATTGTATAAGATAGTATGATACACAAAGTCATTAATTAAAACTAAATATATAATAATAACAATTAACACATTGACCATAGATCTCCAGGTTGATGCCTGGGTAAACCATAGCTGCTTCAACACAATGCAATATTTCTTTTCATATACCCACAGATAGGTCTAGTACCAGTATCCATTCACAACAGTCCTAAGGTACCATGGTACAGTTACATATTTATTTAACTACATACCCAAGGAGTATTCTCATCCATGAGATAATTATGCATTTAGTTCACAATAGACATGAGCTGGATTCCCATGATAGGGTCCAATTACATATTCAATTCATAAAAAGTCAACATCCAATACATACCAAAATACTAAAACATTCCAAACATGTTAACTATATTCCATTTTAGGTAATTCATTCCAAATATAAATTACCCTTCCGTTTACAGATTAATCATTTTAATTACTCAATATCATACCAATATGACAATATGTCAAGTTCCAATTACATAACAGTTGATCAGGTCAATATACCAATTTATAAGTTAAGTTGTTTCCAAAAACCAATGCTCAATCCCTAGGGTGAAATATTTCACCAGGTTTCATAAATTAGTTTCAAGGACATTAGGTTTAATTAATCTAGATTCCAACCTATGGTTAACAGTATGCAAACCCCACTATGGATAGAAGTCTAAAATTTTATTCACTGATAGACCCAATGGGATCTACATAAGTTCTAAATGATGTAATCCAAGTCATGTATAGGATTAATAATCAAAACAGGTCACACGCATGGAATTTTATCATGACCTCACATGTTACATATGCTAAAAACCAAAACTAGACTAAAGAGATATTCTTTTAGAAACCTACCTCAAAAGTAGAGAAAAATAACTTCCCAGAATCAAACATCTTTATCAATATGAAACACCATAAATCCCAAATTATAGTGATTGATCCACCACATCAGTGCTGGAAGAAGAAGAATCATGTAGAACATGGAAGGATTAATCAATACCAGTAAAAATTTACCAAATATTGGAGTCTAAAAGATCAAGTGATCAATTTAGGTCATTGGAGAAGTCAATTAAGCCCTAAATAACCCTTCAAGTTCACTAATCCCAAATTAGTGTCGAATGAGAGGATTGTAAAACATTAAAAATATCAAAGGAGGAAATTATAGGGCTACCGCCACCTAAAATTCCCAACATACCCTATCGACAAACTACTACAATCCCATCAGCTAGCTAGGGAATTTCATTTAGCCTTACTGGACTATTGACCCATCCAATGGTTAACTGGAAGACTCCATAGGCTAGATGATGGAACTTCATTAGATCTTTTTTTTATTCCACTACTAGCCTTCAAAAATTATACCTCTTCAAGACCTAGATTACCTTTTAAACCACTTTAAAATTAGGAATAGTTCTCAATTAAAAAGTAAAAAGTGGTTTAACGAAAAATAAAGGGAGAAGAACCTCAAGATGGGATACAGATTTTAGAACATCCCTACCATGTAATAGCTCATCCCTAATTTGTGCTCCCATGTTTCACTGAGATATTTCAATGAATAACTTGGGCCACTATGCATACATGTTAGACTCCCTCTCTCAGGTATCCTCCTAAACATGCACATGTTTACACTACACTCGCACAAAGGGAAAATTTTTCCCTTAGAGAATATTTTCACTATATTCTATGGAATTTATTGGATTCTCCTCAAAGTATACATCAATTTAAATATCAAAATAAATGAAATCAATAACATGATAATAATAAAGGTGATATCTTTGAAGCTGTGACACATTAAAGACATCATACATGGAACTATAGTGTTCTAGAAGAACTGATCACTACACCACTAGACTGAATCTATCCACTATTTCAAATAAACTAAAAAACATGGGTGATAGATTCCCATACTTAAGAATATAGATTTTCCCCAGACTAGGTGAAGCTCAAAAAAATTATTGGTGACTAAACTCAAATTAAATAGGTCATCTTTAATGGTCGGCATAATATTTATGCCTACTCGGAGTGGTTTCAGACCACTTCCTTTCCAACTAAACCAAATCAGATGTCTCTTGTATGAGACTAGGTCCAATAAGTTCTAAATAACACACCTCTAACCAAATCAAATTTGAATGACATGAAATTCTATATAATTACTTGAAAGGATCCATTTGGATCAATTCCTATAATCTATTTTATATTCAAACTCCACAACAGCCAGATGCTATAGCCAAAAACCATTGAATTCCCAAATAGAGGCTCACAAAATTTCCACTAAAATCATTATTTATCATTTAGATTTTTCATCAGTCTGAGCATGATATTATATTCTTAGAATAACTCATAAATATAATTCCTTTTTAAGGCCCTCTAAGGAGTATGATATAAAATTAGTTTCTCAATATGATATGACCTTCAATATAAAACCATGAAACCCAACTACCTACCACTCATAGAGGCTACCCAAGTATCAATGGTGAAGGTATCCCTGATATGAAAAAATGGGATACATTCATCAATTGATCCATCATCACCCAAACTGCATCATTCTTCTAGGTTTTCCTGGGTAAACCTTTCAAAAAAATCATGCTCATATCATCCTACTTCCATTTTTAAAAAGGTATAGGATACAATAACCCAGTATGTTTTTTATACTTTTAATTCACCTGATAGAAAGTGTAACATCCCACCACGAATCCAGATATCTCTTTCTTAATTCCTAGCCACCAATACTTCTTTTGGATGTCATGATAAATCTTTTTAAATCCAAGATGTACCACCCATTTTAATACATGGAATTGTAACAACAAATCCTCAAGCATACCTTTTGGAACATAGGTATGACCATGAATGTACATAATTTTACCATCATCTACAACCTAGATAGTTTGTGGATCAACACCATATGTATTTTCCATTAGGGATAAAACCTTTAGATCAGATAACTTCCCTCTCTCGATCAGATTTGGAAGTGAAGGAGGAATAGAGGGAAGTGTCATGGCTACATGTACCTTCAACTTTCGAACATCTAGAATCATATTCATAAAAAGTTCCATCAATTACCACTCATCATAAGATTACCACACTACCTAAGTCTATTTGTTCTGACTCATGGAATATTCAATGATTTTTCCCTTACTAAATTGTATATGCCAACTCGAAGTTGAAAGACTATAGAAACTTGATTCACCTACTCTATTGAAGCTTCAGGTCCTTCAATGAAAAGATGTAATTCAAGTTATTATAATTCTTGTACACCATGAATATATCATCTAGTAGATAATTTATCCATCATCTTATAGAGTGCACCACCTCAGCTAACACTATTTCATGGTCCAGATAATTTTACTCATGTGGTCTTTGTTTCTTGTAGCTATAAATAACCACTTAATCCTCCTACATCAAAACTACTATGCACCCTAATCCTGATGTGTTACAATACATGATATATTATTTATCCATCTCAAGTAAGGCCAGGATCGGTGTTGAGGTTATCCCATTTTTCAATTATTGGAAATCCTCTTCACAAGCATATGACCAAACAAACCACACCACTTTCTTGGTGATACAATACATTGGTGATCCAAGACCATAGAAATCTTGGATAAATCATTGATAATATCCTTCTAAACCCATAATTCTCTAAATCTCAAATACTTTCTTGGTTAACTCCCAATACAATATAATTATACCTTTATCCAGGTCCACATACACTCTATCCTATGAGATAATGTGTTCATGAAATTCACTTGGTCAATACATAAATGAAATATAAAAATCTTGATGTACAAATAATGTTATCGAAACACACATAAGAATATTTCATAATATTGGGAATGATCATATCTAGACTGGGAATACACCAAGAATTCATTGATGAATACTACCAAAAAATGATCCAGGTATGGATGGAATATTTGATTCATCAAGTCTATTAAAACCATTGGATCATTCATCAAACCAAATGGAATTACTATAAACTCATACAAATCATACCTGATCCTTAAAGTAGTCTAAGCTATATCATATTTTCCCACACTCGACCATTGGTACTTTGACCTCAATTCAATATGGGAGAAAATATGAGAACCTCTCATCTAATTAGAGATTTTATCGATGCATGGAATGAGATATTAGTTCTTGACTATCATCAGGTTTAGACTTCGATAATCCACACATACATGAATGGTTACATCATCATTCTTGGAAAATAACTTAGTATAACCTTATAGTTATTTAATAGGACTTATAAATATATTAGTGTATATATCCTCCAAATTAACTTTCAACTCATGAAGATATATTGGTTAAATTATATAGTGTGGTATGGAAACATGTTTGTCTTCTAGCACTGACTCGATAGTGACCTTAATCTCTTGATTGAGTGGTAAGTTGTAGAAATCATCAAAAAATAAAATATTGAAAGCAATCCACCACTGGAGTAAAAACATTTTATTGTGGCACACCATTATCTATAATAATATTTTCTAACTAGGTTATTATCCAACCCATTTTACATGGAATTAGTCCTGTATGACCTACCTGTAGATCTTATTCACCTCGATAGACATAACTGTTACATTATAGAGAAAAAATGGTCACACTCCTCTGATAACAGTTGATAAGATCTTGGTACAGAATTTTCCAATCTATACCCATAATTAAATTGAACCTATTTATTTACAACAAAAACAAATCCCAAAGAGCATCATATACCCTTCTATTTTATCCCTACTAGTGCATCAATGGTCATAACCCCATCCAAGATTTCCATATCCAAACCCCATACATTAATGAATTTAGTAGATATAATGGAATGTGTTGGTCCTATTTTAAATAAAACATAAGGAAGTTTATATTTCATAAGAATCATACCTCTGATATTGGAAAGACTTTCATCCATACTAGTAAGAGTAGACTACATTGCGTGAAATAGACTCACCCCTCTATACTAGGCTCCAGCCTGATCCCCTATGATTCTCCTTCCTAATGATATTGTAGCTCTTGTATCGAGGTACCACACCCCCTACCCCATCATGTGTGACTAGTGGAACTCTATATACCTATATATAGAGGAGAAACCAAGTCCCTTATAGAATTTATTTTCTTCCATGATCCTTCGTCTCCACTAGATTATTGAATTCCCATGTTGAATTTCTATATGTGGCTCATATTACCACAATATTTTTACTATACTAGAGGAAAAGGACATTGGAAGTTCTTGTGAAAAACCTTTCCACACTAATATAACTACATATAGTTTTGGTCTTGAGATGGAAGTATTCTCCACTAGTTACTATACCCATTTCTACCTTAGCAGAAATTCTCAAAGTAGTGCTTCCCACTACATAAAGAGTAACTCCTCGATTTTCTTGATAAATCTACCTAACTACCACTCAGGGCCTCCTTCAGTTTACGTTCTATGGTGAGAGACTAACTCATATCATTATATATATATTTTAACTATAAAATGTTCATCTATGACTTTATTTCATACCAAAATGTGACATGGAAGTGTTTCTCCCTTTCTATGTCATCTCACGCCAACGATGGAGAAAAACATTGTAGGTTGGAAAAATTACCATTTTAGGCCACCAAAAACATGATCCCCTATGTCAAGTGAATGAAATCCTAAGGTATATCATCTCTTAGTGTCTATGGGTATAATTGAATTAGGATATTCTCCTCAAAGTCCTTCTATGATATCTCATCATCATTCCTAGCTTACACTATGATGTCTTACTAGCACTTGGTTGGTCCCTATGGAATATATTCATAAATTTTCACCCCCCCCTCTCAATGTATTTTTTAAGAAAACCAAAGTCCATCTATATTGAGTTGATCTAGAACTTTATTTCATAAGATTCTATATCCCTAATACATGTTGGTGAGTGATGCGGCTTGAACTCCCTCAAGTTCCAATTACATGCCACATGATCATGTCAATATTTCAATTAAAAAGTTAATCCATTTCCAAAAACTAATTCCCAATACCTAAGGTGAAAATGGTTCATTATCCTTCAAAAATCAGTCTCAAGTAAATGAGGTTCACATATTCTAGATTCCAACATTGAGTCAAACGTAGATACACATCACAGTGGTTGGAAGTCAAGGATTTCATTCACCAAAAGACCCAAAGGGAACCATGGAAGGTCTAAATAATGGTATCTAAGTCATTTAAGGGATTATTAATCAAAATATGTCACATTTATACTGTTCTAGTCCAATAAAACATTTAATATATTCTATAAACCAAAATCATACTAAAGTGAGATTCTTTAAGCCACCTACCTCAAAAGAAGAGAAAAATAATTTTCAAAAATCAAGTATCTAGAACAATATGCTACACAAAATATCCCTAATTAAATTGACATATCCATCACATCATTACTTTAAGAAGAATAATAATGGATAAAACTAATGTATTCAATAAACCTAAGATAAACTTACTGAATCTAAATGTCTGGATCGAAAAACATATCAAGGTATTAATGGAAGTTATTAGAGAATTTGAAGAATTCCTAGATAACCCTTAAAGTTCATTAATACCAAATTAGAGTAAAATGGGAGGATTAAGAGATATTAAAAATACTATATAAGGATATCACATGGCTTCCCCCTCTTAAATATTTTTTCAAACCACACCATTTATCCAAGGCATTCATGTAGACTTACTGGGCTATTTTCCTATCCACAGGCTACCAGGTGGCACTTTAGAAACTCATTTGTTATATTCCACTACAATATTTCATAAATTATATCTATCTAAGATACTTAACACATCTTAAGTAATTTTTAAAAAGGGTATTTTCTTGATTTCAAAGTTTAAATAAGTTTAATTAAATTTAAAGAGATAAGTACCTCAAGATGGGAGTGGGGTTTTACATGTTGTGTTTTCATTATTTATTCATTCATGTGGTGAAATTGTTACCCTTTATTATTCTCCATTCCTAGTAACTATTCACCAGGCCCTAGGGATTAGAAACTCTCTTTAGGTCATGTCGGGGGTGACCTGAGTTTTGGTGTAGTGGGTTATTCGGTTTTATTCGTGACAAATTGGTATAAAAGGGAGGTTGTGTTTTTTCTTGGATTTCAATATGTAGTTTGATATCTCTTGGTAGAAATAAAATTGGATTATCAAGACAATAAGGTTACTTTATAAGAGAGTGTATGTATATCTCCCATTATAGTGATCCTTAAGTTATCAGGGGTGGTTGGAAAAGGTATCTTTGAGTAATTAATTTATATGAATATATACTTTTACAAAAAGTCTAATATGATATTTTTGTTCCCAAGTTTAGTACTAACTAATAAATCTAATGCTCCTATCTCTCTTGACTAATGTTTCATTTTTTTGATATTTTGTAGTACAATTACCCAAGTAATACTTATAATAATGCTTTAGGATGGAACTATTGATGAAACATAGTAAGAAAACCCTCTAGTCGACTAGAACCTTACAAAAATAGTAGTGCATATGGTTTGAGCTTTGAACCAAGTAAACTTACCTTCCCCTATTTAGGATGAAGAGTTGGAACCTTCAAGGGACAATAGTTGAGAGAAACTCTAGGATTTTTTTCATCAAAAACCACCATCCTACCCAAGAACAAAGGATCCTCAGTAGGTGGATAATTGGTTGGGGAACATTAAATGACTCACTGAATTATTAGAGATGTCATATTCCATTATAGTGTAATGTCTCATCTTCAAATCATGAGCGGCCAAGTAGTATATGGGGTAATTATATAATTTTAGAAAATAAGAATTAGGGATTGGATTGGAAATACATTAATACCCTTTATGGAAAAAATATAACTAGGGTTGATGGTATTATCTATGTCTATGGATTTTCTCAACCTTCACCAAGGTGACTGGATAGTGACTTAGTACACTAACAATTTTGATAAAATTTCTCAGTTTTTAGCTAATATTGTGTCAAACTAGAAGTAAAAATATCATAAGTTTCATATAGCCTTAAATCAAATATTCTCTCTCAAGAAATTATACTAAATATTACCTCATATTTTGATGTTATGGATTGGGATATAATGGTGAAATTTAACCTGAATGGTAATTCTGGGTGGACTGGAATTCCTCCTTCTCTTTTTGGTAGGCTCAAAAATTATTTTAAGGGAAGAGAAAGTGAAATGAACCTCATATTGGAAATAGTAGTGGTGTTCCTCTATAGAAAACTTCCTCAAGATCATCTATAGTGTCTATAAATGACTACTAACTTGTTTCCAATGTGAAAAGAGTGGGAACTCAAAAAAATACTTCCCGAAAGACACTAAGAATTTATATCTCATAAGGATTATCATGACACTTGTAGAGGTTTTTTCATGTTCTTACAAACCCATGTAGTAGAACATGATCATCAATACCGATAGGATCTATGATGTAGTTACATCCATAGGCATTAGAAATTAAGAAACTCCATGAAATGGATATGTCTCAAGTGGGAAATGATGTGGGTCATGTGATAGTAATAGGTGCCATTTTTTATTTATTTATATTTAGTGGATACTTTATTTGATATTATTTCCTATAATTATTTTATATCAACCCACACAATGGACTTTCTGAATCTTCTAACAGAGATCATGCCTTGTGAGATGAAAATTGAATTTAATCTTGGGAAAAAGAGGGATTAGGGTCTTTGATTCTCCTCTTGTTCATTTTATTTATTGAATATTGATTCTATATGGGACTTTTTTATTATTTAAATAAATTTATTATATGTTATTCTTATAATGGATGAGTTGGTTGGTTATAAATTTTGAATTGATTTTTATCATCAATGAGTGTCATTTTCTACCCACAATGGGGAGTTTCATGTTTTCTTGGGTGAATGGGATCTGAGTTGTAGTTGATCTAGACCTCCTCTTTCAGATCTAGGTGGGATGATATCCCAGTATGTGGTTTAACTGAACTAGGAATCCTCTGTTAGGGAAATTCCTCCAGTGGATTTTGAATTTATAGAACTATTTCTTCCAGTCTTTTATGGTCTATCACAAGAGAGGGAGGTGGAGTTATCTATCAAATTAGTGTTATGTATATTATCTATATTTATTCCCTCTTATCATATTTCACTAGTTGAACCAAATGAACAGAAGAATCATCTAGATGACTTGATTTCCAAAATCATTATTTGACCTAGTGTGTCACCTAGGGAATCTTTGAATATTTTCACCAAGAAGGCTGATAGAACACTTCTTGTAAGTGTTGATTACTAAAAGATCAATCAGGATAAGGTCAATACCAAGTATCTATTTCCCTGCATTGATTATTTATAAAATTATTTGAAAGGGGAGAAGTATTTTACTAAGATTGATCTTCGTTCTGGTTTCCACCAGCTCAGAATAAAGGAGTTTTATATTCCAAAGACAATATTCAGGAGCAGGTATGGATACTTCAAGTATATTTATATTCCATTCATCCTGACCAATGATCTAGCAATTTTTATGGCACAAATTAATAGGATTTTCAACCAATATCTTGACTATTTAGTAGTGGTATTCATGGATGAAATATTAGTTTATCCAAAGAAATATAAAGGATCATGTGTTTTATTTGAGATATGTTTTTTATATCTTAAGGAATTTCCAAATTTATGAAAATATATCAAAGTTCCAATTATGGATTTTGGTTGTGAATTTCTTGGGTTTGGTGGACTGGGAATGTGGTATCTCATTTTATCATGAATTGTTAATGTTTTTAAATCATTGGAGGAACCACTGAATATATTTTATACCTAGATCTTATTTGGTTTAACAAACTATTATTTTCAGTTCATGAAATATTCCACAAAGATGGATTCTTCATTTACTAATCTCACTCAAAAGGGAGTGAATTTCATTCGGGATTCATAATTTGAAACTTATTTTAATGAATTTAATTATCATTTGACCTCATATTCAGTATTGAATATTTTAGAGGTTGGGAATGGTTATGTGATATTTTATGATGCTTCAATTTTGGATTTGGGTTTTGTTCTCATGTAGGGTGATAACATGGTGTCTTATGGTTCTCTAAAACTTTGGCCGCACTAGAATAAATACCCCACTTATTATCTAAAACTCATAGTTATGATGAATTAACTTAATATTTGGTTACACTAACATTATGTGGAAAGATTTACCATTTACTCTGACTATAAGAGCATGATTTTGAACTTTTAACAGAGAGATTTGAACCCCTGTAAAGGCGAATCTTTTTCCATCTTTTAGTAGAAATTTTTTCATCCCAATCTATGAAGGAATTTTTAGAGGTGTATAATCTCATGGAATACTTTTCTTTAATTCATTTAAGATTATGGCATGGTGAGACTAGTTTTATTCTTACAAGTTTTCACTTTACATCCTATCTTATTGAGATGATCCTCTAGGAGTAGAAAATCTATAATGAGTTTTGTGGTATTAGGAATTATTTATATGATGGGGGGCCATTGAATAATGGGATCTATCTTTAGAAATAATTCTTTCCTTCAGGGACTATTATATCATACTATAACCTATGATAAAGTCCATGATATGTTATTTTCATTATTCCTAGTGGGTGGTTAACCCAAGATTAAAAAAGATTTTTTATGATATGATGTGTTTTTTCTAGTGGATAGGTATGAAATGAGACATCATTGATTTTTTTCCAATTATTATGTCTATCAAAAGATCAAGGATGAGCATCAGAATTTTTCTAGTATATTTCAACCTATTCACATGCCGACTTGGAAGTTAGATGAGGTATAAATAGATTTCATTTTTGGTTTTATGTATAATCCTCTTAGAAAGAATGAAATTTAGGTGGTGAATAAATAATTTACCAAATCACTCTCTTTATTCCTATTCATGATACCACCAAAGTTAAGGATTTAGGGAATATATATGTCTATAATTTTTTCAAGTTACATAGATTTTCTTCTACCATTGTTTCTGATAGGTACCCTCAGTTCACATATTAGTTTTGCAGTTGCCTTCAAGAGGTGATAGGATCTTGGGTCATTTTGAGAATAGTGTACCATCTATAGAGCCTAGATTAGTGTGAGTTCACAGAGAGGGGTAGGGGTGAATTGGTGGCCTCTTTTCTTTTTATAAATTATTCCTTTTCAATTAAACCTCTATAGCAGGTTAAATCCTTGATCCAGTCTTCTTATTTCTCTCAGCCTCACCTTGAATAATGCTATAAATAAAAGGCACAAAACATAAGGATTTATAAGGTTCAATAAAAAGACCTACTCATTTCCATGTTGGTTAGACCCCACAACATGGATTCTCTACTATATAAAATAGTAATTGGTTATGCATCATAATTAAAATCTGGTTATACCCCCACCTTCAATCCACATTCAATTTTTGGTTACACCTCCTAATAGTATTATTATTCTTCAGGGATTGGTTATTACCCCAAATCACAATCTTTCAAAAAATGGTTATAACCCCCCCCCCCCCCCCCCACACACACACACATAATTGAGTCCTTTTTATTCAAATGATTTGATCCACTATGGAATGGTCTTTCGATAATCCTTCTATACTATCTTTATGGATCACACATGATCATGTACA
Organism: Viscum album; assembly: GCA_963277665.1. Taxonomy (NCBI): domain Eukaryota; kingdom Viridiplantae; phylum Streptophyta; class Magnoliopsida; order Santalales; family Viscaceae; genus Viscum; species Viscum album. The sequence continues at coordinate 109,137,019 of OY728147.1, read as the reverse complement.
CCTATTAAATAGATTTTACATTTGATGAATCAGAGTTTCTAATATTTCTAAAATATTTATAATCACCTATGTATAATCAGTTTCCTCAATGTAACAATGATCATGTAATTCATCCATCTATTGATGAAGTATCAACCTTACTTAAATGTGTGAAAGTGATTTACATAAATTCTTATATAATATTTTATTTTATTTCTCAATTTTTTACTAAAAAATTTGGGTATATCAATTATCAAATATTAAATATACTTTAATTAAACATGTAAGTATGCATGTTCTTTTCTTTATACCTCGTACTGTAATATTCATGTTAATTATCCTTTCATGTAAGGGTGGATGGTTTCTCAATCCACTTCATTTAAGCATAAGTATTAACTCAATATACTTCTCATAAGGGTAGTCACTCTCAATACACTTTACATATGGGTACAAGAATGAAGTATCCCACTTCCCATCACACTGCATATGCCTTCATGGAAGTTAGTGTGAAAATCTTATTCTTCATAAAACATCTCATTAAAGCATCAAAATATTTGTAGATTCTTGGATTATATTCATATAATAGTGTATAGAGAAGCTTTATCCCTTAATTCTTTGAAACCTGAGAGGCTCATAGAAACCTTCTCCTATACATGAATTAAAAATGAATATATGATCCATTTCTCTTTATAAAATCAGAGCACTCTTTGAATATTAGAAATAATTTCATCGATCATGGATGATCTCTATTTATAGACAACTATCACCAACCTATCAACGATATTCATACTACATGAATTCCTCTATAAATTATTCCATGTCAAGGATGATACTAATATCCTTGAAGATATGTATTTTAAGTATTAGATGTGGGTTACCATATCATATGACACTGGAAAATATAGAATCTCATTCTTCACACATTAGGATCATCCTTCATGAAATTACGGTGATATTCTCAGAGTAATGCGATGATAAATTCATGCTTCTTTAAATATTGAACTCATTCATGATGGTATTATTTATTTAGTAGTGGCTCATTATTAGAATGAAATCTCACATTCATATCATTTCTTATGTTCATGAAGATATAATTCATATTGTTCTCAAAATATTGAGTGTATAGTGATCTTGAGATTTAATCCGGTCATGGTGTCTTTTAGCATGTAGAATTTCTATGTACAGAAATCCATCAAGCATCGATGATTTGAAGATGATGTCTATAGCTGATTAGACGTCCTAGGTTACCCTCTTCATATAACCAATGTTTTATCTGTATGTTTTCAATAAGGATAAACAGTAAGAAATTTATATGAGTCCCACATCACTTTACCACTTGGTTGATTTATGATTAACAAGTAAAGTTCTTATATGTACTCAAAAAACATGAATATCCTAGGGAACACTCCTAAAACCACACCACACATGCTAGGATTCCGTGGAAAATTCCTCCCTACATTGGCCCACCTTTCCATCTATATTAATGCTCACCTATGCACTCTTGCACACCTTTATGTGCACACCTACCTTCCCTTATAGGTACTTACCCATACTGCTATGAAGATGCTCTGGCTAGCTCTCCCTTGTGGTTAAGCTTACTCCAAAAATAAGGTAGATCTATTTGTTCCTTAGGGCTTGTGTGGTTAGCCAATTTTTTGTATAAGACCCATTATAAATTCTTATAAAAAACCAAAGTATAGAATTTATAAAAATAATCATTTCTCAAACATTATTCTTAATATCTTGTTCTTCCTAAAATATTCTTCATGTAGAATATAGATAGATTTTTTATGGCCTTCTTTAATCCCTCTTCTTCATATTCAATTCATCATTATGTAAAATATTATTTTTCAAGGCCTTAATATTCATTATTAATTATTTCAAACAATTTTTCACTTCATCAATACCATTGACACATGTCTTTTTAATTTAAGACCACTTCAACAATCATCATAATTGATATAGAGAAAATTTATTCTCCAAGTTTCTTCACTTCATATTTTCACATAATCTCCAATATATATTGACACTTTATTGATAAAAAATATAATTCAATTTCATTAGGTTAAACAAACTCCAGTTTTTAATTTTTTATCAATTCCATTAATTAATTCACTAAGTCAATTTATAAATTATCTTCCTTTATTCTCCCTCTTATTGACAATAAAAGAAAATTTGTACATATGGGTACTCACTTTAACTTAAATTTCAAAAAAAACACCATTTTGATTTATCTCAACTCAAGGAATATAATCTCACTTTTCAAAAAGAAATTATATTTAAAATAATGAACTCTAAGTCTATATGGTATGATCGAGAAAATAAAACAAGATTTGTGTCACTAAAGCATCAAATACATCCAAAACATATTCAGTGATGTGATACCAATCTCAATCTCATTCCAAATTCTTCATTCCAAGGGTAATCTGAGAATGTTTTTTAATAAATATCATGAACACATATTAACAGACATGTTAAAACATTTAAAGTGCATAAAATATTACTCCCTTGGTATCCCATATTTCTCATGATCCAACATTCCCATTTGAGAAGTAGTTCGAAATAATCAAGGAAGATGTTCAAGTGTGATGATCATAACTCAAATTCAATGTTTCTCCACCTAAGATAATGCACTCCATACATAATCATAGAAATTGGTGTTCTCCATGATGATAATTTCTTTACCTTATATTACCTACAAGTTAGTTTTGATAAGAAATAATTAGGTAATGAGGGGACCTCAAATATTTTAGAGAATATATTGAGGATTAGAGTTTACTCTCAACCCTTCATTCATCTTAATCTTCTTAGTCAAGGATTTGGATGAAAATTATTTCTTAGTTCTCTAAAAATATATGATTTATTTCACCTCATCTATTGGTACTTCTGATGTGGATATCTTTTTATCCTCAGTAATATATTCATTGATTTTAAATTACTACATCCTCTTCATTTTATCTTATTGGGATCGTAGTATTTTCATGAAATGTTTTGTGTCATTCCTAGTTTTTTCAAACCTTTAAAACTTCAAAATTTTATATTCATAATTTGTAGATGGATTATCATTGATATAACTTCTTCAACGGTCACCAGATTCTTTCCTTTTTCTTAGTAAATATTCTAATATTTCTCTATTTTTTTCATTATCTAGTTTTATAATCCAGATAACTAAACATTCTATTTTAATGTTCTCAATTTTCTTGATTTTATCATATGATTCATTAGTTATTGTGTCATATTTTCACTTTCTCAAGTGACTTCACATTTACAAAGTGAGGAATCTCACTTAGTAATCTAACTCTAAATTTCTCAAACTTATGACTTTCTTGACCACATCTATCACAAAATACATTCAAGAATTCGTGTTTTTTCTATGTTGAACATTTAGATGATGTCTTTTTCATTGGATTATATTTCTAAAAATATGATTTCATCTATTTAGTGTTTCTCCCCCCTTGATTAATGCCTCTTTCTTGGAAGTGACTTATAATATAATCATGAATAATATTTATAAAGAAACACTCTATAACACTATTTGTATCCTATGAGCCTTGATATTTTATATTGATATTAGTTTTTATTTGAATATTGTAGATGATTACCTTTCATGATTTGTGTGTGTTTATACATGTGAGTAAACCTTATGGATGAATTAGTCCACTCTTCCTTTATGGCAGATTTTTTCTCATTTTTTTATCCATTCAGATCCATAATTGTCTTACAAGGATATACATTTATAAATAAAAAATTTACATTGTGATTCATTATATATATATTCAATCTTTTCTATGGACCCTTATTCACTGTAACTTGATGAGATTCTCCCATAAGAGCAATTTATTTTTTGGGGTCTTATTTCATATTCTTCAACTCATTTTGAGATAAAAGGTACATTTATTGTTTCTTATATTATAATTCATTTTTCATAGTAAACCATTCACCTAGATCATTCACAATATTTTCAAATTCAACTCACTTCAATCTATTTTTTTATTTTCTTCAACAAGTGTTGATTATTCCTTTCCAATATCCTAATTTTTATCTAGTTTTTTTAATAGTTTTTAGCCTTCTTTATAACTCATTTATATTCGTCTTATTTTTCCTTATTTCATTAAGATGTGTCTCATATTTCATGAAATGTTATTTATTCTCAAAGGAGTTCTTATAAATTTATTTCTTCAGTTTTTTATTTTCCTTCTTGAGTTATATATTTAACAAAGATTAGGTTCTAGATTTTCTTTTAACATCCATTCTAATCCATTTCTCTCGTCACCTTTATCACTTTCAAATGATTCTATATATTTATCATCTTTTCCCATAAAACACATTTGATTCTTAGAAGATATTATATCTTCCAACTCAATAATTATTGATGAAAATTCATCCATTTATCTACTTATCATATTAATAATCTTATAAGTAAACATATTATTTTGATTATTCCACTTATTTTTCTAGTAATTATTATATCATTCATCTAATTCAGTTTCAATAGCCTTATTATTTGAAAAATTAAAAGTAAAATCTCCAATGTTATAGAAGTTACATAATTTTAGTGATTTTTTTACTTTTCCTTTCCACTTAGATATTTTAAACATTCTTATAAAATGGAATATTATTTTGTGGAATTCTTCTTCAGATTCCTCATCCTTAGAGTTACTTGATTCTAGTTCTTCTTCATTTTTTTCTTTAAATTTTATCATTACACAAAATTCCATATCATATTTTACCTTCTTTATGAATTTTAGTGATTTTCTCATTTAATATACTATGATAATTTTATGGAATTAATCCAGTGTAATATATTCTCAGTCTTACAGTGTATAAACCTTTAGATCAAATATATCTATAAATTTTCTCATTATCTTATTCACAATGGTTAAGTCATCTAGCTTCTCTCCAAAAACACTGATGTTTCTAACAACCTCATTTAATCTTGTAATGTACTCATCAATATTTTCCCCATCATCCATTTTTATATCATCAAAACTATTTCTATATAAATGAATTTGGATTCATTAACATTTATATTTCCCTCTTAAATACTCTTCAGTTTTTCATGAATCACATTAGAAGTTAGGAGTCCCATGAAATTACTGTATACCTTCTCGGAAAGTGACATTAAGAGATAATTTTGAGCTTTTACATCTATTAATAGATTCCTCTTATATTAAAATTTCATATGATCATTCTCATCATATGTTTAAAGTCCTATAGTTGTTATACCTCTCACTTCCACCCCAAGTGATAGTAGATAGGATATAATTATATTTATCCAACCATGGTAGTTCTCACCATTGAAAGTGGGAACACCTCTTCTATTAATTGATTTAATGTTCTCTATCCCCATTAGTTTTGTGTATCTTTTGGAGGATACCTTCCCTATAATACCACTTATATATCCCATATCAAGGTGAGATCGCTGAGTGGGTGAGGGTTGAATCAGTAAGACCTTTTCTTTTTACAAATTGTTCTTTTTTAATTCAACCTTTTTGTATTTTTAAATCCTCAATACACTATTTTTCTGTCTCTCATCATCACCTTGAATAATTCTAAAAATAAAAGGCATATAACCAAAGTATTTAAAAAAAATTTACAAAGTTATACTTTATACCATGTTGGTTAGAACCCCTAACATGGATTCTATACTATATAAAATTATAATGGATTATACCCCCAATTAGAAGTTGGTTATACCCCCCTGACTCTAATCCACCTTCATCAGTTGGTTATACCCCCCAACTATAATATTATTATTAAATGATTGGTTATTTACTTCAATCAAAATCTTCCAGTAACAGATTAGACCCCCTAATTACAACCTTCCTCTTCAGATGATTTAATCCACTATAGAAAGATCTTTTGATAATCCTCCTCCATGATCTTACTTGACCACACTTACTTGTGAACACCTGTTCAAGAGACTTTTCACCTAATTAATCATATTTTCTAGTATTTATCAAATATTTATGATCATATGTGTATGATCACTTTCCTCTATGCAATAATGATCAATATATTATTCCTTATATTGATGAATTACTTACCTCACCTAAATATGTGAAAGTAATGAACAAGAATTTTTTAATAGTATTTTATGTGCTTCATCAATTATTTCTTAAAAAATGGTATATCAGTTATTAAATCATTCATATAATGTATTTATACATGTTATTATGCACAATATTTTCTTCATGACTTGTATTATACAGTTCAAGTTCACTTTCCCTTCACATGAGGGTAGATGTTGTCTCAATACACTTCACATAAGGGTAAAAATTATCTCAATACACTTCACATAAGGGTAAAAATTATCTCAATCCACTTTGTGTAAGGGTAAGCACTCTAAATACACTTTGTATAAGGGTTCCATCTTGTGGAATAACACTTCCCTTTACACTACATGTGAATTCACACAAGTGATTTTATGAAGCATCTTCTTCAAATAATATTAAACTGTTGCATTAATCTTCTTCTTCATAAAATCATAAAATGATTCATAGAATATTGGATGATCTTTGTGTAATATTTTAAACATAAACTCAATACCTTAATTCTCCTAGACCTAAGAGGATCATAGAAACCTTCTCCTTTGCAGGAATGAATCTTGGAGAGATGGTTTATTTCTCTATAGAAAATGATAAAAATCTTTAAATGGATAAAAGAATTTACTCCTCCATGTATGATCTCTTTTTATAGTTGAGTATCAACACCTTATATTTAATCTTCATTCTACATTAAATATCCCGCAAATCTTTTCAAGTTAATAATGATATTAATATCCCTATAAATTTGGCATCTAAACATTTGATGTGGGTTTCCTTATTGTGTGATGTTGAAACACAGGGAATCTATTCCTTTTCACGTTAGAATCCTATTTCCGGGACTCATAGTAATATTATCATGTGCATGAGATGATAAATAAATTCCCCTTTAAATATCAAACACATTCATGTAAATATTCTTCATTCAAAAGTGTCTCATTCTTAGAATAAAATATTTCATGAATATAGTGTCTTGTATGTATGAAGATCCAGTATAGATTCTTATCAAGATTTTGAGTGCATAAAAATATCGAGATTGGATCTAGTCATGGATTATTTTGATATGCATAACTCTAGTCAATAGATATCCGTCGAGTATTAGGATGTTAAAGATGGTGTCATTAGTTGATCATATGGCCTAGACCAACCTCATTGTGTGAAGTGTGTGTTATTAGTAAGTTATTAATATGCGTGAATAGTACCCCATTTACATGAGTCTCATATATATTTATTTCTTGGTTTATTTTTTTTAATAATTAAATCACATCCATGAAATTTATAGATGTGAATATCATGGGGTCCTCTCATAGAACCACAACACACATATTGGGCTTCCATAGGTTTCACCTCCCTACATGATCCCACATTCCCACCTTCAAGCATGCACACCCATTCACTCTTTTGAACCTCTATTTTTACACCCTTCTACCATTACATGCACTCACCCATGACACAATGTTATCCAATTGGGTCGGATCTCCATTTTGGTTGATATTTCCCTAACAATAAGGTTGATCGAGTCGGACCTTATGGCTTGTGTGGTTAACCCATTTTATGTATAAAAACCATCATAAATAATTATAAAATTACAATGTGTATAATTTATAAGACCAATCCTTTGTAAAATATTATTCTAAATATCATATCCTTCCTCAAATATTATTCATTCAAAATAAAGATAGATTTTTCATGGAATTATTTAATTACTATTCTTTATCTTCAATTCATCATTATGAAAAATATTATTTTGTATAGACTTTGTATTACTTATTCATTATTGAAAAAAAATCATGTCTTCAACACCATTAACACATATATTTAGCATTTATGATCAGTTTAATATCCATCATAATTTATATGGAGAATATTTATTCTATATACATTTTTACTTCATATCTTCAAATAATATCCAATATATATTGACCCTTTATTGACAACAAATAAAATTAAATTCCATTGGGTTAAACACCATACTTATATAGATGATCAAATAGAATGGGATATACTGATTCTTGTACATATTCTTTGTGCTTATATAGTTGACCTTAGAGGAGAATGGAATTTCCATTTGGGGATGGTTGATTTTTATTACAATAATTGTTATCATAAATCTATTAAAATGAAACTATTTATAGCCTTATATATCCATACTTGTAAATATTTTATTTTTTTGTCATAGATTGGGGAAGATTCCCCAGGAGATGATAAAAAAATCCAGATGATTTGACAGAGGTTGGTAATGGCTCAAATCTGGTATAAATCATATGTGGATCATCATAAATATCTTTTAGAGTTCTTGTATGGTAACTAGGTATTCTTAAGATTATATCCACTAATAGGTCATCAATGTATTGGAAAATAATGGATGTTGGCACTGATATATATGGGACCTTTTGAGGTTGTTAAGCATATTGGGAATGTAGAATACCGTTTAGACTTTCTACCGTAAATGACTTTGATCTATAATTATTTTCACATTATGTGACTCAAGAAATATCTTTTGGACATGAAACGTGTTTCTAATAGGTAAAACATTGATTCAAAACCTAACAGACCATAACTGATCATCTATTTTGTATTATTAATCCTTAAGTGAATATTTTATTGAGTAATTTTTTTCCCTTAGTGTAGGTTCTTTGGAGGCATGGTTTGAATTCTTATGAGATGTGGGAGTTTGAGATGAAGATAAGAGAGAAATAGCCTTATATTTTTGTGAACCAAAATTCGTTGAATTATATTTATATGTGTGTAAAGTAATATAGTAGGGATAATAGTCACACGTTAGTATATATTTCATGTACTTACATCCCTTTGTTATAAACATTTTTCATTTGGGTATTTTCTTGGGTCAGTTTGGGTGAATTATGAATTTTATATAGGTTTATTAGAATGTTCATGATTTTTTTATGGTTAGGGAAAACCATGTGAGTATTCGAATAAAATCATTCCTCTTGAGTAGGATTCAAAAATGTGGGTACACTACTAGGTGCATAATCAGTACAAACCATGTTTCTTTCCCCTCAAACCATTCTACTCATGGTAGAGGCGTTTTTCAAGGTTGGTTTATGATTTTTTTAAACCATGTGACCAGACCTTGTGGCTTCTATATTATCCTAAAAATGGGTTAATGGTTTAATAAATTGTGGGTTCAAACTATGTGATGTTAATTAATTAATTCAAATTTTTATTCTAAGACCTAAAACACATCTAATTTTCCTCATTATTCTTCTAGTGGAATAGTCTCTCAACTATGGAGACTCCTCCTGGATATTTTGGATATTAATTTCTTTTTTTTGGGAATTTTCAATAGATCCTTGGGTTTGGGATCAATCCTTTTTAAGGTATGTTCCCATTATTCATCATTCTTTATTGATCTTCTAGATATAGCATTCTCTCCTCAAATAGAGCCATAGATCAGGATTATTGATGCTAGATCTATGGTTTGTGACTTGATCTATTATTTTTTATTATATATCCATCATAGAATTAGAGTTTATAATCCATATATTTAGTTTTCATTGTGTGTTATTTATTAATCATCTATGTATGTGTTTTCTCTCACTCTATTGTTCTGTAAATTAATGAATTGGAGTTTCATGATTGGGGATTTTTTATAAAAGATCCTTATTTGATTCATGGGATTATAGATTCATATTTTCTTATGGTTTACATATGAAGGTTAATATTAAAAGTGTTTCAAGGTTGTTGGTTTCATAATATAGTCCATATCAATTGAATTGTTTTTTCTTTTTTGAATTAAAATAGATTTTTAATCAGTTTCCAAATCATGATTTGATATTCTTAATAAATATTTTCAAATTTATTATGAAATAAAGTGTTGATAATTATAAAAAAATTATTTAAAATGTATCATTTTAAGAATTAATTTTATGATTATTCTTGATAAATTAAGGCATAAAATGTTTTATAGATTTTGAATAAAATGAATTATTTTGAATGGTGTGATTTTTGATGAAAACCATTTGTTGATGGTTTCTGAAATAAAATAGAATACTGAAAAAATTATTTGGGGATACTTGAATGATGGTTAGTGGAATTTATTTGAGATAAATAATTTTCCTATTGATTAATTTCTTTCAATCACATAAAACCCTAGGTAATTAGGTTGGTAGTCAAAGATAGGCATGCTAAGAATATATTATCTCTACATAGAAAAGGATTGGTGATGAAAATTATAACTATAGATTTATGAGGGTGGGGAGTTTATTCATTGATGTGGACTCTTATTCCCTCTAGGTATGAGATCTAGTAAAGTGCACACACCATGAGTCATATTTTACCAAGATTGTGAGGATCATTAATCCTTGATCTAACTAACCTCTATTCTTGTAACCATGGTGATAGGATTTTAAATGAATTATACAATATAGTGTTTATAAAATTTATTAATTCATATTATGATCAATATTATTATTCATGCCGGATTTTATAGAAATGATGATTCATGCAACATTTATACTTTCCATTCAAATTATTTGAAAATAATGTTTTATTATAATTTTAAAAAGAATTACATTGCATTGTTTTATCTAAAATAAAGCATATTTGGTTTATTTGATTTGGATTTCCTATGGAATTCTTGGCTGGATAATATTATCAAAGTGTTTCTCATAACTTACATATACCTTTGAGTGTATATAGACTTTTTATTTTCATGTCCAAGAAAATGGAATAAACCTCTTGGAGGTGGTGAGTGCTCTTGTTAGTGGAACCTTGGGAGTTAGCAATGATATATGAAATATGTCATCCACCTAATATGAGTTTATTTTGTGGTGATTTCATCATTGGTTTATATGATATCATGGATTGTTGTTCCATCTTGAGTTATGTACTAGATATTTTGTGGTACTTTTATATTGTTGACTGTATTGGTATACTGACTATTTTATAGATTTTTTTCCACTATATAACATCTTGGTATTTTAAAATTAAAGATAATGTCAAATGTCATACAAGATACACAACACCAAGCTTAAATGAACAATGGAATCTTATTATTTAAATGCCACCATTATAACCTAGCCATTAAATTAGTTAGAATGAATATTATTAATAACATTATGAAATATATAGTGCTCCAACTCATTTATAATTTATTAATTAATTTTTTTAAAATAATTATTATATTTTTTAGTAAAGCCATTTTATTCTACCAAAAAACATTTTTTCTTCAAAAATGATTTTTATTGATTATTATGGGAGATTATAATAATTTATTTATGGAAATTTTAGAAAATTTATTTGAAAATTTATTTTATTTTTCAATTCTTCATTTAAAAATTATATTAGGATGAATTTTTGAGATTTTTCTGAAAATAACGATTTTTCAAGAAAGATTGAAAATGCTGATTTTTATTAAAAATTGTAATTTATTTTAAATTATTTACAAGGTAAAATTATATTTTGGATTGGTTTTAAATTTTAATTATTTAATTTTACTTATAATAATCCTATTAGGGTTTTTTTAATATATTTTATACTTTAATTTATTATAAAAACATTTTATATTTAAAAAATACATTTTTCAGAAAAAAAAAAATTGTTTTCCATTGTGTTTTGTCAGTTTAATTTTAAATTAAATTATAAAAATATTCTGTTATGAATTTTAAAAAATGTGTTCCATATTTTGAATGAGAATTTAAAATTTTATTAAATATTTCCCATTTATTTTTCGGTCAATATGAATGGTAACTTTAGTAATTTTCATTACCACAGTAAAAGATAAATAGGGCAATTTATGATAAAAATAAAATTATAAGAACCATAAAATGACCCAAAACATACCAAAAAATTTATTTATTAGATTATAACGACTCTAATAATATAAGTGTCAAATTTATGACCATTTGTGGCCACTTTTATGTAATTATGAGTTTGTGATATTTTATTTAAATAATTATCAAACATGACACACTTGATTTTAATAAATATAATATTTTAATATGGTGTTATTCATAGTATATGTTTAAATATAAATAGTATTTTTAAATATGAAATATCTATCTTCATAATGGTAATTTATTTTTAATTTTTATTCAATATATAATTACCTTAAAAGTTTTCACAATGATGATGCAGTAATTAATTAACTAATGGAAAAATCAAATAAAAGATATTAAAAATATTACAATAAATATAATATGAGGTAAATTGTAACACCCCGACCCCTCTAGACCAGAGTCGGTGCATTACTAATTACATTGTAGTGGTTATAAGGAATTATTATTTTAGTTTTCTTGAAGAAACTAGATACATAGATATAACTTAAATTACATCGGGAAAGGTAACAAAAATACAATACAATACAAAAACTAATAAAATGTGACCATGGGAACTCAATAAATAGTCTTCTCTTCATAACCTGTTGAAGGTGAAAAAATTAAATGGGTGAGCTCAAATACTCGTTAAAGGTTACAAATAGAGGAATCATGAATCAGTAATAACTAAATCATAAACAAATATGTCATGGTCAATATGGCAAGTTGAATAAATGAAAAACTCACACCATTAATAAATGGAGAATGAAACTACATCCATAGATTTTTTCATAGTGAAAACCTCATGAATAGTAATAACTAAAAATTAATAAATATAATTCTTATTAACTATACTTCATGTATCTGGCTCGTGATACCATAATACCATTAAAACGGTTTAGTTCTATGGGTAGAAACCAGTCTGATTTTTTAAAACAAACTTGAAGGGATTTTTGCCAAACTGATTGTCTCAAGAGACCTATCGATGCATCGAGGGGAAATAACGGTACTATAACTACGCTTTATATCCAAATAATTATTTATAAATTGATTTAATACAATGTCAATATTCTTTTTCAATATTCTTATAGAGTATAGGATACGAATTCATTAATATTTCCACAGTTAAAACAACATTCCAAATAAACATTATATGTAAAATGGTATACGGTTTTGAAAATAAAAATATCATTGATATGAGAATATCAATATTTAATTGAAATATAATTTCAAAAATTGATCTCAAATGGGAATTAGGTACACCACATAAGGATTATTAGGTGCACAATACAAATTTAGTCACAACGAATTGGAAGTTGAGACAAAGTCCCTTACCACAATGTAATTAGTCAAATCGTATGACCAAAACTTAATAACCATAAAATGAATCATTTAATACCATGATTATAAAGGTAATAATTAAATTATATGATAAATGGTAGTACAAATACACCACATACAATAAATAAGCGGCAAACATTGGAAATATCACGAAAATGAAAGTGATATGGGAAAACCCCTTACAAACATTTCAGCATGGTAACAGGTGTTCTTTTGAGGGATTAGTGAGAGGTAAAGGGGTATCCCACTATTTATATATCATAAGTTCAGTATGTGGGAGGTGTGAAAACATACCACATAATTAGGAATTAAAAATTAATGGACACAACATGGGGGTGATTCTTGAATAAAAGTGAGAGAGAGGATCCCTTACCAATAATGTATCATTAGATTGAGGAAAAATCAATGACAAAATTATGTGTGACAAACATAAACCCAAAAAATAAAAGTGAATATATAGAATAAAACAGTCATAGGTAATTCACACATATTCTGGGAAAATAAAAAACCAATGAAATTGATGTTTAACTCAACGAATGGAAATTGAGTTAAGATATCCCTTACCTTATGCTTGAAGGTGTTCTTGATTGTTCTTAACGGCCTGAATAATCAAATTTAACTTCATTAATTAATAATTCCAAAACCTCATAAACATTTAATTGATATTTTATAACCTTATTATGTTCATTAATGGAATTTGTTATGGGTTTAAGAGGTTCAATTTTATTGTTTTTGAACCCTTTTCTTCCTTGATTTTCATGATTCGTCTACTTGTATTCATGAATTGAAGTTCGTTTGAACTTTTGTTAAAAATATAGAATTATTAATATATATTTTTAGTGACATTAAATATATATAAACTATCTTATAATTATTTTGGTTATATACCATGAGGATGACTTATTCGATAAGTTAATGATAAACGCTTGGATTTAGCTTGTCTATTTTGTGCACAATGAACTTGTTCTGTATTATTATTCCATATTAAAAATGTGTAAGGATTCCATAACATTAAAAAATATAAAATTCATATATTCTGATCTGTTTCATCCATTAAAAATGATTTCATGACCATTCTTGAGGATAGTAATGAAAATTGAAAACCCTTATTCCTTGAGTGTGATGAATTAACACATCTCAGATGGTGTTTTCATTTATATTATAAAAGGAGGGGAAAAAGAGATATGATGATGAAATATTCCATTAGAATAATTAAAATCTAGTACATGTAAGGTACTGGAATTATCAAGTCATTTGGATTAGTTGAGGTGAGAATAGAGCAAAAAATAATAAAACTTGTAAAAGAATTTGAAATAAAAGAGAAGGGAGGTTCACCTCTTGAGTACTCCTCCTTTAGAAACTCCTAAAAACTTTTTTTGGACTTTTGGTGAGACCAGAAGGTCTTGGATTTGTGGAGAGGGATTGGGAAGAGTATTTGGAATAATTTAAAAAAGTCTTGAAGCTTGAGTTGTGTGGGAGTAAGAGGGGGTGTGGGGTAGTTTATGTAGTGAAGGGGTGAAGGGATTTTACATAATTTTAATTATTATTTTAATATTTTTGATCAAGAATATGAATAGTATTGATTAATGTGATCAAAAATAGTAATAATGGCATGTGAGATTGAACCAAGTGGGCTTTCATCATCATTGCATCACCTATGGTGTAGTAAATCAAGTATTAAGTATTTATCGTAATTTATTGTTTTTTACTATTCATCAAAAATTCAAGTATTTCAGAAAAATCCCAAAAAATCACCCTAACCATTTCTTGATGTTTATAATTTAAAAATGAACTCCATTTTTCAAAAATAATTTTCTAAATATGATAAATTTAATTTTTAATTAAAATCATTATTTAATCAAAAAATATAAACACTTAAAATATTCATCTCTGTTTTTAAGGTGCCTAAATTTATTTATACATTCATGGGTATGGATACTGTTCATAAGAGTCATATTACTATTCATAAGTGTAAGTTACTATTCATAAAGGTAGGTTCTATTCACCGAAAATTATGTTGATTTTATCAGACTCTAAATATCATCCTGATCGCAACTGTGAATGTACGTTTTTTAAAATTCAAAACAAAAAATTAGAAAATTTATGTTTTAAAGTCTAGGTTATGACTATATATTAAATAACCAAGTTTTGTTTCGAAGAAACTCAGTGCTTTATGAAAATAGGCAACCTAGTGAATACAATGTATTTAAGAGAAACATAGTATAAAATGTTTGGGGTGCTATATAAATAATGTTCTAAAAAATTTATATATTATCATGAAATTTTTGCGATATAATAAAATATTTTTCTAGAATTTTATATTTTTTATTGATATTTTTAATGTCAAAGTAATTAATAGTTCTAAAAATTGACATTCTGAATATTTTATAGTAAATAATTTTTTATTAAATTATATAAATTTTATAAAAACATTAAATTATGATAGTTGATTATTATAATATTTAATATATCAACCATATACCATTTATGATTCAATTTTCTATTTCATAGTAACTATATTGTCACTCAAAGTGTAAAAAACCATTTCATCATGGTAAGAGTTAAAGGGGTTAAATAGGGGTTAAAATCAAAATATAAGGGTATAAATATAGTTAAAACATGTATAATTTTTATTTAATGAAAGTATTTCAATAAATACTCATCTTTTCTTGTAAATGAATCACTTTTTAACTTTTTTTAATTGAAAATTAATTTATATTAATTATATATTTTATGAAATTCCAAGAGTGTTTTTCCCCTCTCTTATAAAATGTCACCTTTTCTTCTCATTTATTCACACATAGAAACAATTTTAGTTAGTAAATTACCTACCAAAATACCTTCTAATAATCCCTCCCCACATTATAGAGTCATTTTTATATATAATACCAATATTAAAGGTCTTAAGGTGTTAATAAAAAGAGGGCTTTCCAAAGAAGAGGTATAGATTTTTTTGGATAATTTAATTTTTCTTCTTCTTGAACATCTCTCAAAATATATTCAAACATGATAAAATAATAAGTAAATTATCCTACATATAATTATATGTTATTATGTTAGTTTCATGACCTATATTCATCTCCTCTTCCATCAAATGGGAAAATAATTCATCATTTATGTGTACAACGGACTACCACCTCGCGAACCGATATGGTTTGTTTTCTATCACAATATCTCAAGACTGATTATAATAATGAAATTAAATTTTAGAAATTATATTAATTAAATATTTATAATTATTAAAATATAATATTTCATTTACATTCTTACCTTTCTGTTCACAAAAAAATGATATGTCTTTCGTGCGTACGTGTAAACTACCACCTCCACAAAGTGATGTGATCTGTTTTTCATCACCACATCACAAGAATGATATATATATAAGTATATTTAAGGAAGTACTGTTATATTTAATATAATATTAAAATGTAAAATTATACTTACCTTTTTTCTATAATGATCTTTGAAAAATGGAAACATTACTCATGTTTATGTATGACATACCATCTCCATGATTGTAACATAGTTAATTTCTCATAACCATTTTTAAAGGATGGATTTAAAAGTATAATAAATATATAAAAATTATTATTATTTAGTTATAATTATTTTTTATTTATGGAATAATGACCTCTTTGATCACAGTCAGCATACCGAATTCATTTTGGACATAACTACCAAATATTTTCAAAACATCCTACATGAACTTGAGTGATTAAGTAATTGTTTATAACATGTAAATAAGTGATATAAAATGAATAATAAATTTTAAAAAGTTTTTAAATAAATTAAATAATTAACTTAATTTCATTATTCATGAAGATAAATAATTTACATGATAAGTCAGTCTCAAGATAAGGTACTTTCTTTTAAAAAAAATTTAAAATTTCCCCTTAAAACTCTCTTTTACTTCCATGTATTTGTTTTCAAAAAAAATCAGAAAATGTTATACTATTATCCTATGATTTTTAAGATTAATTTTTATTATGTATTAATTTTTACAAAATGGTTTGAAAGTAATCTTTTTTTTCATTCCAAATAATGTACTTTGTGACTTTTTCAACAAAATACAAAAGGAATGTTTTTTATATTATACGGTGTGAGAGTTTTTTTCATCCATTATTACACATTAATTAATTGAAGTTTTCTTTAAAAGTTTCCATGTTTATTTTTAAATAAATTTTTTTCTTTATGATGTGCGAAAGTTTTAAATTTTAAAAATTAATTTTTAAAATAAAATGGTATTTTGATATCTAAATGTGTTTTTATTTAAAAGTGTTTTATAATGAAAATTTAGAAGAATAAAAAATTTGAGTCATGATATGGTACTTATGTATTATATGAAAAATTGGTGAGACCAATACAGCTTATATAATAGGTCGATACACATTATAGCTCACAGGTGTGCCCAATATAGCTTATACAATGGGTTGAGCCCCATTATAACTCATGAAAAATGGGTGATCCTGATGTAGCTTATATGAAGGGTGGGGCCCATTATATTTATCAAATGTAATGGGTAATGAATATGTCATCCATATAGTTATATTTTAAGTTGTTTATATGGTTATTCCAATTTCAAGGGTTTTGAAATGGTTTTATTAATATGATTCTCTATGTTTCCAAAAGTTTATATATTTTCTTACTATAGGTTTTATATTTTTCCATTGAAATTTTTTTTTAATTTGTAAATTTTTATTTCATATGCTCAAATAAATTTTAAGATAAAGGTAAACATTATATGGGTTTTCATATTTTTCACTGGACTAACAAATTTATTTTTTTATGTCTCTTAATAATATTTTTTTGATGATACCATATTTTTTAAAAAAGTCAAAGGGTTTAAGGATGGTTAAAGAAAAATAATAAATAAATATTAAAGACATGAATATTTTTCATGAAAAAAATCATGTTTTGTTTTAAAAGTTTAAAATTGTGAAAAAAAA
Organism: Viscum album; assembly: GCA_963277665.1. NCBI lineage: Eukaryota > Viridiplantae > Streptophyta > Magnoliopsida > Santalales > Viscaceae > Viscum > Viscum album. The sequence continues at coordinate 109,118,932 of OY728147.1, read as the reverse complement.
GTATTTTGAGTAGAAGTGTAAACTTTGTAATATATGAGTTTCTATGTATGGTTTATGACCAAATTCTCTAAAACTCTGAACCAAAAATATTCTCTAGATTATAAGAAAGTTAATTCTAGTTCAAAAACACTATAATATGTGATGCTTAAGTCTGTATCCTTACATTTGGTATCATATAAGGGTTTAGAAAACTTTGTATAATATGATTTTTTTGTAATATTTATATATATCATCATGGGTTTATAGTTTAAAGGTTGATCATATGTTTAATGTCTTAGAAACACCTTTTTAGGATTTTTATTATAAAATTTTAACGTGACTAATGGTATTTTTTGGATACATTTATTTTTGAGGTCATTAAGAATTATTATATTTAGGGATTCAAAATTAAAGGTAGGATATAACATTTAAGGTTAAAACATTTCCATAATGTTAAATATATTAAGATTATTTTGAGGATTTCATTACATATTTTGGAACATAATAAGTATTAAAGTATAGTTTTTTAAAAATGATAACTCACAAGTTGGGTGACAACCCATCGCTTCCGGAAATCCCACAAAGTTTGAACCCAAAACCGAAGGGAGACAAGGGTGCATCACTTACCATTGTACTACACTGGTTAGACTGACATTTTAATTTTAGTTAAACAATTTTATGAATGAAGAATAAATTTATTTTTAGAACATATGTTTTATCATATAGATAAAAATTTTGATTGGGAAATGATTTGGTGATTAATTGATTAATGTTATTTCATAAGAAGATTACTATATTTTTTAGGGAACATTAAAAGATTAAGTTAAATAGAATATTATTAGATTTTATTTGATAAATAAAGGTTGAATTGTATTTTGGAAGAATAGATTAATGTAATATCTATTTATAATGATTCAGATGATTTATGGATGTAATTACCATATATTAAAGATTATGTGATTAGGAAAATTACATTATGGTATGACACTTTAAGAGTGATTGATATTATTTTGAGATAAATGTTAAATTTATTTTGAAATATTATGTGATCAGATCCTTCTTATTTTTGGGCTTCAATATAGTCTAAATATTTTTTAGAAATTTTAAGTATTGTTATTTATTGAATGATCTAAGTTAATCATTTGGTATTACTATTAATTTTTTATAATAAATTATATTTATTCTAATGAATATTTTGTTTGGGAAATATCATATCTTATATTAACCATTTTGGTTTTGGTTAAATTCTAATGATAGGATGAATATATTTTTAATATTTTATGGATTTTTTGATCCATGGAAGATAATTTTAAAGCGTTGGGCATGAAAAAATTATCTTGAATACTCATCATTTGGACCAAAATATGAGTTTTTAGAAATGGATTAACGTATGAAATTTTTATTGGCAAGTAAGTATATTTCCTTATGTTCCTAGTATATGTAGTAAAATAATTACAAAACTCCAGTAAAATTATCTTGAAATAAAAATTTCATTTGTTTACTTTTATTATAAATAAATAAATGGCCTTTTAACCCATAATAGATTTACAATTTTTTGGTGGTTAACTTTATCATGACCATGTTCTCAGTCACTCTTTATTAGTCCTCGGGCATTAGTTTTTCTCTTTCATGTCCATGTTTTCCAATATAGAAACCCAGTATTTTTTATTTCAGGTGACCTTTGTACTTCCTTTTCTCTCTTATCATGTAAACATTTTATTAATCCTTGTTGCAATTTTGGAATTCAACAAAGTTATTTTGAATAGTAAAACCCTAGTTATTAGACCCAAGTTCAAATTGAGAGGATGAAATTTATTAAATGGGATAGAATGTAACATCTTGAAATTTTTAAAGAAAAGACTATGTTTGATAGCATATAAGATACGCAACTTTAATCATAAACTAACAATAGAATCCTATTATTTAAATGTAATTGTTATAAATTAGCCTTAAAATTAGAGAGAATGAATATTATTAATCACATTACAAAATATATAATGGTCCTAATAATTTTTAATTTATTAATTAATTATTTTTAAATATTTATTATATTTTTAATAAAGTCACTCTATTCTCAAAAAACATTTTCTTTAAAAAATTATTTTTTATTTCTTTTTATGGGTGACTATTATAATTAATTTCATGAAATTTTAGAAATTTATTTGAAATTTTTTTTTCTCATTTCAATATTATCTAAAGATTAATTTTCTGTAATTTTTAAAAAAATATTAATTATCAAGAAATAGTGAACAGTGGGGAATTTTATTGAAAACTCTATTTGATTTTTAAGTATTTATAGGTTCAGATTATTTTTTTGATTAGTTTTAAATTTTCATTAGTTACTTTTTTTAAATGATCTAATTATGGTTTTTTAAAAATATTTTATACTTGAATTTATTATAAATCATTTTATATTTAAAAAATATATTTTTTTGAAACCCTATTTTTCATTTCCATTTTCGATTTAGTTTTAAATTTAATTCTTCTACTTCTATGCTATGAATTTTGAAAAAAAATATTCCATATTTTTAATCATGAGGTTAAAATTTAGTGAATAGTTTCATTTTATTTTTTGGTAAATATGAATAGTAACTTTAGTAATTTTTCTTACCATGGTAATGGGTAAATTAGGAAACTTAGGTTAAAAATAAAATGATAAGAACCATAAAATAATCCAAAAAATTACATAAATCTTATTTTATGAGTGTATATTGACCATAATCATCAAATAATCTAATTTATAATGTTTTGGGGACACTTGGATGAGATTATTACCTTTATAGTATTTTATTTAAATAAATGTCAAACATGTCACACTCTTGTTTTTAATAAGTGTAATATTCTTAATTTTATGTTATCTAGTATATATGTCCAATTATAAATAGTATTTTGAAAGATAAAATATTTATATTCATCTTTCTAATTTCATTTTAATTTTTAGTGAATAAATAATTACATTAAATTCTTGTACAACGCTGGTGTTGTAATTATTTAATTAATGGAAAAAGAAAATAATATATATTAAAAATACTAAAATAAATATAATTTGATATAAATATTGTGATAAAACAATTTTATATATTACCATTACATTCTAGGGATATAATAAAATATTTGTTTTTAATTTTATATGTGTTAATGATATTGTTAAAGTCTAAGTAATGAATAGTTCTAAAAATTGACATTATGAATATTTTATAGTAAGTAATATATTATTAAATAATATAAACTTTAAAAAAAATTTGGAAAATTGATTAAGATAATTTATAAAATATCATACATGATATATTTATTGGTTTTTTCATTTTATAGTAACTATAATGACTCTCAAATAGTAAAAAAACATGTTGTCACTATAATAGTTAAAGGGGTTAAATAGGGGTTAAAACCAAAAATAATGGTATAAATATAGTCAAAACATGTATAATATTTTATTTTATAAGTCTATTTATAACTATAATCATATTAAATTTATAATAACTCAATTTTGATCCTTTTTTAATAGAAAATTAATTTATTTTAATTCAATATTTTAAGAAATTCAAAGAGTGGTCATCCCCTATCATATAAAAGGGAACCTATTATTATCATTTCTTCACACTTAAAACCCCTTTTGGTTTGGTAAATTCCTACCCAAATACTTTTCGGTAATACTTACCATCATTATATATGTATTTTTTTTGGCATAATACCAATATTAGAGGTCTTAAGGTGTTAAGTAAATATTGTCTCCAAAGAAGAGGTATAGTTTTACCTACATGTTTTAGTTTTATTTCTAATTCAATGTCCCTACAACCTTATTAAAACATTATAAAATAATAACTAAATTATCCTACATATAATTATATTTTATTATGTTATTTTAATGACCTATATCCATCTCCTCTTCCATTAAATGTTAAAATAATTCATCATTCGTGTGTACGGAGGACTACCACCTCATAAACCGATATAATTTATTTTCCATCACCGTCTCTAAATACTGAATATAATGATATAATTAATTTTTATAAATTATATTAATGACATTTCTATCATTATTAAAAGATAATATGTCATATTTTTCTTGATTTCCATGAATAAAAAAATGATAACGTCGTTCGTGCGTACGTGTGGACTACCACCTCTATTAAGCGATTTGACTCATTTTTCATCACCATATCAAATTAATGATATAAATATAAGTATTTTTAAAGAATTTATATAATATTTAATATATTATTATAATTATTTAATTATAAAATTATACTTACCTTCTTTCCATAATGATCATTGAAAAATGGAAACATTACTCATGCCTACGTATGGCATACCGTCTCCAAGATTGTAACTTAGTTTATATTTCATTAACATATTAAATGGATGGATTTAAATGTATAATTTATATAAATATTATAATTATTTCGTAATTATTATTATTTAGATGATGAATAATTACCTCTTTGATTGTAGTCAATATATAGAAGTTATTTTGGACATAAGTATCGAATGTCATCAAAATGTATGATGTGTACTTGAGTGATTAAATAATTTTATATAACCTGGAAATAAGTTATATAAAATGAAAAATAAACTTGAAAAGTTTTCTTAATTAATTAAATATTTAACCTAATTTTATTAATCAAAATGATAAAGAATGTACGGGATGAGTTAGACTCAAAGTAAGGAACTTTCTTTTAAAAATTATCATTTTAAAGTTTCCCTTAAAACTATCATTTCCTTCCATGCCCATGTTTTCTAAAAAAAATTTACCGCTTTCTTATGATTATTTAAATTCATGTTTACAATGGATTACTTTTTACAAAATATTTTTAAATTAATATTTCTTTCTTCTTCCAAATGAGTTACATTGTAAATTTTCTGAAAAAAAATATGGAAGTGATATTTTTTAACATATACGACATGGTCATCTTTGCCTTCGATCAAAAACCTGTATTGATTTGAAATATCCTTTTTAATTTTCCATGTTTTTTAATAAAATGTTTTCCATATGATGTGCATAGTTTTTCAATTTTAAAAATTCATTTTTATAATGAAATTTTTATTGATATATAAATTTGTTTTTATTTAAAAGAGTTTTTAAATGGGATTTCCAATGAAAAGTTTCAAGAATAAAATTTTTTATTCGTGATATGGTACTTGATCATTATATAAAAAATGTTGAGCTCGATACAACTTATACGATAGGATAATCCCCATTATTGCTCACAGGTGATCCCGATATATCTTATACAAAGGGTTGATCCCCATTATAGCTTATGAAAAATGGGTGAGCCTGATATAGATTATACTAAGGGTGATCCCCACTATAGCTCTCTAATTCATTAGGTAATTATTTTGTTCTTTAAAGAATTATATTGGAAGTCAGTCAATTTCTTATTTCAATTGCAAGGTTTTTTAAAGGGTTTTATGAATATGATGCTTTAAGTTTCGAAAAAAAATTTATATTTTCTTAATATGTGTTTTAATGGATTTCTTAAGTAAAAATTGTGTGTGTGTGTTTTTATGTTGAATTTTTTTCATACAAAATAAATTTTAAGATTAAGGTAAACATTACATGGATTTTCATGTTTTTCACTAGACTAACAGATTTCTTCTTTTTATATCCCTTATTGAGATTTTTATTCTCAAACCACATTTTTAAAATGTTTTTAAAAGGTTTAAGGATGGGTAAAGGAAAATATTAAGTCAAGTTTAAATTCATGAATATTTTTCATGAAAAGGAATAAGTCTTGTTTTAAATTATTTATATTGTGAAAAAAATTAATATTCATTAGAAGTGTCTACGTTGTAATATATGAGTTGTTATGTATGAGTTATGGACTAATTATATATAATTATAAACCAAAAAGATCCTAAATATTATAAGAAAGTGAATTATAGTTCAAAAACACTAGAATAAGTAATTCTTAAGGTTGGTTCCTTACATGTTTCTATTTAATATTTTGGTTATTATTATGAAAAAATCATTTCCCTTGATGGTTCTTGATGCTAAGGTGTTAGTTTATAGCCTATGGGGTTTGAGAACACCCTTAGGGCCATGTAAAGGCTATCTGAGGTTATAGTTTAGTAGGTTATCTATATTGGTTCATGAAGTTACCAGTTTTTAGATAGATATTTAATTTCTAAGAAACCACACAATCACTACTTTACCAAAAACATAGGATGTTATCCTATACATATACTTATCCCTTAAACTTATCCCTAGGTTTTTTACTAAAGTTCTCTTGTATTAATCCCTAAACAACATAAAATATTCAATAATACATCAACCAATCCTAAAGGGTTATGTATATTATATATTATGATTAACCTTAATAATTATAACATTGTTATTATTTTCAAAAGCTGATTATTTTATTTTTAAAACCCACCTACCATTCTATAAAAAATAAAATAATTACACATGTATATGAGGACTACCACCTCCATGGAATGATACATTTAATTTTCCATTTATACCTAACATATATGACTATAATAATGTATATAATTTATAAACAATATAATTATGACACTATTAATACTATAGAAATATTATATTGGACATTTTATAGGTGATATTAATAATAAATGGTTATAGTGATCTTAACCACCTAAAATGAACATATCAAAGCATCTTTCATAATGTTAGTTCATTTTATAGAAAACTATATAACTAAATAAATATTATTCTAAAATAATAATAAAGGACATAATCCCCTTTAATGTTTGATATTATGAAGTTATTCTATATCACATTTGATCATAGTCAATTCACAAAAATAAAAATGTATAAATTGATCAAACTTCCTCAAATAACCAAAATAAGAAAAAACTATATTATAAATAAATAGAAAATGATAATTAATATTACTTATTAAATGAAATATTGATTAATAAGTTCCATAATAAGTTATTTAATAGAATTAATTTTATTATTTAGAAAGTTAGGCACATGCACAGAGCAAATCAGGACCAAGGTTAGGGTTTATACTAACTCAATTATCTTAAATTGAGTTACAAACTTTATTATTGACCTATAATATTATAAGTGGGATTTATTATACCTAATTAATACTTTGTATTTTATTCACTCTTTTTTTGGTTTCAATAATTTTTCCTCGTAACTTCATTATCAAATGCATCTTACCTCAAAGATTATGTTACCTAAAAAGGGATTTCTTGGTCTCAATTACTATTTCTTGAGACATGGTTCTAGTTATGCACCAATTTAATTTTATATGGTGAATATAATACCTATATTTTATATTATAACATGAATCATCTTTCATCATATTTGAAGTTTGGTTTTAAACACATTATCCATTATGGGTATTTATTTAGATGATACTCAATCTTTAAGTGTTTCTTTTCTCAATTTACACCCCTAAAGACAACTTTTTTATTACACACCATGTTTTGTTTTGTATGGTGTATCTACCACCCATTTAATATATTTTATCATGATGCTCTCATTATTAATGTTATTTAGTTTTTCATTTTAAATTATATCTTTCAAGGGGTTTTTATTTGAAAGTTTCTAAAGTTGTAAGTGTTATTTGTATCTATTTTCAATTTTATAAGACATGTTTGGTATTATAATACATATTTTATTTTATATTATAATGATCCAAGATTTTATTAATAAAAATTTCTCTTGATTTAATTAAATTTCTTATTATAAAAATAGTTATATAAAACAAATGCACTTCCTTGGTTTTATGTTTTTGTATTTTAAAATACCATTATGAATTGTTATCATTACTAATATAGTTGTTGAATAGTGACCCCATGATTAGTATAAATATAGGGCTTTAAAAATCCAATTTACTCAGAAAAAGGAAGTGATAGCCTCATCCAGTAGAATTTCTCTGTACGAATCCCATTTGTCAGAGCACAGAAAGGAGGTGTCATCACTAGGCTTCACTCTTGACCAAGCCCAAACCGAGCTTCAACAAATTAAGCTTAAACAGAACCACCTATATGAGAAGTGGAAGTTGATAGAGATTACCACCCAAGCGATGTTATCTGTGCCAACCCAAGAGTCTTTCACCATCGCACACCTTACTCTTAGGTCATATTCAGGTTTTATAAGGGGTTATATAACAATACCCTAGCACTATGATTATGTAAATTATTTTTGTATAAATAATATACATTCATTTTATCATTGTTACTTTGTAAATAGTTTTTTAAGAACAAATAGTTTTTTTAGTTAATATCCAATTAAGAAATCTATTTTGATGAATTAATGGATTTTTTAATTAAATAATATTTTAAAAAAATATGATTACTAAATTAATTTTTTTTTAATGTAAATGATCGTATAATTTTTTTGAATACAATTGTATTTTTTATTAAGCTCTGAAATCTGTTTTTGTCAAAACCCATAAATTTTCGATAAAGGATGGTTTTTATTTTAACAGTAAAAATTAAAATATTTATAAAATGATTTAGATAAAATGAATATTATTTTTGGAATCAGGACATCGAAATTATCCAATGTTGAATTTTTCATAATTTTCTGAGACAGTTGAATTTTTGGGAAAAATTTAAATATCGTTTAAATATATAATGTGTTTTATGACATCATATTGACCTAATAGTGATATAATAAGATACTATAAATGGGATGTTCTATGAATATCTATTTTAAATTTAAAATAATTTTATTTTAGATTTGTTTGATTTATTTTACAAAGCCTTAGTGGACCCTCCAAGACTTATAAAACATTTTAACTTTTAAAAATGATTTCCTTAAGAGTGTGAATCACCTCCACTTAAGAAATCCTAATATTTTAATAATTTAGGCCATTGGCCTTATAAAATAATTTTTTTCACTCACATTTGGAGAAAACCATGGGAAAAAACCATGGGATTGTTTGTAGTTTTTATTATTTTAATGTGTAGTGTCCAAAACCTAAATAATATAGGATTATCTCTCCTTTCCTATATAAACCCTATAAATATCCCATTAATATTCACTCAAACAATTTGTTGCTCAACCAACCCATTAACACCTCTCTCTAGTATCCTCCCAAGTCACCCCAAACTCCCAAGAATTCTTTCTCAAGCCTCTCCCAAGACTCGGGGATCACACTTCCAAGTAAGTGATTTCTTCCTTTCTTATTTTTGTCAAAGTTTCTTTATATTATTATACCCTTTTATTTTCAATAAAAAAATGTTGGATTATGATTTCTCACCTCCCCCATACTTCCCTCCTTATGTTTTATTTCTAAGATACCTCTTTCTCTCTCATTGATGCCTCCCATATACACATGTTACCATGCCGAAGTTCTGTAAGGAATTTCTTTCTTCTCATTTACATTCAAGAAATTATTTTATATTATACAACTAAATTCCACTACATATGTTGGGATATTATGTTCCATGACCCCCATTACTATCTATTTCATTTATAAATTATTAGATACCCCTTTATCTATCATCAACTCATTTTAAAATTTCAATTTGATATCGTTATGTTGCTGACGTTACACCATAATTTCACATACCAAAATCATCATGTATGTGAATACCATAACAATTTCTCTATCAAGGGTATCTGCCTTTATGTACATGTACTTTTTGATTGAGTACTTACATTTATGTATTCCACATCTCGTATTCATGGAATAAATTATGATGTTTAATGAATCCATGTTGTATGATTCATGTGGAACACTTATTCATGAAATGAAATGTTTATAAAGGGTGCACCCTGATAGCACTCTAATGCATTGGGTAAATATTAGTATCATGATACATCAAGAGCAATGAGGTTTTACACATGCTAATTCAACTGAAATTAGGTTTTACTCATGCTCCATGTTCAATTATCTTTAGCTCATGCTAATATCATGTAAAATATTATTGCCACATTTCAATGTTATGATAATCATGATATATCATGCCTTTATGTTCATGTTTATCTTATGATCCATTGATACGCCTATTATCTAACATGTACTGTATTCTTCATGTTATTCCTTGTTTACTCCCTTATCTCACCCTTTTCTTATGCATGTCCTCAAGTTATCCCATGTAATGATAAGTATGAAGGAATGTGTGTGTTCTTGTAAAAGACATTTTCAATAATGATGTGTATTTCATGTTTTAAGTTGTTATGTAATATTCTTAATTTCCCAAGACACTTGACCTCTCGATCCACATAGTAGTCTTAAGTGAATGTTTATTTAAAAAATCATGTTTAAGTGTATAATAAAGAGCAGGGTTTTTATAGTTGATATCAGAGGATAGGTTTAGTTATTTTTTGGATTATGATTAGAAAACCCAAGTAAAAGCCTTAGGGATAAGAATAAGTATAACAAAAACATAAATAAATTTTTGTGAGTATTGAGAAAGTCATTTATCAAGAAAATGTATCCTTATCTGGATTTGAGCAGGTAGAGGCGGCTCTAGCAGCGATTTATCTTGGGTTAAAACCTGAAAACACTGGAGATAGACTCGTTTGGGAACTGGTGCACGACAATAGGCCTTACTTCACTCTTGGTTATGACACTCCTTGGGGATATGCTTTATTAAATTTATAATATTAGTTTGAACCATTATTAAGGGAATTAAAAAAATCCCCTAATAATATATGTTGGGAAGTAGATCATGGATAACATAGATAAGTTAAGGAAATTAATGTAATTTTTTAGTTATCCCTTTTTTCATTGGATTCCCTTTTATGTGTTACCCATAACTTTCCTTTTATTCCATCCAATGGCTAGTAATAGGAGGAATCAGGCTAACAATTGATGTGAAGATCAATGTGATGACTAATCTAATGAGACGCCCAATCCAATGGGAGTATGAATCGCCAACTTTATCACGATACTCTCTCAGTTAACACAAGTTTTGAATATAAACATGGTTCAAGAATAACATTAACCACCCCCCCCCCCAAGAAAGAAAAAGACATAATCGAGAGCTTCATGTGACAAAGGCCCCCTACATTTAATATATCATCAGATCCCTCAATCTTCAAATAATAGATCAACTATATTGAAAAAATCTTCTACATCCTTCAATGTTCTGAAAAAGAGAAGGTACTTATGGATTCTTATCATATTAAGGGTAAAGCTGATCAATGGTGGACGTTGATCAAAAAGACAAATCCTGAGGAGGATATCGTGGCGTTGGAATAGAAGGATTTCCAGAAAATGTTTTTTGATAAATATTTTCCATGAACCCTCTGACTTGAGATGGAAAGGGACTTCCTTTCCATCAAGAAAAAAGACGATGAATCTATCAGAGCATATGAGGAAAACTTCACAAGGATTTCACGATATGCCTCCAACTTTTTCATTACCTGCAAATTCAAGGTTTATCGCTTCTTTGGTGGGCTAAAACCTATCCTACAGAAATATCTAGCAATTTGTGACTTCCAGATCTATGAGGAAATTATCCTATGTTCCCTCAAAGTTGAAATGGATATCAGGGAATCTTAGGGGTATCATGGGGATAATAAGGGGAAAGTGGACTTTAATTCTAGAAGTCTGATGGATAAATCCAATAGTTCTATGAAATTCCAACACCCACTTGCTAAAGGTGCGGAAAGAAGAACCCTGGAATTTGCCTAAAGGGGAAACAGAAAAGCTTTAGGTGTGGAAGAGAAGTGCACTTGGATATTAACTACCAACAAGAAAAATCCACTACAATAAAAGAGGAGAGGAACGCTTTGTTCAACCCTCAACGCATTGTTCATTTCTTCAATTGCAAAGAACTAGGTAACTTTTCAAACTAGTGCCCTAAGACAAGGGTTTTTAGAGACAACAAACAATCTCCAAGGTATCAAGGGCAATCTTTTTCCATCACTACCACCAAATAGAACCTCAAAAATGAAGTGATGATAGGTACGCTAGTTCTTAATTCTAAAACAGTGAACATACTTTTTTATTCTGGTTCTACACATTCTTTTATATCCCAAAAGTTTAGAAGAACAATACCAACATCACCAAAAATCATGGAAGTAGAGATTTCGGTGAGAATAGAAAGTGGGGAAATCATTGCAACCCATGAATATAACTCCCCCTATCATAATTTTTGGATTAAACTTCCCATAGAACCTATTTATACTCTCTCTAGTGGAATTTGATGCAATTATTGGCATGTATTGTCTTTCCTTATATAGATCCAACAAAAAAAATTGTTAGAGGGAAATCACTCTCCATATGGAAAATAGACCCCCGATTATGTACAAGTGCAAGGAGGATAATGAATCTTCTTTAAAACCATAATCTCTTGTGTGATATAACTGCTCTATGAGCATGTGTATATTTCTTAAATGATTGAGTTTAAGGAAGCAACCATCCTTGAAGACATGCGTATTGTGAGGGAATTCACTGAAGTGTTTCTCGAGCAATTTTATGGTCTTCCTCCTAGAAGAGATGTTGAATTCTCAATTGATCATATACCTAGGACATTTCTAATATCCAAGACTCTGTATTGAATGGTCATTGTGGATCTTGAGAAGATAAATAAATAACTACGGGAGAATCTGGATAAAGGGTTTATATGCCCAAGTGCTTTACTATGGGGTTCCCCAGTCCTCTTTGTCAAGAAGAAGGATGAGTTAATGCATCATTTCATTTATTATCATGAGCTCAAAAAAATCACGATAAAGAACAAGTATCCTCCGCCCTGAATTTATGACTTGTTCAATCAGCTATGTGAAGCACAATACTTCTCCAAGGTGGAACTATGGTCAGGATATTACCATGTAAGGGTGAATAAAGAGTATATCCCCAAGGCTGCTTTTAATACAAGGTATTGGCACTATGAAATCATATTAATTCCTTTCAAAGTTACTAATTCTCCAAAAATCTATAAGGACTTGATGAATATAGTCTTTATAGATTACCTCGGAAAATTTTAGGTATTATTTATTGACAATATTCTAATATACTCTAAAAACAAGGAGGACCATGAGGAGAATCTAAGCATTGTACTATTGACCCTGTGAAAGGATAAAATCTATGCAAAGTACAGAAAGTGTGAGTTCTAGTTGAAAGAAGTATCATTCTTGGGTCATATCATCACAAGCAATGGGATATATGTGGACCCCTCTAAGAAAGATGCTATTTAGGGATGTCCAAGCTCAACATAGTTGAAGGACATTCGTAGCTTCCTAGGGTTAGCTGGATATTATCACCGATTTGTGAGAAATTTCTCATGATTTTCAAACCATCTTACCAAGATAACTCATAAGGGAGTCAAGTTTTATGGTAGTGGTGAATGTGAAGATATCTTCAAGGAGTTGAAAATGAGTCTTATCACTAAACCAGTGCTCACATTACCCACAAGTGGAGAACTTTTTTTGGTACTTAGTGATTCTTTAAACAAGTTCCTAGGTTGTGTGTTGATGTAAAATTACAAACTCATTGCCAATGCTTCAGGGAAATTGAAATTTCATGAGAAAAACTATTCAAAACATGATCTGGAGTTGGCTACAGTAATCTTTGCTTTAAAAATTTGGCGACATTACCTCTTTGGGGAGAAGTGTGAAATATACATGGATCACAAAATCCTCAAGTATATATTCACACAGAAAGAGTTAAACATGTTCCAATGAAGATGGTTAGATCTGATTAAACACTATGAATTCTCAATCCATTACCACCCTAGGAAAGAGAAAAAGGTGGCAGATGATCTAAGTATAAAGGATCCCGAAACTCTTTCATTGATGAGAATTGAAAAGGATCCAATCTTCTTAGATTTGATGAATATGGACATGGGAATCATAAATAAGGGAACATCATCAATCCTTTCACAAATGGTTGCTCAAATGTATCTTTTTGAAATTTAAAGGATTGTCAAAAAGATGATGTGGGAATTAATAAGAAAGTGGATACTATCAAAAAAAGGTAAATCCTCATAGTTCAATGTTAATGAATAAGAAATTGTGAGATTTGGGTCAAGACTATGTGTTCCATCAAAACTGGAGTTAAACAACGAACTTTTTTATGATGCACATAGTTTGAATTTCTCCATTCACCCAGGAAACACAAAGATGTATCGAGATCTTAGAGATATTTTTTGTTGAGATTGGTGGGATAACATGAAGAGGGGGATCACTGATTATACATCAAAGTTCCTGGTATTTCAACAAGTGAAGGCTGAGAGGCAGAAGTCTAAGGGGATGATGCAACCATTACCCATACTAGTATGGAAATGGGAGAACATCGCCATGGACTTTGTCACTGGACTTCCAAAGACATTCAAAGGAATCAATGCTATCTGGGATGTTTTGGATAGTCATACAAAGACTGCACACTTCATTGAAATTCAGGATGATTTCTCATCGGATCAACTGGCACAGATATACATAAGAGAAGTGGTAACACTGCATGGAGTACCACTATCGATTATATCCGATCGAGATCCAAGATTCACCTCTAAGTTTTGGAATAGTATTCAACATGCTCTGAATACTGAGATGAACTTCATTATGGATTATCATCCTAAAAATGATGTCCAATCTGAGAGGATTATCTAAACACTTGAGTAAATGTTCAGAGCATTCTCAATGGACTTCAAAGGAGTATGGGATCAAAAACTTACTCTGGTTGAGTTATCTTATAATAATAGTTTCCAATCAAGCATATAAATGGTTCCTAATGAAGCACTTTATGGTAAGAGGTGCATAACACCAGCATGTTGGGATGAAGTTGGGGAGAGAAAACTCCTAGATCAAAAAATGGTCTAAGAAATGGTGGAGAAGGTTAAAACCATCGAGTAGTACATTAAAGCTTCTCAGATTCGAAAAAAGATCTATGTTGATAATCATTGATGAGACCAAGAGTTTGATGTTGGAGACATGTTATTCTTTTACAAATCACCATGGAAGAGATTTATGATATTTGGGAAGAAGGGAAATATTAGTCCAAGGTACATCTTCCTTTTTAAGATCTTTGGTCACAATGGAGCAGTGGCCTATCGAATTTAACTCCCACCGAACCTATCTCAAGTACATGATGTATTACTTGTATCACTATTAAGGAAGTACATACCTAACCCATAACATGTACTCAATCCAGAGGTGTTACCATTAGAGAATGACCTATCCTATAAATAAAATCCTGTGAAGATCTTAGATTACAGGGAAACATTTCTACAAAATAAGACAATTCCCCTCTTCAAGGTGTTGTGGTGAAACCAAAATTTTCAAGAAGAAACATGGGAATCGGAGGAAGTAATGAATTAGAGTTACCCTCATCTATTTTAGTATGGTAAAAAGAAAATTCTAGGGTGAAATTTCTTAAGGTAGGAAGATTGTAACGACCCAAGATTTTATTAATAAAATTTAATAGTGATTTAATTAAATGTCTTATTATGAAAATGGTTATATAAAACATATTCACTTCCTTGGTTTCATGTTTTTTTATTTTTAAATACTATTAAGAATTGTTATCATTTCTAAAATAGTTCTTGAATAGTGACCACATGATTAGTATAAATGTAGGGCTTTAAAAAATCCAATTTACTCAGAAAAATGAAGTGATGGCCTCATCCAGTAGAATTACTCCGTACAAAGCCCATTTTTCATAGATTGGAAAGGATGTGGCATCACTAGGCTTCTCTCTTGACCAAGGCCAATCCAAGCTTCGATACGTTAATCTTGAATGGAATCGCCTATGTTAGAAGTGGAACTTGATAGAGATTACCACCCGGGTAATGTTATCTGAGCCACCCCAAGAGTCTATCATCATCGCACACCTTACCCTTAGGTCATATGAGGGTGTTACAAGGGGTTATGTAACAAGACCCTATCACTATGATTATGTAAATTATTTTTTTATAAAGAATATATATTCATCTTATCATTGTTACTTTGTAAATAGTTTTTGAAGTAGAAATAGTATGTTTATTTAATATTCAATTAAGAAACCTAATTTTATGAATTAATGGATTTTTTAATTAAATAATATTTTAATAAAATATTATTAAAAAATTCATTTTTATTAAATTTAAATGATCGTAAAATTTTTATGAATACAATTGTAATTTTTTTTAAGGTCTGAAAGCTATTTTTTTGTCAAAACCCATGAATTATTGATAAAGGTAGGTTTTAATTTTTAAAGTATAAATTAAAATATTTAGAAAATTATTTAGATAAAATTAATATTATTTTTGGAATCAGGATGTCAAAATTATACAGTGGTGAATTTTTCATAATTTTCGAAGATAGTCGAATTTTTGGGTTAAAATTAAATACAGTTTAAATATATAATGTGTTTTATGACATCATAATGACTCAATAGTGATGTAATAAAATACTATAAATGGTATTCTCAGAAAATATAAGTTTTATCTTTAAAATAATTTGATTTTGGATTTGTTTTCTTTATTTTAAAAAGCCTTAGTTGACCCTCTATGAATTATAAAACATTTTAACTTTTTAAAATGATTTCCTTGAGAGTGTGACTCACCTTCACATAAGAAAGCCTAATATTTTATTAATTTCTACCATTGGCCTTATAAAATAATGTTTTTCAATCCACTTTTTCAAAAACCATGGTATGGTTTGTGTTTTTGATTAGTTTAATGTGTAGTGTCCAAAACCTAAATAATAAAGAATTCCCTCTCCTTTCCTATATAAACCCACTCAATCTCCCATTCCTCTTCACTAAAACCATTTTGAGATCTACCAACCCCTGAAAATCTCTCTCAATTATTCTTCTATGTCTCCTAAATCTCCCAATAATCTCATCACAAGCCTCTCCCAAACCTTTGGGATTACAATTCCAAGTAATGGATTTCTTCCTTTCTCATTTATTGTCCAAGTTTCCTTATATTGTTATACCCTTGTATTTCAATAAAAAATGTTCAGGTATGATTTATCACCTCCCCCATACTTCCCTCCTAATTTTGGAATTATGATATACCTCTTTATCTCTCATTAATTCTTCCCATTTACACCCATTAACATACTAAAATTTCGTAAGTAATTTATCTCTTCTCATTTACATTAAAGGAATTATTTTATATTATGCATATAAATTACATTAAATATGTTTTGATATTATGTTCCATGACCCCCTTACTTTATATTTCGTTTATAAATGATAATATACCCCTTTATCTCTCATCCATTTATTTTATGATTTCTATTTGACGTCGTTATGCTGTCGAAGTTACACCAAAATTTCTCATGCCAAAATCATCATGTAAGTGAATACCATACCCATTTCTCTATCAAAGGTATTCACCTTTATGCACATGAACTTATTTATTGAGGACTTAAATTTATTTATTCTACATCTCTTATTCATGGAATAAATTATGATGTTTAATGAATCCATGTTTTGTGATCCATGTAGAACACTTAGGCATGAAATGAAATGTTTATAAAGGGTGCATCCTAATAGCTCTCTAATGAATTGGGTAAAGATTAGTATCATGATATGTCAAGTGAAATGAGGTTTTACTCGTGATAATTCTAGTGAAATGATTTTTTACTCATTTTCCATTTTTAATGATCCTTATCTCATGCTAATATCTTGTTAAATGTTTTTCCACATTTCCATGTTATGATAATCACACTATATCATGACTTTATGTTAAGATTTCTCTTATGCTCCATTGATATGCCTATTGTCTAACATGTATTGTATTCTTCATGTTATTCCTTTTTTACACCCTTATTGGGATTTATAGCTCACCCTTTTCTTATGCATTTCCTCAGGTTATCCCATGTAATACTAAGTACGAAGGAATGTGTGTGGTCAAGTAAAAGCAATTTTCAATAAAGATGTGTATTTCATGTTTTAATTTCTTATGTAATCTTCCTAATTTCCCAAGAAACTAGACCTCTCAATCCTCATAGTTGTCTTAAGTGCGAGTTTATTTAATAAATAATGTTTAATTGTAATAAACAGCAAGGTTGTTATATATATGGTGTATTCATTACCCTATTTAGTTTAATTATAATGAATATCTTTCATTTCATTATATTTTAATTTCATGGTATCTCTTTCATGTTAATTTTATTCATAAATTACCATTACCGTATGAGTGTTTATGCAACACCAAGACCATGAATACTACATTATTTAATCCTTTTATTAATCTTGGGACTTTTGGTCAAGGTTTGGGTTTTATTCCCAATTGAAATTTTTGGTTTTTGGAGTTTTAGGGAGAGTGTTCAAGGTGGAGCACGGTTACCGCATAGTTAGTAGAAACTGTGCAACCCGGTCATGCGGTAGGTGCAGGTTAGACAAAACCAACCACACAGCTAGTGCAAGAATGTGCAGTATATCCTAGTAAACTGTGAACCAGTCCTTCCATGGGCATAGAGCTCCACACAGTTTTTCAAACCATGCAGCGAAACTGTGAGGTTGTTCCAAGTCATTAAAAAGTTGACCCCCCCCCCCCATGATTTCACCCTAGCTTGCGATCCCTCTCCTCCCTCTTAGTTTGGTGAACTAAAGGGGTACCAGTACCCTCTTTCTTGGATCTCCCTCCATCCATGGTGCTTCTCCTTTAGATCTAAGGTAAATTTTAAGGGTTTTAGGTTGTTTTTCTCTCCTTTATCTCTTCTTGTTGCTTTTTATGGGTTTTGTTTAGGGTCTCCCTCTCTTGGAAAAACCCTAGGGTTATAGTTGGATAATTTTTGGGTAATTTTTTATGGATAGGGAATGTGGATCGTCTGTAAGGCTTTGTTCTTCCTCTCCTTGAATTTTTATCCCATCTGCACATGGTTGAGGTAGACATTTCCAACTTTTTCATTTCCAGCACAGTCCATGAACACATTGTGTGCTTTAAATTAATTTTTATACATGATTATCACCTGTATATAGAACATGTTTAGTTTATTATGGTGTTTTATTTCTTCTGTAATTTGTTAAAAATGGTTTGGAAGCATTTCTTTATTTATGTCTATGTGTGCACACCTTAAGTATGTTTGATAAAGTGTCAATTGAGTCTTTAAAGTGAAATTGGGAGATTTTAGGGGTTTTCCCCTTATAAATGTTTTATTAAATTGATTGGATTTGAATTGGGCTATGTATGTGGTAATTTTTCTAAAATTTTTTGTTGAACTAGTTGAAAGGAAAATGTTGTTTCATTGAAAATGGTTTGGGGGAAAGTGCTTGTGGTATTCCATTTTATGTGGGAAAATCTATGGGTGCATGGAGTGAAAACATGGATGATATTGAAAACGATGATGTAATTGGAAGTAATTATTTCTTTGAACTTTGATTTCCTAAAAAGATTCTCCATATTCTCCTCTTTTTTCTTTCCTTACAAAATGGTTCCATGGTTTCCAAATGAGATAAAGTAGTTTTGAGATTGTATCAGAGGTTATGTATTATTTGGAATTTTATAAAAGATATTTGGTTCATAAATAGTTTAAAATATCATTTTGAAATCCTCGGTCACTTATTTTATTTTTTCAACCTTGGATTTGAATTAGTGTAGGAGGTGAAATGGTATTTGGAAAGTTAAGGCCCATTTAGAATCTTCAATTACCTTGTGAAATTTTTACTTGGTTTTGGAATATTGTGAAAGTCAAATTGATTTTGAGTATGTAAAGGCCCATTTGGAATGGTTTTTAAAAAAAGGGGTGTTATTTTAACTTTGGAAAAGAATGTGGTTTGGAAAATGTGTGTGCCTGATTGGCAGCCTAGAGTGTCTGTGAAATGATTTGAATGTTCATTTGGAATGGTGTCCCAGTTAGAAACTTTTGTAATGATAAATGTATAAATATATATATGAGGCACCTATATAGAAGGTATTTCCCTTTATGGTTTATTGTATATTGGTGTCCGTGTTTGGGGTAGGTAAGTGCAGTGATGGTAGGTAAGATGAGTCACGCATGCATTGGACTTCTACTTATATAGTATTACCACCACCATAGGATCCTTTTCACATTTTTTATGATCGAGTGATGGTACTTATCATCCATGATTCAATGGGTTGATTCCTTCCTAGAGTTTTAGATATACGAGGAAGGTTGTGCCAGTGGTGATACTAGGATAGGGCAGCCAGTTGATTCTTAACTTAGGGTATTCACTGTAGCACGCCATGTGGTTCCAAACTAAGGACATCCAGGGGTGTTCTAGGGATGTTTAGGATCACATATGGTTATTATCTATATTTATTTTTTACTTTTTGTTGTACTATATTTCATCCTTCACTATTGTTTCCTTTTAGCACAACTCTGGTATTCCATGTTATGGATTTTAATTTTAAAATGGATACTGGTTTTGTAAAATGATATGTGACCTATGTGATTGTTTATTAAAATTTGAAAAACCTATTTATATATATATATATTTCAAACTAGTGTTAATTGACTATTTTCTTAAAGGAAACATTTGTATTCTAGGTTTATTTTCTAATGATCTGTCAAGCTCACACCCTACTTGTACCTATTAGTGTCAGAATACCCAAATTGTTTTTTAGGTGCATCTTTTGTTCAGTTTTCCCGGCTCAGGTGGTCTTTTTTGGAGTAGGATTAGTTTTGTTGTTAGATCTGACCAAGAGGTTACACAGAGATCATGGTAGCATGGTTTTTTTCTGTTCTTCATTTGGCCTCCACCTATTTAGTTGTATTTTTTATCTAGTTCATATGCTTATTTATTTACGCTTAGTTTTTGGATTTATTAGTGTGTTTGGTTCATTTTATTTTGATCCTTGACTTTATTTTTTGGGATTAAATCATTCCTAACTGTGTTGTATTTGATTCTTGGCACTGGTTGTCATCCCATGGGGATCGGGAATGCCCTTCGGGCCATCTTGTGGATTTCATGGGTCAGGCGTCAGGTCGGATGGAGACCCAGCTTGTTTCATGAAAAAATGGTATCATAGTAGTTTCTTGATATATAAGGTGTCTGGTAGAAGGCTATTGGGACTATTGGGACTCAATAAGTAGGTTCTAGAAGAGCATCGTGAACTCTTTCTCGTTCTGATCCTTGAGTCACCAAGGGTAGTCTGGTATGTGATTCTTTTGTTTTCTTTTTGGATTGTGGAATGAAAACGAAGGAGAACCTATGTTACATTCTGATTTCACATGGAGTAGTGACCCATATGGAGTCCAAGTATGTGTTTTAGGCTTCTCCAAGTTGTTAATTCTTACTTGGGGCCTGACTCACTACCATGTCGTTGGGTTAGGAATAACTACTAGTTATTCATTCTGGTGGTTTGGTGAAAGTTGAGTTTTTTTTGTTCCAGATAATGTGAGTTTTATTTTAAAATGAAATTAGTTTTGAAATGGGATATGATTTCTTTCAAATGGTTTTGAAATTGGTAATATGGGTGTTAAAAGAGAAAGTATTTTGGTTTGAAAAAATTGGTATGTTTGGATTTGATAAGAAAGAGGGATGTGTGACCCTTGGTACTCTTTATGGAAGGTCACATGTTTGTTGGTGTGTACGGAAATTTCATGGGGAACTTGTTCATGTTTTATGTAAGTGGAATTAGATGGACACACATGTGATGGTCCCTAAGATGCCACGGGTAAGTGATTAAAATCAAAGGCTTGGCCTTGTCTTTCTAAAGTGACATTGAAAAGGGAAAATGGTATTGGAAAACGGTTTTTATTTTAGAATGGGGTTTTTTTGTAAAAGGTGGATTTTCATTTGAAAATTTTCCTTGAAAGGGGGAAGTTTCAAAATTTTAAAGGAAAAGGTAGTTTTTCAAAAGGGATGCTTTGGTGGTTTTGGTATTTGTTTGGATTTTGATCTAGTTGTTTTTTTTTCTTGAGTTTTTCTTTTTCATTGTGACTCATTTTTATATTGTATTTGGTTTCTTTTATTCATGTTGCTTAGGAAATGCCACCTAGAAAGGTCCCCAAAGTTTCTGATGATTCATTCCCAGTTTCTCATCCTTCTCAAGTGTTGCCTAGTTTCTGTGGTTATAGAGGTTTGTTAGTGGATATGGAGTGGCTTGAGGAATTCAATTATCTTTTTAGGTCATTGGAAAATCCCAAGGTTATTAGATTCTATGCAATTCGGAGGTTTCTTGAGGGTCCAGCCTTGGACTAGTGACAATTGGTTTCCCCATCACCGATGTAAGTTGAGCTGATGTGGTGAGTGCTTAAGACCACTTTTGTCCAATAGTTCGTAGCGAAGGAGGTTAAGTTGAGGAAGGTGGCAGAGATGTTGGATTTTTATTAAGTCCATTAGTCTGTGAAGTCTTATGTTTAACATTTTAAAGAGTTGGTTCTATTTTATTTTGAGAAAGCATCAGAAGATCAGAGAAAACCCCTCTTTTTTCTAGGGTCTTAGTCCTAAGATTGCATAAAAATTTATCTCATCCGGTGAAACATGTTTTGAGAAGTTGGTGGATGAGTCATTCATGGATGAGCTGATTTTTATGTTGTAGTCGGTAGTGGTTAGTTCTCATGAAGTTTAATCATATATTGAAGAGAATATAATAAAGGAAAATGTTTCAAAGGATTCTCCTTCATAATTCCTAGTTCCTCATTTTTCAAATCATTCACTTGTATGTTTCCAGTGCATCTGGTTTAGACACTTGAAGTCATATTGTCATAATACTCTGAAGACCTTCAATCATTGTGGCCATTTGGTTCATCTAAAGATGTTTAGCAGGAATCATTGTCTAAAAAATAAGTCATGATTAGAGTATGTTCTTACTAACTATGAAGAAAGAGATGATTTAGACATCAGATCCCTAGCCGCAGGTCTCAGGGTGAGCCTCACACACAGTCAGGAGTTTCATGGGGTACGAGAATACTAAGCCTAGTTTTTTATTTCCTAAATTTTGTTCTTACGGTTGTTTTATGTTCATCTTTTATTATAATAGTGTGATGGAAAAGTTCTACCACAATTTAAGCATCTTTTTTCTAAATTGGGTCCCTTTGAATTGTTCTTTTTCCTTAAGGTATGTTTAACCTATGGTGAAATAGGTTTTTTTTTGTCTTGGTTTTGGTTTTGCCTTTAGTTGTGCTTGTTTGAGAAGTGTTTTGGTTTTTTAAAGAGGTTGAGTAGTATTTTGTTTCTATTATTTGGTTTTAATTTGTATCGTTCTTGGGTGTTCTCCTTGGATTTGAGAAATCTACCAATGTGGAGAATTTTTAATTCAAACTATGATGTTTTTCACCCTTGTGCGGAGAGTTGTTGGTCCTTATAGGAAGCTTCCCTGTTTCGGTGTCCTGGTATGCCAGGTTGCTTCATATTATGCTCCCTATATGAGTACTTGTGGTGGGATAGTTTTTTTTGAGCTAAGGGAGTTGGTTTAGTTAATTAAAAGTTACTTAGTTTCCAGTTGTGGTAAGGTCATTGTTGGGTTAGTGTAAAGTTGGGTAATTTCAGGTTGGGAGTTCCCGCGTTGGCCCACTCTGGGGGCTGTGGGGAGATTTTGATGTTTTCAAGCTAGTTGAGTTTTTGTGGTGGGTATAACCATATAGTGCACTCACCTCACTCTTAGGGCATCAGTTTCTTCTTGAATCAATCAGGTGTGACCTATGGAGAGAAAGTTCATCTAGGGTTTCACGATTTTCTTCAGTCTTGTCTGGTCATGAACTTGAGTTTTGGTTATCTAACAGTTTGGTGACTTTTGGGGGGAATAAAGTGTCTATGCTGGAGAGAATTTTCACACCCCAACCACATATAATACTTTATTTTATCCTTTAATTAGTCTTGGGTCTTTTGGTTGAGGTTCAGGATTGAGTCACGGTCAGAATTTTTGGTTTTTGGAGTTTTCGGGTTAGTTTTCTAGGTGGAGAATAGTTTCCACACGGTTAGTATAAATTATGAGGTCAAGTTATGTGGTAGGTTTAGGTTGGACAGAACCAAATACATGGTCATGCGGTAAAACCTAGGTAACTTTATGCTAGTCCTTTCATGGGGAGAGAGCTCTGCACAATTACTGCACTGTTTATCAAATCGTGCAGTAGTGTCATGTCATTAAAAAGTTGAAATCCTCTTTTCTCACCCCCCCCCCCTATTTTACCCTAGCTCAATCTACCTCTCCTCCCTATCATTTGGAATACCAAGGGGTCCCAATACCCTATTTTTTGTATCTCTCTCCTTTTATAGTGATTCACCTTCAGATCTAAGGAATTTTTTTAGGGTTTTTAGATTTTCTTCCTCTCCTTTCTCTCTTCCATTCTCATTTTCTTGATTTTGTTTGGGGTATCCCTCTTTTTTCCAAACCATAGGGTTAGGTTTGGCTAATTTTTGTGTGATTTCTTATGGATAGGGTGTGTGGATCATTCATAAGGCTCGGTTCTTCCTCTCCTTGGATTTTTATCCCATCCACACATGGTTGAGGTAGTCATTTCTAACTTTTTCCTTTCTGATACAATCCATAAACACTTGTGTTATTTTAATTAATTTTTATTCATAATTATAACCTTTATATGGAACATGGTTATTTTATTATAGTGTTTTCTTATTGGTTTAATTTGTTAAAAATAGGTTTCGAATGAGTTATTTATTTATGACAATGTGTACACACCATGAGCATGTTTAATAAAATGTCAATTGAGCCTTTAAAGAGAAATTGGGAGATTTTAGGGTGTTTCCCCTTATAAATGTTTTATTAAATTGATTAGATTGTGGTTGGGCTTGATATTTAGTAATATTTATAAAATGGTCTATTAAACTAGTTCAAAGGTAAATATTGTTTTATTGAAAATGGTTTGGGGGGGAAATACTTGTGGTATGCCCTTTTATATGGGCACATCCAAGGTTTCACGGAGTGTACACATGTATAAGCTTAAAAATGATAATGGCATTATAAGTAATTATTTATTTGAACATTTATTTCCTAAAAATATTCTCCATCTTCTCATCTTTCTTCTTTCCTTGAAAAATGGTTCCATTGTTTCCAAATGATATAAAGTGGTTTTGAGATTGTACTAGAGCTTATGGCCCGTTTTTGTTTATAAAATAGAGTTGGTTCATAAATACTTTAAAATCCTTTTTGGAAATCCTTGGTAACTTTGTGCATTTTTTTATCCTTTTCTTTCAATTGG
This sequence comes from Viscum album, assembly GCA_963277665.1. NCBI lineage: Eukaryota > Viridiplantae > Streptophyta > Magnoliopsida > Santalales > Viscaceae > Viscum > Viscum album. The sequence continues at coordinate 109,094,022 of OY728147.1, read as the reverse complement.
TGTAGGATTTGAAATAGTATTTAAAAAGTTATGGACCGTTGAAATCTTCAATTGCCTTGTGATCTTGGATTTGGAATAGCATGAAAGTGGAATTGATTTTGAGGATGTAAAGGCATGTTTGGAATGGTTTATCAAAAATGGGTGTTTGTTTTAAATTTTGAAAAGAATGGCTTTTGGAAAATGTGTGTGCCCGATTGGAAACCTAGAGTGTTTGTGAAATGATTTGAATATTTATTTATTATGGCGGTCAGGTTGTCACCTTGTGTGATGAGAAATGTATATAAATATGGGGAACCTCAATTGGATAGATTTCCCTTTATGGGTTTTTGTATAGTGGTGTCTGTGTTTAGTGTAGGAAAGTACAGTGATGGTAGGTAAGATGAGTCATGTGTGTGTTGGCCTCCTACTTACATAGTATTCCTACCATTATCGGTTCCTAGGGGTCTTTTAGATGATCGAGTGATGGTATCTTACTAGACCCGATTAGATGGGTTGGTACCTTTCTCGAGTTTTATATAATCTAGGAAGGTTGTTCCACTATTGAGACTAGGATAGAGCTGCCAGTTGGTTATTGTTTTAGGGGCTTCACCATACTCCAGAAGGTGGTTCTGAACAGAGTACATACAAGGGTCTTCTAGGGATGTTTAGGATTTCCCATGGTTATTATTTGTATTTCTTGTTCACTTTATGTTGTATAATTTTCTATCTAACATTTTTTATCTGTTTCCTTTTAGAAAAACCCTAGTATTCCTTTTTTGGATTTTAATTATAAAATAGAAACTAGTTTTGGAAAATGATATGTGGCATGTGTGGGATTTCAAAATGGGAAATCTATGATTGTTTACTAAAATGTTAACACCCTATTTTTATATATATATTTGAAAATAATGTTAATGGACTATTTTGGGAAAGTAAACACTCGGATTATGTGGTGATTGCCTACTGATTTGTCGAGATTACACCCTAATTGTACCTTTTAGTGTAGGTAGAGATGAGCTATTTTGCGATTCTAGATTTTTTTCAGGTTTCCTAGCATAGGTTCTCGTTGTTGGAGTAGGTTTGGTCTTGTGGTTACAGGTTACCAAGAGGTCACACGGAGATCATGGTATCATGGTTTTATTTTCAATTATGAATTTAGTCTCTACCTATTTAGTTGTATTTTGTATCTAGTTCAGATGATTATTTATTTATGCTCATTTATTATCTTTTGTAGTGTGTTTGGTTCATTTTATATTGATCCTAGTCTTTATATTTTGGGATGAAATAATTACCAACTATGTTGTATTTTATTCTTGGAACTATTTTATAGCCAATGGTGATCAAGAACTCCCTTTACGCCATGTTGTGGATCGGGTTGGGCGTCGGGTCATATGGCGACCCGGATTGGTTCGTGATAGTTTGTATCTTAGTTTTCCTTCATTGAGATTTGTTTCATATTCACCATTTACTTTCATTTTTTGTTTATATATTGTCCATGGATTATATTCTAAATCCTCTAATGATATTTTAATTTGGGGAATAAACTCATAGAAATCCATCACTTCCTTTATCTTTTCAAATCATCATATGTCATAGGAATTATTTTTATCACATTGCCTTTCCAATGTGAATACCCAATTTATAATTACATTATTTGATGGAAATTAACCTAGATATCCATACATAGATTTATTTGTAAAATTATTGACTTAACCATATACTATTACTCTATAAGATTTTAGTTTTAGGATTCTTATATCGAAAGATATTACACTTATTGATTGGGTAAATACTGATAATGAGTATACTTTTTATTCTAGTATAGATTTTTATTGATTACTCAAGAAAGTTTATTATATATTTTTTAACCATCCATATTCTTTATTTGAATGGAATATTTTTATTTATTGACTAGAAAATTATTTAAATTATGTATCATTATATCTCAATATGGATTTTTATGGATTACTAAGGTTATTTGATTATGAATTGTGTCATTAATCATATCTTTAATATTGTGAATACACTGAACATAAATAAGTGATGGGAAGGGACCGGTATTATATATCCCCTCATTGCATTGGTTTGTCTCATGATACAAAATGTTTCAGTATTTGGTGTATGTCTATCCAATGTAGTGTTATGTCTTGGTAGTGACCCTGGAGAAAATAATATTTTCTTAGTTTAAGCCTTGGTGGAAGGAATAATGTCTTAACTGAGGACATTACTATAAGTATAAACATTTCTGACATTATTTATTCTATCCACATGAATTAAATTATTTATGTCCATGTGTTTATTTATATTTTTAACCATCGATTTTTTCAATCTCATGTGATCAGTTATATGGCATTATTTGATTATCATTTGTTTCCTTCATTATTATTCATGACATTCTTATGCATTGATAGATTTTGATATAAATTTTCCTTTACTGGTTATTTTAGATCACCCCTCTTATATTTAAATTTCCCCATGTTTTGAAGAAAAATAGTTCACATGATATTTATATAAGAGTAGCATGTGTAGTTAATTTTTTATTATTAATTAAGTAGTTTCTTATCTCGTGTAAAAACATATCCATTTTATGAGAATGGAATGGGATTTGTTAGTTAAATTTTTTTCCTAACTCTCTACATCTATAAGCTTAAAAGGCCCTTAAAATGTAATTGACTCAATATTTTTTAGTGATATTATATTTATTGATGGATAAAATTTGGTCACTTTTGTGGATTTTAAGTCCAATATGTAAAGAATGTGTTTATGATGTACGAATACTAGGTGTAAGATTCTAGGACAACGTAATTGGTATCAAAACAGGGTTTAAATGACTTTATATATTATGATGTTATCGGTTGAAGATAATTTATGAGTTATAAATTTCATCAAGGTTTGATAAATTATTGTTGATCATAATTTATAGGATATAGATAACCATTCGGGATTGGTTGAGGGGGTGTTGAATATTTTATATTATTTTGGAATTAGTATAAGAAACATTTAGTGAAAACCATATGGATAATTTTAAGTATAAGATAACATCACAAATTTTAGGTAAAGTGGAGATTTTTTGTTTTCTTATAAATTAAATACATGTATAGATATTGTTGAGTGGATTTGGTTGTGGCATAGATTCACCTAGGGGTAATCACCTCAAAAAAGGCTAGTTGAGCATTGACTCAATCTTCACTCAATGAATGATGATTGGGCCAAATATTGAACACCTGGAGAGATACACCCATAGGATATACTTTGGTTAATCAATTTAACTTTATAATCCATTATAAAATATTTAAATATATTGGTTAGAGAACCTAATAGGATAATGACCATGGGTAACTAGGATTAAAATGATGATATTTACATCTTAATGTATATATTAATTGGTATGTTATTTTATGGATAATGGTTGTGTTGAATTTTTTAGGAGCATAGATTTTAATTATTTTTAGGTTTACAATATTATAATAAATTTCATGGTAATTTATATTTTCCATATTAGGTTAATATGTATGATAGAACTCAACCTAAAGAAATTTAGGTTGAACTGATAGTGATTTTGGTTGAACTGAAAGAAGGTGTAATAATTTTTATGAGTGTGACATTTTGATGTTTCAATTTTCATAAAATAATTTTCTTATGGTGTTAATTTTTTATCACTCAAAATTAAATCCTTTTAATTTTAGTAATGGTTGAAGATCGAAGGAACCAAGTTAACAATTTATGTCATCTAAAATGTCAATATTTTCCGAATGAGAAACTTAACGAGATAAGATATTGAGTGAGAACTATTATAATTATGACAAACCAGTAATCAATAAATGTGATTAACAATGTGAAAATATTTTAGTTTCCAAACCAACCAAATAATAGAATGATAGAGTCTCATGGAAGTTTGTGTGACAAATATGATCAAGGATAGAAGATTCAATTTTCTACATGTCAAAAATATGGGAAGAAACACCTAGGGGAATGTATTAAATAAATTGGATGATTCTTTATGTGTGGAAAATGAGTTTATAGAGAAACAAGTTCCAAAGGGAATATAAATAAATTGGTAAACAAGATAAGGGGGAAAGATGTGTTTCATAGTCGTACCTAATATATTAAGGTGGACACGTTATTTGAAAATATATTAGGATTTATGGCTATTTTAAAAAAACTATTAAATAATTATTTTTTTATATAAAAATTAAAATTTTGTGGAATTATTTAATTTAAGGGTGGAGAATGTAACACCCTGAAAAATTAAATTATATTTTTAAGAAATATAATGTTTTTAAAGCCTTATTCACATGCAACACTTAACCATAATGAACAGAAGAACGTTATATAATTGTGAAAATGTTACAGTAAATTTGGAGAATAAAAATAGAGGTAACCGAATAACTAAATATATATATAAATAAAAATAAATTTCATTATTAATACTAATTCATTGATAAAAAAATCAATTAGTGTATCTAAATAACCAATAAGACTAGTTTATGATTTAAAATGTAAAATTTCAAAAAATAGGATTTCATGTTGGTTTTTAAAAACTAAATAAATTATAGATAAAAAATATTATTTATATAAAAAATATTTTAACATAAATTTTATTAGAAATTTATAGGAAATAATTTTATTAATTAAAAAAAATTAAAAAAATATTTTCTTATGAAAAACGTTTTCATTAGTTTTTTATGTTTTAATTTAAAAGTTAAATTCTAAAATTTATAATTTTTAATTGATAAAGTAATTTTTTTTATATTAATCATGTCAATATTATATTAATATGATTTTTTTTATTTTTCTAAAATAGTTTATTTTTATGTGAATAGTGAAAATATATATTTTTCCCAAACTGTAAATTTTATGACTTTATCATTATATAATCCATACCTAAAAGTTTATAAAACCTTTTAATTGAGAAAATATGTATTTAAGGAATAAAACTATAACTTTTTAATACCAATATAAAGTTAGAAAACCTATGTTTAACATTTTAAGAACATAAGTAGTATTTTAAAATAAAAGAAATTATTTTTTGTATTTTATTTTATTTAAATTTTATTTTGGTAAAACTAATTTTTTTTATATATTAAAGCCTAATAAATATTATTTTTTTAATAAATCAATTTATATAATTGAAATAAAATATATTAATAAATTTATCCTACACATAAATTTTAATCTTAGAAATACATTTTTTCTAAAAATGGGTTTTTATGTGTTACATGTGCTAATGTTAAAGTTAGTTTCATCTTACACTTTAAAATTTTATTTGAAAACATTGAGTTTATCTTTTTAATTAGTATGCATAAATTGTATAAAAATATCCATTTAATTTTTATTCATAAAAATAATATGATAAGGATTAAAGTTAATTATTGTGATAATGGTAAGACTGTTATTTTCAAAGAATTTTTTTATTAACATTTTGTACTTTTTATCAGATAAAATAATTTAATATATTATCAAAAATATACTATAATATAAATTTTAAACCTATATATAAATAGTAACACTAATTCTATTGATAAACAATATTAAATAAGGTTAAGAACACTTAATAAACAATAAGTCATTATTCTATGAAAAACAGTTTTTCTATTCATTATCTATTTTAATTTAAAATTTAATTGGATTAAATGGAGAATAAATTAATATCTATCGTATCATGATTTTTTAAAGGTTTATTTTATATTTTTAGTAAATCCTAAATTACTTGGGTTAAAACTAGATACCATGGTATAAACGAGAAAGGTTAAAGTTAAAATCTAAGTATAAATAACTTAAAACATGTTTAAAAAATGTGTTAAAATGAGTTATAGAGGAATTATTAACCTTATATTACCCCCAAAATCCATTATTTCCCACTTTTTTAACCATTTACCTTTTAATATTTTCATTCTATTATTGAAAAATAATGCACAACTGGAAAAAAAGACCTATTGCCACTGTTCAAAACCATATAAATAGGCCCCAAAACCGTGGCCATAGGCGACGGCCACGGTTTTGGAAAACTGTGGCCATTATCACCATGGAAGTAGGTCCCAGCCTATTTCCATGGTTTTAACCATGGAAATAGTTTCATATGGCCACAGTTTTGAAAACTGAGGTAATAGGTATTAAAAACTGCCATCGTGGTAGTTAACCTATGGCCACGATTTAAACCGTGGATATAGAAAGCTATTTCCATAGTTTTAACCATGGATATAGCCTTGGTAAACTGTGGAAATAGCCTAAATACAAAATGTCACTAGCAGGTTTTGATCCCTGCACCTTTTCTCTACGAACTATAGTACTTACCACTTCATCGAGTGACAGTACGGGTATATATTTATATATTATGATATATATATATTAATATAAACTGTGGTAATATCCTCAAAACCATGGTGGTGGGTCTTCCCACAAATTTTTTGGATGTAACTTTTTTTCTCGCCAAATCGCGGGAACCCTATTTCCACGGTTTTGAAAAACCATGGCAATAGGCCATAGAACCGTGGCTATAGCCACAACCTATTGTCATGGTTCTGAAAACTGTGGCCATAGGCCATGATAACTAGACTATTACCATGATTTTAAAACCATGTAAATAGGCCACAAAAACAATGGCTATAGGTCTGTGGCAGTAGCCTCATTTTCTAGTTGTGGTGGGTATTAACAAAAGTTCCCTTTTCTTCACTTATAAAAGAGGATCACTCCCCCCCCCCAAAGTTACATACACAATTCTAAATTTACATGAAACCCTAGAAAATATTACTCTCCTATAATTACCTTTCACAACCTAAAACCACTAGTCACCATAATATATCCTAATACCTTTATTTAGAAGAAATGTTCAAAGGGAAAGTGTAATCTCTCCACGTGAGTAATACTTCTTAAAACAATTTCTCTTAATCATCCAATTATAAATATTCTATATCTATGAAAATATTGTAAAATAAGTATGTAAAATATTATTAAATGTTATTATACTAATTTTTTTTCATTTTTCTACCTTCTTCCAAAACCATTCGAAAAATTAATACATCATCATACTTTTGTGAGCATTACCCCCACTATGAAGAGCGGGTTGTATTTTCATAAATTCTTTACATGGATGGTATAAAGGATTTATTTAATGAAAAAATTAATAATTATACCATGATTCATATTATGAAATTGTAATTATTTTATTTTTTTTAATCCCCAATCTCGTTCTATAAAAAATTAGTGCATCGTACGTGTACGTGCAGACTACTACCTCCACAGAACAACACATTTCATATTCCATTTCTGAAAAATATGGATGATGTTAAAAAATTAACCAATGTATTAACATGATATTTATGAAACTATTAATATTATAATAAATATAATATTTGAAATTATATAGGTGGAATCAATAATAAACATTCATAGTAAACTTAACGACTTAAAATGAACATATTGGAGTACCTTTTATAATATAAGTTCATTTTATAAAAACTTATATAATTTTATAAATTTTATACTAGTATAATAATAAAGGAAATAATCCCCAAAAATTAAGGATATTATATAAATATTCTATAGCACCTTTAATCATGGTCAGCGTACAAAAAATTTTATGTAGAAATGGATTAAACCTTCTCAAATAACTAACATAATAAAAAACTATATAATAAATAAATTATAGATAATAATGATGACTCCTTAGTAAAATAATTATATATGAAGAAGTTTCTAAAGAATATATATAATAAAATTAATTTAATTATTTATGACATTAGGTTCATGCAAAGATCAGATCAAGACTAAGGTAAGGGTTTGTACTAACTCAATTTTCTTTCATTGAGTTACAATCATTCCTATTTAACTCTATTATTCCTTGTTTTATTTATTATCACTAATGAATAATTTTTATTTTATTTGGATACTTATTTTATAGGGTTATAAAATTATTCCCCATAACCTAATTATAAAATAAATCTTACCTTAATATTATCCTACTTGAAATGGGTTTCTTGGACTCAATTCATATTTATTTATACATGATTCTTGTTATACAGAAATTTACCTTATATAGTGAATATGATATCTATTTTTTATATTATTTCATTAATTATAATTCATGTTATTTTAATTTAGGTTTCATGATCTCTATCCTTCATGTGTTTTTAATTAAATGATTCTAAATGTATAAAGGTTTCATGTCTCATTTTTTCCCCTTGAGACATATTTCTTATTATACTCCATGTTTTATTTTGTATCATTTATCTACTACCCATTAAATATTTTGTATAATATTACTCTCATTATTCATGATATTTAATATTTAATTTTAAATTATATCCTTCAAGTGGTTTTTATTTGAAAGTTTCTAAAAATCATAAGTGTTATTTATCACTATTTTTAATTCCATGAGGCATGTTTGATATTATGCATCAACTTTTCTTTTATATCATGTATCCACTACATTTTTTCCTTCAAGTATAATGAATATGTTTCATTTCATTATATTTTAATTTCATTATAATTACTCATAACATAATAAACCCCTAATTATTAGATTTATAACGAGGTTTTATCTTTCTTACATTTTAAGGATATTTTAGTTTATAGTTTCATGTAATTAGGAAAAAATATTACATAACAAAGTAGAAACTTCCACTCCATGTCTGTTTTTCCAAAAACAAAAATAGGATTTTTAAGTTCACAATGATATTTCACTCATTAAACACTTTCTTCATTCAAGGCCAATTTCATTTATTCAAAATATTGTTTCATAATAGTTATTACTCATCCTTATGCCCAATGAAAAACATTTGAAAACATGGGATGAAAAAAACAAGATTAGTATGGGATAAAAAAATAAACGAATCTCATTAGTCTAGTGAAAAACATTAAAACCAATGATAATGTTTACATTTTTCACAATGAAACTTTGATCACATATATAAAACATATCCACATGATAAAATAAACATTTTCTCAAATAAAACCATTAAAACCCATTACCAATCATAGGAAAACCATGAAAGAATCATGAAAACATTTCTTTGAAAAATAAACCTTTAAACTTTAAAAGTTTAAAAACATTATTTACATTATAAAATCAAAAATATTTTCATAAAAACATTTATAATGAATAAAATAGGTATCCTGAAGCATAATATTCATAACCCATGTTCACTCATGTTTAACCAATGTTATAGATGAATAAATTATAATTAATTTCATAATAGTAATCATCCCAATTATCACCCTCATTTTTCACTTTTTAAGAACAAATCATTACTTGGTAAATTTTATAGTTATATCAATATCACCCACCAACATTTATAATTCTAAAGTACCATATCATGAACAAAAAATTTATAATATTACACTTTTTCATCTTAAAACCCTTGAAAACTCATTTGAACCCATAAGAAAAGAACATTCTCTCTGTGTATAAAAAATGATGTGAAATATATATTTTCTTTCGTAAACTTTTTAAAATGAAAAATTCTCTAATATAATGGGAATTTAAATTACTTTTTAAAACCATGAATGTAAGAATATTAGGATTTATAATTAATAAATAACATGAATATGGGAAATTTCACTCATGTCATATATGTTAAAAAACATTTTTTTACACTTTGTTAAAAAGAGTCAAAAGTGACTTGTAAGTAAAATGTTAAAAACATTATTTTTAAACCAATGTAAAGAAAATTAAAAGGGAAGTTAAAAATGAGATTTAACATCCCTTTAGGTATAAAATAAAATCATTATTTAAACATTTTAAATAACATAGATAAGGTGAAAAATAATCTAAATGAATATTTTAAAATAGTGTTTTAAAGAAACATCCCTTCTATATTTCATAAGTTTTGAAATAAAAATAAGTTAAAGAATATGACTTTAAATGGATTTTTAAACAATTTTTTTCATTAAATTAATGATAATTTACATCCATAAGGTTTTTCAAACACCAAAAAAATATGTGGTGGAAATGGAATAAGTCTTAATGAAAAGAAATTATGATGAGAAATCTCTTACCTCATCTCTTGACCTACCACATATGTTCAATAAATTCTATATAATAAAATTATATTAATTATTTAATTGATTTATTTTTTTTAGGTTTATTAAGTTGTCATAATCGCTTTTATTTAATTTATTACCATGTCCTGTATTATTACAAAAATGTTTTATGTTTTTGTTATATGTTTTGGGGTAATTTGGTTTATACCCTCAAATGACATCTAGGCATTGAACATGGTAAAAAAATTCATTCCATTACCTAAATCATCTTAAACATGTTATAATTATCATATTTTTTTCATTAAATACACTTTTAAAACCATCTATGTAAGTTATTCATGAAAAATTAACCACATCATTTCATAGAGAGGGTAATCCATATGTATACATAAATAATGTTTTTATTTTTCTAATGGGTGGAAAATAAATAAAGTAAATAGTATTTAACTTTTTATAAATTGTAAATATGTTATAAATTTTATATTTATTCATTATTTCCATTCTTATAACTATACATATAAGGTAAAAAATGAATCACATCACTTCGTGGAGGTGGTATTCCACATGTACAAACAAGTAACGTTATAAATATACCATGAATGGAAAGGGTAAGAAGGTAAGTAATATATTAATTGTATATAATCAGGATTATATCATAAATATTTCATTTTTTCCTCAATTTTAACCATGAAAATTATCTGGTGATATAAATAATACACATTGCTTCGTAGAGGTGGTAGTCAACATGTACTGATGAGCGATGTTTTCATTTCCCCTATGATGGAAAAGAATATGAAAATGAGTTATAGAATAATAATAATAAAATTTTAGTATATTAAAGATAAAAAAATTAATGTTTCAGAATTTTTATAGAATATTTGAAGTATTTAGAATAACAAATGAACATGAAACACTCATTTAAGAAATACACCTCTTCTTTGGAAAACATCCTTTGGATTGCCCCTTAAGCCTTCTAAGTTTGGTGTTTTGGTAATACTAAGAAATATACTATGTTGGGATAGATTTGGGTGATATATTTTGGAAACAAATCCCAAACTAAAGTGACCAAAAGGTATGACTATGGTAGAAAAGGAGGTTCCCTTTTATAAGTGAGGGGAGTGATACACATGTAATTATTAAAAGTTATAAAATAATATTAAGTCACTCTCATGGTCAAGTGGCACATAAAAAAATAATATTAAAGGATAAGGTGATAAGGGTATAAATACCCTCCTAAAATAATAATTAATATAAGACTATATGGCCTTATCACATTGTTTTTACCTTAGTTAACTCATGTTACCCTTTTACCGTGGTGACACATTTTTACCATGGTTTCTAGTCATAATGACCGAAAAATGAAATCAACCTAATTAATAAATTTGAAACTAAATATTATAAATATTTAATCTATTATTAAATATTTAATTTTTAGAAGTTCCAAAAATAAATTTTAATATATGTGCATAAAACTCAATGAAAAATAGTTTTTAGAAAATTATGATTTTGTGCATAAAAATAAACTTATGCCAAAATAAAATATAATTTTGATTACTATGAATTTATTTATATTATTTTTAATAAAATAGATTGTATTTTACTTTAAAACGAAATCCAATATATTATGGTAGTTTTAAATTACTTTATTTAAAGTTAAGAAATGAGAGTTTTGTCATAAACAATATTTTTCACTATTCCCTCAAAAACAAATAATTTCAAAAAAATACAAAAACATAACCGTAAGACTATTATGAGATGATGGTTTAAAAAATTATTTCAATTTTTTAAATGAAAATTATAAAATTTATATAAATTAATTGTAATATTCGTGCACAAAATGAAATAAAACCTATTTTTAAAGAAAATGTATAAAATGACTTTATTCTCATTAATTTCTTAATAACCATAATTATATGAATTTTAATTAAAAAATTATATATATATATATATAATATATAAATATTTCATTATAATAATTTATAAATAGTGATAAAGTTAATCTATTAAGATAAAACTATATTGCACACATAAAAATAGTTTTATGGAAAACAACACTTTTACCTTAAAAAGATATTATCTTCATTTCAAACCAATTTATAATAAATATAAGTTTCATTATTAATTTTATTATAGAAAACTTTATACATATATTTCATAATATGGTTATTATTATCCATACCATACAAACCAATGTCTAGATCATAACACTTATATTTAAATAATAATATTTCTATATTATATCATTGTTTGTTTAAACTAGGTGTTGTGTATACTGCACACAATAGAATATATTATTTTTAAAAAATCTAAAATATTGGGTTGTTAAATTTATTGTATAAATATCATGTTCTTTTTATTCTTATGTCATTATTACCATAAGGGTGTTTGCATCTCAATTTTTCTTTATTAAGATATGATTTGTTTTCACCACTCATTTCTTTTTAATAGTGTATATATTAAGCATAGATTGATTTATAAATCCTCTAGTTGTATTTTACTTTTTGAGATTAAACTCACAAAAATTCATCTCTTCAATTTTCTTTTAAAATTATCTTTTGTTGTAGGAATTATTTTTCTTCTAATGGATTTCCTCTGTGAATAGCCTATTTTTCATTAAATTGTTTGAAGGGAATTAACCTAGATAATCATAAATCAATTGATTAGGAATATTGTTTACTTAAAAATATTCCATTACTCTATATGATGTTAGTTTAAGGATACTTACATAGAAATTTATTCCACTAATTGATTAAGGAAATATTAGTAATAGGAATAATTTTTATTCTAATATAGATATTTATTGACTACTCATAAAAGTTTATTATGTATTTTTTAATCATCCACCTTATTTATCTAGATGTATTGTGTTCATTTATTAAATACAATGTTATTTAAATTTACTATGTTTTCATCTCAATATGTATGTTTATTGATTACTAAGGTAAGTTGATTATGAATTCTATTAATATCCATATCTTTAATATGGTGAATACATTGGACTTAAATAATTGATAGGTGGGGCTGGATATTATATTTCCACTAGATGTATTAGTTCGTCTCATGAGGTAAATGGTTTGGTTATTTAGTTTATGCCTACCCAATGTAAGGATAATGTCTGGGTTGTGACCTTTATGTAAATAATGTTATCTTGGTTGTAGAATTAATGGTAAGAATAATGTCTTGGTTAATGCCTTGATGGTAAAGATCAATATATCTATAATTTTACATTCCATCCCCTTGAATTCAGTTATTTTTTCCATGTTTTTATTTATATTATTAATAATGGATTCTTTTCATGGTTGTCTGATCAGTTATATGTAATGATTTAAATATCATTTTTTTTCTTATCATAATTTCCAAGCCAATTTTATGCCTTGATAGCTTAAGATATAAATTCTCCCTTTATAAGTCTTTGATATCACCCTTATTGTGTTTTTATTTCCCCTTTTTATGAATAAAAGTTTTACATGTGATATGACTAGAATAATAGAAAGTGTGGATAATTTTATGGGAGATGTTTAAGACTTATTATGAATTAAATAGTTTCTTATATAGTGGTAAAAAAAATTATTGGATGAGAAATACATGGGCTTTGTTAGTTATACTTTTCTTCTAAATATCTAAAACTATTAACCTAAAATGTCATTAAAATGTATTTGGATAAATATTTTATCGTGATATTGTAGTTATTTATGGATAAAATTGGGTCTCTTCAATTCATTTCAAAGAAAGAATGTAAATAATGTGTTTATCAGAACTAAATTCCAAGAGCATGGGTCTGGAGTGTCACAAACTTCAACCTATTTGGGTTACATTTAGATCAAATGAACTATAAATTATCAAATATGTGTAGGGTAAGATGGTACATTATGGTAAATCATGACATGTTGAGTGGATATGGGCTTCTCATAGTAGGATGATTGACCATGGACATAACGGTAGGTTGATTAACTGCATGACCAACCACATGGAAGATTGAGAAAGTGAACTTCTCTTCATTGGTGAATGTATCATGATATTATTATCATGATTTTTTTAATATAGAATAAGTAGAAAGATATGTGGATTTATGAAGCTTTTTAAAGATATTAGTGATGTGAAATTGTCATTATAGTTTCTATAGAATAGGTATTTAAAAGGAGTAGAAGAGTTGTGTATGAATTATTTGGCCAAATCATATTCTGTGTAAAGTTTTCCAGATGCACACATAAAGGTAACTCATATTTTATATTATATAAGAAATGTTAGTTAATTGTTATATAAGGGTAATATGCAATCCACCCTACATATGTAAAAGGTAAATAGATTGTTTCATAAGGGATAATACCTCCTAGGTAAAGCTACTACAGCTAATTCAAGAGATACGTAGTGGTAATAAAAACAAAATCTATGTAATATTAAGTTGTGTAAGGGTTACTGAGTTTTGTAAGGATTAATATTACTAAATATCCAGAAGATGAGTTGCGATGAGAAATGGAAAGATCATCTAATGTCAGGTGTGTTATTATTAAATGCAGACAAATATCATGAATTAAATATCTTTATTTAGGTAGTAAAATTATATTTTTGTGAAACACTACACTATTATTAAAGAGATAATATTCTAGAATCAAGTGAGAAAACCCAAATTTATTTTTATCATCCTCATATATTCTATGATTCATAGTCATAAATGAAGAGTATTTCATGATTGAGCTCTATGCACTAATGTATATTTATATACAACCTTAAATTCATGGAATGGTATGGAAATAAAAAGAAATAGGCTTGATGGATTTATGAAGAAGAATTACAAGATTTAAGTAGCCATGATTGTGTCATTATACCATGTATGAATTTATATATATGTTATTATTTAAATGTGAAGTGGATTTCATGGGATAAAGATGGAAGCAATAAAGGTTTTATGGAGGATGAAGATGCTATGATAATTTTTCATGTCCACATATAGTTACATAAATTTATATAAATATTATCTAATAGAAGTTATTTTTAAGAACATTTATGATATTATAGGTGTTATTGAAATACCAAAATATATAGATATTTGAATTAATTTATTAACATGACATTGTGAATACATAAATCTTACAAAAAAGGGACCTAAAATATAAATGACATTACTAACTATTGTTATATATATATAATTTTTCATGTCTAAGAAGTGTGTGAGAGAGAATTTTAGCTTAATTATTCTATAAAGAATATTTTCTATGTTCTAAGAGAAAGAGGATCAAATACCATATATTATAAAAGAAATCCTTTGGTATCAATGAAGTGATAAAACAAGTACAGTTTTCTTATATTTCACTGAAGCTTAAAAATAATAACAAAATAAGTAAGATATTATGAATATTAGTTACACTAAATTATAATAATAATAAGAATAAGAATAAGAATAATAATAAGAAGAATAAGAAGAAGAAATAAAGAAATAAAGAAAGAAAGAAAGAACGAATGAAGAAAGTGGTTGAGTTGGTTGTAAAGTCCATGGAAGGAGTTCCTATGCAGTTTAGATTTGTATAAACTAAAGAATAAGTATTTATTATATATAATAAAGGAATTAGTAATTTCATTCTTCTAGAAATAAAAATAAATATTTGTGTACATCACTACAGTACATAAAAAATAAAGAAGTACTTTCATGTTATTGTGAAATTAAGAGAAGAATAAGAGTAAGAATAAAGAAAATAGTACACAAATAGCTTGAAGAGATCTAAATTGGTGAAATAATCTTTAATTATTATCCCAAAAATATCATTGTAAAATAACTATATATACCTAATTGCTAGATTCACCAAACCAAGTATTGTGGATTGCACACTCATGCATTTTCTAGAGATAATAGTGTAAATCTCACATGATGAATCTAGTGGGTCTTGAGATCATAGAAGAATCTAGTTCATACTAAGTAATATCCTTCTCAAATTGAGAAGTTAACCTTTTAAATCACTATATTATTTGTGTTTGTGTGTGTTTTAGTGGTGTTCCTTACATAAATAAAGGGAATGGAGATAATAAGAGAACCAATTCACTTTAACCAGTGAAAGTGGTAAAAGGAAAAGAGATTAAATTATGAGTTATTTTTAAATTCACTTACATAGAATAACCCCCACCCCCCTAGTGTGGAATTCATACCTAATCAGTCCTCTTAAGTGGTATCAGATCTAAGTTAACCTCTAATTTAATACTCTATTTTTTAATATTTTTCTCTTTTAAATATTTTAGTTTCTTTATGGATTTATGATGAAATTATATTTTGAAGAAGAATCGTTTTTTATGATCAAAATTCAGTTTCTAAGAAGATTATAATGAATATGAAAGATAAAAATAGATTCAAGAATATGTCACTCTTGTGTAAATAATAATAAAGTATAGTTTCTTCTTATAATTAATAAGGTAGATCAAACCTTAATAGAGAGGATATGTTGGTCCATAAAACACCAAGAAAATGGGAATACCTTACACCTTGAATGATTAAGGAGTAAAAATGATTATGAGGTATTGAAAAGATCACATAAAAATTTTCCATGAGAATAATATCTAAATTATAGTGATGATATGTCAACAAATGTTTTTGATGATACATTAAAGGATATAGTGCATTGTTTACCCAAAGAATCAATTTCTATAATTTTAGGTATCAATGAAATAATAAATATAATATTAGTCGATTGTTTCTCCCTCATGTGGTTATTATAGGTTCCAATGTGGCCTCAAGTCCCCCCCATACTCTATAGGATGTCGACTAGTAGTGGGGGTCTAAGAAGTATAGTGGGGAGACTATAACCTCTAAAATAGAGTACAAATCATAATAAAAATAATATAAAACAATCACACATAAAACTCAAGTAGATAACATACAAATAATAAACAATATAAATATAATAAACCATTCCATTTCATATTTTATTACAAATTAAATGTCGTGATGAAATTCATACTATCAAAACAATTAAAAATATACTTCATAATAAAGACTCCAAAAACCTGGTCCCAAAAAAATGCTTGGTCATGTGTCCATGATCCAGTCCCATAAATTAAATCAATCAATCAAGTATAGGGGACCTTTCCCTTATCTAGAAATACATCTATGAATTCTTCCTAGGTACCAAGTGGAATCCCAAAAAAGTTGTGAGTAAAACTCAGTAGGATAACACACATGGTTTCTAAAAATATCTAGAATAAAATAATTATTATTTAAATAGTATTATAAATAGGGTAATTAATTAATAAATTAATGAATAATATCAAATAGACCACTAACCCTCAAGATTTGGGTTAACACCCAAGGTCATAAAATACCTACTTCGGCCCAATGTTGGATATCTCTACCCATTGATGAATTCTCCTACCTAGGATGAATTGTCCATTTAATTAATAGATTATCCTTCCTATGATGAATCATGCATATCATTTACAATTTAATATAGTACCATTACCTTAGGAATCAAGTAACCATACATCTCACCCTCAGTAATAAAGTAACCAAGTATCTCACCCTTAAGAATTAGGTAACCATACATCTCTCCCTATGGAATCAATAATGAACATTAGTGAATTACCATGATAGAGTCACTTACATGTTACCAAGTTGAAAGAGCATTCTAAGGGAAAAAGTATCATTGTACCTAGTGTGAATTCTCATTCTAAGGCCACTTATGTGTTGAGAGGACATTAGACTCTGAAAATTCCCATGCTAGAGTTGATTTAACATTTTACAAACAAATAAAATAAGAGAAAAAACATTCCAATTTACCAAACATGTTAACATATATCATATTGGTTAATTCTTGTTGATTACCAATTATCATTCCATTTATTATATCAATCTAAGTTATCCATTTACAAATCAATCATGCTTAATTCCCATATAATAGTTTCACACCAAGTTTCCAATTATCACAATAATTTTAACAATTTCATTACACATCCCATTTATGCCAAATTAGTTTTTCATGTATAACTTATGCCTTTATACCATCATTGCATTAATATAATTCCAATTTCATCCCAATTAAGCACTTATATTCCAAATTATTCTTTGTCAATTCAATTACACCAATTCAAATTTTAATCCAATTCATAAACAATTTTCAAATCAACTTATGTATCTATGTTTATATATTCCAAGTTCCAACTTAGGGTCAAGTGTAGGCACACATATTAGGTGACAAAAAGTCTCAGTCTCGACGCAAACAGACCCAAAATGGTCCATGGGATATCTAGTAATGAATAACTAAAAAATTATAATTAATAAAGGTCATGTTAATGGTGTTTTAGTGTAATCACACATGTTGTATATACCAAAGCGCAAAACCTGGCCTTAAAGATATGTTTTAGACCACCTACCTCAAGAAATATAGAAGAAAATCCAATGATAAAATAGGTATATCAATTAATCCCAAAATGATACCTTATGTACTATTATTAACACTCTCTATTGAGGATGGAACAATAGGATTCCATAATAAAACTAGAGGAATTCATCAATTCCAATAAGATTTCACTTTTCCAATTTGTTCAAACCAAAAAATTTATTAGAAAAATAGGTTTTGGAGTTGTACGAGACAAATAATATCTTTAGAACCTTTATAATTTATAAATAATGAGTTAGTATTTAATTAATGGTTTATTAGATTTAAATAGGGGTTTTGAGGTGGAAAAATAAAATATATCTCCTCACTAATTTGGCTGGACCCAACGCTGCCAGCTAGACACTAGCTTCAACTAACTATCCTGTAGTGTTTTTGAGTGTGTATTCACATGTGGGAACCCCACCAAATAGAAATTAGTTCCCACTAGAAATTCAGTGGGTTACCTAAAAGAATCATCACTCTTCCTGGAAGCCACTAACTAGCTAGTGGACTTCTTATAGCCCCACATTTCCTTTATCCAAAAAACTAACTACCTTGTGGAATGGTAGCTTCTCATGGGCTACATTCCATTGTTATCTTATACTTGATTTCCTCATCCAAGATCTTGAGAACCTATAGAGAACCAATTTAATCTAAGGATAGGTATTGTTATTGAATTAAAGGGGATAACACAAAAACTTAAATATGGGAATACCTAAGTAATAGATGGTATCTTACAAAATTCTAACCATATAATATATTATCCCCAATCTATACTCCCAAGTATAAATAAAAGGTATCAATGAAAACCTATGGTAACTTTTCCCATATATCAAACTCTCTCTCACAAGCCTCCTCTAGAACATTGTAATGTTTCCACTACACTCTCACTATTGGAATAGTCTTTCCTAGAAGATTCTTCTCACTACGATCTACAATATAGATAATATGATTCCTAAAGGATGCATTGGAATCAAGATAAACATCATCAAAATATAGAATATGAGAAAGTTTAGGGTTATATATTTGATGTTTTGACATGTCAAACACATCATTCATATAATAATAGAATTTTGGAATATCCAATTGGTATTTTATAGGACCAATTCTCTCCACCACCTTGAACGACCCTATAAACCCTAGAGTTAACTTTCCCTACTTTTGGATATGACATTACCCAGCCTAAGATACACCTAAATAAAAACTCGGTGACTAACCTCAAACTTTAGAGGTTATATCAAATGTTAAGCATAAGTATTATTCCTATCTGCATAGTTACCAGCCATTTTCTAATTATCTTAACCTACTCATACATCCTCTACATGATACTAGGTTTAATGAGAACTAACTCACTCACCTATAACCAGAACAAATTCAAATAGAATAAACTTTTATATATATATATATATATATCTTTGATGGTATTTATTTACATTGATACCTAAAATATGTTACTATAATAAAACTCCATGAGTTCCAAATGATGCTCTCAAGAACCATTGATTTTCAAAACAAAGGCTCGTAATATGTCCTAAAAATTTTGAATCATCCATTTAAATTGGTTATCAATATGAGGATGGTATGTTGTGCTCATAAGAACATGAAATACCAAAACCCTTTTAAGGCCCTTCCAAAACAATGATGTGAAATAAGGATCCCAATTAGGAATGATACACCTCAAAGCACTATTCAATCAAACAAACTCCTACACATAGAGATTACCCAGATCATCGATGGTGAAGGTATTCCTAATAGAAAAAAAATTGGATCCCTTTATTATTAGATCCATAATCACCCATACTGCATCATTTTTTAAGGAGTGTTAGGTAATCCTTATCATGATGTCTACGGTGATATCATCCAACTTCCATTATAGAATAGTCATAGGTTGCAGTAACCAAGAAAGCCTTTGATACTCAGGCTTCACCTACTAATAGGAGAACCATCGTGCCAAAAAGCCCATTATATCCTTATTTATCCCTATACACCAATATTTCATATGAATATAGTGGTGCATATTTATCAAATTGGTATATATACCAATTTAAAATTATGTAATCCCCTCAAAATATCCTTGAGTATCCCCATAGGAACCTAGATATATCCATAGACATGAAGATCTCTATTGCCACCAAGAAACTCTCATGATGGTGGATCCCCACAATATATGTTTTCCCTAAAGGGTAAAACCTATATACCATATTATTTTTTCAGGACCTATCCTAATGGGGGTTATCTCACAACTACCCAAATCTTCCTTCAATAGGCTAAGGGTTGGCGACTAGCGCGGTGTAGGAATATCACTCACATGGGAGGCCATAGCCTAATGTACCTGTATGCACACACACATCTCTAAGATCATACAATGATGAAATGTAAAATAAATAATAAATCATTCATGCATACATCAAGATACCAATATTAGAGTATGAAAACAAGTGCTAGAATGAAAAAGGGCCAAATATAATCTCACCACAAAGAGTCTGAAAACAAGTCTAGCCTAAAAGTGTAGAAGGGGATTGTTGTCAAGGTAACCTCTGAAATATGCCTCGGTCAATCCAACTCACTAAGATCCACCTAGTCATAGTTTCTATAGGAATCCATTAAAAGTTTTATCATCTACATAAGGCATGACATGTATAGGCAAAGACCAAGAAGGGGTGATTATAATAATAATCAGTAGAATACCCTGAAATCACTAAGAATTTAGAAAAAAGAATAATAGTCATATAATTATGAGTATATTTCTACATCAAAAATCAAAATAACATCCATATATAATAAAAAAAGACACACCATATCAAGGTAAATTCACAAACATAATTACAGTCCAGGAATCATGCTTGAGGTTCAACATAGAACTCATCAGGGAGAACACACTCCATGAGTCAAATAACATTGAAGGTGTTTTTTTGAGATGTACTACTCATTGGGTATCTCCATAATAAGCATACGCTAGAAGTCTAAAGAGAAAAATACATAGACAAGTATCACGCCTAGGGCCATGGGGTATACCAACAACTCAATCTGTAATGACCTATTAAGTAGAGGATCAGCACCCACGTGGTGTTGTCCATGAGGATACCAGGAACTCCACATAAGGACATATGATGATAAAGGAACTAACTTTAGGCCTCATACAAGGATTAAAACAAATCTATCCAAGAAGTACCAATGAATTGATCTCCATCCTATATGTAGGACATGATTCCTTACTTACCCTCAAGGAATGGATCAAGGGAATGCTCCCTAACGAAACTTTTCCTACCTAAAGAGGAAAAGGGCTCTATGAAGTTTTTGAAGGATTACATGACATGTATTGGTAGTAAATGGAATGTCCCTCTGGTACTAGTTCTAACCCATATACCATAGAAAATTCCAATTTTTGTGTCCATGCCTGACTACACAGTATTTCTAGTCTCGTGTACTATCAGTCATGTCCGACTTTCCATGTTCATGTACGGCTAGTTGTTCCCATGCATGTTCCTCTGTATCACCCCATTTATATGTTGAGCCACTAGGTAAGGGTCAAACACCATGTGACAAGAGTCACATGTCATGTGATATTTAACTTTTTAATGGAACCCCTAGCACTGCATCTAGGGATTCACACACCATGTAATCCCGAATTAATTGTCGTCTTTTGTGGGATTTTATAGAACCTACAATTTTTCCTCATGCATCATCATCTAATCCTTTGTCTTTCAATATTTCTAGAAATCATGCCCGGAAGGGTGTATATGGTCCATCCAAACCTTTACATCACTATTCTCTATAATTTAGTCACAAAAATTCATGAGAAATACCTCTTTCATGTCTCCCAGTAACTGCACATCAAATCTACATGAAGAAACTCCAATCCAGTATCCGTCTTTCATTGTATCTTGACATCATCCTTGATTTAAACCCATATCTATGATATTAATTTGTTATTACAAGAAATGGGATTGATGTTATTGATTATCTAGTATTTATCGAATTGTAAGACAAAGGAATTGTCTATGATGAATGAAGAACAATGGGATAAATCCAAGAAACATGAAAAAGAGGAACAATCCTTGGTTGTGTTTGGTTGGACTTGATCTTTTTCATTAGAAAAATGAACAAAGATCTAGTCAATAATAATCAATTTACTCAAAAATCCCTGCAAATAAATTCCATACCCACAATATGATTGATCTGCAAATTAATCCATTAGTCAATTGATTCGTGTTTATCATAGAAATAAACAACAGTGAAAGAATCTAAATGAAACATTTTCCTACATAGATTTATATCAATCACTTAGAAAAGAACGGTTCAATGCCATTGTTTTGGAAGAGATCCCCAAGTTTTGTCACAAATTGATCAATAATCCATGATCTAATTGTTTTTTGCTAATGGAAACTCCTTTAACACTCTCTAATGACTACTGTCAACCTGCAGGGTTATGTATATACCCTTGAAAATTCTTTATAATAGTGTTTATATATAGAATTTAATAGGTCATGGTAATTAATTAAATAAACTTATTTATTTAAACATCCTTCTAAGAATGTGCTCAACCCAAATGTCAAACATGATCAAAGGTTATATCACATATTGGGTAAAACCAATGCTCTGAACTATATGTAGGCCTCATATTTATGATCTGTGCCTCTTTTTAGAAGCTATTACATTTTTTAGGAAAATTATCTTCTCATCAATTTAATATATTTAATATATTTCAAAGTTTTATTCTAAGCACGTCGGGCCTCATAATCTCACAATATATCTGTGCCTATCTCTGAAAATAATCCATACAATATTTTTGAAACAAAACAAGGAAAAATCAAAGTCATTAAGTTCTCCCCACCTTGGGTCTTTACGTCCTAGAAATCCAAAACAAAAAGGATACACAAAGATATGTGGGTACTGAGCTCACAATTGGGTCTCCCTCTCTCAGGTTCTCTCCTAAAGATTCTTATGTTTCCACTGGAGATGAACTAGGGGAATAGATCACCCATGAAGGATCCTCTCCTATTTATCTATGATCTCAAATGAGTAATCAGTGGAGGTAGCTTCATCCTCAATGTCCAGATCACCCCAATCTATAACAAGTTATAAAGAAAAAATGTACCTCCTTAGTTGTGACATGTGTAAAACAACGTGTATGTGGTCTAACTATAGTGGTAGAGCTAATATTTACACTACCTCACCAACTCTACACAGTATCTAGAAAGGTCCAATGAATCTCGGAGATATATTATTTCAATATATAAATCTCTATAACCCACATCAAGGTGAAACTTGTAGCAACACATGGTACCCCTCCTATAACTCCAAATGCCTCCCTCATCAATGCACATAGGGCTTCTGGAATCTCATTGTGGTCCTCATTCACTCTAGGATAACCTGTACCTTCTCCGTAGTGGGTTGGACCAACTCTAGGATCATAAGGGATGACTCTCTAGGGTTATTCTAGTATAGGGTTAACCTATAGGGTCATCTATATAAGGCCTCAAATGGTTCCATACCAATGGTAGGATGGTAGAAATTTTTTTACACAAACTCCACCAATGGTAAGTGATCCTCCCAACTATAGCCAAAATATAACATGCAAGCTTGTAGCATGTCCTTCAAGAATTGAATGGTCCACTCAATTTTTTCATCAATATGGGGTGAAAATTCATTCTCAAATATAGTTGAGTCCCAAAATCCACCTATAATCCCTTACATAACTTATATTTGAAGTGATCATCATGGTTATAAATGATAATTGAGGGAACTTTATGAATTTGGACTATATCCTGCACATAGAGACATCACGTTCTATCTACCAAACTTTGCTCTCGAATACCTAGGAAGTGGGATGACTTGGTGAGTCATCCTACAATCACACATATGGAATCATGCCCCCTGTATGTATGTTGTAACCATGTCATAAATTATATGGATATCCCATCCCACTACAACTTTGGAACCTCCTCCCATAACATCACGGGTACCATCATGTGTCCTCTAAAAACAACGACATGCTACCCAGCATCAGAAAATCCATGAGGAGCATTCCCGATGGATATTTAATTACATAGGGTCTCATAGTAGATATCCAAAATATTATCCTCCCTAAATCTCTATACAAGTATACGGGTAACAACCATAGACTATAGGTAAACTAATCCATCCCCATCCATAAAGGATATTTTCAATGAGGCCAACTACTCTAACACCTCACTCAGCAATTTTGAAAAATATCTCCTACTGAGAGAATCTTCTACAAGTTCCTCCTTTATAGGAGTATATACAATCTCAATGTCATAATCCCAGAGGAACTATATCCATCACCTATATCTCAAGTTAAGATCCTTCTAATAGAATACATACTTTAGAATTGTGTGGTCAGGATATATGATAAACCACTCACCCATAAGGTAGTGTCTCCACATATTCAGTGTGAATACTACCACTACTAACTCAATATCTTGGGTTTCATAGTTCTTATCCTGTGGTCTCAACTGATGTAAAACATAGGCAATCACTTCCTTCCTCTACATCATAACACAACCAAGCCCGGTTTCTGATGCATTATAGAACATTATGTACTCGAAACCTTCCTCTAGAAATATCAATATGGGAGTGCTCTTCAATCTCTACTTAAACTCCTGGAAAGTCTGTTGAAACCTCTTTGTTCACATGAAAGGACTTCCATTTAGATTAAAATCTTTAAAGTGATATGATATCTTAGAGAAATAATGTATTAACCTCCAATTGTATCCTGATAACCCAAGGAATCTCCATACCTCCTCCATGTTATTGGGTGGATCCCATGTTAGCAATACCTTGACCCTTGTTGGGTCCACTACTACACTATATCCTTATATAAAATGGCACAAAAGTGGAACTCCTGAATTTATAATTATCACTTAAAGAGATTCTCATGATGTTTTTTATATCGAAGTATGTTTAGAACCATCCCTAACACTACTACAAAAACGGCCTATATCAGTGCTCAAAACAGGCTTTAACAGCGCTAAAAAAGCATTGTAAAGCTCATTGCTAATATCGGGGGGTCACTTTTATCAGCACTCTAAAAAGCACTCATATAGGACCCTTTTATTATCACTTTTTAAAAGCGCAGATAAAAGACCCCTTTATCAGCACTTTTTTTTAGCACTGATAAAAGGGGCCTTTATCAGCGCTTTTAAAGAGCACTGATAAAGGTCAAAAAAATAAAAAATAATAATGCAGGGAGTGCTTTTATCAGTTCTTGACACACCCTTTATCTGTGCTAGGATATCTCCCACTCTATGACCTTCCCACGCATCCTCATACATGCATGCACCCCCTTCGCTTTTACCAGAACTCGAACCCGCGACCTCCACCCTTTCGCGGCAGCACCTTCACCACTAAGTCATTTCGTTTTGTTCTCTATTTAATGATATATCTATATATATATATTGTTATATTTATTCATATATTTATATAGATTCATATTAATATAAATATATTTATTCATATATTAGTATATATATATTCATTCGTATATTAATATATTTATATATATTTATTTAGTTATAATTTTTTATACGTATATTTATTTGTATATTAATATATACTTATAAGATTAGTTTTAAATACATTTATTAAAAAAATATGTTTTTTATGTGTGTTTATAAATAAATAAATACATACATACATATATATATATATACAACACACAAACTCACACACACAGAGACACATATATATTTACGAATAAATACATATATATGTGTATTTGAAAAGCCATAGAATGTTAAAACGACCATAACTTATAAGATTATTTTTAAATACATTTATAAAAAAATATGTTTTTGATGTGTGTTTATAAGTAAATAAATACATACATACATATATACAACACACAAACACACACACAGACACACACACACACACATATATATATTTACGAATAAATAAATTTATATGTGTATTTGAAAATCCATAGAATGTTAAAATGACCATAAAATATAATCTATAATCCCATTTCAACACCACAACCAGTCAAATCGAAGAAAATGAAACAATATTCGATATGATATGTGGTACAGGCCTAACGGACATCCAGATCAGAAGTTATACTTGTTTGAATGTTAACAAATCGGGGTATCCCGATTAAAAACTTAGTTTTTTCAGGACTTCTGGGACTTTTTTGGGATTTAAAAATGTGACAGAGGATTTTCCTCAGTCATCAACGAATAGATCTCGTTTCAGGCTTTGATTTTATATGCTTTAGAGCTCAAACGGACACCCGGATCAAAAGTTGTGGTTGTTTGAAGTTTGAGTTGCATTTCCAACTTATTTTAGATCTTTTATTAATTGTTTTGATTTTTTGTGTATTCAAATTTTTGTTAAATGATTTTTAATCAATAATAATTAGAAAATTATTAATTAATAATATTTTTTAAAAATATTCTAAATCCATTTTAACTAAATTTATTATATATTAAATGTAATAGTCTATTTATACATATATAAAACATATTTAAAAAATATATATATTATATTTATATACGAGTAAATATACTTATGTAACAATATATTATTTTTCATGAATTTTTTTTTAAACATAAAATTTATCAGCGCTAGGGAAAAGCACTGATAAATCCCCCCTTTATCAGCGCTACTAAAAGAAGCGCTTATAAAGGGTCCCCTTTAATAGCGCTAAAAAGCGCTGATAAAGGGGGGGGCCTTTATGAGTGCTAAAAAAAAGTGCTGATAAAGGGGACCTTTATCAGTGCTTTTTTTAGCACTGATAAACGTGCCCCTTTATCAGTGCTTTTTTAGCGCTGATAAAGGCCTCCTTTATCATTCCTTTTTCTAGCGCTGATAAAGGCCACCTTTACCAGTGCTTTTTTTAGCACTGATAAAAGCGTAGCGCATCCCTTGCCTGTTTTTGTTGTGGTGTAAGTGTCTCACATGCTCCTCCTTAGGTATTGGGTGCACTGGGATATCGTTGATTAACACTACCACAAACCAGTATAAGAAAGGCTAAAAGATATAGTTCATGACTTCCACAAACACTACTATGTAATTCATCATGACAAATGGAAATACCAATTACTCATAGTGACCATAGCGATATCTAAATATCATCTTCAGTATATCCTCATCCTTTACACACAACTAGTGATAGACTGATCTAAGGTTAATCTTCAAAAAATGTCATGCTCGTCTCAACTAATCAAAGAGGTCATCAATTTTATATAGTAGATAATTGTTGTTTACAATCACGTGGTTTAGGCGATGGTAGTCCACACATAATCTCAAACTCCCATATTCCTTCTTGGTGAACAATATTAGAGTTTCCCAGGGTGACACACTGGGTCTAGAAAATCCCTTCCTCTATAAGTCTTCGACTACACCCTCATCTTGGGATGTTCTGCAAGATCCATCTAATATGCTGGGGAAAATATAGAGCTCATCATGGGGTTTAGATAAATATAGAATACTTTCTCTCAGTGGGGTTGTAATCTTGGAACGTCCTCAGGAAAGACTTACTCATACTCTTCCACCACTACAGGGAATTGAAAACTCATATAATCCACTACATCATGTTTTATGCTAGTCAACTGATGAGTAATTGAATGCACCCTCATATTCATGATTACATCCTGAACTGTCTAGGTTTAATTTTCACCCAAAAAGGAAAACCTATTCCCATCATTGCAAACACACCGTAGCTTTCACCTAAAATAGTTTATATAGAAATTAACTATAGATAACCATTTCATACCTAAGATGACATCATAAGACATAGTATATGATAAAAATTTATACCAACATAATCTAACACCTCCAAGAGTTAAGTTACACTGTCAGTGGAAGTGTGTGATTCCTGATTCACCTCGTTTAGGAGTCTCCAAGTGCAAGGTTCAAGCTAAAATCTCAACCAGAATCTATAATTCTTCATCTAGATAAGTGAAAATAATGGAAGAAATCACACCTATGTATATAAGTACAATATCTAAGGTATAAAATACATAGATCATACTTCATATCATCCCTAGAGCCTCTGGTTCATAAGTCCCGACTTCCTGCAACTATCCTCATCCTTGATGACCAGTTCTATGATCCTAGTGTGGACCACCAGGGGGTTGAGGAAAAAAGTCAAAACATCTACCAAAATTAGCTACTCTCCCAACTGATCTACCACATTCTATACCTTTAAAACCTATTTGATCCTATCATTAACTATGCCAAGGTGTCCCATACAATATCTCTATATCAACCATACGACGGGTCAGACAATCTCATTCAATATGTCACTGACTATCACAAGAGTAACACCACCTATCCTTAGGATGGCTAGACCCATCTTGTGATCCATGAACCAAAGAACCACTATCTACGGATCAACTCCTAAAAAAACTTTCACATCCAATTCCTTGAGTATAACCTTTTCTCCTTTCATCCAAAATCCCTTCTCCTGTGTGGCCACTACCAGTAACAACTGTCTATGTCTACTTAGCCAAAAAACTCTCGACCACCAAAGAACTATCTAGTGCCCTAGAATATATAGGAATTCATAGAGGTATAAAACTGGATCGGATGTCTCTAAATAGTATTATATAAAAGGTTTGAGACCAAAAAAACTAATCACATACCATATCCATCGAGTACCTAGAGAGGTTGGTAAACCTTGACGAATCCTCGGCCACTCTCATACTCTATTTTGAAGTTGTATAAGCTTTGATATCCAAATAGACCTCAACATAGTTAGAGAGAACTCCTCTATGAAAAGGTGATAGAACTCTGACCATGAAAGAGTCTTCTAGTTGTATGACTATGTCACTAAACCCCACCATCATCTTTCAAAGCCATGTAGAAGGATCTATGCCAGGACCACCACCTAATCTGTTGGTATCCTAACAAGATGGAAAACTCATGTCACCACCTCAATTTAGTTCTCATCTTCCTTTGAGTTTGATCACCTAAAAACCTAAGGGGTTTTTATTGTTAAAACTCATAAATCACACTCAGCTTGTGCACCACATCTGCTAGTAATGTGGGTACCATCTGCTACTCAATGGGTGGTGTTATAACAAGTGAACCACTTGAAGGTAACACCTCTAGAAAAGGTCCCTTTATCAATTCCTCATCACTGAGGGGGTCATCCCCATGATCCTAATGTTAAATACTATCTATAATACATCATATAGGTATCCTAAAAGTATAAAATATATACCACATTCAATGTGTATTTCTAGAGAGATGAATCAAGAAGAACATGAAAACCACAACCCATTTCAGTATGATACATGTACCAATGTTTTTCCTATAACCATTTTATACTTGTACTAAATTGATATCCTTATCAAGTGGTAATCTGGAGAACACATCAGGAGAGACATACTGAAAACCCTTCACTACTTGGGAAAAGGTACTCAACTATATCCCATTATCATCTATAAAAAATATTTCTACCTGGGTTGGGATAAAATCAAATCTATACTAAATTATTCATGTGAAACCAACCTAAATATCCCATTCACCAACCCTCTCACCACAATCTTAATAGTGTTTCAATTGTTATAACTTTATACAAATATTCAACATCCAAACCCAAACCATTGTAAAATTGAGCAAGATTGTGATGCATGTGTATCAAAAAATGTATAGGCAAGGGTAGATGGCCTGAAAATCATATCAATGATAGTGGAAGTTCCTTTATCTAGACTAGAAGGACCATATTTCATTGAATGCATCTGCATTTCCCTTCTACACTAATCTCAAGTTTGTATCTCCTAAAATGCTCCATCTAGCTGATATTTTCACTCCTATTTTGGGGAGTCTTTTCCCCTACCTTGGCATAAGAGACTGTTGGAACTCTATATGCCTATTTTTTATGGGTATTTGATGCCTTCTTAGACCTCGGTGCTATCCATGATCCACTACCACTACTTGAATGTTGATTTCTACTACATAACCTCTACTGGTGACCCATCTTACTATAAGAATGATACTCCATAGTAGGTAAAGGACACTGGAAGTGCTTGTGGCCATAATTTCCGCTCTGAAATCACATCCCCAAGTCATGGTTTAGATATATCTTTCTACTCCCCAATTTTCCATTCCTACCACTAACTTAGAGGAAACTATCAAATTGGTTCTTCTTACTACCTGAAGAAGAACTCCTTGATCAACCTACTAAGACTTTCAACCCACCACTTGGGCCTCCTTAAATTTTCCATCTTTTATGAGATCCTAATTCATTATTTCATAAAATTTTCTCAAGATAAATTTGTTAACCTTTTTATTTATCTCATAATAAAACCTATCATATATGTGAGTATCCCTATCTATCTCATCAGATTCTAAATATGGAGAAAAAGGCTTCAAGTAGGTAAAACATTAAATTTGGTCCATCACTAACATGATTCCTTATATTTGGTGCTTGAACTTCCAAGACATCCCATCCCTCAACTTCTATGGATAATAGTGACCTGGGAACTTTTCCTTGAAATCCTTATGGTTATATCCTTTTACTTTTCATAATTCTCTAAGATGTCCCCCCAGTGCTTGGATTTTCCTATTAGAATATAAATAAAAAGTTTCAACCTCCTATCTATGGGTGTTTCTTGGTGTTTTAATATCATATGGATTGACTTTATCTAGGAATTAACTACCTAGGGTGCTTCCTACTTGATGAACATGGGAAGGTTATGCAGTTAAAACTCTCATGTTATTTCATGTGTTAAAGGAACATTGTGATTAGTCTCCCTCTCCATGTATCGCATGACCCATTGGAAACTATCATCGATTTGGTCATCAATTTTTTTCCACATAGCCATAATAAGTTCTATCTCAGTTTACTAAGGGGTATATTGATTACCACTCTCTTGAAACTCAACCTAATGAATATTCAAAGGAATTTTCTCTATAAGGGTCAACACAATCCTCATATC
This sequence comes from Viscum album, assembly GCA_963277665.1. Classification (NCBI taxonomy): domain Eukaryota; kingdom Viridiplantae; phylum Streptophyta; class Magnoliopsida; order Santalales; family Viscaceae; genus Viscum; species Viscum album. Next base: position 109,062,797 of record OY728147.1, on the reverse strand, counting down.
ATAGTATATATAACAAGATTAAATCCATAAGTTCAATATGATAATAGAAAACCATTGACACATTGTTACTCCAAAACATGGATTAAAATGTAAATTAGCATGTTTTAATAGTTTCATTTTTTCCATTTTATTAGATATTTCAATGGATTATTTTTCATAACTTAGATAAGTAGGTATATCATATTCATTAAATATGTCCCTAGAATGAACAATTAATGTTAACATATTTCCGTATGTTCCTACCATCATGAATGCATATGCACCATGTGTAATATTGGACCATGAGTAAAAATACATCATAAAATAGTAACATCACAAAAAAATTGAATCACTCAAGGTGAAATAACATCTCAATCATAATAAATGAACATAAATAGTAGGAATCACATCCCTAGGAACTTAGGTTTTCCCACACACATGGATTATATACTTCCATGAATGAGCACATTACCAATCCCTGACACATCCTAGTCTCTTATTTACCTTCCAAAAATAGGGAAGCAATAGAAAAGAAAATTTCCCTTTGATACCACTTTGTAACAGCCTATGACTGATTCTATATCACATTACCATGGTGGATCACTATGTGATATCATGGGTGCCTCCTCTTATACCAGAGACTTCCAACTAGAAGAAAGGGTAAAATAAGTATAGTGGGGAGATTATACCCACAATAAAATAGTATTAATCACAATAGAAATAAGATAAAAAAATCATGAAATACAACTCAAGTACATAATAGATGAATACTAAACAATCCAAATATAATAAATTATGTAATGACATATGGTATTCCAAACTAAATGTCATATTGAAATTCATATGATAAAAACAACCCAAAATAGATCCATAATAAATACTCCAAAAACTAGGTTTTGAATCCCATTATTAGTCCCATGTATATAATCAAATTCTATATTGAAAATAAATCAATCAAGTGTAGGGCCCCTATAGAATTTCCATACTTGCGTCCATGAAGTCTTCTTGGGTACCAAACAGTGGCCTAAATAGGGAGTGAGTAAAACTCAGTAAGATGACATCCATGGTGAATAAACGTATTCCGTATAAATATAATAGTGCATAAAATAGTATGATAGATAGGGGTATTGATTCATAAATTAATGAAAAACATCAAATAACCCACTGAGCCTCAAGTTCTGAGTTGACACTCAGGGTCATCCAATACCTACTTACGCCTAATTCTAGATATCTCTATCCATTTGTGGATTCTCCTATCAAGGAATAATCACCCATACCATTGGTAGATTCTCCTAACTAGGATGAATATATGATATCATGTATAAGTAATAGAGTATATTTACTTTGGGAATCATGTGATCAAACATATCACCCTCAGTCATAAAGTAACTGAGCATCTCTCCCTCAGGAATCATGTAACCATACATCTCACCATCAAGCATCAATAATGAACTCTATGAATTACCATACTAGAGATAATTACATGTTCACAGGGCACAAGAACATGCCATGGGAAAAGATATCACTATAAATAGTGTGAATTCTCATACCAAATCCACTTACATGTAGAGAGTACATCATACTCTATGTGAATTCTCATGCTATATCTAATTTAACATTTAACAAACAAATTTAACAAGAGCCAAATAATTCTAATTTACCAAACATTCCCAACATGTTATCATATTCAATATTAGTTAAATTATTCCAATTACTAATTATCATGTAATTCATTCCATTAATTCAAATTACCCATTTACAAATTAATCATGCTCAATTCCCATTTACCAATTTCATAGTAAGTTTCAAATTATCCAAAAAAATTAATAATTCCATTACACATCCCATTTATAGCAAATTACCTTTTTATATGTCCATTTTTCCTTTATACAATGGTGAAATTAATCTATTTACAATTTAATTCCAATTAAAAAATTACAAAACTAGTGATTATTTATCTATAAAATTGCACCAATTCACATTCTAATCCAATTTACAAACAATTTATGATTCAACTTAGGGATATAGGTTCATACATTCCAAGTTATAAACTAGGGTCAAGGGTCGGCACACCTCTCAGGTGGCCACAAGTCCCAGTTTCAATATTAATGGATTCAATAGGATCTATGGGAGGTCTAAGAATTAATAATTAAACAAATACAATTAATAAAGGTCACAAACATGGAATGATAGTGATATCTCACACGTTTCATACACTAGAAAAAAAAAATTAGACCTTAGGGAGATGTTTGAGACCACCTACCTCATAAAAAAAAGTAAAAACTCAAAGGATCAAAAATCCAAATCAAAAATATCACCATGATCCTCCTGGGGTAGTGATTGACACACTACATCAAGGATGGAAGAAGATGGTTGAAGAATTAAACAAGAGTAATTAATCAATTCTAAGAATAAATCATTGTTTCAAGTTTTCTAGATTGAATAATTGATCAAGGAACCAAGGTTTTTCATTGGAGGAGTTCTGGTAGATTTGGAGAACCCTTAAAATTCATAAATTCCGAGTTATGGTTGAATTAAAGGTCAATTAGAGTTAAAATGGGGTTACAAGGCATAAAAATTCAATATACTACCTCACTAATATGGCGTGCCCCAATGCCACCAGATAACTAGTGTCTTCCACTGGCTAGCCGGTGGTTTCAACCAATGTGTCTACATAGATGGGAACCCCATCAACTAGCTAGTGGGTTCCCTGTAGGTTCCCCTGTTATTCATAGAATCTGATGGCTAGCCATTGGGCTTCTTATAGCCCCACCTTTCCTCTATTTATCCCATTTGTGTCCGTTGGCACTTCATATTCTTCTATAATACATGATATTACTAGCCTCTACTTAATTTCATCCTCTGAGCACCTGATAACCTCTAGAGAACCACATTAAGAAAAGTATGGGTCTCATTTAACAAATTAAAGTTTATCAAAAAAACATAAATATGGATGTACCTAAGTAAAATATGATATCATATAATAATGTATTAAATCACTTTACTTTATGATGAGATTGAAGAAATGGAGAAAGTCTTAAAGAATAATTTCAACACTTGTGAAAATCCATCCACGCAACTTAGAGACATTAAAGAAGTTAACTTTTAACTTAAATATAAATTATATATGTTTGAAAATTAATGAATCAAATAAGTTAAATAGAAGGAATATATTATTAATACTCTTAAATATAAGATTCATGTATCTATATACCCTTAGAAAAAGAGCATTGATGTTAAGAATCTACATATGGATGTTAAATTCAAGAGCATTAAAGATCTATAAACTATGTTTCAATACAAGTCTAAAATTCATTATTAATAAGTGGGTATAATAAGGAATTATTTTGAATATATAGTGTAATTTATTTAAGATAATAAAAAATCACTCAATAAGAAGTTTTTAGAATTTCAAGTAAAGATATTAAATTTTGAAATGACACATATTGATCCTTTATAATCAAAGAAGGAAAGTTTTATTAACACGAGATATTATAAGGAGTAGTCTATTTTTTAAAGTCCTAAATTATTTTATATGAATATAATTACATCATTAGATGATCTTTCTTAAGTAGGAATGAGAGAAGAGGTATCATCGATATCTATTTCTAATTATTTATCTAAATTTATTTACATGGACAATACATGTTGGAAAATTAAATCTTTAAAAGTTTAGATAAATTCAAATAAATATGATTATACTATCATGTCTATGGTGTATATAATAAGTAATTTGAGTGTATTTTCCCTAAAAATATTTAAACTAGTGATGGAAAAGACCTAAAAATTGCATACTACTTATTCTGAAAATTCTAGATAGCATGTAGATTTGAAAAGAAAAATCAGGTTTCTAGGGAAATGTTGGTGGTGTAATTGATTTAGGAATATATAATTGTATTTTTAGTACAATAAATTTGTTTTATAAGTTTATAAGGTTCATATGTTAAGTGGATAAAGCTGGATAAGAAGCATCATCCATAAATTAACAAAAATATGTCAACCTCAAATAGATTTGAAAATATTGAATAAACCTATCTTCTTTGTAATTGAAATGGAAAAAATAGTGCATTAACAAATCACCATGTAAATATGTCTAATGGAAAATAAGTCCACAAAATCTGGTGAAAAAATAGAAATCTTCCTTGGGTATGAAGATTAAGAAATATTAAAATCAAAATTTTCCCAAGAAGGTGTCAAACAAGATAGGTGAGGTATCCTTGGGTAATATCAAGAGAAATAAATATTTAAAAATCATAATTAATAATTAAAATATTATTATATCATCTAAAAGTTATAATGAGAAAAAAGGAACTCATTAGAATCCATGTGAACATTCCAAACAAGCTTTTAATATACCCAAATATATCTTATTAATTTGTATTGTAGATTTTAGGAAGGAAATAAAGTTGGAAGAGGCATAAGAAAAATCTAATGCTAAAAGAGAATAATATATTCTATGTGATAAAACTATATTTCATGATAGGTTTTCAACAAAATTATATCCCTTGTGATAAATAATAATTGTTTGGGTGGTGCAATAAGGCTGGTCACAAATCCAAAGATTGTTTAACAATTCTTCTAGACCAAGAAAATTATTTGAATAAAATGAATAACTCATTTGGAAATGATGTTGGGAAAAGGTCTAAATAATAAGTAATAAATTCACACAAAGAATATGAAGAGGATTTTAATATGTTAATGCTTTAAAAATCCAACTCATATATTTAAAATAGATGTGGAATCATGAAAAATAGAGTAACTTGGTTGGAAAACAAAATCCCAACATGTTTGTTCACAATGATAATCAAGAAAGATACACTTTATTTCCTTAAACTTTTTTTATTTCATTTTGGATAACTTTTTGTATGAAGCATCAAAGATACATTTATAATTAACTAGATATATCGTAATCTAGGGGTCACTCTCAAGGAGGTAGTGTGTTTATCCTAGTTATACTTCAAAAAATATTTTTTCTATTTTTGTCTATTTCAATAAAGAAAATAAAACATGAAAAAACAATGATGAAGTGGAATAGGAATTAAGAATAAATAGGAATATAAATGTAGAAAAGAAAATAAAATATAAAGAAAATTTGGTAAGAAAAAAACTAGTTCCAGTAAATATTCAACTATAAGGATTAAAATAATATCTTCATTCATGAAAAAATTATAGTAGCACTCCCAAAAAATGACTATAACATCCCTTAAAAAGAGTATGATACAATGAAAGAATTATTATTTCAGATCACTGCTTTCAAGATTCATTCGATTACAAAATTTGTAACTAAATAATGCTAGAATCAATCTCGTTGAAAGGTTCTAATCTGAAGAATGAAACTGAAAGAGGTGAAACAATTTTAAATAAATAATGTACTGAAGAAGTAAATAATACCAAACAATTTTAACCTCTATATTTCATTTCTCTGACCTAAAGGCCTATAATATAATCATTCAACCTTACTCAATATGTGTTTGATGTCTCAACATAGCACATATCCCTCCTTATAAGGAATAAACTGACAAACTATTCCTACGAATGAGTGTGTGGTCGTATCTGCTCACATCACATTTGAAATTTACCAAGAGTGAATAATAAATTGAAGATTAAAATGATATTAATTATCTAAGAAGATTCAAAATTCATCTTTTAGAACTAACTCTACAAATTAATTCTCTATTTTCATAGGAAGGAGATCATGCATGAATATGAGAAATTGTAACAACACAACAATTTTATTTACAATCTGAGAAAATTACAGAAGATAGAATAAGAATAAATAGAAATAAAGAATAGAGAGAAATAACAAATAGAATGATTAGCCACTCTTGATATATATATATATATGATGTAATATTTCAAAACACAAAAGAAGAAAAAAATTACAAAATGAAAAACAAACAAAATACTTCAATGTGGTAACTTTCACCCAGCAACTCTTTTTTCATGTGACACCAAAAAAATCCTTCTGAAAGTTTTTTTCCCCCATGTGCGATAGTTTTAGATCCTAGAAATAATTCAAACTCTCTCATGAACATATTTCAATCACACCCATACTAAAAAAACAATGAAAATTAGCTATGATATATACCTAACTACATTAAATAATTTCATTTCATGGTAAGATAAATATGTTTCTCCCGATAAAAACATACTTTGAAAAACACAAAAAGAATTCCCTCCTCAATTTTAACCTTCATAAGGAATACATGAATAAAACCAGTGTCATCTTCGCCACTTCAGGATAATTTCTCATGGGATTGAAATAGGTTCCATAAACTAAGACAATCTCAAAAACAATATCATGACATCAAACATCAAGCATGAAACCCTCAATGGACTCACAACTATAGAACTCAAAAAAATAGAGGTCCCCTTCCCTCATAAATTTTGAGAAGCAAAATTTTCACTGACTAAAATATGTTTATCATCGCATCACATAGACCATCCAAAATATGAACATTGAAAACCCACATTGTCGCATGACTCCAAGTCTGTAAAAACAAATAGTGTAGTTGGAATCTTCATCATCCATCCTCATCTGATTTGGGTTCGACTATCTCGAATCTAGGTGTACAAAATGAACCACTCATAGATGAAACTAGAGATCATATTCATCATCACCAATGGTATTGTATGTTGGAATTGGAGCAATAGAAAATACAGAACTTAAACAATTAAAAATGATATAGAACTAGATTGATGGCCTCCCTTTTACTATGGTGGGTTCTTCAATAGATCTTGAATTAAGCCATCTTTGTCTGTCTAGTTCATATTCCCAAGGAGTAGTGTCATTGTCATCAGTTCTTCAATAGTCATATTCATTATCAATGGGGTCTTGGAATTTAGTCACTATTCCTTAGCGTAAGCTAACTTGTCTCGAAAATAGACCCTATCAACAAAGCTTTATCAAGGGAAAAATGTATCCCTCTACCAATGTGGGTTCTTCTCCATGGTTATGTCATCATGTAGGATAAGTTATCATATGCGGTATTTATCTTACATGATCGAGATTACCATACAAGAGACAAATTTTTTGAAGTATACATTTTATCTTATGGAATCCCTTTATAGAATTATCTTACACTACACTATGGATGACTCAAAATTTATCTTATGTGAAATTATTAAAAATTATATTACACCATATAAAATTATGCAACACAACATCAAAATAACTCACACAGATCAAGTTTAAATCCTTAGACTCAAGAAATTATTTTACACCCACTTGATATTTTATGTGCATACTACAGTGGACATCTCGCGCTGTCAATAAAAAATAGGTAAATAATTTTGAAGAAATAAATAAATAAAAGAATAAAAATATAAACTAAAATTATATACATTGAAACATAAATATATAAAAATAAAAATAATAAACATTAAAAAGAAAAATCAAAATGAAAACTAAAAAATTAACAAATTAAAACAATAATGAAATTAATTAATTAATTATCCATGATATATATAATTGATAAACATAAAATAATTATTTTGAATCAAAGTTAAATAATGTAATAGAAAAACAAAAAAAATTGATCCAATCATTACCCAATAACTTAATTAAACATTGTAATACAAAAATAAATAATTTATAAAATAATAAAAAAAATAATTCACAAAACTATAATTAATTAGTAAAGTACTCATTTTAGTATTAAATAAACATTTAAAACAGAAAAAAAAAATATGTAGTAAATTTCATGAAATAAAGGACACATTAAATTACCCCTCATTTAAGCATTGATTGTTCTCAAGAAATTACTTAGTCAATTTCAATGGATAAAAATAAATCTCAAAAGTGATAAAATGTAATACCACAAAGAATTAGTTTTCAAATAAATTTTCCTCCATATACTATATCAAGTTAGAAAAGTAATTTCCTCATTAAAATAAAAAAAAAGAAAAAATGATTTTTGTTTTACAAAAGAGATTGTAATTGAAAATTTTGAAAAGAATTTAAAAAAACATCAATTTGAATCCAACTGGAAATCCAAACTTCTTTTTACCTCTAGGTGTGATGACTCATATAATTAAAAGGCATAATAAATATACACTCTATTTTGATGGGAAATCCTAATAATTACAACAAAAATAAATAACTCATACATCAGCGTAAATAATTAAATAATGAAATAATGAAGAATTTTTTTATCAACTCAAATTAGGATTTTCATTTCATAATCTATTTAGATGCATATATTATAAGTTTAATTATAATCAAAAATTCCAAATCCAATAACAGTTGTATCATATTCCATGGCAATTTTACCAATGTTTTTCAAAAGGGAAATAAAAATATTATGGTCAATTAAATCTATGGAGTAATAAAATTTAACCACCTAAAAGTGGAATCATAATCTTAAAACACAAAAAAATATTGACCCCTAAAAATTTAAATAAAATATTTAAAAACACACAATTTTGAAAAAATTTAAGGATATTATGATGGGATTTTCATTAAATCATAGTTTTTATCATTTAATAAGATTTTCTTTCCCACACTTAAAATTCAACTTTTTCCTCAAACTTTCATTCAATAGTGGAATAAATAAATTAGAAAAAAATCATATAAAATTATCAATTTAGTAGTACAAAGACATGCAAAAGGGTCACAATAAGGGTTGAGAAGAATTTTTTTCCATAATAAATAACAACCACAGCATGCACAAGAACACCTTATGGTTACTACTTAGAAATGAAAGAAAAATAATAGATAATTTTTAGAAACATTTCATGCTAAACTATTAATTTTAAAAGGGTATTCATTAAGTAACCTAGATAATCATGAAAAGCACAAATTTATCACATAAATATTCCAAAAAAATAAATGACCATTAGGTATTAAATAGTTAATTCAACATGTAAATTCACTTAAATATAAAATATACATTTATTTATAACACCCTAGGTAGCAAGTAGCATATTTTCAAATAAATATTAGAATAAAATTAGCCATATTTAAATTTTAATACCCTAATTAAAAGATTTAACATTAAATAATAAGCATGAAACACCTACCTTTTTCACTTTGATTAAATACTTTGGTAGAAAAATTGTATTTCCTAAAAAATTAAGAAACATAAAAATTAAATACTAGAATTTAAAATCTCAAACAAGATAAAACCAGAGTAAATATTTTGGGGTCTTTATTAAAGTTTCTCTAAAAAGTATCTCCTGTTTAACTTTCAAAACCATTAAATTTATGCTTCAACAGAATGAAATTTTCTTCTCATCATAACACTAAAAAAATCATATTTTAAAATGTACATGCATTAATTCCTAATGGATAGCATAAAGTATTTTCAAGAAAATTGAGTTTTGTATTATTTTTTTCATTTATTTCAGTAATCATAATTTCAGAAAAAGAATAAAAAATGTGTACCCTCACCCACAATTAATTTTCCACATATAATAAGAATTTAAACTCTTTTAAGGTTAAGGGTATAAGGATACAACCTCATAATTTCAAGGTGGGAAATATGTTACCTAATATAGGTTATCTCATCATGGAAATTACTACCATCTTATTTTCTTAAAAAATAAACATCAAAAAATTATTTAATAAAAAAAACTAATTATAAAACTAAAAATAAATTAATAGGATAGTATTTGGTTTAACTCCCTAATAGGTGTTGTATTTTGACTTTCCACTACTAGAGAGCCCTTGGTTAATCCCCAATGACTTTGTAGATGTGGTTTTTTCTTAGAAACCACCACACGTGCTTCATCCTAGTGTGTTTTCTCACACACTAGTTCTCTAAGGCAGTGACAAAATCTTCTTTCTTAAAGCCCTATTTTTTAATGTAAAATAATGGAACCACCTCCAATTTTCATTTAATAAAATTATTTAATTTCATGGTATGTGAAATAGTGTATTTAGGAACCTCAACCTCAAACAAATAATTAAATACTTCTATAATAATTAAATCAGAAAATCCAATTTACAAATTAATATTTTCAAATATAAGTGGGTAAAATGGAGAAGATAAACCAGTAGGCTAAAACACTTCCTCTTCAAAATCATTCACCTCAATTGTGGCATAAAAAATCTTTAACAGACCCCAAGTTCATATTTATTGTGAGTTTCAAGAGATTCATAAATTCATCAATTAGTGAAGGTTCAAATTCATCTTGACCCTCTAGGAGCTCACAATATTCATCTGAATCTTCAATACCTACAAATAGAGGAGTACAAACAAGACCAGGTTCAAAATAATCAATATCATAAATGAACTTATCTTCTTCCAAAAAAATCAAATTCCATAAATTTTCACAACTTGTTGTTCCATTTGGTAAAAAAGTTATCCTGGAAGTGTTTCCTGACCAGGAGTGAGGTAGTCATCCTCTTTCATCCCCTCTTATAAAAATTAACACCTCTTCTATATTATCTTCTATGGAAAAAGAGAGGATGTAAAGTGCTGTTAAAGCTTGTTATATAATGGAAAAAATACCATATAGGTCAGTGTAATAAAAAACATCATAATGAAAATCTAGATTCAATAATTTCTACATGTATCATCTTCTACCACCTCATAAAATAGTCCTCAATATGAGGACTATGCATTAACCTCCTTGATCTCCTCATCAAATGATGGTATGATTTGTTCTACTTTTTGTTCACTAAAATTTCAAAATTTTCCATGATTTTATAAGTAAATAAACCTTCCATATCTTCTAATCATTAAGGTGGTTTGGTTTTTTAAAATTTTAATTTTTTTTAATTATTAAATTGAAAATGAAGTTTCACTAAAAAAAGAATGTCTCTTTAACAATAGTTCCATTTTTTAGTATCCTATCATATGAACTATCAAAGATAAATTTATAATTACCTATATATATCAAAATGGATAACGTAGGTTTTGGTCTAAAATAGGTAGTGTTTTTATCCTAGTAATATTTCAAAAAACTTTTTTGTATTTTTTTCTATCTCAATGAAGAAGAAAAAACATGAAACAACGATGATAAAGTGGAAGAGGAATTAAGAATAAAATTAAATAAAAAAGGATACGAGAAAACATAAGTAAAATTAAACTTTTGAAGAACAAATATAGTTCTTGTAAATCTTCACATGTAAGGATTAAAATGATTTCTTTATTCATGGAAAAAAATTTGTAGCACTCCCGAAAAATGACTAGATTAACCTCCCTCACCATGATTTTAATCTAGTGGAAGAATGATTATTATAGATCATCACTTTCAAGATTTTTTCAACTATAAAAATTTTAAAGAAATGATTCTATAATCAATCTTGTTGAAAGATTCTGAAGTAAATAATGAAACTGCAAGAGGCACAATAATTTTAAAGAAATGATGTGTTGAAGAAGTAAATAAAACCAAAAAAAATTAAACTCTCTACTACATATCACTAACCTAAATGTTTATACCATAAAAATTCAACCATAATCAATGTGTTATTGATGTTTGAACATAGCACATATCCATCCTTATAAAGAAGAAAGTGACAAACCATTCCTGCGAATGAGTGTGTGGTCGAATCTGCTCACTTCAAATTCAAAATTTACCAAGAGTGGGGTTGAAAATGACAATCGAATATGTATTCAATATCCATGAAGTTTTAAGATTAATATTCTAGAACAAGATCCAAAAATTAGTTCTCCATTTTTGTAGGAATGACATCATGCATGAAGTTGAGAAAATGTAACAACATAAAAATATTATTTACAAACTAAGAAAAATTATAGAAGAGAGAAAATGAAGAAGAAGAGAGAAATAAGAGATATAAATGAAAAATAGAATGATCAACCAATCCTAATATTAAGAAATAATGTCCAATTTAAAAAATAAATAAATAAAAAATTACAAAATGAAATACAAACAAAATAATTCCACATGGAAACCTTCACCCAACAACTTGTTTTTCATTTAACACAAGAAAAAATCCTTCCGAAAATGTCGCTAACCCCATGTATAAATTTTTTAGATCCTAGAAATAATTATAAATATATCATGAACATGTTTCAACCACCCCCATACTAAAAAACTATAAAAATAATCTATGACATGTACTTAACTATATTAAATAATGTCACTACATTGTAAGATCAATCTGTTTCTCCTCATCAAAACTTCCCTTGAAAAACACAAATATAATTTCCTATTCAATTTAGGCCCATCCATGGAATTCCCAAATAGAATCAGTTTCGTCTTCACCACTTCAGGATAATTTCATGAAAGATAAAAATAGGTTCCATTGACTAATACAACCTCAAACACTATATCATAACATTAAACACTCAATGTGCTTCCCTCAATGTCCTCGCAACCAAAGAACTCGGAAAAATAGAGGTCCCTTACCATCATAAATTCACAGAAGCATAAATCTTCACCGGTTAAAATATGGTTATTAGTGTGTAATGCACACTATTCAAAATATGAACATTGAAAACCCACACTTTCCCATAACTTCATATCAGTACAAATAAATATTGGAGGTAGCATCTTCCTCAACCATCCTCGTCTGATTTAGGTTTTAATTTCATGAATAAAGGTGTAGAAAATCAACTAACCATTCATGGATGAAACTAGAGCTCATCTTCATCATAAATAATGTCATCAAATGTATGCATTATAGAAACAGTGAATTTATACCCCATACAGTTGAAAATGATGCAAAACTATATTGACAACCTCCCTTTCACCTCAACGGGTTCTTAAATAGATCTCAAATTAAGTCATCTTTTTCAGGATAGTTCATCTTCCAAAGGATAATTTTCATCATATTCAGTTTATTAATGGTCATTTTAATTGCCGGTGGGATCTTGGAATTTAGATTCTCTTCCTCGGATAAAGTTCACTCGTTTTGACAACAGAACATATCAATTCATCTTCATTGAGGAAAAAACTTCTCCCTCAACCAACAGGGGTTCTTCTCCATGGTTATATCATCATATAGGATAAATTATCCTACATGATATTTATATTATGTAATTGTGATTATCATATAAGAGACCAAATTTTCAAAGTATGAATTTATCTTATAGAATTATTTTTCCAGAATTATATTACACTACACTAGGGTTTACTCAAAATTTCACTTATGTGGAAGTCTTCAAATTATATTATGTCATAACAAATTATGCAACACGACATCAAAATATCTTATGCGAATCTAGTTTAAATACTTGGACTCAAAAAATTATTTTATTCCCACTTAATATTTTACATGTGTGCTTCAGTGGACATCTTCCACTTCGAATAAAAATAAAACAAAAATATAATTTAAAATAAATAAACAAGTACAAGAATAAAAATTAAAATTAAAATGATATACACTATAATTTAAATAAATAAAGATAAAAATAATAAACATTAAAAAGATAAATTAAAATAAAAACTAAAACATTAACAAGTTAAAAAGTAATAATGAAATTAATTAATTAATTATCCATGATATATTAAAATGAGAAACTTAAAATAATTATTCTGAATCAAAGTTAAGGAACATAATATAAAAACAAACAAAACTTCATTCAATCAATATTCAAAAATTAAATTAAACATTTTAATAAAAAAATAAATAATTTATAAAATAATAACAAATAATTTATAAAACTATAAATAATCACTAAAGTACTCAGTTTAGCATTAAATAAATATCAAAAACAACAAAAACTATGTGAAAGATTGAATGAAATAAAGGCCACATCAATTTTTGGTTTCATTGTAGGGAATTGAAGGTGAAGTATGGTCTTAGGGGAGGAACCTGAAAAGATGGGAAGTTCGTTAAAATATGGACAGTAAAGATGAAGAATCAACCATTATAGAATTATTTCTTATTTATTATCCTAAATAGGATCTAATAAATGGATTTTCCTTGATGAATATGTTTAATTTGTCAAATATGTATAGTTATGTGAATATAAGTGGAGTGTATCCTTGAGAGGGGATAAGTGGAGAAGGTCGATGGAGCTATAACAATTATTCTTTCATGAATATATGATTTTTATAAAATATGCTTCAAGTAATTTCATTGATAAGGTATGTTTTCAAATTCTCTCAAACTTGGTTATTAAATAATATTCTTATAAATAGGAGTAAAACTTATTTCTAATCAATGACATAAAATTGGAATATTAAAGAAGAGTTCCAAGGATGTTATAAATCAATCTATGTTTGTATATTCTAATATGTGTATTCAAGTGTATTTAGGAAATTTTAGTTTGATATATTTCATGATACTTTTTATCTAAACTGGTATTTATCACTTTCCAATTCCTAAAAATAGTTGTAAATCTGTTGAAGTCATATTTTGAGTAGTTTTATTTCAATTGGTATCATGTTATTCAGCATAATGGACAAATTTTTTGTCTAAATCAAACCCTATTATTCTCTACACTGAGCATGGATCATGTATAATTATAGTGTAATGGTTTATAGAACATTTCTTGAGTATGAAATGATACCATCTCTCTCAAAGGACTTTTTATTTCTTATAAATAATGAGGATATAAATATAAAATGAATGTTTTTCATTAATGAGTAGAGAAGTGAAGGAGGTTAGAAGATTACATATTTGCATATAATTTAGAAGGCAGTTTCAACAAATACAAATGGGGTGTTTGTTGATCCCACTTATTATAATTTGTATTTATTATCATGAAATTTCAATATATTGAATATATTTCTTGGAATTTTAGTCAATATAACCCAATAAGGTTATGAATATATCCCAAGAATGTGTGAATGATTATTAACCATATTTTATGATTAATGTTTAAATTTTTTTGAGGAGTTATTCTCTTATTAGTTTTGGAAATATATTGAAGGAAAAAAAATGTTTGAATATTGTAGTTTATTTTAGGGATGAATTATTGACTAAAAAGGATATAATAAATGAATAATGTAATTGGATCTTGTGTTTGGAATTGATATTTTATAAATGAAAATTTTGATGAGCTAGAAAAAAATATACAAACTAAATCTAGCACATCCACCTAAGAATCATAGAATCACATGGGAACATGAGATTAAATAGGGAATCTAACATTGTGTGGTTGGATGTGAAGAGAGGTAGAGTATGCACATGGGTTAGACAAATCACATGTAGGGTGCACATATTTATAAATAGAATATGCACATGTGGATTTTATCCTCTCATGTGAGGGTGATATGAGAGTCCACAGGATAACTCTTTATCCCTTGTGGTCTTGAATGTATCTCATTGAATTGTTTTTTATAATAATAGTCATAGAGTTGAGATGAGTTTTGATGTGGGATTAGGAATGTTGAATACTCTTAACTCATTTAAAAATATAAGTAAACAAGAGATATTAAGTGAAATGATGACATCCAACATTTTCTTCAACCTCTAAATGTTTCATTTGTATCAAACACACTACAAATAATCGACTGCATGATGGGTAAGATGATCAATCATGGGAACACATGATAGGTTTACTAACTATGGGATTCGTATAGTGGGATGATTGATTGTGTACTTCATGATAGGTTGATCGACTACACGATTAACCACAATGAAGATCAATCAAGTGAAGTTCTATTCAATTGTGAATATATCATGATAATATTATCATGATTCTTGAAAAAAGATAAGAAGGAGAAATATTTGTGGATTCTTGAAGCTTTGTAAATAAATTAGTGGTATGAAATTATCACTATAATTTCTAAAAAAGAGGTAAAAAAGAAGGATTAAAAGAGTTTTGTATGAGTTATTTGACAAAATAATTTGTTTTGTAAATGTAAAATTATGCACATATAAAGCTAACTCATATTTTTAATGGATATGTATGGGTAGTTCAATGTTACTTAAGGGTGATATGACATCCAAACTACCTTCATAAAGTTAAGGAGAATGTTTCATATGGGAGAATACCTCCTATGTAAAGGTACTATGGAAAATTCAAGAGATACATAAGGGTAATATTAACTATATCCTGATAATATTAATCTATGTAAGGGTTGTTGGGATTTATAAGGAAGAATATTACTAAGTATCTAGGAGACTAGTTCTGATAATAAATGAAAAGGTCATCGAAATCATCTTGTTTTAGGTATGTTGTTCTTAGATTCAGAAAAATATAGTGAATTTACTATCATTATTCATGTAGTTTAAAGAGAGTTTTTTGATGATTGACACTATTATTCAACAGTTAATATTTTTGTGTTAAGTGAGAATACCTCACTTTATTGTTATCATCCTCATACATTTTTTGATTTGAATCCATGAATAAAGGAGATACCATTATTGGTACTATTGCATGAATTCATATTTATATGAAACATTAAATGCATAGAATATTATATAAAGAAGTGTATGTTGGTTCTATATATTTATGATGAATAATTTAAATATTTAAGTATCTCTAATCATGTCATTGTACCATGAATGTAGTTATTCATACATTTTTATTTAAATGTGAAGTGGATTTCATGGGATAATGATAGAAGAAATACATGTTTTATGGAGGATTAATATATCATAATAATTTTGCATTCCTGGATGAAGTTACATAAAATTATAGAATTGGTTTGTTATGATGTTTATTATGAATAACATATATGATATTATAGGTGTTTTTTAAATTCCAAAATATATGGACATTTGTATTAATGTATTCCTGTGGAATTTTCAATATATAAATGAGAGAAAAATGGATATGAAAGATAACAAACACTTCTAAACATTACTATAAATATATATATTTTTATATATTTTTATAGGTCAAAGAAGTTTGTGAGGTATAAGTTAAAAAATATTTAATAAATAATATTTTATGTGTGCCCATAGAGAGAAGATTTGATACGAGATACTATTATAGAAATCCTTTAATGTCAAAGAATAAATAGAAACTAGTTTAGTTTTATTTTATTGAACTAAATTTGAATAAGAATAATAAAAGTTGGAAAATATCGTGAATTTTATGTTTACATATGAACAATAAATAAATTAATTAAGAATAATAAAGGGGTCGAGTTTTTCATTGAGTTCACAAAAGAAGATGGAGTGTCTGTGTTGATCAAATTTGTATAGATTTAAGGAAGAAGTTTCACTTTTATGAAAGAAAGGAAGTGTTACTTTATTTTTATTATAAATAATAATAAGGAAGTGTGTACATCACTACAATTCATACAAAATAGATAAGTTCTTGGATGTTGTTTCAAAATAGAAGAGGAATATTAAGAATAAAGAAAGAAATACACTAAAAGATATAAGAGATCTAAATTAATGAAATACTATTTAGTTTTTATCCCTACAAAATCATTATAAAGGTATGGGATGTACCTGAGTGCGGTATGTGCAAAACTAAGTAGTGTGGGGTGTACACTCTTACAATGTCAAGATACAATAGTGTAAAGGTCGCATGATGAATCTTGTGGTTCATTTGAACATGGTGGAATCTAGTACACACCAAGGATTATCCTTCTCACATTCAGAGGTGAACCTTGAAAATAATTTCCCTCTATGTGTGTGTTTTGGTGGTGTTTCATACAAGAAAAATGGTTAGAGAGAGAATAATAGAACCAATTCACTTTAACTAGTGAAAGAAGTAAAATGAAAAGGTATTAAATTATAAGTTGGATTTAATTTCCCCAACACTAATCCACCCCCCCCCCCTCATTATGAAATACATACCTAATCATTCCTCTTAATACTAGAATTTGACCCCAATTAATTTTGGATTTTGATATATTATTTTTGAATAAACCATGTCACTTGTGATTAAAATATGTATGACTTTAAACATGGTAATTGTGGGTTAAAGTTGTACTAACTTATACTTTATCCCTCATTGGTCCAGAATGAATAATCCTAAACTTAATGTGAATAAGATGAAAACTTATCAAGATGAAAACCCATAAATGTACTCTTAAGAAATGGTAAATTACTCTCTCACTAATCCTCTCACTCTCTAGTCATAATCACAAATTATAATGAAAATGGAAAAGAAATAAAGCTTATATGGCCCATTATATGGAACTAAAAAAGTTTATCCATGGTCATTGGACCTAGTAGTTCATGAAAAAGTCGTATGTTTGACATATCATATCTCTTCCCCTAGATTTTATGTTCTATGCATGGTTATGTAACCTTTAGGGTTCCAAAAACCTTATTTATTATTCCTTTATCCCATAAAAATACTTCATTTTTTAAGTTTTTGAATTCTCATAAATCATCATGACTATCAGTAACAAGCATATTTGACTTCAAAGGGAACTTCTACTTGACTATGAAAATATTCCCTTGATATGGATCTGCATATATAACCCCAATATATCCTATCAGCCAGATGAATCAGTTTTCTAAATAGAATATCCTATAATCATTGTATTCATATTCAACATTGAAATGATACTTATTATTTGAATGTGATCAGTGGTCATCCCCAACATACATGACCTATCTCATAATCCCTGGTTTCAATTCATGAGTTCTGATTTACAGAACTCATAATCCAACTATTAAATTGTATTCAATACCCTATATGTGACACACTTATGCATCATTCTTATTTTTAGAGAAAAAAATTAACATCTCACCCTCAAACCTTTGAATGGTCCTTGTCACGTGACCCTAAACCAAATGACATGATGACCCAGGTTTTATGAGTATAAACTGAACATAACCCCTTTTTTGGGATATTTAATAATAGCACTCAACACTCATACATGTACAAAATATGGGACTACCTTTTCATTACCTTCCCTACCAATAATAACCAGATTGAATCTACCACCTGAGATCGCACAATCAAGATCTTTAACACTATTAAAGAGTGAAAATCCACCAATGTTGACAGCAATGGACATTTCGATGGGGTAGATAGGGATATACTTATTTCTTTATGTATTCTGTATTAGTGGCCTTGGGATTTTCTCATTCACATCGGTTCTACCTATCCCAGGTCATTGAAAGGAAAACCCCATGATATTTGGTCAAATCTATATGACCTTAAATTAAATCAAAATACAGTTGATGTTTTTCAACCTAAAACACAAGAAATTACTAATCCAATCACAAATAATTTAAACTATGTGCACCTATTCATATTTATGATGGTATTAGTCCCTCTATTGACGTTGGGTTTTTATTTTCACATGATTATATATAGATTGCCTCACTATTTGGTCAAATATGTCTGGCCTTAAATATATGTTACATTATCCCCCTTTGTATAGTTTAAAGCTACCAAAGGTAAGAGACTCATCACTCACCTGGATAAAAACTTGTAAAGTTTGGCCCAATCAAAAAGTTGAGTCTGTTTTTTGGGCATACACCTCATGTGATTTAGGAAAAATTGAGCATTTGAAATGAAAAAGACACAGAACTTGTTTGGTCAAAAATCCATAAAGTGTTCCCTAATAAAAATATGAGTTCCTTCCCACTAATTTTCCTATATATTAGGCTTATGAAAATATTTGGGTAATAAAATAAAATACAAAAATCTTTTGGGGTTAATAATATAACCCCAATAAAATTCATATTATTCTCACTGGTCCCCTTGACCTAGGAAAAATTTAAATCACTCATCCGTTCCTTTATCCCTAACATATCAACCCATAGGGTCCTTGAAAAATGTTTAAATACATAACTTTAGGGTACACAACCCCTTTTGAGCATTAGAATCTTCACTCCAAATTAACCCTTTTTTATACTCATCACAATAAGTCGAATCATTCTTACGAATGTACCAACTCAACTATTATGGTGATAGTATTAGTTCTTATACCTATCCATGACTCATTCCCAGAAGGAGATCAATCATCTCAATGGACCAAATCTAGTGTCTTGGTGATTATACTTATTCTTATACTCATTCATGAGACATGCCTAAGAGAATATTATTAATTTGAATAAACAAAATCTATTGTTACATTGATGGTATTAGATCATATTCACATCCATTATCAATGCTAAAAAGGAGATAATTTATTCAAATGAGACAACTATAGTGTTATAGTGATGGTATTTATTCTTATACCTATCCATGATCCATGCCAAAGAGGAGATCTTTCATCGGAATAGGCCAACTCTAGTGTTATAGTGATGATATATCTATGTATACTCATCCATGATCCATGCCTATGAGGAAATAATCCATACAAATTCACCAAATCTAGTCTTTCAGTGATGGTATTTATGCCTATATTCATCCATTTTCCATGCCTAGGAAGAAACCATTCTTCTAAATGGACCAACTCTAATGTAATAGTGAAGTTATTTCTTTCGAAACTCATCCATGATCCATTCTCAAGAGGAGATCATTTATCTAAATGGACCAAATATAGTGTTATAGTGATGGTATTTCTACATATAACCATTTATTAACCATGATTAAGAGTAGATAATTCATCTAAATAGACCAACTATAGTGTTATAATGATAGAACCACTACCTATACCCATCTATGATATACCTTCATAAGGATATCTTTCAGACTCAAGTGTTTAGGAATCATGATTTACCTTGTTTATTCTTGTTCAATGTTTGAATAGATTTGAGTTATCTTGATGTTACCTTCCCAAAGTTTTTCAATACAATATGAAGTGGAAAACAAAGTGAAATAGAAATCACATAATTGAAAATGACTGAAGAAAAAATTTCATTTCATTCATTGATTGGAAAAAAAAGAGTGGTAAAGAATATTCATAGCCTAAAGTCTCTCACTTTCATAATAATCCAAAAGTAACAAATGAAAATGGCCAAAATGGGCCCTTATATGTTGATTTTATCAAGTTATCTAAAGTTAGGCAAGAAAAAATGATTGACTATTGAAGGTTTTCACATTTTAAAGCTTTTGTCTCAACTAATGGATGTGTTCCTTCAATTTGAGTGGTTAGTAATCACATACTTCATTCAAAGGACTCTAGATCAACATTCACATTTAGTAGTTTATCCTTCGCCATTGACATTTGAGCCTCATATTCTAAGATATTTCAAGTTTTCATGGTCATATAATAATGAATCCATGATTATTCAACAAAAAAAGTGCTTTAGATCTTTCATAGAACCCTCCACAACTTCCACTTAATGGTTGGTAATATAAAATGAGACAAGGTCTCTCTATTGGGATACCAACTATTCTGAGGTAGTTAGAAATTGTTTTAAAAGATTATATAGGTGTTAGTAATCAAATATTCCTACATACATACTATAAAAGGGTAATAAAAGGCTTTCATCTTTTCTGATCATCTCTTTTAACCAAGTCTCTATAATGATATTAAAAACATGGCACCATGCACACTTTCTGACCATTTGGGACATGGCTGTTTTGGAGGGATGGCGACATCGGGAGGGACCATGCTTGCATGGGATCACCGAGTGTCCTGCATGGGGATGGTGGTTGATGCTATTTCTTTAATGAGGTATCCTGTTTGTTATCATGTTTTGTTTGGGGTTGTTTGGATGTTTGCGGAACCCTTTAGTTTCTCACTTTTCCCGTAAAACTGTTGCTATTAATAAAAAAAATTCCAGTCAGTTTCAAGATCCCCACATTGATTATTAATTATCACTAGTATGTAATTAGGGACCCATTATAAAAAGTAGGATACATATATATGGATGGGTATAGATGAGTTTTTAATCATCATCCCCTCATCGGTTCCATTGATCGGCTTGGTAGAGGCAATCTCCACTAGTGGATTACTAGATATCAGTAGAGTATGACTAATATCAGTAGTGTGGTCAGTAGATATGGTCTCTTTCATTGAGCCTACCATATTCTATATGTTAATGTTATGTGAAGATGAAGGTTCTACATTATTTTTATAAAACTTAGGCATAGGATCTTATGGTTGGATAATTTATTACAAGATAACATTAAAAAGAAGGCTATAGAAAGATAATGGTTTGTTCACCCATCAAATGGACTATCCAAGATCCCCATCTAGATAGTTCTATATTTATTCATTATTATAACTCCATGATAATTTTTTTAGGACTCCTATTGATGGAAACGTGATCTTATCATTTGTGTCATCCCATTCCAACATCAGCCAAATTCGGTGGATGAAAATTGGATTTTATTTTATCCTAACTCTGTCCGAAGGTAGATGAGATACTATATGTATACATATGAATTGATTCGTGAATATAAGGATTATATGGTTCATAAATTACTATGTCATCTATAGGTCAACTAAAACCCCATCCTGGAAAAACATGATAAAATAAAACTCTTCTTGAGTACCACTACCATTATCAATGACTATCCTAGAGGGTGTGTCAACATAATAAGTAAGGATGAAATGAAGACAATTCCCTACCATGTTAGTGGCTTTAATGATACTCAGGTACCTATGTTGGACATTGAAAATGTTGAGTAGTTTGGGGTGAGATACAACATGAGGGATTTTGAGAGTATTTAGTAAATCATAACATCTGAATCATTGTGCTATATATCCATACTGGAACCCGAGATCCTCACTAATTTGGTGTGGGGTTTTCCCTTCTTTAACATAACGCAAAGTTTGGTAAATTATAAAAAGAATAGGAACCATTAAATTGATTAGTTTTCCTTGTTCTAATAGATCTCCCATCACCAAGGTACTAACCCAGATTCTTTAGTGGGTTTCCCCAATAAAAAATAGCCACCCACGTAGAAACATACCTAGAAACCTCACTAGTCAAAGGGTAAGGGCCAAACATGGTTGAATTACATACCCTAGAGAGTAGTATTGTAACTCTCCCAAAAAATCATAATAAGATCACTCAATATTCATAGATTA
Organism: Viscum album; assembly: GCA_963277665.1. Taxonomy (NCBI): domain Eukaryota; kingdom Viridiplantae; phylum Streptophyta; class Magnoliopsida; order Santalales; family Viscaceae; genus Viscum; species Viscum album. The sequence goes on along the minus strand of OY728147.1, from coordinate 109,040,108 downwards.
TTGGGTATGGAAACTTTTTTAGTTCTGGGATCATGGTTTTGGCCCGCTGGTTTAAAGGAAGATGTATACCCATTCCTTTAATGATATTATTGAATGGATATAGAGTTAATTGACCAATATTATCTCCACATAAATTATAAAATACCTTTTTAAGGGATGGATATGTCTTGTATCCCCCCCATAAATTGGTTGTGATAAGAAATCCATCATACATCTTCTTAAAGATTGGGATTACCATAGTTTATAAATGTCCCATAAACTGATTCATTCCTAACCATGTATTATTTATAAGGTATTAGTACTCAAACACCATAGAATAAATAGTTCTAGGAGAATTTTGGTTGGCAGATACATCATAAACTAGGAGACCCATACTACTTCATATGGGTTAATTTCTTGTAATAAATTAGTAAAATCTTCAAAGATCTTATTTACCTATAAATATAAATCCCATTTATCATAAAATCTACCACTTTTTCATAAATCCTGCTTTGGGATATGCCCTCCATTAGTATTATCTAGTGAAATGGCTTAGTTGGACAAATATTTTTGGGTGATGGGTTATTGACATTGATCTTGATCATTATGAGTGGGTGAAGAGTTGTTCAAGATATGTACACTCTCTTGTAAATCCTCTAGAACAAGTTATACCTTGGTGGATATGTTTTCCTGACTATCATCTAGATAGTACATAAACCACACTGAGGGTCTGTTATGGTCAGGAATAAGAATCAAGATATCATCACTGAGTCTAAATCCATATATGGGTAGTCTGTTAGACAACAGAAAATATTAAATATTTGGTGTAAAATGTTTCTCTAGGTTTTCATTATGAGAAATAATATTATATTGGGGTTTTTTTCTAGTATTCTAGATAATGAAGGCCTATAATCCATTCATAATCATCAAACTTGAAATGCAGTCAGACTTGAAAGCCTCGATCCCTGCCAATTATTCTTGTAACCACAAGATTATCTTCAAAAATCATAAATAAAGACAAATAAAAAATTAAAATTATTTAAAATAATGAGATCTCTAGGTGGTTGACGTGAAAAAATTATATGGTCACCCATATAACTATCTAGTCTTTGGTGACTGCACTCAGTGACCATGTGGAAGATCTAAAACTAATAAGTATTCAATCAAAAGGATAAAAATACATGAAAATTTTCAGGAATAACTGGTTCAACATGTGGATGTTGCATCCATTTTATGGATATGTGAAACCACTTACCAATTTCATAGAGTCCATCTGTTAAATAGGAAGTTTAGCGGAATAGAGTGCAATGATGTTTCTTTTTTTAGGAGAACCCAAATAACTAAAGGAAGAAATTTAACATTACAAGAGGGTATCGTTCTTTTTATAAGTGATACCATGACTTTTGATTACCCATTACATTCATTCTATGTGAACCTTTCACCTCACCATATGGATCGAGGGTCTCCCAAGAACCATGTGGAAATCATGAAGGCTTCTATTTTACTTCCTCAGAATGAATTCCTATTTGTTCAGATTGGAATACATTACTAGGTGGGATTTTTTGGATTCCCATAAGATCTCCCACCAACTGCATGCTTGACCACATTTTTTACATAATGAATATGAAAGTTACTATGAACTCACCCATCATCTATGTGACTTTAATATGGGTATACCTCATGGACACTCACCAACCTACACTACTCATCCAGCATGCATTTTCATACCATCCATGAGGCTTTGAGATGGAGACACTAGGAGACTGTATATTAACCTAGTAGTCATCCACTATTTGTACCATGATTTCCCACCATGAACTTAAGAGGTGAATCACCCTCATGTGTAGATTCTAGGTAGAGTCTCCATGTAGTCGTGCACCCCTATTTCATATCATCTCATTTCATAAAACATTTACCTAGGGATTTCCTATAAATACTCCTTTTAAAAAAATATGGGTATAGAGACCATAAGAGATACCTAATAAAGAATTTGACTTGAAAGATTGAAAATAATTCCCTACAAGGTAATTCCTGAATCTGGTAATCATGTGAATTCCTTTTCTCTAAGAAGATTCTTCCATGGGTGTTGGTTCTCTAGCTTGGGGTGAGGACATTCCATGTCCACACACTCCTCATTCTTGCATCCACCATGAATGAGTCTTATGCATTGCTTTAAACTCATAGGTTTTCTTCTTCTTGGTTATAGCATTGGCCTCTTTAACTATGTGCCCCTATATGCGGGATCATCCCCTTTGCGAGTATGCCAGACATGATCACTTCCCTCACATGTTCCTTGTGCGAAACAAACCTCACACACCTACATACTACATAGAGACCCTTTTCTTTACACATATCCTAGGTTGATCAACCCTATATTATGAGATAATCAAGTGACCAGCTTCCTCTATGAGGTCACCACACAACTCAGCCTCTTGTATTCCCACTTACCATACAGGATAGGTCATTTTTGCATCCTTTGGGTGGACTATATTACTTCATGGATTCCCTAAGTAGATAAGCCTCCACCACGTACCTACATACAATGAAATCCATCTCCCCTACACCTACCTACCATGTGGATCAGCCTTACCTTAGGAAAACTACTTAGACTAACCTGCCTTTGGTTATCAAACCCTCTCTCCCACAAGTACTTATATTTATGGTATATGATCATCCTATGGCCCAATTCCTCCATAGAAACCCTAAAAAGGCCAACTCCAAACCTCCTCTGAATCCATAGGAAACCCAAGATTAGTACATTAACACTATTGTGAACCCCTTTGATCATGGATTCCCTTGATAAAAGGAGAATCATGAATTAACATCCCAAATAGGTATAACCCTTAAGGGGGTCACAATCATAGATTCACTTGATAATAGGGATCCTTATTTGGAAAATATTAGTATGGTATCTATTAACCTAGTTATCTCACCACATCTGACAAGTTATCTATATTTTTTAATCTTTTGGAACCACACTACTTTAATTGATGGACCATGGAATATATAATACCTCTTAGGGTAAGACCCTAGTCTTTCTTGTAGGATTTAATACTCAAATTAACTATATATATCACCCGTCTAATCAACAGGTAAGAATATGGGAGGATGGGTTTACTCTTCATATATAAGGCCCAATATAGTTCTTGTTGGTAATACCATCAATAAGCTAGGGATACTTATAAAGAGAATCCTTAGTTCATAATCATTCATTCAAATCTAATTGTGAACTCTCATAAAATGTGATCGATCTTATATTATCTCTTGTTTCTCACACCAAGAAATACTTATATGGGCTTATAGATATGAGATAATCATTTCATTAGCATAATTAAAATGCCTCCAATATATTCCTCCTACTAGGTATAATCCCCAATTCTCTATTCCTAAACCTAATTCATTTATTGGGTTAATCATCTAGGGGTAGCCCCATATTCATACGCCCCACTCAATCCTCTATTATTATCCCTTTAAAAATATATAAATCCACACAATGTGATGTTAAACTGTGTGGTTAATGTCCTAGTTGCATAATGTAAAACTACATGATAAAATACTCAATACATGACATTAAAATACATGGTATGATCCTATTACATGACATTAAACTGTAAACCATGAACAATGTTGGATTTGATTACTATAAAATGGGATACATAAGAGGCCTCCCAAAGGTTCAAACCCAACATAATCTTCCTTATAAATTCACCCTCATGGGGAAATATTCCTCATAAACCCATTTTTATCTTTCCTTATTGGTCATAATTCCCTGTAATTTCAAACATCCCCTTATCAGATCATAATATTTATGAAATCATGCCCCTTTTCCCATAGATTTATATTCTCTCAAGTCATTATCATATCTTTCTCGTTAATCCATATTCCCAATGAGACTATCCTCTACTTTGAGATCCATATTCCTTTTAGATAGTCACTAAATATAATATCATTGGGAAATTTTCCCTTTTAGTTCATCTAGAAATGGATGATCATACGTAAGTCCCGCACTAACCATCATTAAGAACCATTCACATAATTATCCTTACTACATGATGTTAAACTGCACAGAACGGTCCTTTTCATGTGACATTAAAAGGTATAACATGTCTTTTTAAGTGAAATAGAACTATTTAAAACACCCCAATACTTTATAATATATTTATTTTAAATAAATTTAATTACATTGATAGCTTGTGATGTACACAACATCAGGTTTAAACGAAACATGATACTCTATTAAAATATTATTTAAACATTATCATTATAACCTAGCCATTAAATTTGAGGGTATGAATAATTCTAAATAAATTATGAAAATTATGGTTATCTATTTATTAGAAATAAAATAAAGATCATTTAAAATAAAAATAAATTTTTTTGGGAAAACTGTATTTTTTCTAAAAGACGGTTTAGTCGCACTTTGCACACATAATTTAAAATTAATTTCTACCAATTTTAAAATTTTATTTAATAAAATGGGATTAATTTTTTAAATCAAAAATTATAAATTATCTTAGGATTATTTTTTTTTCTAAAATGTTTCACTTTTGAACGAATAGTGAAAAATACTTAATTTTAATTGAGAACTACCTTTTCTTTTTAATTATTTATAAAGTTAAATTATATTCAAATTGGTTTTAATGTAAAATTAGTTCAATTATATATATATATATATATATATATTAAACTAATTTATTTCATTTTAATCATTTTTATATTGAATTTGATATAAAAACTTTGTAAATTTTTGAACATTTTCTCTTTGAAAACCTTCTTTCTCATCACGTTTGTAGGATTAATTTTAAATTAAATTTTTCCACTTATATAAATAGAATTTTGGAAAATGGTTCCATATTTTGAATAAAAAAATTATATTATCTAATAATTTAAACTTAATTTTTTACCATAATAAATAGTAAAATAGTAAAAAATATTTACCATGGTTAAGGTAAAAATGAGTTTACCTGGGGGATTCAACTAAAAAGATAAGGGGTAAATGACCTAAAAATTTTCTAAAATATATTGGATAATTATATTTATACCCTATAATTTCTAATTCTTTATAACGCTTCATATTGGTCCCTTTTCATGTGAAAATGTGGGTACATCTTTTTCTTTCTAAAAATTACAAGTGTGACACTCACCTCACTTATAAAAGATCACCCCATATCCTCTATTATTTACACCTTAAAACCCTTTTTGGTTTAGACAAGACTGAACCAAATCACTTACCATATTCTATACACTCAGCCTAGAATCCTTATTTGGGTCATAAATATATCCTAGGAAGGATTTTGGTTAAAACCTAAGGAGGTTACCTAAATAAGAGGTAATGTTCTTCAAAGGTCATTTTTATTTTATTTCTTCCTCCACCTCCCTCAATTATTATTAAAACATTATGATATAATAGAATAATTATATTACCTATAATTATATATTTTTATGTTAAGTTAATGACCTATAACCTTCCACACTTCCTTCAAATGGGTTACAAAATCAATATTCGTGTGTACGGTGGACTACCACCTCGTGATCTAATGTCATTCGTTTTTCCATTACCACCTATCACAGTTGGGTATGATGATGTATATAAATTATATATATGATATTTATAATATAATTACACATATATAGTAATTATATCATATATTATTTTTTACATTCCATTTGGGGTACGATAACGTCGCTCCTGTGTACGGCAGACCATCGTCTTGCAAAGCGATGTGATTCATCTTTCACTAACGACTTACATAGAATATTATAAGGATATATTTAATTATTATAAATTATATAAAATAAATAAGTATTATATTATTGAAATATTTATCATTATTTAAAGATAATATTTCATTTTATTTCTTACATTTTCACTCACTGAAAGATGATAATGTTGTTCATGAACGTGTGGATTACTGCCTTCACGAAGAATTGTGACTATATTTTCATCACCACACCACATGGATGGTATATATAATTATATTTAAAAGAAATAATATGTTATTTATGAAATGATCATCATTATTTAAATATGAAATATTACTTACCTCCTTTTCATAATGATCGTTGAAAAATAAAAATTGTGTTCATGTGTATGTACGGTCTATCATCTCCATGATTGTAATGTTGTTCATTTTTCATACATGTATTTTGGGATTGTTTTTAAAAGTATTATTGATGTATAAATATGATAATTTTTTCATGATTATTATTATTTATATTTTTAAATAATGACCTCTTTGACCATAGTCAACCTACCAAAGTCATTTTAGACTCATAAGTCAAATATCATTGAAACACCCGACATAAACATAATTGATTAAGTAATTTTATATAACATGGTAATAAGTGAAAAAAAAATAATAAACTTGAAATTTTTTATTAATAAAGTAAATAAATAACATATGTTTATTATTTAGGAAGATAAAGAATGTACATGATGGGTTGGGACTCAAGGTAAGGGACATCATCTCAATTTCCCTTCATAGAGTCATATTGTAATGTTATATAGCTAATTTATTTTATATGATGTATATATTGTACCATAAAAATGTAATATAATGATTCCATAATAATTCATGGTATTTTAAGTATAAATTTTAATTATTTAATCTAAGGTTATTTGACTAGAAAATTAACAAGTGGTAAAATTTATTATACAATCTCACTTTCTTTTGTGATTATTAACTTTATCTTAAAACAATCACTTTCATGTTATTATTTTTCATTGGACATTAAATTTCTATAAAATATCCATATTATTTTTTTATGAATATGATTATTTCCTAAACATTATAAAATTTTTGCATGTAGTGTATACTTTGAAATTTATTTTATTAACTGGGGAAATATTGATAAATCTATTTCCTTTACTCAATATAGATATTTATTGATAATGCATGTTATTAATGAATTAAATATATAATTAGATATATTATTAATTCTTTTGAAATGAATTAAATGGTGGTTCCCAAGATTATATAACCCATCGATTCATTGATAGGTCTCATGATACAAATCAGTTGGAAAAATTAAACAGGTTTCTACCTGTAGTTTTAAACCGTATTTTAAAAAGTCATGATATTAAAGGTATCATGTTCCTGAGAACATGATGTAAAACAATTAAGAATTCATTTATTATTATTCATGAGATTCTCTCTATGATATTATCTTTGGATGCATTACATTCTTAGTTATTGATTAAATGAAATGTGTTTTCATCTATTTGCCTTACCATATTGATTATGCCTTATCTTATCATGATAATCAAGTTATTTAAATGGAATGTGTGTTTAGTTATTTACATTTTAATATTTACTATGATTATTTATTCATTATAACTTCCTCTATACTTAACCCTTACAGATAATTTTATCTAACCCTTATTTTGTTTCCTTTCCCCAGGATATGATGAATAATTCTTGGAATTAGTTTTCAAGGATGCAGTTAATTTTCTTTTGGTATATATTATGTTTTATTTTTTATTCACAATTTTGTATCTAGAGAATAAATTATTCTGGAGTATGAATATACATTTACAAGTTTAAATTGGTATTCTACATATTAAATATGCAACACATGGTGAAATATTGAACATTTCATTGATGGGATTAAGTAAAGTCTATGAAGGGAACTCGCCTCCCAAACCTTTTCATCATAAAATGAAATAATTTTATGTGCCATAAATATATATAATAAATTACATAAATATTACATATTCAATGGAAACCAATATAATAATATTCTATCTGAATACCATGAAAAATAGAATGCATCAAATAAGAATAAAAGAACAAATTGATTTCTATCTTGTGAAAAATGTGAAAAGAATCACCATGGTAAATGATTTAATGGATTGGAAGTTTTTTATAAGTGTAGAGATAAGGTTAACCAAGATAAATAATGAAAATGGAAAAAATTAAACACTATTATTTAATGTTTCAACTATAGTTTGATGGGGTACTATGAAAATGAATCCCCCATGCATCAAGGGAATCCACCACAGAAGTGGCCAAGGGGAGTGGGCCAAGCATATGTGATTACTATAGATAAGGTGGAAGTACCCAATGATTTAGTGGTGGGTAATTTAATCATGTATTAAAATTTATCTAATTATGTATTTGATTATGGATCCTTTCACTCTTTTATATCTACCTATTTTTTCAAGAAAATTATATATTTCCCATTTAATTTAAGAAGGGAGTTTTCAGTTAAAACTTCTGTGGGGAGTATCATTGTAAAAAGTATGTGTCAGGTAGTCCCCATTATGACACATAAATGTTCTCTATTTTCTATAATTATTATAATACCTATAGTTGAATTTGATATAATCTTTGGTATGGACTATATTACAAAATATGATGCAAAAATTTATTGAAAAAAGAAAAAAAATATGATTTGACAAGAAGGTAAAGAATTCCTTATCTTTAGAGAAAAGACATCATCATATGGGTTATATTTAGATCCATCCCCAGTACCTCTATTGAATGATATTCTTGGGGAATAAGATAAAAAAAATCTTTTTTATGGAGAAGGTAACCTTAAAATTAAAGATATTCCTATTGTATAGGAATAAATTGATGTAATTTTTAAGGAATTACTTTAACATCCCCAAAATCATGAAGTTAAGTGTTACATTTATTTAACCCCTGATTTAAGACAAATATCAAATAATCCAAATATAATTTCCACTGTGGAATTATTGGAGTTAAAGAAACAACTAGCGGATTTGGGTGATAAGGTATTTATTTTCCCTAGTTTTTCACCATGGGGATACCCTATTCTCTTTATTTGGAAGAAACATGGATCTATGATGATATTCATTGATTATAGGGAAATCAATGTTATTATTATAAGTTGCAAGCATCATCTACCATGAATTTATGAATTATTTTATCAAATTCATGGATCCCAATATATTTTAAAGATTAAACTTTGTTTTGGTCACCATCAATTGTGAGTAAACAATGAAGGAATTATAAATAGAGCTTTTTAAACAAGGTATTGATGTTATCAGTTTATAGTAATGCCATTTGGATTGAATAATTCACCTTATTTTTTTATAGATCTAATGAATAGAGTATTAAAATAATTTATTGATGATTTTTTGTGGTATTCATTGATAATATTTCAGTGTATTATAAAATATACAAGGACCGTGAGAATCACTTGCAGGTCATTATTAAGTCTCTTAGAAGAAATGAGTTAAATAGGAAATTTAGTAAGTGTTAATTATAGCTTCAAGAAGTTTATTTTCTTGTACAAATTGTCTCCAAGTATGGAATATAAATTGATCCTGCAAAGAAAAATGAATTCATAGAATGTCTTACACCAAAGATAATAATTGAGGTACATAGTTTCATTAGTTTGGAAGGTTACTATCAGTGATTCATTCTGAATTTTCCCTAATTGGATAACTTGTTAACTAAGATTACTCATAAAGAGGTTAAGTTTGTTTGGAAAAATTAATGTTAAGAATTTTTTGATGAACTAAATAGGATATTGGTCAATAATCCAATTTTGACTCTAGTATTTGGAAATGATGGGTTTGTGATATATAGTGATGCATCAAAAACGACTTGGCCGTGTCTTAATGAAAAATGATAAAGTTATTGTATATGCATCAAGGTAATTAAAAACATGAAAATATAATTATCCAACCCATGATCTTGATTTGGAAGATGTACTCTTTTCCTTCAAGATACAGATACATTCTCTCTATAGTGAAACATGTGATATATACACAGATCATAAAATTCTAAAATACATATTTTCATAGAAATATCTCAATATGAGGCAAAAAAATGGATTGAGCTAATCAAGGATTTTGATTACTCAATACACTACCACCTAGGGAAATAAAATAAGGTAGAGGATGCATTGAGTATGAAAGATCATGAAATTATGTCCAAAATGAGGATTGATAAGGGATTATATGTTCATGGATTTAGTAAATATAGATTTGGCATTATTATGGAAGGGGATACATAACTAATTTTTCAAATGATTATAAAACCATATATATTATAAAAGAAAAAAAAATTATCAATCTGATGATGAGAACTTGTAGAAGAAAATTAAATATAAGAATAAGGGGAAATTAGAAAACATCATTTGTGATGATGGTGTTTTAAAATTTGGAAATAGATTATGTGTTTCATATATACCTGTGATAAAAATGGAATTGTTGGATGACTCCCATATATTAAATTTCTCTATACACCCTCATAAAACCAAGATGTATAGGACTTAAGGGAACTTTTTTGGTGGGATAACATGAAGTGGGGAAATTTTTATTATGTGTCTACATGTTTGGTTTTTCAACAAGTGTGAACTTTGAGATAACATCCTAGAGGAGTCATGCAACCTCTTCATATTCCTCTATAGAAATGGGATTACATTACTATGTAATTTTTTACAAGACTACCAAAGACTACTAGAATGAATGATGAATATGGGTTATCATTGATCACCTAGAAAAATATGCACATTTTCTTAATATAAGGGAATATTTGCCTCTTTATCATCTTATAAAGATCTATATTAATGAAGTTGTAAGACTTTATGGTGAACCAATTTCAATTTTTTTGTCATGATTCTTATTTTACAACAAAATTCTAAATAATTATTCAGAAGGATCTCAACACTAAACTTCATTTGAGCACTGACGGTGTGTGATTCCGAGTCCTGGATTGCCCGGAATAAATGTTGAAATTAATTTAAACTTTAAATAGCGTGCACGAACGGTTTTCCTAAAAACGTTGAATAACTTTTAAATGGGTGCCCAGATTAGAAAAATCTGAAGGCACCATTGCGTTCAGATCAGCAACTTTACCTTAGGTGGGTCCTAACATCGACCAGCGCGGGTCAGCTGCAAAATTTAGTTTTTGGGAATTTTAGAGGAAACATTTTAAAAGAAATAAAATAAATTAATAATTTATTTTATTTTAAAATGTTTCTATAATGCAACGGTGCTTAGTTTCATTAAATGAGCAGGATACCCGAGTTAGACTCATAACCCTGGAGTTTTCCCCAAGAATCCTCTGGATCTTTGGAGAGGAGCCAACCTTTTAGGATTTTTGATGAACACCAATGAACAACGACGCGTGGATCATTGTGTAGCAAGATCGAATCCCAACTGACAACTGATCTCCCTATTCGTCAACGACTGAGGTAGGAGTTTGTTATTTTTAATTCTTTTGTTTCCCCGTTCTTGGATTAAATGATGAACATGGATCAACCAACCAACAGGGTGATCCGCGAGTCAGGTGTTCTTGCGGGAGGGCATCAATTTCCTTTTCTTTTAGGGTTTTTGATTTGAGAATTTATTATATGATAATTCTTGGATTGTCATTTTGGTTCTCCTGTTAAAAATATTAACAGGATCGGATCTACGCCGTGACGAATGACGATGGAGGTGCCTTCCTCCTTCGTTTATTGTTTTTTCCTCCCTTTTTAACCACGTGTTTTTCATAGGGTTATGAAAAATATATCATTTCTGATCCATTTCGCAATGCAGCAATCCAAAATTGGAGATTAGACATCGTGATGACCTAGAGAAGATGATACATTGAAGGCGGAAGACAAATCGACACGGTTCGGGAGTTCTCGTTCTTCGAGCGTCTTTGCGCGGGTGAATTAGAACACATTTTTGGGACCGATCAGAGGCCCAAAACTGACAGAATCAACTTCGTGATGGTAAGAAGACCTCAAATATTGAGTTTCAAGGTGATCGGGAAACCAGATCAAGGTTTGGAGGAGAAACCAGGGCGCGGCAGCGACGGTCGTCATTTTTGGAAATTTCAGAAGAACACAACATGTATCTCTAATAACATGCCATGTGGGACCGTCTCAGTGGTGGCTAGGGTTCCGTGATGCACGAAGAGATTACACGACATTTTCCTCGAATAACACAATGTGTGGGTTCTTAAATGGAATCGGCATGTATCCCAGGTAATACACGGCCACGGGATAGAGTACACAGTCGTGTACTCCACCACATGGCCATACCAGGCCGGCTGCACAGGTTATCCCATGTATCAATTATAATTGATGGCGTACACAAGATAAATCCATGTACGGGCACATAGTCACGTACACAAAGCTGACCTGAGTTACTTGGAGATGACATGTGATCTGTACTACACGCCTTGTATTGACCTTTCTATATGACAATCCTTGTGACACGCGCCATTGTTCGTAAGTAGTACCTGGGGTCAGAAGACACGGTGTGTAACACTTCTACACACCATGTACTTTTTAGTACATGGATTGATCTTCTTTTCCATCATATCTTAGACATGTTTTGTTTGGGTTAGTGCCCCTTTTTCTCATTCCCCTGATGGTCAGGTATAGTTTCCTTTTTCAGGAGTATGATCCCTTCAGCAGGACTTTCCGAGATAGAGTCAGGTATCCCTCTGAGAGGCCTGGAACGAGATCATCTATCCATTTTTTACCCTAGGTAGAGTCAGGTATCGACGTGAATATCCCAATAGGGTGTCGATCCTCTACTTAGCAGGTGAATCTGGATGAGTCGCGGTATCTTCCAAGGCCTTAGCAGTGATCCTCATCTATGTATCATGATCTTTCCCCACATAGGAGTTTGTTCTCTAGGAATGAGTGTATCTATCTCTCGTGGCATTTCCTGATGGATAGTACTTCTCATACGGACATCATCAAAGATATCGGACTCGTGGAGTGAGTTCTCAAAGATGAGTGCCTCATGGAATATTTAAACTGAATCCCTAGTGGGGGAATGCAGTTGTGTGACTTGTCACTATACTACAAGTCTGGGTTTTGAGTATATCTGGTTTGTGTTCACCTATTATATGTTAAGTAGACATTAACTATTTATAGATGACTATACTTTTCCTTTGTGTATTGATTTGTGGTTTTCGGGGTCCTCTACTGAGAATTATTATACTCACCCCTACACAGGCTTTTCCCACACGTGTCGTGTCCTATGAAGACAGGAAGCCTTTTGACAGAGTCCAAGGTGGACCAGGACAGGACCGAGCTTTCTAAGTTCCCTACAGGCCGAGGTGTTCCTAAAGCTACAAGCAGCAGTCTCAGTACCTCTTTGTGTTTACAGGTTGGAATTTGTGGTTTTCAGACTCTTGTTTTTAGTGGGCTTATATTCTATCCTAGTTTACTTTTAGTACTTTACTTCTCATCATACTCTATTTGTTGTGTTTAGTTGTATGCATGCATTTTGTTCCTTATTGGTTTTTTTACGTTTCATCTTTTGTGGGCTTGGATATGTGTGTGTGAGTGTGTGTGCAGGTACTTAAGAAATGCCTCCCATGTTAGTAATATGCCTACTCGGTGCTAGTCACTAGCCCCTGGCCTATTGGAGGCGGGCTTGGGGAGTCGTGGTGTGGGCCCCACTGGGAAGGGTCTTGAGATAGTGGTATCAGAGGTGGTCGGTTCTACCTTATAACCAAGAGTCTATGAGATTAGTTTGGGGAAACAGTTTTAAGTGTTCTGAGTTCGGATTTCAGGCTAGAGACTCTAGTGTTGGTGCGGGTGGCCGATGTATCCCTACACCAGGACTCTGATAACCTACTTTTTGACTTGGTACATGAAAATACTAGTTGTGTAGAAATAAGATATTTGTACATGCATCTGAAGTTCCCAATCAGGATCCAAGTATCACTGAGAGGGGGAGGGGGTGAATCAGTGATATCTTTTTCTTTTTAAGTTTCCCCTTTTTGAAACAACCTTCGCCTCCTGTTAAAGAGTTTCTTCCCTGCTGAACACACACATCCATGGGAACACAAGATTTACAAGGTTCACTACTCAACAAGAGTTGCTACGTCCTTGGTATGGTACGGAAATAATCCAGTACCACACAATCCACTAGAAAACAATCCTTTGATGTGGAATACAACGAGTAGGATATACCCTTACACTCGTGCAGCACTTTGAAAACAATCCAATAGTGTGTGTGCTCCCTCTTAGCACAAATATGATAACACAATGTTTCAGTGCTTCTTTACAATAAAACAGATGTATTCTCCGAAGTACAAATCTTCACTTTCTTACCCAGAAGCCGGTAAGAACTCTCTTGTGCACAACTGAATACGTGCGAAGACCCCAAATATTTCGCGCAGCCTTTAGGGTGCCTTGCAAGCAATTCAAATGGCTTGCGCGTAAAAACCCCTTTTGGCGCGAAAAACGTTTTCGCGCAACTTTCCTTTTACGCGCAACTTTTCCTCTTTTCGCGCAACTCACTTAGCGTATAATTTATGCGCACCAGAGCTCGGGATTTCTTCTAAGTGTCGAGCATCACCATCTAACAGGGATTAGCCTCATATTTATAGGCATTTTTGAACCCGCGCGAAAAACACTAATCCGCGCGTAAAACCTCCTCCATGCGCGTAAAAACTCTTTTATTCAACTTCATATTTCGCGCCATGCTTCAAGTTTTCGCGCACCTCATGCCTTTGCCATTTTTCATCCTTCTAAGCATGAAGCAACAATTGCGCGCAAAATTCTGCACCGCGTTCTATATTGCGCGCAAACCCAATCTTTCCTGCGACATCAGATTTCGCGCACTGCTCCAATATTTCGTGCATTTTATGCCTTTGCCAATTTTTGATCTTCTGATCTCGAATCATCATTTGCGCGAAAACTTCATTCCCCAATTTCGCGCACCATGCCAATCTTTCGCGCAACCCGCAGATTTTTCGCGCAACCCGCTACTATTTCGCGCATCCCGCAGATATTGCGCGCACCACTTTATTTTTGCGCGAAACGTGCCTAAATTTACGCGCACTCCATTCCTTTGTCATGTTTCATAGTTCTGACCTTGAATAACTCTTTTGCGCGTATAAACCATCTTCAGCGCAACATCCATTGCCAAGCAAATTTCTTCATCTCCCGATTTTCAGGCCCTAAAATTTGGCAAACACTGGAAAACGGCGCCACCTTAAACTGTGCTTTTCTGCCATCCCCAGATTGTCTATTGCTTTGCCATTTTATCTCTTTACTGCTTCCCATATCCATTCTTCTGCTCTTATCACGAATCCCACTATCGTGATATTTATCCTTTGATAGATCAGCTTAAGCATCGTCAGAGTTGCAATGGGAACTGAATCTTTCCTATCTTCCAGCAGCATCATCCCTTCCAATCAAAACATTATATAACTGGCATCATCATTTCTCCCCCTTTCCTTCATAAGGCTTGCATCACAAGTTCTCCTCACTCATGATATGTGTGAAATACATACCAGCAAAGCATCGTCTGATTTATGATCCTTCTACAAAGCGAATTGATTTATCGCCTTTGACAACAAAATACAACACTCTGCAAAAGCTAACTCTTCAAACTTTCATCTTCATTCAACCTGGTCCCAACAATCTCCCCCTTTGGATTTTGTTGTCAACAAAGATTCATAAATCACTGAATTTTGAAACCTTTTGCAACGGATTACTTATCAACAATTCTAAGCCTACGTGAGCTAACTCATTGTAGGAAACAAGATTTATTGACAGCCAAAACCATGCTGTCCAAAAGCAGTGACTGTGAAATCTTATGAACATACCTCCTCATCCTTCTTCAGAACATCTTGCAATAGCATTCTTCACTTCTTCATCTTTCCTGTAAAACAACTTTGTTTCCTACAACCACTCCAACAAATAATTAGAATAGTTCACTCACATACATGCTGAATTCACAGCTTACCCACAACTCTCCCTTAATACATTCTTCCTTATGGATAGATTTATGAAACAATTCTCCCCCTTGAAAACACTATCCAAAGCTAAGATGAGAGAGGGGACAGAAACATGTACCTTAACCTTGATGAGAAGGAGGTTGTACACCCATGTTCAACCTCAACTTTGCAAATGGTTCCTTCGGTAACGGTTTTGTAAATATATCATCAATTTGTTCAGATGTAGGAACATACTCCAGCCTCAGTTCATTCTTTTCAACCTGCTCTTTGATGAAGTGGTACTTTATATCAATGTGTTTTGAACGAGAATGTTGTACTGGATTTCTTGTAAGATTGATTGCACTCTGATTATCACAACCCAAGAGCAATGGTAGCTTTACTTCAACAAGTAGATCTTCCAGCTGAGTCTTCATCCACATTAGTTGAGTTGCAGCTTGAGTAGCAGCAACATACTCAGCCTCAGCTGTGCTAAGAGTTACTGAATTCTGTTTCTTGGTATGCCAACTAACACAGCTTTTTCCTAGAAAGAATACTCCACCAGATGTGGATCTTCGATCATCAACATTTCCTGCCCAATCAGCATCAGAATACCCAAATAGATCAATATTTTCAGAGCCGTCATACCGGATTCCAAAGTTTGTTGTGCCTTTGATATATCTGAGAATTCTTTTTCCAGCAATCAAATGTGATTCTTTAGGAGCACTCTGAAATCTCGCACATAAAGTAACAGCATAGACGATGTCGGGTCTTGAGGCAGTCAAATATAGCAGACTTCCAATCAGTTTTCGAAACTCTTTCTGATCAACTTCCTTTCCTTCTCCATCTTTAGACAACTTGGTTCCCACTGAAATCGGTGTGGAAACTGGTTTCGAATTTTCCATGCCAAACTTCTTCAGAAGTTCCTTAGCATACTTTTCTTGAGATAGAAAAACATGATTCTTCTTCTGTGAAATTTGTAACCCAAGAAAGTACTTCATTTCTCCTAGCATGGACATCTCAAATAACTTCTTCATCTCCTCAGCAAATTTTTCACATGATCTTTCATTATTTCCAGCAAATATAATATCATCGACATAAACAATAACGATCAGTGAAAACTCCTGACATTTCTTGATGTAGAGATTGTTGTCAACTCTCCCTTTCTTAAAGTTCATCTTCTTCAAGCAAGTATATAATTTAGAATACCATGCTCTCGGAGCCTGTTTTAGCCCATACAGAGCCTTCTTCAACCTGCACACATAGCTTTCATCTTTCCCAATAACAAATCCACAAGGTTGATCAATGTAAACTTCCTCGTCAAGATCACCATTCAAGAATGCAGATTTTACATCCATTTGAAAGATTTTGTAACCTCGTTGTGCAGCAATGGCAAGAAATATTCTGATTGTTTCTAATCGAGCTACTGGAGCAAAGGTTTCATCAAAGCCAATGCCTTCAATTTGTGAATACCCTTTGCAGACCAATCTTGCCTTGTTTCTTATTACATTACCTTCTTCATTCAGCTTGTTTCGAAAAACCCACTTTGTACCAATAATATTCTTGTTGTCCGGCTTGGGCACAAGTTCCCAAGTATTGTTCTTCTCTATCTGATCAAGCTCTTCATTCATAGCATGAACCCATTCTGGATGCTCAAATGCTTCATTTACATCATTCGGTTCAACTTTCGAATAAAGAGAAGTATGTGATATAGCATTTGTTGTTCTTCTTGTTTGAACCCTCTGATTTTTATCTCCAATAATGTTCTGAGCCTCCACTTGTTTCCTCAACCTAGGATGAGTTGTTTGAACTTCATCCTCATCACTTGATATTTCTGAGTCAGATTCCTCTTCTTGAGTAGGATGAACAAATTCTGAAACATTATCAGAATTGTTAACAAAATCTTCTCTATCCCGCTCGACTTCCACATCAACATATGACTGCTTTTCTTTCTCAGCACTTTCAACAACTTTTACATCTGAAAAATCAATAATTCTTCATGTTTCTTTGTTGAGGCATCTATATCCTCTTCCTTCTGGAGCATAGCCAAGAAAAATTCCGTCATCTCCTCTTTGCTCGAACTTTCCCAGATTTCCACCTTTCTTCTTTATAATACATGGACTCCCAAAGACTCTCAAGTGTTTCAGACTTGGAGTTTTTCCATAGAACATTTCATATGGAGTCATATCTGAGTTTGGCCTATAGAAACACCGGTTCTGAATATACACGGCAGTGCTCATGGCTTGCCTCCAATAATAATGAGAGAGACTATGTTCAAGTAACATAGTTCTCCCCATTTCCACCAGACTTCGATTCTTTCTTTCAGCCACCCCATTTTGTTGAGGTGTGTATGGTGAACTAAACTCATGCCGAATTCCATGTTTCTCAAGATAACTTTCAAACTCTTCATTCTTATACTCACCACCATTATCAGTTCTCAACTTCTTCACTGAATACTCACATTCTTTCTCTGCTTTCCTTCTGAAACTCTTAAACATTGTTAGAGCATCTGACTTATGTCTCATGTACATAACACAAGTAATGCGAGTAAAGTCATCAATGAAAGTAATGAAGTACTTATCTCCATTTGAAGATTTCTTGCTCATTGGCCCACATATATCTGAGTGTATGAGTTCTAAGGGTCTTTTTGAGCGAATTTCAACTCTCTTGTGCATAGAATTAGCAATCTTCCCTTTCTCACAAATAGTGCAGCACCAATCTCTTTCTCTTGATAAATCAGGCATATCCCGAACACTTTCTCGCTTTGACAACTTGCACATATTTCTCTGACACATATGACCCAGCCTTTTATGCCATAATTTATTTTCATCCACCACACTCATGTAACAAGAGTTTTGTCCATCCCCAACTTGGAACAAATTCCCTCTTGTACGCTGGCCCCTTGTAACTATGTTTCCATCATTTTCACTTTTTACAACAAATCCATCTTTTCTGAAGATCACTTTGTTGCCCTCATCACAGAGTTGTGACACACTGAGCAGGTTGTGTTTCAGTCCATCAACATATAGTGTTTTTCTGGATTTCATCTTTTCTTTTCCAATGATGGCTGACCCAACACCTTTGATCCTTAGAGATTCATCATTTCCAAATGTCACAGTTCCTTCTTTAAAGTCTTTCACATTCTTCAGCAGCTTTAAGTCTCCTGTCATATGAGATGAACATCCACTATCAAGAATCCATGGACGTTCTCCTTTGGTAGCCTTCAAAGCTGTTTCAACAACAAGTGCTTTTTGTTCTTCCTTTTCCTCCACTTTCTGTTTTGCTTCTTCCAATTTCCTAGCCAAATCAATGTGTTCTGGCCAGAGAACCATGCATTATTTCTTTTCAGACTTATCATATTTGTCCCTTTTGTATTTTAAAAGCTCTGTCTTCTGAGGATTATTAACAAACTTTTGTTGCTCTGGTAACACACTAAGGCAGCCCTTAGCAAGATGTCCAGGTTGATCACATCTTTCACAATAAGTTTCCAGTGGTTGGAATCTGTTCCCAACTTTCACACCAGTCTTCTCAGATTTCTTCTGAAACTTATTTGGAGATCTTCTATTTTGAAAGCGTTGGCTCCCCCTAAATCCTTGTCCTTCAAAACTTTTGGAATAGTTGTAATGTTGTTGGTTAAACCAACACATACTTTCCATGTGTCCGAATCCACCACAATACCAGCAATATCCATAGAAAGAATATTTACCTCTGAAACTTTTAGACTGAATGGAGTTGTGAACACGCTTCTCAAAAACCATCATATTTTCATTTGTAACTCTCTTCTTCAGCTCAGATTCAGCAGTACCAGAAGTATTAGAAGCTTTTCTTGACTCAAGATTTTTATGCACTTCTGATTTTTCTGCATTGCTGATTTTGACCACATACTTTGTCTTTCCAGCCTTGCTCTTATCAGAACCAGTTTTGTCTTTCATTTCAACCTTTGAAGGTAAGTTTTGTAGATCCCTTTTTGGTTCATTCTTACTGGAACATTCCCCTACTTCTGAGATAGAATTTTTGGAACTGATATTCATTTCTTTAGCTTTATGCAGTTTTTGTTGGACAAGTTCCAACTCTTCTTCTTTTGCCTTCAACTTCACTTCAAGATGATCATTACGATTCTTTGTATTCTCAAGAGAATTTTTCAGATCATCAATCTCTTTTTTCATCATCATTTTATCATCTGTAAAACCTTCTTGATTGTTTACTGTGGAATTTTCTTTTACTAACTTGTTGTTTTCTTTCTCCAGTTTTCTGATCTTCCTCAAACATTCCTTCAGCTCTTCTTTCAGATATTGTTCAAGTTGAGTATCTTCTTCTTTAGTACTACTACTCTCATAATCATCATTATTCACTGTTGCAAAAAAGGTACTCTCTCTAGTTTTTTCAGTAGCAGATTTTTCTGATTCAGTCTCGCTATCATCATCTTCCTTATCATTTGACAAAAAGCTTCTTCTTTTTGATTTAAAGAACTTTTTATTCTGACTTCTACCAGAATATTTATCTTTTCGATCCTGTTTCTTCAATGACCTTCTTGGTCCTCTGTCTTCTTCATCACTGTCGGCATCTTTCCCCTTTTGAGGGCAATTAGCCGCAAAGTGGCCAACTGCTCCACATTCAAAACATTTCAAAGGGAGTTTCCCTTTGTATTTCCCTGTGCCTCTTTTAACATTTTTAGAAAACAAGGATAGAATTTCATCAAAATTTTTACATACCTCATTTTCAGAGTTGGATTCACCAGCTTCTTCATTAATAAGAATTTTCTTCGACTTCTCTCTCTTTTCTGCCCTGAAAGACATTTCTCTATCAGTTTTTGCTTTGGTCTTCATGGTCTTCTCTCTTCTCATCTCATAAGTGATGAGAGTACTGTGCAAATCATCAAGAGATAATGTTTCCGGATCTCTGTCTTCTAGTGAAGAAACTTTAGCATCAAATTTGTCAGGCAGAATTCTCAGGATATTTTCAACAAATGTATCATCTTCTAACTTTTCACCAAGACATCTGATTGTACTGACAATGTCATTAACTCTGGTAAAGAATTCCCCAACAGATTCAGATTCTCCCATTTTCAAGTCTTCATACTTCAGCCTCCAGATTTGTAGTTTTGCCTTCTTCACTTTTGTATTTCCTTCATAGATATTCATTAGCTTATCCCAGATGCCTTTAGCAGTAGTGACACCTTTCACTCTTAAAAACTCACTCTCAGAAAGTGATGAGAGTAATGCATTTTTAGCTCTTCCATCATTCTCAAGATTCTTCTTATCGACAGGAGTAAGAGGGACCTTGTCATCAATATCAGGAAATCCATCTGTTGTAGTTTCAAGAACTTCATATCCAAGAGACATAAGATACGGCATCATTCTGTCCTTCCAGATGTGATAGTTCTTTCCATCAAAGATTGGAATCCCCTTACTGTTCACGCAATTTAGATTTTCCATCACAACTTCTATTCAAACAATTCAAAAAAGAGTAAACGAAGGGAACCTTCCCTCTGATACCAATTGAAGTTCTCAATCAGGATCCAAGTATCACTGAGAGGGGGAGGGGGTAAATCAGTGATATCTTTTTCTTTTTAAGTTTCCCCTTTTTGAAACAACCTTCGCCTCCTGTTAAAGAGTTTCTTCCCTGCTGAACACACACATCCACAGGAACACAAGATTTACAAGGTTCACTACTCAACAAGAGTAGCTACGTTCTTGGTATGGTACGGAAATAATCCAGTACCACACAATCTACTAGAAAACAATCCTTTGATGTGGAATACAACGAGTAGGATATACCCTTACACTCGTGCAGCACTTTGAAAACAATCCAATAGTGCGTGTGCTCCCTCTTAGCACAAATATGATAACACAATGTTTCAGTGCTTCTTTACAATAAAACAGATGTATTCTCCGAAGTACAAATCTTCACTTTCTTACCCAGAAGCCGGTAAGAACTCTCTTGTGCACAACTGAATACGTGCGAAGACCCCAAATATTTCGCGCATCCTTTAGGGTGCCTTGCGCGCAATTCAAATGGCTTGCACGTAAAAACCCCTTTTGGCGCGAAAAACGTTTTCGCGCAACTTTCCTTTTACGCGCAACTTTTCCTCTTTTCGCGCAACTCACTTAGCATATAATTTACGCGCACCAGAGCTCGGGATTTCTTCTAAGTGTCGAGCATCACCATCTAACAGGGATTAGCCTCATATTTATAGGCATTTTTGAACCCGCGCGAAAAACACTAATCCGCGCGTAAAACCTCCTCCATGCGCGTAAAAACTCTTTTATGCAACTTCATATTTCGCGCCATGCTTCAAAATTTCGCGCACCTCATGCCTTTTCCATTTTTCATCCTTCTAAGCATGAAGCAACAATTGCGCGCAAAATTCTGCACCGCGTTCTATATTGCGCGCAAACCCAATCTTTCCTGCGACATCAGATTTCGCGCACTGCTCCAATATTTCGCGCATTTTATGCCTTTGCCAATTTTTGATCTTCTGATCTCGAATCATCATTTGCGTGAAAACTTCATTCCCCAATTTCGCGCACCATTCCAATATTTCGCGCAACCCGCAGATTTTTCGCGCAACCCGCTACTATTTCGCGCATCCCGCAGATATTGCGCGCACCACTTTATTTTTGCGCGAAACGTGCCTAAATTTCCGCGCACTCCATTCCTTTGTCATGTTTCATAGTTCTGACCTTGAATAACTCTTTTTCACGTATAAACCATCTTCAGCGCAACATCCATTGCCAAGCAAATTTCTTCATCTCCCGATTTTCAGGCCCTAAAATTTGGCAAACACTGGAAAACGGCGCCACCTTAAACTGTGCTTTTCTGCCATCCCCAGATTGTCTATTGCTTTGCCATTTTATCTCTTTACTGCTTCCCATATCCATTCTTCTGCTCTTATCACGAATCCCACTATCGTGATATTTATCCTTTGATAGATCAGCTTAAGCATCGTCAGAGTTGCAATGGGAACTGAATCTTTCCTATCTTCCAGCAGCATCATCCCTTCCAATCAAAACATTATATAACTGGCATCATCATTTCTCCCCCTTTCCTTCATAAGGCTTGCATCACAAGTTCTCCTAACTCATGATATGTGTGAAATACATACCAGCAAAGCATCGTCTGATTTATGATCCTTCTACAAAGTGAATTGATTTATCGCCTTTGACAACAAAATACAACACTCTGCAAAAGCTAACTCTTCAAACTTTCATCTTCATTCAACCTGGTCCCAACAGCATCATATAGGAATGGGTTGTGTTTTCCATTTCTTTTGTGTCAGCTATCCAGATATACTCTTTGACCATGGTACATCTTATTTCTTACAGGATGCCTCTACGACACATACCCTCTAGGATTCAGTAGCACGATCATGAGGATGACCTCTTCAGTGACGAGGCTCTAATATAGGGACCAGTTCCCTAGGCGTTACCTCAAGGTGGTGCACCTATTATACCACCACCAGTGGAGTAGCCCGTGGAAACTGCAGTACCGACTGATGAGGGGTACTGGCTGAGCGCGCTCTGTGAGTTCTAGAGACAGAGACCCTTTAGGTTCCGAGGCAAGCCTGACCCTCAGGCGGTTGAGGATTGGCTTGAGGAGGTGACCAGATTTTTCTACCTCATGAGGACACTAGCGGACCAGATGGTGATCCTAGGAGCGGGCCTTCTTTAGGTTTCGGTGGGATGATGGTAGAGTCTGACCACACAGACTCACGACAAGGAGACTCTTTCATGGATGGAGTTTGAGCAACTCTTTAGGGAGGAGGTCTTCCCAGTTACGCTGAGAGTAATTCATATCTAGGAGTTCCTTCAGCTCCAACAGGGCTGTTTTATGGTGGATGACTATTCATCGAGGTTCACCAACCTCATCAGGTACTCAATGGATATGATTAGGGATTAGTACTTCAGATCTTAGACCTTAGAGTGAGGTCTATGATGGGACATCCGAGATATTTTTGTGCCTCTTTTCATTCCAACTTATGTTGGAGTGCTCCAGCGGGACTTGGTGATAAAGAGCTTCTTGGAAGAGTAGAGACAGCTGACGGCAGTCAGCAGAAGGTAGTCAAGTGCGGAAACATTAGCAGTAGGGAGCCGATATCAAGCACAAGGATCAAGATGTGGGAGACATCACAGGAGGACCCAGGACAAGGATTTTGTAGTCCAGGGCTCTCAGGCTGGATCCAGTCATCCTAGGGAGAGGCGATGCTACTCGTGCGACGGTAGGGGTCATCTCTCTAGAGATTTTCCAACCCGTCGAGCTGCTAATAGGGAGGCGGTGGATGGACCACTGAGGAAAAGGCAGATATTAGAGAAAACAAACCCACCAGGCGGTGGACATGGTAGATGAGCAGGGAGAGCTGCAGGTGGTGGCAGATGCTTCGATCTACTTCCACCACCACCCCCAAGAAGTCTGCATCAGGCTTAGGGAGCTGGGGGATAGGGTCGGGGATAGTTGAATGCGGTCTAGGAATATAACCTAGGGACACCAGGGATGACCTGAGGTACAATATATGTCTTATCTACCTTAGCTTCTGTACTTATAGACACAGTTTATATTCATTCCTTCCTCTCCACATGTCTTGTAAAAAACCTTGATATTCCAATAGAGCCATTGACTCGATCCTTATTCTTGGAGACACCTATGAGAGGAGACTCGATGATCACACGCATTTTCAGATAGTGTGATCTTACCCTTGGAGGTGAGAGTTTCGGATGTAACTGTAACATCCCAGGTAAATAAAGAATAAAGAATTTTCATATTTATTAATATTTACGAATTAAATAGTAATTTTATTTTAAAGGGGTTGCTATGTTCGATAGCGTACCCGATACGCAACGATGAGTTTCTTTGAAACTTACATAGCACACTAGTAATAAAATAATATTATTTTAAATGTTAGTTAACAAGTAGCTGTTGTACTGGAGGTAATGGATATAAATAACTAAAATATGATTAGATATGTTTTTAAATGTTTATACATTTACCCAATAAAAGATAAAGGCTTAAAATACGGAAAGAGTTCAATTTTAGGCATTTATACCCTAATTTTCACGAAAGGTCCACTTATCACCTTTTGACGGAGAACCGTCATTAAATATAGTTTTGATCGATCTTATAAATTCTATTGGACCAAATATAACTCTTCTTTATAATCGGGACATCAAAATTTACTTTGTGTAAATTTTTGGTACCTTTCTGATAAAGTTCATTTTTTTTAATGAATAGTGTAAAATGTTGTATTTTAATTCAAAACCTCTTTTTAATCTAATTTATTTATATGATTAGATTATCATTTGAATTGGTTTTAAAGTAAAATTAGAAAATATTTTTACCATTAAATCCAATAGTGGTCGTTGGAATTAATTTCACTTTGAAATCGGACTTAAACTAGTGTCAATCTTTTGATACTTATTGTTTCATAAAAACACGCTATTTGCTCTGACAGCGGGAATTAATTATTAAATTAATTAATGTGACTTATATGTTTTTAATTTTGTAAAATAGACTTCATTTTTGAATTCGGAATATCAAATATAGCTTAGGGTGAATTTTTGGTAATTTTCTGAAAAACTTCAATTTTTGATGAATAGTGAAACCACTAAGTGGTAATCAAGCAAACTGATTTTTCAGTTAAATGAAAGTTTACCACTAATGTGTATTGAATTTTGAAAATCCGACATACATGGTTGTCATTAAGAAGTAAAATGTGGTTCAATGAGATTAAAATAATTTTTTGGTGAATAGTAACTTTTTTTCATTAATCGCGATTAGAGGTAATTAGTGTAGTTTAAGGTAAAAATGGTATTATAAGAATGTGAAAACACCATGACACTTGTCCTAAACCTATTGGGTGAGTCATGGCCGACCAAGACAAGCCATGGGCCAACTTGGGGACCCCATGGAGCCACTTTAGTTGGAAAATGACATTAATATATTTTTATTTTATGTTAAAGTGAAAATGACACTAACATAAATTGTTTTACTAAAATAATTTTTGAGTGGGGTTATACAAGTCCAAAATTTGATTATAAATAGTCATTGGAAACATAAAAAGATTTCCTACATCATAGTATTTTTTTTATAATTTTTGGACATTAAATAAATTAAATTATTTATGACATAATAATGATGCAGCGATGACCTCATTATTTAACAATTTAAATAAAATTGAAAGATAATGTAAAATCTATGAACTACACATATCCAAAACCAATTGGATGAGTGGATTTCGAACCCTTATCACCTTATCCACGACTTATATCAATATGGGACCTTTTAAAACCGAAACACATTTTCAAATAAAGTAATATTTATTTACTTTCCAAAAGTGCACCTCCTCTCCTCTTATAAAAGGCCCCCACCTCTACCTCATTTCACACACTTCTCAAGCCTTTGGCTCAGCCAACCCCTGCCCAATTACTCTCTCCACATCCCTCTCCTCATCCTATAGTATTCCCTTTGGTCAGAATCCTTTCAAAGGAAGCCTTTAGGCTCAAATCAAAAGGGAGTTACACTTTTAAAGGTAATTCATTCTCTCTTGTTCATTTGTTTTATTTTGCTTCTCCAACCCTCTAAACTCTTTTTATTTACTTATTTTGTAACAACACCAGTATCTTCAATATACTATGATGTTGTTATATTATTTATTTGAGCTACACTCTCACACAACTACATCAAATGGTTAAAGAACATACGGTTTCGGTGGATGGCGAAATTCTGCCTCCCGAAACGATGATTGTTCAATACTCATTTAACACCTCCAAGGGTGGCCATTATGATGTCACTATTTTTATATATGATATATAATATGTTTATGTTTTCTTTAAGCTTCTGTATTTTTCATTTTTGGCATACCTTTATGGTTTCCATTATGGGTAAACACGATATCTTCATTTAAGGAAGTGCGGACTACTGCCCCCTCAAAGTGATGTGATTCGTTAATGCCATATGTGGGACGTGTAAAGGATGGATTTAAAGTTATTATATATAATGTTATACTGTAATTATAATATACCTCTATATAATTATTATTTATTTCCATTAAATTATGAGATAGAAATGAAAGTAGCGTTCATGCGTACGTACGGCTTACCGTCTCCATGAACGGTGCATTTCATTTCTTATCCCCAAATGTAATGTACTATTAAAATTACATGTATATAATGTATATATATAATTAATGATATATCTAAATGATGAATATAATTCTGGAATTAAAATATACATACCTTTCATTTAGTTTTAATTCCACTAATATGACAAAGAAATGAAAGTAGCGTTCATGCGTACGTACGGCTTACCGTCTCCATGACGGTGCATTTCATTTCTTACCTCTAAATGATTATGTAATTTTATAAATACATGTATATGCTGGATATATATGATATATATGATATCCAAATCAGGAATTTCATTCTAGATATAAAGAACTTTTGACCACACGAACAACATGTAACTGTAAGAAGTCAACTTTCGACTTAAGAACCAAATATTGACAAAACAAACATTATTAACTTAAATGGTTACATAATGTTTATAACATGGTAATAAGTGATATAAAAGGAATAATGAACTTTAAAAAGGTTCTTAATCAAGTATAAATTAACTCAAGTTTATTATTCAGGACGTTAAAGAACGATCGAGTCAAGTCGGACCCAAGGTAAGGGACCTCGTCTCAATCTCCTTTCATTGAGGCATATTTCGTTTTATACACAACTTTCTTTTATACGGTGTATAAACTCCTTTGACTTTTACTTTTATACAAAAGGAATCTTTTTCTACGAAGCATTTTACTAAACGACAAAAAGAAATGTTTTTTTTAACGTACGTGGTGACAACGACTTTTTCCGCCGCCGTGAGTATTATTTGGTCTTTGGCTTTCTCAACAAGCCGTAATGTTTTTAGAATAAAATAAATACCATATACTCTTTTATGTATTTTGGTATTGAAAATGGTTTTGAAAAAGGATTCTATTATGTCAATATATTTATGATATATTGTGATTGAAATGTGGAAATGTTATCATTCCTTTATATTGGTTTTATGTTTTATGATTTTATACTGGTACTTGGACATTTTAACGGGTGGTTACGTTATAAACCATATGACGGGTGGTGTCGTGAATACCAGGACGGGTGGTTACATTATAACCTCCAATGCATTGGGTATGGAAGTCGGCCGTATGGCTATTCCATTAAGTATGTATGGAAATTGGACGTATGGCTATTCCATTAAGTGATATGTGTGGAAGTCAACCGTATGGTTATTCCACTTAAGTATGTTTATGTCCCAAGTTACCTTTATATATTCTATGTGTTCTTTATATGGGTTTTATGGTAATATTTTTGTTACAAAAAGGTAAGTAATGATACTTTATTCAGTGAAGATTTTTTTTACTACTTCATGAAGGTGAAGGTATTACTTTGATATAGTATACATGGTTTACTTGATGTTTGAAAAACTAACAGTTTTCATTCTTTTTGTATCCCTTACTGAGCTTTTTATGCTCACCCCAAGTTTTTCGAAATGTTTTTCACAGGACTTAAAGTGGAATAAGGTCAAGGATGGGATCAAGGGAATTTCATGCTATCTAAAACAGGGAATCTAGACATCTTTCTTTTTAAGAGTTTTTATTTTATGGAGACTTAGTAGAAGTGTCTAATTTGTAATATTTTATGATGTAATAGTTATGTTCTAATTCTCTAAAACTCTAAACCTGAAAAGATCCTCAATGTGAATTATTCATTTAATTCAATATTAAGTAAGGTTTAAGGTTGGGGCCTTATAGTTGGTATCAGAGGTCGGTTTAGACAACTTTAGGAGTTAGAAAAGTGTTAAATTATAATATGATTGAAATGATATAGCATTTACGGATTACCATGTTGCTTCGCCTAAGATATTTCTGTGTTCAGAATGGTTTTCCGCAGAGGAGACAAAGCAGCTATGTTGGGACGACATCAGGAGGAAGATAACCTTCCAAATCAGCAACCTGAGATGGTCGGAATCGAAACTGAACAGTTTGTTGCAGTGATAGCACAGTTGACTCAGGCTATAAATGGTGGTGGTATCCATGCACGAGATCAGCCAGATCAACCGCAGAGGAACATGTCAGTGGTGGAACATTTCATGAGGCAACATCCCCCATCATTCAGAGGATCATCTGACCCTGTGCAAGCTGAAGGGTGGATTAAAGAACTGGAGAAGATTTTTGATGTCATGGGGTGTTCAGAACATCAAAAGGTTAGTCTTGTTGTTTACCGTTTTGAAGGTGAAGCTGATCAGTGGTGGTCGATGGTGAAAAATATAATGGATAGTGATGAGATTGAGGATCTTCACTGGGATGAATTCAAAGGTATGTTTCTTGAGAAATATTTTCCTAAGGTGGTTCGTCTTAGGATGGAAAAACAGTTCCTAGAATTGAGGCAGGAGGATGATTCAGTGGCTGCTTATGAAGAAAAGTTCACTCGATTGGCAAGGTATGCTCCAAACTTCATACGAGATCTTGATAGTAAAATAAACCGTTTTTACTCAGGGTTAAAGACAAAGTATCGAAGGGCTTTAGCTTCTCGTGAGTTCAAAAGTTATGAAAAACTTGTTCGATGTGCGGAGAAGGTGGAAATGGAGTTTGCCGATGATCAGGTGTTCTATGACAAACAACAGAATAAGAGGTCTAGTTGGCAGGCAAAGGGGAAGAATTTATCAAAGAAGCAAGGAGGTAAGAAAACCAAATATCCATCCTGTGAGAAGTGTGGTAAAATGAATCCTGGAGAATGTTTATCCAAGTCTGGTAAGTGATTTCGGTGTGGTAAGTCTGGTCATATTGCTCGTAACTGTAAGGAAGATGATCAAGCAGGAAATGAAAAGCCAACGGTAAGATGTTTTAAGTGTAATGAAATGGGTCATTATGCAAACGAGTGTCCAACAAAGAACTCAACTGGGGGAATGCAGCCAGACTACAAGCAGAAAGGGGTGGTGAAATCCTTTGCAATAACTTCAGCAGATGTTGGGCCATCGAATGAAGTGGTATCAGCTCCAGGGAGCTCAGTATTTTTCGAAGATTGACTTGAGGTCGGGGTACCATTAGTTGAAAGTAAAAAAATCAGACGTTCCGAAGACTGCGTTCCGTACTATATATGGCCATTATGAATTTTTAGTTATACCTTTTGGGTTAACCAATGCACCTGCTGTATTCATGAACCTTATGAATAAAATTTTCCATGAGTTCTTGGATAAGTTTGTGTTTGTGTTTTGAGGTTTGTGAAGAGGTTATGTGTGCCTTGTGATTCACAGTTGAAGAATGAGTTGTTTTTTTTCATCCTGGCAGTACTAAGATGTACAGAGGTCTGCGGGAGTATTACTGGTGGGATGGAATGAAAAGAGACATTGCTGATTTTACTGTGAAGTGTTTGAAATGTCAACAGGTTAAAGCAGAGCAGCAGTTACTGAAAGGGATATTTCACCCTTTACCAGTGCCAGAGTGGAAATGGGAAAACATATCCATGGACTTTGTTGTGGGATTACCGAGGACATCTTGAGGTAATAATGCAATCTGGGTTATTGTTGATCGCTTGACCAAATCTGCTCATTTCTTTTCTATACGAGATACTTTCTCTCTAGATCAACTTTCCCATTTGTATCTTAAAGAGATAGTCGGGTTACATGGAGTTCCTCTCTCCATTGTATCTGATCATGATCCCAGGTTTACATCTAACTTTTGGAAAGGCCTTCAAAAGTCATTGGGTACTGAATTAAATTTTAGTACAGCTTTTCATCCTCAATCAGATGGGCAGTCAGAACGAACAATTCAGACCTTGGAGGATATGCTGCGAGCTTGTTCGATGGATTATCAGGGAAGTTGGGACCAACATCTTTCTTTGGTTGAATTTTCTTATAATAACAGTTTTCATTCCAGTATACAGATGGCACCATTTTAGGCATTGTATGGGAAGCGGTGTCGAACTCCAGCTTTCTGGGATGAAGTGGGTGAAAGGAAGTTGATGGGACCAGAATTGGTAGAAGAGATGGCAGAAAAAGTTCAGCTGATTCAGAAACACATGAGAACAGCTCAGAGCAGGCAGAAGAGTTATGCGGATAACCGGAGGAAGGATCTATCTTTCGAGGTAGGTGATCATGTTTTTCTCAAGGTTTCTCCTTGGAAAAGTGTGATGAGATTTGGTAAGAAAGGAAAGTTGAGTCCATGGTTGGTTGGACCATACGAAATTCTAGAAAGAGTTGGATCAGTTGCATACCGAGTGGCTTTACCTCCGAGTTTATGTCAGGTACACAATGTTTTTCATGTTTCAATGTTGAGAAAGTATATGCCAGATCCATCTCATGTTTTGAGCCCAGAGGTAGTTCAGCTGGAAGAGAACCTATCTTATGAGGAACAACCGGTCCAGATTCTTGACCACAGGGAGCAAGTGTTACGGAATAAGGTGATTCATCAGGTAAAGGATTTGTGGAAAAACCATGTGATTGAGAGGCAACATGGGAATATGAAAATGCTATGAGGGATAAATACCCCCACTTATTTTGATAAGTGAATAAAATTGTGAGGACGCAATTCCCAAAAGGGGGGAAGGATGTAACATCCCAGGTAAATAAAGAATAAAGAATTTTCATATTTATTAATATTTACGAATTAAATAGTAATTTTATTTTAAAGGGGTTTCTATGTTCGATAGCGTACCCGATACGCAACGATGAGTTTCTTTGAAACTTACGTAGCACACTAGTAATAAAATAATATTATTTTAAATGTTAGTTAACAAGTAGCCATTGTACTGGCGGTAATGGATATGAATAACTAAAATATGATTAGATATGTTTTTAAATGTTTATACATTTACCCAATAAAAGATAAAGGCTTAAAATATGGAAAGAGTTCAATTTTAGGCATTTATACCCTAATTTTCACGAAAGGTCCACTTATCACCTTTTGACGGAGAACCGTCATTAAATATAGTTTTGATCGATCTTATAAATTCTATTGTACCAAATATAACTCTTCTTTAGAATCAGGACATCAAAATTTACTTTGTGTAAATTTTTGGTACCTTTCTGATAAAGTTCATTTTTTTTAATGAATAGTGTAAAATGTTGTATTTTAATTCAAAACCTCTTTTTAATCTAATTTATTTATATGATTAGATTATCTTTTGAATTGGTTTTAAAGTAAAATTAGAAAATATTTTTACCATTAAATCCAATAGTGGTCGTTGGAATTAATTTCACTTTGAAATCAGACTTAAACTAGTGTCAATCTTTTGATACTTATTGTTTCATAAAAACACGCTATTTGCTCTGACAGCAGGAATTAATTATTAAATTAATTAATGTGACTTATATGTTTTGAATTTTGTAAAATAGACTTCATTTTTGAATTAGGAATATCAAATATAGCTTAGGGTGAATTTTTGGTAATTTTCTGAAAAACTTCAATTTTTGATGAATAGTGAAACCACTAAGTGGTAATCAAGCAAACTGATTTTTCAGTTAAATGAAAGTTTACCACTAATGTGTATTGAATTTTGAAAATCCGACATACATGGTTGTCATTAAGAAGTAAAATGTGGTTCAATGAGATTAAAATAATTTTTTGGTGAATAGTAACTTTTTTTCATTAATCGCGATTAGAGGTAATTAGTGTAGTTTAAGGTAAAAATGGTATTATAAGAATGTGAAAACACCATTACACTTGTCCTACACCTATTGGGTGAGTCATGGCCGACCAAGACAAGCCATGGGACAACTTGGGGACCCCATGGAGCCACTTTAGTTGGAAAATGACATTAATATATTTTTATTTTATGTTAAAGTGAAAATGACACTAACATAAATTGTTTTACTAAAATAATTTTTGAGTGGGGTTATACAAGTCCAAATTTTGATTATAAATATTAATTGTAAAGATAAAAAGATTTACTACATCATAGTATTTTTTTTATAATTTTTGGACATTAAATAAATTAAATTATTTATTACATAATAATGATGCAGCGATGACCTCATTATTTAACAATTTAAATAAAATTGAAAGATAATGTAAAATCTATGAACTACACATGTCCAAAACCAATTGGATGAGTGGATTTCGAACCCTTATCACCTTATCCACGACTTATATCAATGTGGGACCTTTTAAAACCGAAACACATTTTCAAATAAAGTAATATTTCTTTACTTTCCAAAAGTGCCCCTCCTCTCCTCTTATAAAAGGCCCCCACCTCTACCTCATTTCACACACTTCTCAAGCCTTTGGCTCGGCCAACCCCTGCCCAATTACTCTCTCCACATCCCTCTCCTCATCCTAGAGGATTCCCTTTGGGCAGAATCCTTTCAAAGGAACCCTTTAGGCTCAAATAAAAAGGGAGTTACACTTTTAAAGGTAATTCATTCTCTCTTGTTCATTTGTTTTATTTTGCTTCTCCAACCCTCTAAACTCTTTTTATTTACTTCTTTTGTAACAACACCAGTATCTTCAATATACTAGGATGTTGTTATAATATTTATTTGAGCTACACTCTCACACAACTACATCAAATGGTTAAAGAACATACGGTTTCGGTGGATGGCGAAATTCTGCCTCCCGAAACGATGATTGTTCAATACTCATTTAACACCTTCAAGGGTGGCCATTATGATGTCACTATTTTTATATATGATATATAATATGTTTATGTTTTCTTTAAGCTTCTGTATTTTTCATTTTTGTCATACCTTTATGGTTTCCATTATGGGTAAACACGATATCTTCATTTAAGGAAGTGCGGACTACCGCCCCCTCAAAGTGATGTGATTCGTTAATGCCATATGTGGGACGTGTAAAGGATGGATTTAAAGTTATTATATATAATGTTATACTGTAATTATAATATACCTCTATATCATTATTATTTATTTCCATTAAAGTATGAGATAGAAATGAAAGTAGCGTTCATGCGTACGTACGGCTTACCGTCTCCATGAACGGTGCATTTCATTTCTTATCCCCAAATGTAATGTACTATTAAAATTACATGTATATAATGTATATATATAATTAATGATATATCTAAATGATGAATATAATTCTGGAATTAAAATATACATACCTTTCATTTAGTTTTAATTCCACTAATATGACAAAGAAATGAAAGTAGCGTTCATGCGTACGTATGGCTTACCGTCTCCATGAACGGTGCATTTCATTTCTTACCTCTAAATGATTATGTAATATTATAAATACATGTATATACTGGATATATATGATATATATGATATCCAAATCAGGAATTTCATTCTGGATATAAAGAACTTTTGACCACACGAACAACATGTAATTGTAAGAAGTCAACTTTCGACTTAAGAACCAAATATTGACAAAACAAACATTATTAACTTAAATGGTTACATAATGTTTATAACATGGTAATAAGTGATATAAAAGGAATAATGAACTTTAAAAAGGTTCTTAATCAAGTATAAATTAACTCAAGTTTATTATTCAGGACGTTAAAGAATGATCGAGTCAAGTCGGACCCAAGGTAAGGGACTTCGTCTCAATCTCCTTTCATTGAGGCATATTTCGTTTTATACACAACTTTCTTTTATACGGTGTATAAACTCCTTTGACTTTTACTTTTATACAAAAGGAATCTTTTTCTACGAATCATTTTACTAAACGACAAAAAGGAATGTTTTTTTTAACGTACGCGGTGACAACGACTTTTTCCGCCGCCGCGAGTATTATTTGGTCTTTGGCTTTCTCAACAAGCCGTAATGTTTTTAGAATAAAATAAATACCATATACTCTTTTATGTATTT
Organism: Viscum album; assembly: GCA_963277665.1. NCBI lineage: Eukaryota > Viridiplantae > Streptophyta > Magnoliopsida > Santalales > Viscaceae > Viscum > Viscum album. The sequence goes on along the minus strand of OY728147.1, from coordinate 109,005,675 downwards.
TGGTATTGAAAATGGTTTTGAAAAATGATTCTATTATGTCAATATATTTATGATATATTGTGATTGAAATGTGGAAATGTTATCATTCCTTTATATTGGTTTTATGTTTTATGATTTTATACTGGTACTTGGACATTTTAACGGGTGGTTACGTTATAAACCATATGACGGGTGGTGCCGTGAATACCAGGACGGGTGGTTACGTTATAACCTCCAATGCATTGGGTATGGAAGTCGGCCGTATGGCTATTCCATTAAGTATGTATGGAAATTGGTCGTATGGCTATTCCATTAAGTGATATGTGTGGAAGTCAACCGTATGGTTATTCCACTTAAGTATGTTTATGTCCCAAGTTACCTTTATATATTCTATGTGTTCTTTATATGGGTTTTATGGTAATATTTTGGTTACAAAAAGGTAAGTAATGATACTTTATTCAGTGAAGATTTTTTTTACTACTTCATGAAGGTGAAGGTATTACTTTGATATAGTATACATGGTTTACTTGATGTTTGAAAAACTAACAGTTTTCATTCTTTTTGTATCCCTTACTGAGCTTTTTATGCTCACCCCAAGTTTTTCGAAATGTTTTTCACAGGACTTAAAGTGGAATAAGGTCAAGGATGGGATCAAGGGAATTTCATGCTATCTAAAACATGGAATCTAGACATCTTTCTTTTTAAGAGTTTTTATTTTATGGAGACTTAGTAGAAGTGTCTACTTTGTAATCTTTTAAGATGTAATAGTTATGTTCTAATTCTCTAAAACTCTAAACCTGAAAAGATCCTCAATGTGAATTATTCATTTAATTCAATATTAAGTAAGGTTTAAGGCTGGGGCCTTATAGTAACCTCTTGGTGGTAGCATCAAGGCCTTACGACGTAATTCTTGGTATGGATTGATTATCCTCGGTCCATGCCCAGATTGACTGCTTTAGGAAAAAAGTGCGGTGTGTCCACAGCGATGGGATGAGGTTTTCCTTTGTCAATGAAAGGAAGACTCAGGCAGCACAGGATGGTCTTATAATTAGGATGGTATATCCAATCACTCATGAGTTGGCTAGCCTTACCCTCAGGGGGTAGATGTTGTGAGCTTCCAGTTACCCGCAGTAGTGGCAGAGTTTGAGGACGTCTTTCTCAAAGATGTTTTGGGACTACCTCCCAATTGGGAAATCGACTTCTGCATTGACTTACACCCCGGGAAGACACTGATTTCTTCATCATCATACCATATGGCTCCTGCAGAGCTTCACGAGTAGAGGGTGTAGTTGGAGGATTTGAAGAGCAACGGTTTCATGAGACCTAGTGTTTCACCCTGGCGGCCCTAGTTTTGTTTTCCAATAAGGCAGATGGGAGTTTGAGGTTGTGCGTGGATTACCGGCTCCTAAACCAGGTGACGGTGAAGAACAAGTATCCACTACTGAGGATCGATGACCTCTTCGACCAACTTAGAGGGTCAAAGTGGTTCTCAAAGGTTTACCTTTGGTTAGGTTACCATCATTTATGAGTTCGGGACAAGGATATACCGAATATGGCTTTCAGATGTATATGGTCACTATGAGTCCTTGTTGATGCCTTTCGGCATGACGAACGCCCCTGCATTGTTCATGGGACTTATGAACCTGATCTTCCATACATACTTGGACCGGTTATTGTTGGGCAAAAATCCCTCAAGGTAACATTGCAGTATTTTGGGTTGATTGTGTTTGTTGACAAAACAGGTTTCCATGGAGAATTGTCGAGTTCCCGAGAATTTGTTGACATTCCATGTTGACAAAGAACTATGACAAAGGAAAGGAAGATCTGGAGGCGGTACAAAAAGAACAGTACAAGGTGACGCCGTTTCCCAGTGTTTGCCAAATTTTTGGGGTCCAAAAATTTGGAGTTTGGTGAGCCTCGCGAAAAGTGGATTTCCATGAAGAGCATAATTTAATATGGCAAAGGCATGAATTTCGCGAAGATAGGATGCATGGTTTGGAAATCGCGAAGACCAGAAGAATGGAGGCGGTGATGCTTCGCGATTACGTCAAGCTTCGCGAACGGCAGATGCTGGAGAGCTTCGCGGCGAAGGAGCGAGCCGCGAAGGTAAGTTGACGGTGATTCATCGCGACTACGTCAAGCTCCGCGAACGGAAGATTGCCGTGGAGCTTCGCGATTTGGACAGAATTCCGACAGAAACATTGGAGCTTCGCGATTTGAGATGACGTGGCATTGACTTCGCGCGGAAAGTTCGAGGGTCGGTGGAATTGCCTATAAATAGAGGCCGACCCCTTCGAGCGAAGCAGAGAGAATTTTCAGAGAAAATACTTTGCTCTCGATTTGCGAAGGTGGTTCGCGGAGCCAGTGTGCTTCGCGAAAGAGGTGCTTCGCGGCGGCTATTGTAGCTCCGCGAAACCTGCGAGCTCCGCGTTGGCTTACTTAGCTTCGCGAGGGTCGTTGCTTTGCGACGGCTTGAGCATCGCGAAAGAGCTTCGCGAGTGAGCTTCGCGAGTGAGCTTCGCGAAAAGTCAGGAGCTTCGCGAAGGCTTGGTTGAGCTTTGCGAAATTGGGATCCTCGCATTGTAGGGTGCTTTGCAAAGTTCTTTCCAAAGGTTGTTTGCCCAGTGGATAGTGGCAAAGGGGTATTCATCTACGGGTGAAAGTTGAACTTCAACAGAGCATCTACATACAGAGAAAGATGCATTCCTTAATGGAAATGAAGAGACCTACAGGTCTATAAACTGTGATTGGATTCCCTTCCAAGAGCAGTGAGCTTAGGAAGAGGAAGAAGGTGATCCTCTCCACCGGCAGTGAGCCAGGGAGAGAGAAACAGGGAGTGACCCTTGGGAAAGCAGTGAGCTGACCCTAAATTTTGTAAAGGCAGTGAGCCTGGGCATAGAAGTGATCTAGCCCGAACCTTGTAATCCACAGCTAGTGAAGATTAGTGGAATTTGGTACGACCGGCAACCTGTCGGCGTATGCTCCTTGGACGTAGCCCTTAGCGGTGAACCAAGTAAAATTGATGTGTCCTGTGCTTGCTTTACTTTCTGTATATATCGTGCAGCAGGAAAAAGAGAGAAGAGTGTTTTGCTTAACAGCGAAACAAGATCAGAACGGGCATTAATTTTTAATTGGCCATACCCTGATTCACCCCCCCTCTCAGGGTATCCATCCTAGTGGACCTAACAAGTGGTATCAGAGGGAAAGGTTGAAAGTTGTTCTTCTCTCAATGGAGGTAACCAATCATAAAGGGATTCCGATCTTCGACGGATATAATTTTCAGATATGGAAGAATCGGATGCAACACTATTTCCGATCCTTGGGAATGGATGTGTTTTCAGCAGCTATGCATGGTATCACAGCTGATATTAATAGTGGTGCCTTATCAGAAGCTGAGCATAGAGAGTTGGATGTTGATTCCAAAGCAATCAATGCCTTAGGGGGAGCCCTTTCCAATCCCATCTACACAAAGGTGATGTCATGCAAAACGTCACATTCCATGTGGGAAAAGCTTTTGAATATATATGAAGGGGACACAAAAGTCAGAGAGGCAAAGCTGCAGGTGTTGTGGAACAAATATGAAGATCTGAAAATGAACCCGAATGAGTCTGTTGACGCATTCTTTGATAGGGTAAACATTGTTGTGGAAGATATGCGAGGTCTTGGAGAAGTCATTGAAGACATAAAGATTGTAAAGCGCATCTTGAGGAAACTTCCACCTCGGTTCAATCCGAAAGTTTCAGTACTAGAAGATAAAGATCCAAAAGAGCTGACATTGGACAATTTGCACAGTACCTTGGTTGCATATGAAATGAGGAACGATGATAATGAGGCTGTGGAAAAGGGGAAGTCTAAATAGGTGGCATTTAAGGCCATGAAGAAGCTCACCATTGAAGATTCTAATGAAGAAGAAGAGACAGATGAGGTGATGTCATTCCTTTCTTCGAATCTACAAAGAGGAAGAGGAAAGTTTAAAGGTAAACTTCCACTAGCATGCTTTAGATGTGGAAAGGTTGGTCATCTTGCGGCAAGATGCCCCAAGAAGTTTCAAGATGATGATGATGATGATGACGCTGAAATTCCCAAAAAGAAGTCTTCAGCTTTTGTGAAATGGAAGAAACAATTCAAGAGAAATTTCTTCAAGAAAAAGAATCTTCTCTCACAAGAATTTGAAAGTTCAGATGAGTCTGAGGATGAAGAAGTTGAGGAAATAGAAAATTGCAGAGATCGTGGGGTAAATGCCTTGGTGGCAATTGTTGGTAGTTCTCAAAAGGGAGAAGAAGCTGATGCTAAAGAAGAAGAAGAAATTGAAGGGAGAATTGATATGGAAGCCGAATTGGAAGCAGCTCTTGAGGAGATAGATGTTTGGAGAGCCAAAACGAAGAAAGCCAATAAAGTGGTTCATGATGCCAAACTCTACATGCAACAACAGGATGAAGAAAAGTCTGAGCTGTTAGAAGAAATTGAAAGACTAAAATCCTCAACACCAGAGAGCTCAGAAAATATTGTTGAGTATAAGCTTAAAATTGAGGAACAAAAGAAGGAAATTGATTGTCTGACAAACACAAGAAAGGAGCAGGTTAGATGTATCAAAGAGCTTGAAGAAGAAGTGGTCAGTCTGCGATAAAAACTCAATGATCAAGATAAACTCTTGACCCCCAATGTGATATCTGAAAAGCAGGCTATTCAGAAGACAGAGAAGATGAAAGAGGAGCCTAGCAGTTCAGTAGGAAAGAAACAGCAATTGAGCTCAGATGTTAAGGTCGTTTCTGGGCTTAGTCAAGAACAAAAATTGGCGACAATTGCAGTCAGACCGCAAGCACTCATCCCGAAAGTGAAGGTTGATTTGGGAACAAAACAGAATCAGAATATTCAGAGATCCCAAAGGGGAAATCACAGTGCTGAAATATCACGAGGGAATGCATCCTATATCAGGTGTTATTGCTGTGGGAAAATGGGACATTCACAGTTTGTGTGTTCCATAGCCAAGAGATACAGAAGGGAACATGAGCAGAGACGGCAGCCAAACAGAGAACAGTTTTCCAGAACACATTTTGAAGGACACTGTTTTTGGTGCGGAGGATTTGGACACATGGCTAGGTATTGCACATCAATCATTCAGAGAAATGTGTCAAAGAATAATCAAAATGTTCGCAAGCAGCAGATCAATAAACCAACAAGTGAGTTAAAAGTTCAGAACAGATTTGCAGCTCTGCAAGATGAGGGTGGTCCATCATACTCTGAGAAAGAACAGAAGCCTCAATCCATGCCGAGTGTGAAAGAAAAAGTATGGACCAAGAAGAAGAAAAATGAGAAGGCTGTGGTGGCGGAGATTGCCCTTAAAGCATCAGATCGATCTGGTGTTTGGATCCTTGATAGTGGTTGCACATCCCACATGACGGGTAATAAGGATCTTGTTACAGGCATCAAATATGACAAAGAAGGAGTTGTCAAATTTGGAAATGATGAAGGCCTGAAGATTGTTGGCTCAGGGAAAGCCAAGTTTGGGGGCAAAGAGATGAGACGTGCTGATGTCTTGGTAGTAGAGGGTCTCAGTCATAATCTACTCAGTGTCAGTCAACTATGTGACTCTGGGCACTCTATCCAATTTACCAAGAAGATGTGTGTTGTGAAAGGAAAAGATGGAGCAGCTGTTCTGCAGGGAAAAAGGTCAAAGGGAAATCTCTATCTTGTAAGTGGGGAAGAAGATACTTGTCTTTTATCCAGAGAGGAAGAAAACCAGCTGTGGCATAAGCGACTTGGTCATCTATGCCAACCATCTATGGAGGATCTCGTTAAATGTGATGCTGCTAGAGACCTTCCCAAACTATCACGTGATTGCACTCATACGTGTGATGCTTGTCAACAAGGTAAAATCATCAGAAAGACATACAGGACAAAGGAACAGAAATCAACTAGAGTGCTCGAACTGGTGCATGCTGATGTATGTGGACCTATCTCACCACGAGCTATAAATGGGCAAAGGTACTATGTACTTTTCATTGATGACTATAGCAGAATGGCCTGGGTATTCATCATAACCCATAAGACAGAGGTTTTCAGTTGCATAAAGCAGTACAGGAGGGAATCAGAAAAGATGCTTGGGCAGAAAATTCTGAAGTTTCGTACTGATAACGGTACGGAATTTACAAACAGTCAGGTTGAAAACTATCTCGAGAAACATGGGATAAGGCACCAAGTTTCATCAGTAAGAACTCCCCAACAGAATGGAGTAGTTGAAAGGAGAAATCGGATCATCAACAACATGGCCAGAACAATGCTTATTGATAAGGACCTTCCAGAGAAATTTTGGAAGGAAGCAGTTCTGACATCGGTCTATGTTTCAAACAGGTCCCTGTTATGTCCGAAGCAAGGGAAGACTCCATATGAACTGTGGTACGGAAAGAAGCCAACGTTGAAGTACTTTCTAATCTTTGGAAGTAAGTGTTTCATTCTCAACAAAGAACATCATAGGAAGTTTGAGGCACGAGGAGATGAAGGGATATTTCTTGGCTATTCTGGGAGAAGCAAAGCGTATAAATGTTTCAACAAAAGGCTGGGAAAAATTATTGAAAGCAATGATGTCACTATAGTTGAAAATGAGCAGAATAATCAACGATCCAGTGAACAGTTCCTGGATGAAAGTGATGATGAGGTAAGCAACCCAGGAGGAGCAGAAGTGGCAGAAGCTGACTCAGAAGAAGATACTGATGATGAAGAGGAAAGTGTCAAGTCGGTGTCTGTGAGAAAGCCAAAGAGTTGAGCTGAATTTGATAGGCAGAATATCATTGGTGATCAAACAGCTCCAGTTCAGACTCGAAGAATGAAATCATCACAGCAAGCATCATTTTTGTCTCAAGTGGAGCCGAAATGTTTTTCTGATGCAGCTGAAGATGAAAACTGGGTTCAGGCCATGAATGAAGAGCTTGATCATATTGAGAAGAACCAGACATGGGAGATTGTTTCGAGGCCAGCAGACAAGAATGTCATTGGGACTAAATGGGTCTATCGCAACAAGATGAACAAAGATGGCACAGTGATTCGGAACAAAGCACGACTAGTGTTCAAGGGATACTCCCAGATAGAGGGAATAGATGTTGATGAGACATTTGCACCGGTTGCAAGGCTGGAGACAATCAGATTATTTTTGGCCATAGCAGTGCAAAGAAAGTTCAAAGTGTTCCAGATGGATGTCAAATCCGCATTCTTGAATGGGGTTCTGGAAGAAGAGGTGTATATTGAGCAGCCAGATGGTTTTCTCATTCATGAGGATGAGAACAAAGTTTGCAGGCTGAAGAAGGCTTTGTATGGGCTGAAACAAGCACCAAGGGCATGGTACTCAAGGCTTGATCAGTACTTGAAGAAGCTTGGTTTCCAGCGTGGAGGAGTTGACTACAACCTCTATTTCAGCAATGACAACAATCAAAGGATGATGGTGCTAGTGTATGTCGATGACATAATTTTTGGCGGATCATATGAAGCTCAGTGCAGACAGTTTTCCGAATTCATGAAAAATGAGTTTGAAATGTCAATGATTGGAGAGCTAACGTTTTTCCTTGGTCTACAGGTGACACAAGGAAGGAATGGAACTTTCATTTCTCAATCCAAATATGCCAAGGAGGTTCTAAGAAGGTTTGGAATGGATAATTCCAAGGAAATGAAGACTCCGGTTGCTACCCGGATGAAATTATCAAAAGATGAGGATGGCAAGGCAGTTAATATCACAGAATACAGGCAAATCATTGGAAGTCTGTTGTACTTAACCGCAACAAGGCCTGATATTGTTTTCGCCACATGCCAAGCAGCGAGATATCAGAGTAATCCCAAGGAAAGTCACATGCTTGCAGTGAAAAGAATACTTCGGTATATCAAGGGCACAGTGAACTTCGGCTTGACATACAACGACAAATCTCAGACAGAGTTATTGGGATATACTGATGCAGATTGGGCCGGTTCAGCAGATGATAGAAAATCAACGTCAGGTGGTGCATTTTATCTTGGCGGACTATGTATTGCTTGGTTAATCAAGAAGCAGGATTGCATTTCATTAAGCACCGCAGAAGCTGAGTATATTGCGGCCACTCAAACATGCACACAGTTATTGTGGATGAAGTAGCAGCTTGAAGATATGGGAGTTGAAGTGAAGTCTCCGATCGGAATCCAGTGCGATAACTCAAGTGCTATAAATCTCACCAAAAATCCCGTCCATCACTCTAGGACAAAGCACATTGAGATAAAGTATCATTTTATCAAGGAGAAAGTTGAGCAGGGGATCGTGAAGTTGGAGTATGTGCCTACAGAGCTACAGGTTGCAGACATTCTGACAAAGGCCTTACCCAAGGAAGCTTTTGAGAGGCATCGACTAGCTCTGGGAGTTCAGTCGATTCCCCACACTTGAAATAGTGTGGATATGGGACCCCCCCCCCCCTCTCCCCGAGGTATGGTGTGTTTTTCCCTAATACGCTGATCTGTGTTCTCTACTATGTTACAGACTACAAAGGAGTGACCTTTGGGTTCGTTGACAAAGGGGGAGAAAAGTGTTTGTTAATGGGGGAGAAAATCGTGCAGATGTTTGATAAATCATAATTGAAACGGGGAGAAGCTGACAGGTGGAGCAGCCAAAAAGGGGGAGCAGTGAGAAAGGGGGAGAGTTTTTTAAATCTGACGATGCTAGACGTGATCGATCAAATCATAGAAATCACGACAGCTGAGGATCGTGATAAAAGCAGAACAATGGTGTTGGAATGGTGTGAGACGGTGTCCAGCTATCAACAATTGGTATCAACTTAAGAATTCACCAATTGATATCAGTGTGGTTCAACAACTGGTTTTATTTTAAGAATTGGTATCAGGGTGGAATCGACAATTGGGGTCTGACATGAAGTGATTCATTGATGAACTTTTTATACTACTCTTGTTTCTCACGCCGAGCATTGCTCATGTGGGCTTAGAGTACGTGTTAAGTGAATCTTTGAACTCTATCATAATCGCAAGAGGCGAATGGTGGTAGCAGCTGGAAGAAGTCTCAGTGACTTATCAACGTGCAGAAAATAATTCTGAGCAAATTTGTGAAGAGTTGTCAACAAACCCAAAGGGGGAGATTGTTGGGCAAAAATCCCTCAAGGTAACATTGCAGTATTTTGGGTTGATTGTGTTTGTTGACAAAACAGGTTTCCATGGAGAATTGTCGAGTTCCCGAGAATTTGTTGACATTCCATGTTGACAAAGAACTATGACAAAGGAAAGGACGATCTGGAGGCGGTACAAAAAGAACAGTACAAGGTGACGCCGTTTCCCAGTGTTTGCCAAATTTTTGGGGTCCAAAAATTTGGAGTTTGGTGAGCCTCGCGAAAAGTGGATTTCCATGAAGAGCATAATTTAATATGGCAAAGGCATGAATTTCGCGAAGATAGGATGCATGGTTTGGAAATCACGAAGACCAGAAGAATGGAGGCGGTGATGCTTCGCGATTACGTCAAGCTTCGCGAACGGCAGATGCTGGAGAGCTTCGCGGCGAAGGAGCGAGCCGCGAAGGTAAGTTGACGGTGATTCATCGCGACTACGTCAAGCTCCGCGAACGGAAGATTGCCGTGGAGCTTCGCGATTTGGACAGAATTCCGACAGAAACATTGGAGCTTCGCGATTTGAGATGACGTGGCGTTGACTTCGCGCGGAAAGTTCGAGGGTCGGTGGAATTGCCTATAAATAGAGGCCGACCCCTTCGAGCGAAGCAGAGAGAATTTTCAGAGAAAATACTTTGCTCTCGATTTGCGAAGGTGGTTCGCGGAGCCAGTGTGCTTCGCGAAAGAGGTGCTTCGCGGCGGCTATTGTAGCTCCGCGAAACCTGTGAGCTCCGCGTTGGCTTACTTAGCTTCGCGAGGGTCGTTGCTTTGCGACGGCTTGAGCATCGCGAAAGAGCTTCGCGAGTGAGCTTCGCGAAAAGTCAGGAGCTTCACCAAGGCTTGGTTGAGCTTTGCGAAATTGGGATCCTCTCATTGTAGGGTGCTTTGCGAAGGTCTTTCCAAAGGTTGTTTGCCCAGTGGATAGTGGCAAAGGGGTATTCATCTACGGGTGAAAGTTGAACTTCAACAGAGCATCTACATACAGAGAAAGATGCATTCCTTAATGGAAATGAAGAGACCTACAGGTCTATAAACTGTGATTGGATTCCCTTCCAAGAGCAGTGAGCTTAGGAAGAGGAAAAAGGTGATCCTCTCCACCGGCAGTGAGCCAGGGAGAGAGAAACAGGGAGTGACCCTTGGGAAAGCAGTGAGCTGACCCTAAATTTTGTAAAGGCAGTGAGCCTGGGCATAGAAGTGATCTAGCCCAAACCTTGTAATCCACAGCTAGTGAAGATTAGTGGAATTTGGTACGACCGGCAACCTGTCGGCGTATGCTCCTTGGACTTAGCCCTTAGCGGTGAACCAAGTAAAATTGCTGTGTCCTGTGCTTGCTTTACTTTCTGTATATATCGTGCAGCAGGAAAAAGAGAGAAGAGTGTTTTGCTTAACAGCGAAACAAGATCAGAACGGGCATTAATTTTTAATTGGCCATACCCTGATTCACCCCCCCTCTCAGGGTATCCAGCCTAGTGGACCTAACAGTTATTTGTGGTCTTCATCGAATACATCCTTGTGTACTCAGCGTCAGAGGAAGAGCATGCGAGACACCTGCGGATGGTTCTAGATATACTCCGAGAGCACCAACTTTATGGGAAGCTCTCGAAGTTCCTGTTCTGGATTCAGGAGCTCCACTTTCTAAGACATTTCATTTCAGTAGATGGATTATCTATAGACCCATCCAAGGTGGAGGTAGTGTTAGCATGGGACCCACCTCAGAGAATGGCGGAGGTGCGGAGCTTCCTTGGGTTGGTAGGATATTACTGGAGATTCATTCCTGATTTCTCCCGAATATTAGCACTGGTGAAAGCCTTGACCAAGAAGGGGAAACCCTTCATGTGGATGGAGAAGTGATAGTAGGCTTTCTAGTAGTTGAGGTGGAGTTTGAAGAGTGCCCCGATCTTGAGATTACTGGAGGAGGGTGTAGAGTGCGTAGTTTTCCGTTACACATCGGGGACTGGGCTTGGCTGTGTCCTGATGCAGAGATAGGAAATGATTGCTTATAGTTCACTCTAGCTTAATCCACATGAGCATAACTATGTGACCCATGATCTAAAGTTGGTAGTGGTATTATTCACGTTTAACATGTGGTGACACTACCTTGTGTGTGTGAAGTTCATCGTCTACTCTGACCATAAGAGCCTCAAGTACATCTTCTTGCAGAAGGATCTGAATCTGAGATAGAGGTGTTGGCTATAGTTCCTCTAAGACTGTGATTTTGAGATCATCTATACTCCTAGGAAGAGGAACAAGGTGGAAGATTCTTTTAGTAGAAGGTCAAGCTCGTAGCTGTTGAGTGAGGAGACAGAGAAGTTAGCCACATTGCAGTTATCCTTCATGGATAGAGAGGATGCAGCTTACCTTCAGTCAATGGTTGTCACCCCTCCACTCTTACATAAATTTAAGGAGGCACAACTTGGGGATATTGACTTTGAGGATTTATGTGCTTAGTTATCCACAGGACATACTCCTGATGGATATTTGCAAGGTGGGGAGCACGTACTTCTTTTCAGAGGACGCGTTGTTGTACCAGTGGCATCATGGGAGGAGGTCTTGAGAGAGTTTCATACATCCCCATTGGTGGTACATACTGGAGTGGAGAAGATTTTCTAGGATCTATAACGAAAGTTTTACTGGTCAGGCATGAAGAAGGAAGTAGCAGAGTTCATTTCTCAATGCCTTATATGCTAGTAAGTAAAGGCTGAGCACCAGGTTTCAGTAGGATTAGCTCACCCCTGGAAGTTCTAGAGTGGAAGTGGGATGGAATATAGATGGACTTCATGATAGTATTATCATGGACATCTAAGGGGAAATATTCCATTTGGGTGATCGTTGATCAACACACCAAGTCATCCCACTTCCTAGCAATCAGATACCAGAGTTCCATAGAGAGCTTAGGATGCCTCTACGTGAAGGAGATTGTTTGGATTCATGGAATCCCTTCGACAATAGTCTTAGATCGAGATACCCACTTTACATCCTAGTTGTGTAAGGGACTTCCGGAGGATTTTGGAACTCAGCTACACTTGAGCACAGCGTTCCATCCCCAGACAGATGGTTAGACGGAGAGGACCATTCAAGTTTTGGAGGATATGTTGTGGGCCTATATCTTGGACTTTGGTAGTAGTTGGGAGAACCACCTACCACTAGTGGAGTTTTCATATAATAATAGCTACCACTCCACCATTGTTATGGAACCGTTCGAGGCTTTATATGGGAGACCCTTCCGGTCACTGATTTGCTGGACCGACACCAGAGAGTCAGCACTCATGGGTCCAGAGTTGATGAAAGCTACCACTGAGAAGGTGCAGATCATCTAGGAGTGGCTGAAGACTGCACAAATCTAGTATAATTCTTATGCTAATAGATGATTGAGACCTGTAGATTTTGGGGAGTGAGACCATGTCTTCCTTAGGGTCTCACCTCAACGAGGGTTGCGGAGATTTGGTAGGGGTGTCAAGTTATCTCCGAGGTTCATCAGACCTTTACAGATACTTCGCAGAGTTGGCGAGGTGGTGTACCACTTAACTCTACCACCACAATTTCATCGATTAAATTATTTCTTCCATGTGTTGTGGTTGAGGAGGTGCGTGTATGACCCATTGCATGTCATCGACTGGGGCGAGCTGGATATCGATGATGGAGAGACCTTTGCTGAGTACCTAGTGGAGATCAAGGATTGGCAGGAGAGGATCCTTAATGGGTGATTGATTCCCTTGTTTCATGTTCAGTGGCAGCACAGGAATCTTTAAGAGAGCACGTGCAAGCAGAAGGCTCAGATCTGTTCCCAGTACCCACATATTTTTAAGTAGCCTTGTTTTGGAATTTTAGGGATGCAAAGCCCCAAGGTGGGTAGAATGTAATGTCTCGGGTTTTTTGTGTATTATTTTTAAATATTATATGGAATTATTTTGAGACCATAACTTTCGACGGCGTGCAATTTCAAAGCCTGAAGATCCCGTAATGAATGTTGGAATTAATTTAAACTTTAAACAGCACACGCGAGCGATTTTCCTAAAAAAGTGGAATAACTTTTAAATGGGTGCCCAGATCAAAAATATAAGGGTACCATTGCATTCAAAGCATCATATTTACCTTAGGTAGTGCCTAACATTGACCGGTGCAGGTCGGTTGCAAAAGTTAGTTTTTGGGCATTTTAGAGGAAACATTTTAGAAGAAATAAAAAAATAATAATAATTTATTTTATTTTCAAATGTTTCCATAACACAATGATGATTATTTTCTTTAAATTATTAGGAGCCCAGGGTTAGACTCGCAACCATGTAGTTTTCCCTAGAATCCTCTAGATCTTTGGAGAAGAGCCAACCTTAGAGGATTTTTAACGAATACCTATGAATGATGACACGTGGATCGTTGTGTAGTGAGATCGAATCCCAATTGATGACTGATCTCCCTCTTCATCGACGACTGAGGTAGGGGTTTTTTATTTTTATTCTTTCATTTCCCCGTTCTTGAATTAAACGATGAACGTGGATCAACCCACCAATAGGGTGATCCGTGTGTTGGGTGTTCATGCAAGAGGGTGTCAATTTCCTTTTCTTTTTGGGTTTTTGATTTGGGAATTGATTATATGATAATTCTTGGATTTTCATTTTGGTTCTCCTGATAAAAATATTAATGGGAGTGGATCGACATCGTGACGAATGATGGTAGAGGTGTGTTCCTCCTTTGTTTATTGTTTTTCTTCCTCCCTTTTTAACCATGTGTTCTTCATGTTCTTCACAGGGTTACGAACAACGATTTTTTGCACATCCGTATCACAACACAATGATCCCAAATTGGAGATCTGACATTGTGATGACCTAGAGGAAGTGTGGAGGTGATGGTGGCAGACAAATTGACACAGTTTAAGAGTTCTTATTCTTCGATCATTCATCGTGTGGGTAAATTGGAATGTGTTTTTTGGGATGATCAGAGGCCTGAAACCGATGTAATTGGCTTTATGATGGTAGGATGACATCAAATCTTGAGTTTCGAGGTGATCAGGTAGTAGGATTGAGGTTTGGAGGAGAAACCGGGGCACGGAGGTGACAGGCATCGTTTCTGGAAATTTCTGAAGAACCCAGCGTGTATCCCTAAGAACACGTCGTGTGGGATCGGCTCAGCAGTAGCTAGGGTTCTGAGATGCATGAAGCGATGACACGGCATGTTCCATGAATAACATGGCATGTTGGTCTTTATGCGTACTCGATGTCTATCCCGGGCAATACACAAACACGGGATGGAGTACACAGTCGTGTACTCCACCACACGGCCAGACCAGGCCGGCTGCATGGGTTATCCCATGTACCAGTTACACGGGATGGTGCACATGGGATAAATTTTTGTATGGGCACACGACTGCATACATGGAGCCAACCCCATTTACTTGTACATGGTGTGTGATCTGTACTACATGCCATGTACTAACCTTTCTACACGACAAGCCTTGCATCACGGGCCATTGTACACTGGTAGTACTCGGGGTCAGAAGACACGGTGTGTGACACTTCTACACACCATGTACTTTTCAGCACATGGATTGATATTTATGTCCATCATATCTTGGAAGTGTTTTTTTTGGGTTAGTTTCCATTTTTATCATTCCACTGAAGTTTAGGTATTGTTTACTTTTTCAAGATTATGATCCCCTCAGCAGGACTTTCTGAGATAGAATCAGGTATCCCTCTGAGAGGTTTGGAGTGAGATCCTCTATCCATTCTTGACCCTAGGTAGAGTAGGGTATCGATGTGACTATCCCCATAAGGCATTGATCCTCTAATTAGTAGGTGAATCCGGATGAGTCGCGGTATCCTCCAAGGCCCTGGCAGTGATCCTTATCTGTGTATAATGATCTTTCCCCAATTAGGAGTGTGTTCTCTTAGAATGAGTGTATCTATCTCTTGTGACTTTTCCCAACAGACAGAACTTCTCGGACGGACATCATCAGAGCTATCATACTTGGTGAGTGAGTTCTCCCATATGAGTGCTTCGTGGAATCTTCAAACTAAATCCCTAGTAGGGGAATGCGGTTGTGTGACTTGTCTCTAGACTACAGGTCTGGGTTTTGATTATATCTGGGTTTTTTTCACCTATTATATGTTCAGTAGAAATATACTATGTAGATTTAACTATACCTTTTCTTTTTGTATTGATTTTTGGTTTTTGAGTTCCTCTACTGAGTATTGTTATACTCACCCCTGGACGGTCTTTGCCCGCATGTGTCATGTCTTGTGCAGACGAGTATCCTTTTGACAGAGTCCAGGACGGACTAGGATAGGACTGAGCTTTTTGAGTTCCCTACAGACTGAGGTGTTCCTATTTCTATAAGAAGCAGTCCCAGTACCTCTTTGTGTTTACAAGTTGGACTTTGTGGTTTTTAGACTCTTGTTTTTGGTGGGCTTGTATTCTGGCCCAGTTTACTTTCAGTACGTTACTTCCCATCATACTCTGTTGGTTGGGTTTAGTTATATGCATGCATTTTTTTCCTTAGCGGTTTTTTTATGTTTAAACTTTTGTGGGATTGGAGATGTGTGTGTGTGTGTGTGTGTACAGTTACTTAGGAAATTCCTCCCATGTTAATAATATGCCTACTCGGTGCTACTCACCAGCCCCTGGCCTATTGGAGGTGGGCTTGGGGAGTCGTGGCACGGGCCCCACTGGGACGGGTCGTGATAGATATGTCATACTCTAACTTATTGGGATGAATTTGGTGAAAGGAAACTTATATGCCTAGAACTTTTTGAAGACAAAAAAAAAGATAAATGTTATTCGGGCTCACATTAAAGTAGCTTAAAGTAGGAAAAAGAGTTATGCTGATAATTGGATGAAATATTTTGAATTCCAAGTGGGAGATCATATTTTCTGGAAAGTATCTCCATGGAAGGGTGTTATAAGTCTTGTTAAGAAATGGAAAGTGATCCCCAAGAACATCACACCCTTTGAAATTCTTGAAATAATTGGATTTGTTTCTTATCATTTGGAAATGCTATAAAATCTATTAAAAATACATAATGTGTTTCATATATCATTGTTAAGGAAGTACATACCAAACCCAATGCATGTACTCACCTATGATGAAATGGAATTGTAAATTTTATCTATATTACAATGAATAACCCATCTATATTCTTAATACTAGATAGAAATTATTGAGTAATTAGATAACTTTTCTAATAAAGGTACTTTGGAGAAATCACAAAATGGTGGAAGAAAAATGGGAACCAAAGGATATCATGAAGAAGAACTATCATCATACTTTTAGAAGGTAATGTCCATGAAATTTATAGGAATAATTTTTTTTAGTTGGTAACAATGTAACACCCCAAGAACTTACAATATATTTATTTTAAATAAATTTAATTTCACTGATAGCTTGTGATGCATGCAACATCAAGTTTAAACAAAATATGATAATCTATTAAAATATTGTTTAAACATAAACATTATAAACTAGAAATTAAATTGGTGTGAATTAATAGTTATAACTACATTTTAAAAATAATAATTAACTATTGATTACAAATAAAATAAGAATCATTTGAAAGGAAAAGAAATGCTTTCTGAAAACTGTATTTTTTCTAAAGACAACTTAGTCTCTCTTTACACACATAATTTTAAAAAAAATTAACCAATTTTAGAAAATTTATTTTATAAAATGAAATTAATTTTTGAAATAAATATAAAAAATTTATCTTAGGGTGAATTTTTTTATTGTTCTAAAATGTTTTATTTTTTGATGAATAGTGAAAATTACTGAATTTTATTTGAAAAATGTATTTTAGTTTAAATTATTTTTAAAGTTAAATTATATTTTAAATTGTGTTTAAAGTAAAATTTATTCAATTATATATCTATTAATACAATTTATGTCATTGAAATCGTTTTTATATTGATTTTTTATATAAAAACCTTGTAAACTTTTGAATATTTTCTATTTGAAAACTCGCTTTCTCGTCACGTCTATAGGATTAATTTTAAATTAAATTTTTACACTTTTGTGAATGTAATTTGGAAAAATGGATTCCATAATTAGAATAATAATAATTTATATTATATAATAATATAAACTTAATTTTTTTAAATAAATAATAGTAAAAACAATAAAAATTATTTACCACGGATAAGATGAAAATGGGTTTTTCAGGGGTTAAACTAAAAATATAAGGGTTAAAATGACATAAAAACTTGAATAAAATATATTTTATGGAAATATTTTGACCCTTAAATGTATAAGTCTCTATAATACTCCACTTTTTACCCTTTTTCATGTGAAAAACGTGGGTACACCTTTTTCTTTCAAAAAATTACAAGTGTGTCACTCACCTCACTTATAAAAGGTCACCTCCTCTCCTTGCCTCTTTACACCATCACACCCTTTTGGTTTGGAAAATACCTATCCAAATAAATTTAAAAATTAAATCTCATCATCATAAAATCCTTATTTTTAGAATAAATCCAACCTAGTAAGGGTTTTGGTGAAAACCTATAGAGGTTACCCAAAGAAGACATAACGTTATTCAACGAGCATTTTTATTTTATTTCTTTATAAACCTATATAAATTATTATTAACCCATGATGATATAATAAATACAATATATTTCATACACTTATAAGTTGTTATGTTAATTTAATGGCCTAGAACCATCATCACTTCCATCAAATGGGTTACAAGATCACCATTTGTGGGTATGGTGGACTACAACCACACGAACCAATGTCATTCGTTTTTTTCATTACCACCTCTCACGGTTTGGTATAATTATGGATATAAAGTATATATATGATATTTATAAAATAATTATTCTTATTTATTAATTATATCAAATATATACCATTTTAATTTCCATTCTGTAGGGGATATGATAGTGTTACTCGTGTGTACAGTGGACTACCGCCCCATGAAGGGATGTGAGTCGTCTTTCACTAATACTTTACATGGAAGGTTATAAAGAAAAATTTAATGATTATACATGATATAAATTAATTAATAATATTATTAATAACAAAATTATCTTTCAAAAAAATAATATATTATTTTCTTTCTTATTTTTTTACTCACTGAAAGATGATAACGTCGTGTGTGTACGTGTGGGCTACTACCTTAATAAAGATATGTGACTCTATTTTCATCACCACACCACATGTATGATATATATAATTATATTTAAATAAAAATATGGTATTTATTATATTATTATAATTTTATAAACATAAAATATTACTTACATCCTTTCCATAATGATCATTTAAAAATGGAAACATTACTCATGCGCACGTACATCCTACTGTCTTCATGATTGTAACGTAGTTTATTTTTCATAACCATATTTCATGATTGGTTTTGAAAGTGTTATTTATGTAAAAAATATGATAATTATTCCATGATTATTATTATATACATGTTTAAATAATGAACTCTTTAACCATAGTCAACCTACCAAAGTCATTTTTGACACATAATTCAAATATCATTAAAACACCTGATGTAAACATGATTGATTAATTAATTATATATAACATGGTAATAAGTGAAAAAAAAAGTAATAATAAACTTGAAAAAAATTATTAATGAATTAGATAATTAAAAAAATTATTATTCAGGAATATAAAGAACGTACGTGATAAATCAGACTCGTGGTAAGGGTCTTCATCTCAATTTCCCTTCATTGAGGCATATTGTAATTTTATACACCTAATAAATTTTATATGGTGTATATACTTACAATTATACATTTTATATCATGATTAATTAATAATTCATTGTATTTTTAGTTTCAATTTGAAATATTTTATCCAAGTGGATTTTACTTGAAAATTAACAAGTGGTAAAAGATATTGTACAATCTCACTTTATTTTGGATTGTTAACTTTATCTTGAAACAATCACTTTATTGTGATAATTTTTTATTGGAAATTACATTTCTCATAAATATAAATATTATTTTATGATGGATATGATTATTTTCTAAATTGTATACCATTTTTACATATGGTTTATAATTTTCAATTTATTTGATTAATTGGGGAAATATTGATAAATTCATATCCTTTACTCAATAAAGATATTTATTGATAAGGGATATTGTTCCTAATTTAAATATATTATTAGATATATGAGTAATTCTTTTTAAATGAAGTGATGTGTGGGGCATAAAATTATATAGCCTCTTGATGCATCGACTAGTCTCATAAGACAAATTAGTTGGCCAAATTAACGGGTTTATACATATAGTTTTAAACTGTCTTGTGAATGGTCTTGGTGATAGAGGTATCATGTGCCTAAAAACATAAATATCAATTATTAATAATTTACTTCATTAAGAATCCAGTTATAATTATCCATGATATTTCCTCTATGATATTATCTGGATGCATTTCATTCTTAGTTATTGATTAAATGGCCTGTATTTTCAGTTATTTACCTTGTTATATTGATTATTCCTTATCATATCATGATATTAAATTTTATTAAATGGAATATGTGTTAAATTATTTACCTTTACATGTTGATTATGCTTATTGAATCATGATATCTTTCACGGTACTTAACCCTCACTTGGCATTTGAACTCACCCTTATTTTTTTCCCTTTCCCTATGATATGAAGAAGAACTATTGGAATGAGTTTTCAAGGATGCAGTTTATTTTCTTTTGTTATGTATTATGTTTTAATTTTTATTACTAATGTAAAATGGGTATCATATATGTATCTGGTTCTCTAAAATAGTTAAAATGATCATTCCTTTTGGATTTTACCCTTTGTATCTATGATAATGTAACAAAGTAAGACACTAGATTTGGGTTACTAGATTCGAGGTTGTTATATATGTGGGTTCTAATTTATTTTATTAGGATATGTAATAATCCCTTATTATAGGAATAATACTAACACCATAAACACATATCACTTCCTTGGATAACGGTAAAGTTTATAGTTCCTAGTTGTGTAACTCAAAACAATAATCCCTTAAATTTAAGAACTAATAATCAATAAATAAATAAGATGGTGGACCTATAATAAATATATATTTTCAAATAAATACATGTTAATGACTAACCACAAGCACAAGGGTAACTAGTCCCATGCTGGGACTTGGGAAGGATTCATGAAAACATGTTAAATATATAAGAGATTCCAAGAGTAGTCAAGAATCTCCTCAAAAAGGTTTGATGAGCCCAACTTCCCACCCTCTTGACTAATGAATATTTTGAAGAATCAATGAAAAAACACCTCAGTGAGAAAAAATATTTGAAAACCATGTCTGCATCAATGTTCACATCAAACTATCAATGATGTGGGAGCATATCAAAATTTCCCATCAAAAATAATCCTAAAACAAATTCCTTAAACAAATATTAAAAACTAATTCGTATATATCCTAAAAATTTTAAAAAGATTTATGTTTCCTCCTAAAAATTATTTTTTTAATGGATTTGAGCAATACATTACCTCATGTGTCACATGATTAGAGTATGTAAAGAATTTACCTAGTCTAGATTAACCCATGACTAAAATTATTACTTGTCTTGTGTATCACTTCTTCTAATCTTTAATAAAATTGGTGTATTTCCTTATTGAGGATGACATCACGTTTTAAAAAGTCTAAGATATTTAATTAGTAACTCCAAGTCAGTCTAAACTTTATAGTACTCCACCTTTCACACTTCTTTTTACTTATTTTTATAAAAATATTCAATATTCCTCTATGTTTCATCATTCATCACCTTCTCTTATACTTATTATTATAGTATGAATTATTCCAATTTTTCCTTCTCTAAATTAGTAATTGTGAGGGTATCTTCCTTGAGTTATATTTCATATTTATCTTATTCGTTAGAATTAAACTTGAATTAAACAATAGTAGAAAAATGGTCTTTAACGTCAGTTTTTTTAAAATTTTGACATCAGTTTTTAACCAACGTTGAATTCCCCAATGTAAATAATATGACTTTTTACTTCGATTGTTGTAAATTAATTCAAAAATTAATTACATTTGTTTTTTATCATTGATTTTGTAAAAAACCAATTCGGGAAAACTCATCTGTATCATTTTTGTCGTCAGTTTCCATAAAAACAGACGCCAAAAAGTAAAAAAAAAAGTAGTTCCAACGTCACTTTTTAAAAAAACAACACCATAAATGAAAAAAATAATTTCTTACATTAGTTTTTAAAAAAACTGATGCCAAAAAGTAACTTTTTTCCTTTAAGGTTTTAGAACATTTTCTAATCTTTTATTTGATTGGTTATGAAGCTAAAACGGAGTTGCGAATCAAATGTTATGGTCATCGGAAGTTGAACATGTCAAAGTTTCGAATGATATAACTCATTTCAAAGAAAATATTATAAACATGAATTAAAATCACATTCACCAAATTAAATAAAATAAACATAATATTTAAAACATATTTCAATGGTTTTAGGAGCTTCTATAAAAATGATACATTATTTATCATTATATCTCTTATATTTAGGGTAGAACTCATACGATAATGAAAATGTTGATATTAGTTGTCTTCTGTTGTGGTACTTTTTTGTAGTTGATTTTGATATCAATGGTATTACTTAAGTTGTTTTAAATTATTATCATGCATCATTTAGTTCTTATTTTGTTATGGCTTCTTTGGTTAGGTTGTTTTATCTTTAAATGGAAAACCATCCTCCATCTATTAATAAAGCCCTTTGAATTTATTTCCATCCTTTGGAACATTGAGGATGTCTCTTAAGGACAAGTATTTTTATTCCGCCTTCTCAATACAATGAGGATTGTTAGGATGTTACATTTGTATTATTAGGTTTGATTAGGATTATAGAACTTAGGTAGATCCACTACTACTAGTCATGGATTAAGAATTCTTCAGGAAGGCCATCTATTTTTCAGATTTCAAAACATAAATTTAATATTTAGATCATAAATTTCACTAGGTTTTGAAAAAAAAAATTGATTATTAACATAATAAATTTATAACTTATGACATAAATTCTATGGTTAATTTAATCCCATCTCATGAACCCTTAACTCAAGGCATCGATTCACCTTCCTCTTTGTCGATTTCTCCACCCATGTTCTCTATTTCTTCTCCTAAATTTCTCTAGAACTTACTTATCCCAACTACTTCACATAGACCCCCACTAACTTGAAACCTTTTTATAATACATTTATCTATTTCCTACATACTTATGGCTCATATGATGGGTGATGAGAATCACCTTTCCAAGGATGAAACCAAGTGAAAAGAACATGTTATTGTGAAGATTCTGGATCGGGCAACCTCATCTCCACCTATAGATCCTTCCTACCATCCCTCGCTATATTTCTCTACCTCTAACTTATTCCATACACCATAAGAGGATTCTTTAAATCCCTATATCTATTTTTATATTCAATTTTCATACCTACAACACTGATTATAGCTTGATCATTTTCAATCCAAACCAATGATGAGTAATAAGACTCTCAACTTGGATATACTGAGGAAGATTCAATTTTATTCAAAACTTATATAAATTTTTGATAGGATGAACCATACCCATATCATCTATTTCAAGGAAGAAATATTTTAGCAGTTGTTTTTGGAGTTCCTATCCACTTTTGAGCTAGATGTGGTTCATGTATCCTTCCTACTAGAAGGTAAGTAATTGGAGATTCAAATTGGTGTGTTTGGATTCATCCTAGGGCTATATTATGATGATTTTATCCACATTCCTACCTACTCAACCATGTTCCTTGATCCTAAAAAGGTTTACATGCCCAAGATTTGGGCAAGGATTACTTGGGATCGCCATAGATTTCCTGGTCTGAGGACAACCAAAATTAAAAAATCTAAGTGGAGATAAATTATAGTGCACAAATATCTAGCCCATGCTTGGATGGCCAGAGGAGACTCACATAGATTGGTGAGTTGGATTGAGTTGTTTATTTTAGCTTTAGAGTTAGGAGTTCTATTAGTGAACATTTCTAGTAATTTTTAATTATACTATAAGGGGAATCCAGGAAGTCCCATGGGACTCTGATGGGAGGTAATTTTATTACACGCCTTACCAGTCACTTGGGAGTTTTTATTTCAACTATTACTTTATCCCCCCTTAATTCGATTTAGTTTATTTACCTAGTGTTACTACACAATATGGAATTTTTGAATAAAATTAAAAATAACTATGAGTGGACACCTCAGTACAGAGATGAGAATAATCACTCACATGAGGCTTCCAAAGTTAAGGTATTACTCCAAGACCGTATCATAGCCACAACCACATCGGCACCCTCCATATCTACTAGACCTATGGAATTAGATTCATCACAGATCATTCCTGTTATAATGGATCTTTGGACACTAGTCTAAGTCCATGACAGATTTCTCTAGTTCCTTATAAATAACCATTGGAGGATCATATATCACTTTAGCATTCCATTATATGATCTCATTACATCCACTTCATCCATACCAATGGCTACTCCTCCTCCTGTATCACATGCTACTTCCATTATTGGACCATATTTTAGCTCCATACTAGTTCCATCCACACTCATTCATGCAGATCCCCCAATAAAGCTTCCTCTAGATCTTACTGAACCTACCACCCCGTGGACCTTCATTTTGGATCATGATCATTATGGAAAGGTGGAAAATTTTGAACCTCCATTATTGGTTCATTTTGTTTATCCAGCTGCTATACATATAGCATTTGTAGAGATATACACTCCCCATCCTCCATCCTCTAGCTCCTATCCTCCAGATATGACTAAACCTACTTCTAGATCCACACCCATGGCTTAGTCAACTGATTCACCCACTCCTGAAACTATTGCAACTATCGATATATAAAGGTAGTTACAGTAACCAATCCTTGGAGAATGGACCACAGATACTACTCTCAGGGATGTTACTTTCCCTACATAGTTGTTTTTCCCATGTAACACTCCCCCACCCCTTTTTCATTGGGTTCATTTTTTCTATATATTCATGGACCTTAATTTTGTATTCCCCTACCATATGATTAAATGTACATAAATTTTTTTCTAATTTTTATTATCCTACTTGATCTCTATTCCCCATGAGTTTGTTTATTATTATGTATTGATCCATCATTTGCTCTATCACATTTGATGAACCTACTCAGATACTGTTCAATATCCCTGATGAGATCTTTCCAAAAGTTGTTTTGATTATGGGAACCCATTAGGATATCCATTCAAGAGCTTTACTGATGTTGCACTTACCGCATGAATGGTTTTTATCAGCTTTTTCTGAAGTGGTGAACCCTTAAGAGTTCCCTCTAAATATGGAATATATTACCTCATGTTCTAGTAAGAGGCCATGGATCATTAAGAAAATGGATCATGATGATTTATATTTGTATATCCTCATGGAAAATGATGTTACTTTTATCGATTTATATGTAGAAACCCATAGTTAGTCCAGTGTTTTGAGTCTTAATCTTGTTTGTTTAGGTATTTTCCTCTCTTTAGGTGTTTTCTGTTATGTATTTTTATTAGGCACTTCATTTTAATCCCTCTAGTTCATACATTTATCAGATGAAATTTTTATGACTCATATGTTCTCCTTCCCCATTTACTATTTAATAATTGAAATATTTTTTGGACTCATTAGTTTTCAAGTGAAGTTATATTTTTCTCTCTAAATTTTTTTAGATAATCTAACATTAAACTACTCATTCATAAATTTTCCCAATAGCCTTTCGTTAATATTAGGGATATCATGATTCTATACACCTTTTTAGTTCTTTATATTAAATATTTTATCTATTATAATTTTCATATCTCCCACCTCATTTCAAAAATAGTTCAAACACTATATAATTTTATGTGTGGGGGTAGTCTTGAGATTTACTAAATTCACACTTGATTTTTCTTCTCATTCTCATTTTTCTAAGAGACAATTTTATTTTGATGTATTCTTTAAATTTAAATCTCACTAAATCTATGGAAATAAAAGAGAAATTTTAGAGGAAATGTGTTAAAGTTAATTTTTTATTTCTATTTAGAAATTTATAATTATTACTGTGTTGATAAATTTATTTTTGATTTTGAATTATTTATATTGTTCATTGATTAACCTATTTCTTGAAACTATGACCTAAGTAATTTCTATTTTTATTTTTATTCCCATTACTAAGAGGATTTTGTACCTACTTTTTCCAATTATTTTTTAAACATATTTCTTGAGAGACACTTAGGGCATGTGAACCTATCAAAATTCTCATTGGTATGTTATCGAGGATATCACTAAAAAATATAATTTTAAAATGATTATGTCATATCAATTTTTAACCCATTTTTCCTTGATACCTACATATACATAAACCTTACATAGACCATAGTTTTCATGAATAAACTTGTTATGATTGAGCCATATTTCATTCCCATGTTATCCCTTCTTTCCCTACTCTTTGGTGTATTCCATGATTTTCAATAGAATAAGTGTGAGGGAATGGTTAGTTCTTTTGGAAACATCATTATTACTAATGAGGAGATGTTTGGAGGTATTTCCTCAAGATCTGTAGGATTTCTTTCATGATTAATTTTGATATACATTTTTTATTACCCTGTTTCTTACAAAAATGGGTTTTGTAATAGGAGGATAAAAAATCACCATTATCAAACCGATGATTCTTATGATAGATAATATGGGGTTATGTGTTTGATATGAGATCTATCCTGAACAATATATCATGTAAAAAAACAAAAACCAAATAAAAATAAAGAAATAGATAAAAAAAGAAACATGGTAGATTCATTATGCTTTCATGACACACTCATGGACCTGCATTGAGATTTGGAGAGTGCATAAGCATTAATTTTTATAGGAGGTGATTCATTACACTATTTATGATTATAATTCATGATGATTTATATTTTTCCCTTATCTTTGGGCTTGACTTTTATCATATACCCACCTATCGTCGCCCTTAGATTCATTTGAACCATAATGAAAATACCTCATTATTATTTGTGTTACTTTTATTTACAAATTATATATGTTAGATCCAATACAAGCCTATGGTTAGGAACATGTATTCAAGGTATGATCATAAATATAATTTTATTTTTCCATGAGTAAAGAGGGAAAATTCACAGTAAGGTAAATCACAACATCTACATGGTCAAATAAGGAATAGTTGAGAAATTGAAATCAAATAAAGGGAGGAATTAGAATAAGAGACTTGACTATAAGGCAAAACTAATTTTATTTTCTGGTATGATTGGTGAGTCCTAATATATTTTTACTAACACTTGGTTTTTCATGTTGTAATGATTTTTTCCTATTAAAAATTGTTTCCTTTGAGAATCTTGTTGAGATTATTTTTTCTTGAGGATAATAAATTGTTTGAGTGTGGGGGAATTTGATACATTAAAATTTTATATTCATTCTAAGCCTAATTTATCAAATTTTAAACATATTTTATGATATGATGATATGATTATGTGGTTAAATTTTGTAAGTTAATAGATACTGAAGGGTATGAAAAATTATAGTTGATAATTCTGAAATTAAATACATTTCATACCATGAATATTTAACTCATGACATGTATTTATAGGAATAGAAGAAGAAACTCTAGTAAGAATAATTCCATCACCATAGTAAGGTATATAGTGGAGGATATATAGATGTGTAATGGTAAAGGTTGTTTTATAAGGGTACAAGGTAGTTTTTGTAAGGTTACTTAGTTCATGTTGGGTGTTTAATAAAGGTAATTAAAGACCCTTTGTAAGGTTATGGAGTAGCATAAAGGTACAACACATAAGACCCAAGCTATGAACCTTATATAAGATATGAATTTCTAGAATAGAGAAAAAAACATGATTTGGATTCCATTCACCACATGAATGTTTTTCTCTCTTCCCTTTGATCAAACTCTTTAAAGTCCATAAAGATCCCACAAATTAATTATAAGTTGTGAATTTTGGGAGATACATGCTACCAAATACCTTGACTCTCTAAAGCATGATGTAAAACTCAAATTCACAATGTAAATCATCAGAAACAGAATCTATTTGGAAGAATCCCATGCCTACTCACTATATAAATTCTATTTAAATTATGAGTATTTTTTCCATTTAACTCTAGGTGCCTTGAACGTTTTTTACACACACTTCTTTTAAATTTTCTATCATTTTTTCGTTTTTTTTTTGTTCTCCCAAACTTGGAATCATTATACCACTTGTTGTATTTCCAAATCAGTTTTTGATTTCAATTTCAATTACTTTGGTGAATGCTTATTCTTTTTTCATGTAATCTTGTTTATATTAATTGTTTTTATTGACTATTTCCATATTATGATTTTGATTTCAATTTAGTTATTGTCTCACATAATAATTTATATTATTACTATGCACATCTAATCTTTTTAGGGTTAGGGATCAAGAATAAGAGTAGCATAACTTTAATGAATTATTAATTAAAACTTAGGTAATATGATTCACTAATAATTAGATTAATAAAAAAATTAACTCATCCTTTCTTCATGATCCTTATCCTAGTAATTACATATGAGGGAACAATTGGAACAAATTATGTTAAGGCCATTGAATTTTAATTTTTCTTCAAATCTAAAAATTTGTAAATAATGCACCTTAATTTATGACTATTTCTAGACCAAAGAAATATTTTTTAATCTAAGTAGATTTAATTATTTTAACCAAAATCAATTCTTGATCCATAATGAAATTTTTGGCCTAAGTAATCATATATTTATAGGTTATACTTAAGGATATATTCTGAAAAAGATCCCTGAAATTGATCTTATAGACTTACTTAATCCATTATAAGTTAATTCAATTGTCTTCAATAACCCAACTCTATAAAATTAAAATTAGGAATACACTAGTAGGTTTAAATCCTTAGGTATGACCCATTACTATCATTTCCCTATAGATTTGACCCTATAATACCACTATTTTTTGAATCCGCATAGTAATATTATTTGGGTAAAACCATAAATTTTAATTTTTCCACTCTATATAGAAGTAACGACACTATGTGGGCACATCATTCCTCATAAAAAATAAAATAAAACCTCAAGTCTAGTAAAAAAATAAATCACTGTCAACCTTTCATCATAATAGAGATCTAATATGATATTTAAGAAGAAGGAATCGAGATGATCAATTTATGAAAACTTCTCAAAAACATCCACCATCCATGAGAAATCTGGCATCAATCAAGGGTATGTTTTTAACACATCGAAAACCACCTCTGTTATAGAAATAATTCAATAATTAATCATTATATATAATTTAAATTCATAAATCATGTAATTTTATTTCAGATATATGATTTATTTAAATGGAAGAAGGGTATATCTCAAAGAAACCCAAATAATGGAGGTTTTTAGATCACATACCTTAATTCTTGATCAATAAAACTCTTAGATACACTGGAATCAATATTGAGAGGAAGCTAAAATATTGAGGAATTCTAGATGAGTATCATGATTATAGGGTATTTCATTTAAAGAAGAAAAGGTAAAAATGGGAAATTAGGGCATGTTAAAGTGTATTTTTTTATAATTATTTCATGTCCATATGGTTTGGTCACATGGTTTATCAAACTATGTGTTAATCATGTCTTTGACCTCTAGACCATGTCACATGATTTTTTAGGTGAGAAAATATGATTTGTTAAAATATTTTCCTTAACCATGCACCGCACTATATGCCTCTACCATTAATAATACGATTTCCTAGAGAATCATCATGGTTTGGGTAAACCATTCTTAAACTGTGGACCTTAAAAAAGGTCATTAAAACACTATAAAACCATATAGAAACCCATGGAACTCAACCTATTAAATTTATAGTTAAAACACATGATTAAAGGATGAAATTAAATCCTAATATATATAAAAATAAACTCATTATAATCACCCCCTCTAAATACTTTTCAACCATGTAAACAATCTCCAGGCATCATTTTTTAACAACTCATGCCACTAAGCCCAAATATATACTTCCAACTCCCAAGTCTCCTCATGTATCCGTCCATAGCACCATAAAACCAATAATAGTGGAACTATATTCCTTCATAATAATTTATCACTCCTTTAGACTGTATGAATCAGTCTATCCTCGTATAATGCATTTGGATCTAGCTCTGCATCCTCACAATCGATCATGTGCACAGGATTAGGCATGTGCCTCTGAATAAAAGACATATAAAATGTATCATTCATACCTTGGTAGTGAGAAAGAAGATCTATATTTTACTCCACTATTCTAATACACTTTATGATCTTGAATGGCCCCACATAATGTGGTGTTATCTTCCCTTTATCTATAAAACTTTAATGAACCAATCGAGGAGTCACTCTTAAAAAAACTCGATCACCTCTATTAATCTCCAAATGTCTCTTCCTATATTGATCATAAGATCTATATTTTATTTAAGATATGATCAACCTCTTATTAATAAGATACATGCTTTTAGAGGTCTCTTTTACCATATTGGACCCCACAACTACTACCTCATCAACCTCATGCTAGCAAAGTAGTGAACGACATAGTCTACCATAAAGAGCCTCATAATGATCCATCTAAATTTAATACTGGATAATTTTTTTAATAAAACTCAAACAAGTCTAGGTGATCATCCAAAGATCCTCTAAAATTAAAAACTTATGTGAGAAGAATATCCACCAACATCTAAATTGTATGTTCTGATTATCCATCGGTCTGGGGATAGTATGTTATGATCAATCTCAGCTGAGTTTCTAAGTCCTTTTAAAAAACCTACCAAAATAACAATGTAAAATGTATATATCTATCAGATATAACAATCAAGGTAACTACATGAAATAATACAATCTATTGGACATATATTATTCTTATCTTACTTATTAAGTGAGTATTATGGATCGATAAGAAATGATAAAATATTATTAGCTGATCAAAAATCACCCAAACAGCATCATGGATCCTCAAGGTCCTAGGTGACCCCATCACAAATTCCATCATGATTTCATCCCAATTCCATATAGGAACATTAAGTTGTTGGAGTAAACCCACAGGGATATTCTTCTCACCCTTTATACTCTAGAAGGTAAGGCATCAGTAAATGAATATAACAATGTCTTTGTTCGTCCTTGTCTAATAGAACTACTGCCTAAATCCATGGTATATTTTTTTTACTCTAGGATGCAATACCCACTTTGAGGAATGTAAATATAATATCATTTATTCCCTAATAGAATCAGGGACTACATCTCTACCATGTACTAGTGTCATATCATCATTATCAAATAACCACCTAGGTATCAGGTCTCCACCTAATAATTGTTTCCTCATCACAACACACTCTGGGTCAGATTCTTAATTATCCTTCACCTTGTATACTATGGAGGATATGGTCACTAATAGGATGCATGTAATTGATCCCTTTTCCAAGAATTCATCTATCTTCCAAAAGGCCAACAAGCTCATTAGGTGTAAATGTTTCTTTGAATTCCATTCACCAATATCTTATTCCACGAACATCTTATGGATAAAATCATATATAATAAGTTACCTTTACCTAGTTAATAAGCCATATAAAATTTTAATGTATTCAAGTTCACTAACTAGGGCCTCTACCTAAAATTTAGATCTTGTTATGTGAAGATATAGAGGATACTCTTGTGGTTCATGTTGACAACAAACTTCAAAACAAAGAGATAGTTTCACCAACATTACAAATCATAGAAAATATATTCCAGATCCAAGTCATGGAAAGGATATTTCCTCTCATGGAGTCACAGAATACATGACCCATAAGATACTATCTAATCCCTCTACAAAAATTCTACCCCCAAACTAACTTCTCATGCATCAGAATATATGGTATATCCAATCCATGTCTCAACCCTAGTATCCCAAACCAACTTCTCATGCATCGACCCCAGTATCCAAAATCTAGCGGATACTTTTATATATTTCTAAAAAATACAGTGAATCTCATCTCAAAGGACTAATCAGTTTAGTAGTATTGAAGAACCAAATACATACATGATTCTTATATTACATTAGAAATATAAAATACATAGAATAAGAAACATTCACACATCCATTATGTTATTCATTATATTATTTTCATATCCTAAGGAAAATAAGAAAATAAAGGGTGATCTCAAATGATCATTATGGGTTACATATAGTAGAATCTATCATGAGTGAATAAGGAAAAATCAATATATAAAGGTAAATAACTAAAACACACATTCTATTTATTCAATTACTTGAGAAAAAATGCATCCATGGATAGTATAAATATATAAATATCATGGATAATAATAACTAAACTCTCAATGAAGTAAATGATTAATATTGGATATCATGATCTCAGACATCATAATATCTTTAATAACAATTCCTTGTGCCAAGATAGTTTAATTGGTCGGTAGGTATGCACCAAAAACCCATTTAAGAAGGATAGACATCTGGTTTGTCTCATGAGACAAATTAATGAATCGAGGGGCTATATAATTTTAGGTCCCACCCATCACATAATTTCTAATAAATTTATTATATATTTAATGATAAATTTAATTCATAAAAAATATTTATTATCAATAAATATTCATATTTATTAAAGGATATGGGATATTAATATTTCCCCAATCAATCAAACAATTTTCATAACAAAACACCCTATATAGAAATGGTATACGATTTAGTAAATAATCAAATCCATGATATATAAAATATGGATATTTAAGAGAAATATAATGTTCTATGAAAAATTATTATAAGAAAGTGAATGTTTTAAGAAAAATTTATTGACCACAAAATTAATAAGAGATAAAATATGACTTTCAATTCATCAAAAATATAGTTTTTATAGTAAAATCATGTCTTTTGTAAGATGGAAGAGAAATATTAAAATAATTTTTCATTAAATAATTATTTTTAACCATTTAAGTCTTATATAATAAGATAAATATTTTAAAATGGATATCGTTGTTGTAAATTCCATTAATGAATTATGTGTCAAAAAGAAAACATTCCTTTTTAATTTTTGTAAATAAATTCAAAAATGACCTTTTCAAAAAACTTTAAAAATATTAAAATAAAATATTTTAAACATTAAAGTATGAAATAAAATTTACTTTATAAATATTTTGAGTAAATAAAATGTAATTTTGTAAAAATTTGAAAAATATGGACATGTAAGAAAAATATACCCAATTAAAAAGATAAATAAGATAGGATTTTCTTTAAAACATTTATTTTCTTGATTTAATTTCCAAAGAAAGGTAAAGTAGGAAGAAAACAAGGAAACTTATTAAATATACAAAGTATAAGAAATTAGATTAATTTTATAAAAGATATATTATAATATTCCTTCAATGAAAATAAAGAAAATACTAAAAAGGAGTTTGTTAAAATAAATCCTTACCACTTTGGTAAATTTTAAATTGAAATTAATTAAAGGTATAAAATTTAATTGAAAAATTAAGAATCATTCATAAATATAAATTCATGATAAATATATCTAATTGGTAGTATATACACCACATAAAATAAAATATGTTCATAATACCAAAATGACTCAATAGAGTGAAAATTAAGATGACAACCCTTATAGTGATAATATCATCAATATGAGAATTAATCAATGAATTAATTATTTGTGAAAAATATAAATCCACATAAAACAAATTGTAATAAAAAATAATAAAATAATAGTTCATTTCACAAATAATCATGGCATGATAAATTCAATTAAGTACAAGTATAACCAAATAAATGGAATTGATTTAAGAAACACCTTACCACGTAGTAACTTTCAAATCAAACCCCCTGGATGAAACAATTTTAATTGTAACATAAAATAACATTAATTATGAATGATTCATGATGAAAATATAAAATATCATTATAATCACATGTAAAATAAATTAGGTGAATAATATTAAAATATGACTCAATGAAGGGAAATTGAGATGAAATATTTTATAAAGATCATACCATTGAAGTGAAAATTAATGAATGAAGTAATTATGTGTGATAAATTTAAATCCACATAGTATAACTAAAAATATATCATAAAATAATAAAATTTAATTTTAAATATAATCTTGACATAATATAATCAACTAATAAGTGATATAACTCAATAAAAGTAAATTGAGTTATAAAATCCCTTACCTCATGTCCAAATTTCCTCGTAAGTGATTTTATACTCCTTTATAATAAATTTAAATTTAATATAATTATATAAAATAACTATATAAAAATATATAATATCATATATGATCCATTTATAACATCTTATCACCTGTTTATTAACAATATTTTATTATAATCATTATTTCAGGGGTTAATTGCTTCATTTTTTCATGAGAATTTTAGTTGGGTAGTTCTGGTCCTTATAATTTTTTTATGGTTCCATAGTATGATGAATTTTAATCATGATATAAATATAATATATATTCATTTATATATATTTAGATTTATCCATAAAATTTAAAGACATAAAAATTAATTACATCATTCATGGAGACAGTATGTCATACATACGCATGAACGTTGTTTTAACTTTTTCAATAGATGGAAAAAAATAAATATAAATAATAATTAAAGTTTAAAAAAATCATTATTATATCATATATATCATTTATATTAATTAAAATCTATCCTTATTACCATCCATGTAGAGTGGAAATGAAAAATGGATCACATTGTTTCACGGAGGTGGTAGTCTACACATACGCACGAGTGACGTTATCGTTTTCTAATAGATTGGAAAGTAAGAAGGTAGATATGGAATTATAATTTTAGAATAATAATTATTTAATAAATATAATATATATTCATTATTTATATATTTAGAATAATCCAAGTAAACTGGTAAAGAAAAAAATTACACCACTATGTGGATAGGTAAGTCATACGTACGCACGAGCAATGTTTTCACTTTCCATATGATGGAAAATATATAGAAAATGGATTTCCCATATTCATAATAACAATTGAGTTTATTTAAGATACTTAATTCATTATTTTATAATAGATACCATATATTTATAGGAGGTTTAAGAAGAAATAAAACTAAAAGAACATGGTTAAGAGTTATGCCTCTCTTCTGAGAAACTTCTTTTAAATTACAAATTAATCATTTAAAGGATGGTATTTTAGAAAGAAAATAATATATATGATGTGGAGAAGGAATATATGAATGTATTATGGTAGTTATTTCCTGAGATATAAGGATCATGAAGTGTGGATAATAGAGTAGAGGTGGTATCCTTTTATAGGGAGGGAAAACACACTTAGGATTACTTAAAAGATTAAATTATATATATATATATCATAATCATGTCAAGTGGTACCAAGACACCCAAAATTAAAATATAAGATAATATAGGGTCTAAATAAAAGTAATAAATAATATTTGGGAAAGTTTTGGACACATTTTAATCCTTATCTTTTGGTTAAACAATTGTAAACCCATTTTAACCTTAACTATAATAATTTAACTTTTCACTATGACAAGTTAATTTTATAAAAAAAATAAATGGGGTATTATAAAATAATATTTAAATTATTATTATAAATTTTAAATATATTTTATTATATTTAATTTCTCTATTTTTTCTAAATTACTTTCAATATAAGAATAAAAAAATTCATGAAAAATAGTTTTTAGGAAAATACTTGATTTAAGAATAAAAAACATTTTAATTTAAAATAATGAAATAAATTGGTTTCCATGAATGATATTGGTTAAATAATAAAAAAATTATAATTTTTTATAAATCCAAATTTTAATTTAATCTTCTTACTATTCCAATAAATGTAAATACTCAAAAATAGTTTTAAATTTGAATAAAATATAACTTATCTTCTCAAAAGTCAATCTTGGGTACCGAATTTAAAAATATTATTTTAAAATAAATTATTTAAATCCTTAAATAGATATTTTTCTGAAAAAAACTCATAAAATTGGATAAATATGTGTGTAAGAGATATTTTAATGCTTTAACCCATAGTTTTAATCTAGTTTTTTCTGATTTACCCTTACCAAGGTGACATATATTTTCCACATTTATTATTCATAATGACTAAAAATTATGTTGAACTTATTAAATAATATTAAATATTATAATTATAAATATGGAATTGATTTTATCAAATTCAATTAACATAATAAACATAATTTAATTAAAATTAAACCCATAAAACACGATGAAAAGCGGTTTTCCAGAAACAAATCTTCTTAAGTGTAAAATGCTTTTACACTAAAATAAAACGTTAAATTGATTAAAATGACATTAATATAATTATTCGTAATATATATTAACTAATTTTACTTTTAATACATTTCATTAAAAAATGTAACTTTTCATATTCTTGAAACAAAAAAATAGTTTCCAATAAAAATTAGTATTTTCTACTATTCACTAAAAAATTAATCTTTTCAGAAAAATCCAAAAATTTCACCCTAAGTTAATTTTTATATGATGAATACAAAATTGATATCCAGTTTTCAAAATAAAATTTTTAAAATTGTTAGAAATTAGTTATAATATTCATAAACAAAACACCATAAAAACTATTTTTGAAGAAAATATATTTTCAAAACCTAAAATGACTTCACTATAAAAATTGAGTACATATTTATTTTAAATTAATAAATTTATTTTATTTATATATAAAAATTTTTGAATGTGTTTTGTAATGTATTTAATAATTTTCATACTACCAGTTTTAATGGCTATATAATAATGGTCACATTTAAATAATAATATTTTAATAGTATGTCGTGGTTCTTTTAAACTCGATATTGTATGAAATGCAAGATATCAAAGAAATTAAATTTATTTGAAGATAAATATATCATAAAATCTCAAGGTGTTACATTTTACCCCCTTAAATAAATTTCACCATCAAAATTTTATCTTGGTTATAAAAGGTTCAACCTTTTTTTTAAACATGCATCATATATAGGGATAATAAAACTTCTTTTGAAAAGGGAAAGTGAGAAACATAAAGGTTACCTGAAATATCACATTATCGGGTTCCCAAATTAAGATAAAATTGGTGGGAAGTTAGATTATATATGTGGAGGAGAAAATTGATTTCCAAGGACTAATAGTTAGTGATAGAGAACATAGTGATGATAAATTTAACGACAACAAAACCATAAATCATTGATTTTTGAAAAACGTCATTGATTCATCAGAAATAAATGTAATATGATAATTTTTTCATTTCAATATATTTTTCATAGAGTTAAGGAATTCCATTACCAACTATACTAATAAAATAAGGAAATATACTTACCTAAAAAGTATAATTTCATTCTTTAATCAATTTCCATTATAATCTCATATCTTTCTCCAAACGATGAGTATTATAGATGAATTTTTCATTCTTGGACCACTAAAATCTACTTCCAATGAATCACATAATTTAAAAAATAATAACAATATATTCCCTCTTTTTTTAATAAAACCAAAATAGTTATCACATTATAAGATAATACCCAAATTTAATAAACCTTCATATAAATAAATAATACATTAATCTCAAAAATTCAATAATAAAAGAAAATGTTTAACATAGATCATCCCATAAATAAACAACTATATATCCCAAATAAACTCAATAGACTTAACATTAAAGAAAGTTTTAACCTTAAAAGTTATCTCATACCCTTTAGATTACATCTCCAAAAACATAAGAGTATTTTTTCTAGATAATCATTTATGTTAAACCTAAAGGATATAAATACCACAACCAAATATAAAATCTCTTGAAATATCATTAATCACCTTAAAATACTAACAATACAAAAATATATGATTCTGTAATATTTTTCCCAAAATCAACTTAATCTTTATCCATTAAATAACTTAAGAAAAAATATCATACTAACCAGAACATCACATAGGCCAGTGGTGGATGTTGCACCCTTTCCACCCTTCGGTTTTGGGTTCAAGACCCACGGACCTTTGGATGCAATGAGTTGTCACTCAGCCTATGGGTTTTCCTTTTTTTAAACTATATTAATATAATTACTATAACATTACTAAAAATATAATGAACATCCTAAAAAATAAATTTAATCATCAAATCACTTTTTAACCAAAAAGGTATTCTATACAACTTATTTTTTTCACAAAATAAAATAATCTGAGTTGACTATTATTACCTTAACATTAATGATACTATTTAATCTAAAGGTTATCATTGACTTTAAACTTATGTCCACAAAATATATAATCATTATTCATCAAATAAGCTTCTCACTAAAACATATACTAAACCAAAGGATTGTATTCCCATAATTTCACCAAAAATATCATTAATAATATAAAAACTACCATCATATAAAGCCTCAAAAGTGGTATTTATGCCTTTAGAATTATTATCAACCTTAAACTTATCAACCTAAGACACTTTAGTTTTATACCATATCACTATTTTATATTATAGTTTTCTATAAGTTCTATTATCTCATTCATAATAATGGTTCATAAAGAAAATATGAATTAACCTAATTATATCCCCTGGGAGTTTTAATCTAGGTGCACTGTAAAGGTACATTTTTCTTGCACCAGATGATGGTTGAGATATACTCAACCATATATTTTAGAGGTTATTACCACTCTATGTATCTATTCCAAAAGAAAATACACTTTTAGTATCCAAATGGGGATATATTTCTAAGATAACCACATAATTTATACATTACCAAAACTTTAGGATGTTATCTTATACTTAGTCTTATGATGAAATTATATTATAGGGTTATTTTTCATAATCTATGTTTTCCAACATCTAGTTACCAAGGTTTCTACTAAAATTTCTCTAATCCAACTATAAATACCCTAAACCTAGTAGACTATAGATGATGGTTAATTTATTACATTATCATAAGATGCAAGGGATTTTCTCCCAAATGACCATTTATTTTAGTAATCTTGAAGAACCAGATACGTACATGATTCTCATATTATATTGGGAATATAAAATATATAGCATAAGAAAAATTCTTTAATACTTGATATTATTCATAATATCCTTATTAATATCTTGGGAAAATGAAAACAGATAAAGGGTGAGCTCAAATGCTCAGTAAGGTTATGTAAAGCATAAGACATCATGAGTAAATAAGTCATAATCAATATAGTAATGTAAAAAATATAAAAATACATTTTATTTAATCAATAACTTTAGGGTGAAAATGAATACATGTATAATATCAATGGATTAATCTCATGGATAATAATAATTTAATTCTCAATAATGGAAATTCTTAATATTGGAATTTAAGATATCAGACGTCATGATATCTTTACCATCATGACCTTGCACAAAGATAGTTTAATTGATGGGTAGTTGAGCACCAAAAACCCATTTAATAAGACTAGATAAGTGGTTTCTCTCATGAGACCTATCTATGCATTAAAGAGCTATAGAATTTTGGGCTTCACCCATAAATTCATATCTAATGAATTCTTTATTTATTGAATGTTTAATTTAATTCATAAACAATATGGCTTATCAATAAATATCAATATTGATTAAAGGATATAAAATATCAAGATCTCCATAGTCAAGCAAATAACATTCATAAAAAAACACCATATATATAAATGGTATATTGTTTAAGAAATAATCATATCCATGATACAAAGAATATATATATTTAAGATAAATTTAATGTTCAGTGAAAAATGATTATAAGAAATTAAATATTTCAAGAGAATATAAAGTCCAAAAAATTAATAAGAGATAAAATATGAATTTTGATTCATCAAAAATATAGATTTTTTAGTAAAATAAAGTATTTTATTAAAATGGAAGATAAATATTAAAAAAATCATTAAATATTTTTATTAGTAAAACCACTGAAATCTTATATAATATGTTAAATATCATAAAAATTTTATAGTAGTGGAATGGTTTGTTAACAATATATACATTAAAAAACATTCCTTTTGACTTTTTATAATGAAATTAAAAAATTAATCTTTTAGAAATTGTTAGAAATATTACTTTAAAACCTTGTAAAATTTCAATAATAACTTAAAATTTTCTTAATAAATATTATTGAGTAAATAAAAAAATTGTAAAATAATTTTGAAAAATATGGACATTGAAGAAAATTATATCTCATCAAAAAGAGAAATAAGATCGGATTTTATTTTAAACATTTATTTTATTAATTAAAGTTCTAGAGAGTGGAAAAATTTTAAGAAAAAAAGGAAACCATTTAAATATCCAAAGGATAAGAAAATTGATAAATTTTATGAATGATATATTATAATATTCCTTAAATGAAAATAAAGGCAATCCTAAAAATGATATTGTTAAAATAAATTCTTACCTCTTTGGTAACATTTAAATTAAAACACCTTTAAAGTATATAATTGAATTGAAACATTAATCATCATTAATAAATATATATTCATGTTAAATAAATAAAATGGGTAGTATATACACCACATAAAATTAAATAGGTGTATAATACTAAATATGTCTCAATGGAGTGGAAATTGAGATGAAATCCCTTACAAAGATCATAATGTTGAAGTGAGAATTAATAAATAAATAAATTATGGGTAAAAAGTGTAAATCCAAAAAAAAAGATAAAACATAATAAAATCATAAGTCATTTCACATATAATCATGGAAGAACGTATTCAATGAATTATAAGTATACCCTAATGAATGGAAATTGAGTTAATAAATCTATTATCACTTTGTAACTTTCTAGTCAAACCCCCCTGTATAAAAAAATTTGAAAAAATAACTTAAAATAACATGAAGTATGAATGATCTATGATATAACATGTAAAAAAGGTAATTATATGCACTATGTAAAATATATTATGTGAAAAACAAAAAAAATGACACAATGGAGGGAAATTAAGATGAAATCCCTTACAAAGATCATGTTGTTGAAGTGACAATTAATCAATGAAGTGGTTATGTGTGAAAAATTTAAATTAAAAAAATATAATTTTAAATATATAATAAAATTTCATTTCATAAATAATCTTGACATAATAGAATTAATGAAGTAGTTATATAACCCAATAAAAGGAAACTGATTTATGAAATCTCATGCCTCAAGTTTAACTTGCATCATAAGTGATTTTGACCTCCATTAAAATAAATTTAAATTTATTATAATTATATAACAGAACCATATAAATATCTAAAATATCATTTATGATCCATTTATAACATTTTATAAACCATTTGTTAACAATATTTTATTATTGTCATTATTTTGAGTGTCAACAGCTTCGATTTCATAAGAATTTTGGTTCGGTAATTCTGATCCCTGTACTTTGATTATGATTTCATCCTCTCAAAAATATTAATATTGAAATAAATAAAATATTTATTCTTTATATATTTATATATATATATATATATTCTTACATAAAAGGAAAATATATAAAATTTAATTACACCATTCATAAAGATGGTAGGTCGTACGTACTCATGAACGTTGTTTTCACTTTTTCGATAGATGGGATAAAATAAAGGAAAATTATAATTCAACTTTATAGAATAATTATTATATCAAATATATTATATATATTTATTAAATCTATAATTATTATGATATATGTAAATAGTAATTGAAAAATGTATCACACCACTTCGTGGAGGTGGTATCCACACGTATGCACGAGCGACGTTATCATTTTCCAATGGATTGGAAGGTTAGAAGGTAGATATGAAATTATAATTTTAGAATCATAATTAGTTCATAAATATTAAATATATTAATTATTTAAATATTTATAACCATCCAATTAAAGTGGCGTTGAAAAAATAATTACATTTTTATGTGGAGAAGGTAAGTTGTACGTACGCACAAGTGATGTTTTCACTTTCCATAAGATGGAAAATTGTGTAAAATGGTTGTACCATAATAATAATAAAAATTAAGTATATTTAAGATAATGAATTAATTATTTTATAATGTATATCATATATTTATATGAGGTAAAAAAATAAATAAAATTAAAAGAACTCAATTAAGAGTTCAACCTCTTTGTTGAGAAACCTATTTTGGATTAAAACTCAGGCCTTAAAAGGATAGTCTTTTAGAAAGACTAGAAGCTCTAAGAAATGGGTAAGGAAGTTGTGAAATTATTATGGTAGGTATTTTATGATCTATAAGGATCATGAATAGTGTATATTAAAAGATATATGGTATTCTTTTATAGGGGAGAGAAAGGAAATTCTTGGAATTACTTAAAATATTGAATAATATATATATAAATCATAATCATGTCAAGTGGAACCAAGGCACCCCAAATTCAAATATACGGTATTATAAGGTTTAAATAAACTCAACTAACAACATTTTTTGAAGTTTGGTATACACTTTAATCCTTCTATTCAAGTTAAACCACTTTAAAACCATTTTAACCTACACTGTGATAATTTAACTTTTTACCATGATAAATTAATTATATGACCAAAAAATAAAATAGGTCTTCTAAAAATAATTAAATGATGATTATAAATTTTTAATCCATTTTTTATATTTAATTTATATAGGTGGTAAAAATTACTTTTAATATAAGAATACAAAATGCATAAGAAAATTTTCTAGGAAAATGCATGATTTAAGAGTAGAAATAATTTTACATCAAAATAAAGTAATAAATTAGTCTCCATGAATTTTATTCATAAAATAAAAAAAAAGTTTTTTAGGATTTTTTATCAATCAAAAATATAATTTCATCTTCTGACCATTCCATTAAATTTAAAGACAAAAAATAGTTTTTAATTTGAATAATATATAACTTATCTTCACAAAAGTCATGCTTGGCTACCCAGTTTCAAAATAATGTTTTAAAATAAATTATTTAACTCATTAAATAGATATTTTTATTATAAGAACTTATCCAATAGGATAAATACATTTTTTAGAGATATTTTTCAACTTTAACTCTTAGTTTTAACCCATTTCTACCGCATTTACTCATACCGAGTTGACAAATATTTACCATGATTACTATTCATAATGACAAAAACTTAAGTTGACTTTATTACTTCAAATTAATTATAATAATTAAAAAAATTAAATATATTTTATCAAATTAAATTCACCTAAGTGTCATGATTTAAATTTAAATTTAAACCCATAAAACATAATGAAAATCGGTTTTCCAAAAAAATGCCTTCTCAAGTGTAAAAGGTTTTTATAAAAAAATAAATCATGAAATTGATTACAATTATCTTAATATAAATATTAATAATATAAATAAAGTAATTTTACTTTTAATACATTTTATAATAAAATGGAACTTTTTAAATGCCTAAAATAAAAAGATAGTTTTCAATAAAAATTAGTATTTTCTATTATTCACCGAAAATGTAATCTTTTCAAAAAAACCAAAAATTTCATATTAAGTTAATTTTTATATGATAAATAAAAAAATATATATATATTTTTCAAATAAAATTTTTAAAATTTGTATAAATTAACTATAATATTCACACACAAGATGCCATAAAAACCATTTTTTATAAAAAAAATTTGAAACATAAAATGACTTTATTAAAAATTTGAATAATTATTTATTATAAATTAATCAATTTATTTTAATTATAAAAAACCTTCATAAATATTTTTTATAATGAAATTATTCCTATTCATAACTCTAATTTTAATGGCTATGATATAATAGTTATGTTTAAATAATTATATTTAATAGTATATCGTAATTATTTTAAACTTGATGTTGTGTGTAACACAATCTATCAAAGAAATTAAATTTATTTAAAGAGAAATATATCATAAAATATCAGGGTCTTATATTATATTACTCTTAAATAAATTTTTCCCTTATGATTTTATCTTGTTCATCAAATGTTAATCCTTTTTTAAAAACTAACACCATACATAGGGTTAATAAAACTTCTTTTGAAAAGGGAAAGTGAGAAACATAAAGGTTACCTGAAATATCACATAATTTGGTTCCTAGATATGGAGAACATTTTTCAGAAGTTAAATTATATACATGGAAGTGAAAACTTCCATCCAAGGATTAATAAATAGTAATAAAAAATATAGTCATGAGAAGGTTAACATACACAAAACCATAAATCAGTTAGGTTTGAAAAATAACATTAGTTAATTATAAATGAATGTAATAGGATAAATTTTGTATTTCATGATCCATTTCCTATAGTTTAGAAATTATTTTACCATATATTCTAATAACAAAAGGAAATATACTTTCCTACTGATTATTAGTTCATCCTTTAATCAATGTCCACTACAATATCATATTTTTCTCTAAATGATGAGTATTCAAGATCAATTTTTCATGCCTAAAGTTCTTAAATTAACTTCTAATTGTTGGGAAAAAGTTGGATAGATGATGTTTTCAAATGATGAATGAAGTTTTTTAAGGAAATTTTATTTT
The DNA here is from genome assembly GCA_963277665.1 of Viscum album. Lineage (NCBI taxonomy): Eukaryota > Viridiplantae > Streptophyta > Magnoliopsida > Santalales > Viscaceae > Viscum > Viscum album. The sequence goes on along the minus strand of OY728147.1, from coordinate 108,962,166 downwards.
ATTTTTTCAAGAAAATAAATCACCTCACCTTGTATTTTTTGGTGATCTAACTAACCACTATATTCAAGAAATCATACTCACAATACTTAAGAAAGTACATCGTATTGAGAATATGTAATATGGAGGAAAAGGTTCATCAGACTCACCTTGGGTCTAGAATGAAAGGAAGATCATAATGAGGATTAGAGTCTAGATGACCCTGATAAAACTGATGATGATTTTTTGTTTTTTAATTCACAAAATTAATAATTTTTCTAAGAACTTGTGATGAAATCCTTATGAAGTAAATGGGGAGAATGGGTGTTATTAAATTTATTGAGTATTGTTTAGAAAGAAGAAAGTTTTTGAGGAATGGGAAGTCACAATAATTTCCATTAAAAGTCATACTAAGCTAAAGTTGATCCCAAATTTATTTAAATTCATTATAAAATCATGATACAAGTAGATGTTTGTGAAAGAAGAAAGTTGATGAAGTCAACTTTTTTCAATCTCAGTCCATCAGTATCAGAACATTAGATATAGATTTTTTTTAAGGCTGGTGAGGATGATCATAATGTGGGAAACTGGAGGTGGTGGTTTTTAGTCAAACCAATAAGACACAAGATACAAATATTCAAAGAAATAATTTGGGTGTTGAATGTTCATTGGTATCATAATCAGAAAAAGAAATAATTTAGTAAAAATGTTTCATCAGATGTGGTGTGCCACCGATCATTGGAGTGACCCCAATATCGATCATCAGATATAATAATTGTTGAAAAATAATTAGTGATAGAATTTTTATTTGTGGGAAATTTTCAGGACCATTAAGAAGAAAAGAAATTGGTTGTTATTCAGACTGATGAATGTGGAGAAGAAGAAAAACTTTTTGTGGCCAATATAAAGAATAAAATCAGAGATTAATCAATGATATAGTTAACCATTTTCATCAAGATAAATTTTTTATTTTTTTATTTAACAATTGAGTCAAGATAAAATAATAAATCTGATATTTTTTCATTTGGGGAATGAGACAAAGTATATTTCATCTTATTTTTTCAATTGGGTCAAGAGCCATTGAGCTGGAGATGAAATTGATGACTTCATTGGACATAATATCATTGATCTGGGAAAAGAAGAAAAGTATAATTTCTTGAATCTTATCAAAGTGTTTTCAAGGGGATCAAAGAAGTGGTTAAAGAAGTTTGAATAATTATTTTCATATTTTTTTTTTGGTGTAGAGCGACACAATGAATAATCTGTTTTCTCCATCATAATGAAGAAATCAGAATGAGAAGTTCATTTAGAGAATCAAAATGAGAATATATTTTTTTCGTTAATTGGTGTAGAGAAACATAATGAATAATATAATTTATTCATCATAATTAGGATATAGTATTAGGTAATTAGAATTAGACTAAAGTATTTAAAGAAATTATGAAGTGAAATAAAGTTTTGAGAATATTCGATAAGAGTATATAAGTGTTGAAAAAGTAAAGATACACCCGAAATTCACGGATAATTTATGTTATGGGAAATTTAGTTGAGAAAGAAAATTTTAAAAATCCTACCCCAATTATTTTTGGTTCACTTATAAATAGAAGAAGTACTTTGAAATTTTTTGGCTCTTGTACTATTTTGAACAAAGGAAGAGAGAGTGTCTCTAAAGTTCTAGGGAGAAGAATTTTTAAGTTTTTGCTTTCCTAAGAAATTTTTCTAGACAAAATAAGAAAGGATAAGAGATAGGATTATAATCAGAGTTTTTAGAATTAGACTGAGAAATCAGATGTGGATTTCTAGAATGAGGAAAAAACAGTTCAGAATTATCTCAATTGTATTCTGACATAATTATATTTTTTTATTAAGAAATTGGATTGGGTAATCAGATTAGGAAATCAAAATAAGTATCATTATGAATTCTAGGAAATTTCTTTCTTTCTATTGGGTAAGGAACCGAAGAATTGTTTTTTAAGATCTTATTTGTGAAAGTTGATCAAGCAGCACTGTAACATGTTTGTTACACAAATTTTATTACATCATTTCATGTTACTTGAAGAACGTGAACTATTGTATTGAAAATAGTATTACAAAAGTGTAAGGTCATATCCTACCCATTGTATTCCATACAAAAGGATTATTTTCTAGTGGATTTTGTGGTAATGGATTATTTCCAAACCATACCAAGGACATAGAAACTCTTGTTGAGTAGTTAAACTTATAAATTATTATGTTCTTATGGATGTGTGTTGGTTTTTTCATAAAGGTAAAAACGCTTTAATAGTAGGTTAAGGTTGTTTAATAAGGAATAAAAATAAAAATAAAAATATATCACTGATTCATCTCCTCTCCTATCAGTGATTCATTGATCCTTCTTAGCCATTCTAAATAGGTATCAGAGCTGAAGGTTTCATTTGTTTATTCTTTTCTAAAATTTTTAAAGAGAACTTGTGATGGATAATCTAAATTGTGTAAATAGTAAAGGGATTCTGATCTTCGATTGTAAAAACTATCATATCTAGAAAGATATAATGTTTCCTTATCTTATGTATCTTCGGTATGATGTTCTTAAATATACAACATATGGATTTCCTACTATTTATAATAAATTTTCCCTCATATTTGTTGATAAGAATAATATTAAGAATGATGGAAGAGATAAGATTATTTATTATATACACTTTATGATAATTATTTTTAATAATGAAAGGTGTTTCCATTTCCAATGGTATTTTGGATAATTAGAAAAACATTTATGAAGGTAATACAAATGTAAAGAAGAAAGAATTACAAATCTAGAGGATGAAGTATGAATATCTCAAGATGTGTTAATATGAATCCATCGATGAATTCTTTACCATGGTGAATGACATTTCCATCACTATTACATTTCTTGGTTAAAAGTTAAAATATTATATAATTATTGAAAAGATATTGGTAAGTATTCTTGATAAGTTTGATGTTAAGGTTTCCTCATTGTAAGAAATAGATCCTAAAACATTATATCTAAATGATTTTTATATCACTCTCGTCAATTATGAAATGATATGGGTGAAAGCTATGAAAAGAAGAAAAAAAGTTAACAAAGAAATTTATTTTAAGGCTACTAAGGAGTAAAATTAAAAGAAGATTCTTATTAAAGAAGAATATGGTGATTCTAATTCCAAAAATGAGGTATATAAAAATATTGATAGATTTTTATCCTTATTTTCTAAAAATTTGAGAAGTGGTACTAGTAAATATAGAGGGAAAATTCCCTTGAAATGTTTTGAATGTGGATCCATTGGCAATTTTTCAGCTAATTTTCTTTAAATAAATAAAGAAGAGGATATTGAGTAAGATAATAGAAGGTAGATAAGATCATGTAAGAAATAGGTGATAATTATAAACTTATTCCAAAGAAAAATAAAAAAATTTCTTCAAACCCAAAAGAAGAAGTTTCTTATCTAAAGATTATGAAGAAGAAGATAGTGAAGTTGAATCTGAAAAAATATATTGAAAGGTCTGAGAATAATTTAATTGAAATAGTTAAAAATGAAAATTTTGGAAGTATGAGTTTTGAAGAAGAAGAAACTTGATTATAATTTCATCTGAAAGAATAATTGAAAGCATGTTTGAGAAAAATTGGGAGGCTTGAGAAAGAAATCAAGAAGATAAAAAGTGAATAATCTTAAACAAATAATCAATAATTGTTTCCTGATGATAAATTAAAGTTGCTAGAAGATATTAATTATTTGAATAAATATCTTAAGAAAGAAAATAATCATAATGAACATGTGTATGTAAAGTTGAAGGTAAAAGAAGAATAGTTCGAACTTTTCCTAAAAAACATTCTAAAGATGAACATAGGGTTATAAGTTTTAATAATTATATCTTTGAAGTTGGTAAAATATTGAGAAGTTGTTAAGTCAAAAGTCATCTTTTGAATTTTATGTCTTGTTTTGGAAATCACAATCTATTCATAATTGTTTATTGTACTGACTATGTTTATCGTACTGACAATGTTTATCATACTGACTATGTTTATTGTACTAACTATGTTTATTGTACTGACTATGTTTATCATACTGACCGTGTTTATCATACTGACTATATTTATCATACTAAATAAATCATATTGGCCCTGTCAATCATACAGACTTCGTCAATTGTACTGAATTTTGTGCATCATACTCACTTTTCATCATATCAATACATTACACTAATTAATACTAATAGTACTCATTTTTCTTATATCACATGCATGTTTTTATCCTTTGTCAAAACACATGTTTTATATCAATCATACTCATGATTATCATTTTCATATATCCTTTGTTTTAACCAAAGCAATGTCGTGGAGTTAGTTATAAACTAATCAAAACGATGTTGTGTTTTCTATTTCAATATGACTGTTATAATGCCAGGTGTCCAAGTCCCTCCGAGTTTTCAGGAGAAATATGATCATTGAAGGAAATATGACTATTGGAACCTGAGGCCTATAAATAGGAGATCATTTGAAGTTAAGAATACAACTGAGATACTTTGATCATTCTTTGATTCTATCAAGTTCTAGAGAGAGACGCGGTGACTTCTCTATTGCTTCATGTGAAACCCTTGAAATTACAAAACATGAACGGCTTATTCTTAGTTTTTGTATTCAATAAGTGCTTTTTTTTGCTTTGTTCGACTGATCAGGAGATAACGATCATGGGATGTTGAGGATAGACAGACGGTGCTACTGATATTCATATCGAGGGATTTCATGTGTTTGAAAGACAAAGGTACCGATTACCTGAAAAATTGAGGGCTTGCGAGATATCAAGATAGATGTACTGATCATCCTATCGAGGACTTGTGGGGAAAGCAAGACAGATGTACCGATCATCGTATCGAGGGATTACCAAGGTAGTGGTAAGAAAGACCTCTTATCCTAGGTGAAAGGATACCCTTCTCTTTGGGATAAAATAATTGTAATACTTTTACATTTCCGTTGCTGGTTGTATTAGAAAAAAAATTGTATTGTTTCCTTTCTTCATTTCATATTCAATTGTAATTGTTTCAATTATAATTATACTATTACATATTGTTTTAATAGATTCTATATGCTTTATGGTAGAATCTTTCACTATTATATTACTCTGATTATTGTATTCATTTTAAATACAATTGATTTACATTTATTATAGTATTACATCATATCATACCTTTTATATCCAAGAAAATTGTGGTTAATTGTATTTGTTGTGAATTGTATTAGTTTAAGATAATTTAAACTAATTTCTTAAGTGTTTAAACACAAAGTTTTTAAACCTACAATTCACCCCCCTCTTGTATTATTCAATATAATATACATATAAATCTATATATCTATCCAAAAATTAGTATCAGAGGAGGTTTCCATTGATTTGTATTACTTACTCTATTTTTTAAAATAATAGTGTTTTTATTACAAATTTTTATTTTCAACTACTTACTGCACTAACGTGTGGAGTGGAAAAGATTTTGTTTTATTAAAGGTATGGAATGAATATTGGATTAATTGACAATCTAAATCAAAATAGACCGCATATCTTCGATGTTAGTGATTATGAGTACTGGAGAGATTGAATGAAGGCATTTGTTATTAATACTGGTGTAGACAATTTTATTATGCTTACTGGAGGTTACAAAATCCCTGACAAAGAGGTTAGTACTTTTACTAATCAGGATAAGCAAGAATATCAACTGAATTATAAGGTACGCAATACTCTGTTGTGTTCTATGAATAGGAATATATATAGTTAGATATCATCTTGTAAAGAAGCCAACTGTATTTGGAAGAAATTGGAAGTCACGCATTTTGGTACATCTAAGGTTATAGAAACAAGAAGAGCAATGCTTCGAGAAGAGTATCATGGATTTATTTTTCCTTATAGAGAACCAGTAAGTAAGGTGCAACAAATATTTATGACAATTGTCAATAGTTTACAATCTATGGGAGAAAAAGGTCTTGATGATGAAGCTCTTGTAGACAAGATTATTGACATAATGCCAAATGAATGGGAGCCAAAAACGATAGTTATTAATGAAAACAGAAAATTTTCTCATATTACTATTGATGAACTTTTTGGAACTCTTCTACAGCACGAGACAAGAATGAAAAGAGATGATGATTTCAATAAAAATAAATGTAAATGGAAGTGTATCTTTTACTACTACATCTAAAGCTAAAACACCCAAAATGATAACAAGATACAAAGCTAAGAAAGTTGTTATGTCAGAATCAAGTGATAGTGATCACTCAGATAATGAGTTAGCCAATCTTTCTCAAAGGATGAACAAGATTGTGGGAAAGAAAGACTTTCAATATATATTCAAAATGAAAGATAGGAAGGATAAGAAATATTTATAAGTAAGTTGTTATGAATGAAAGAAAGCGGGTCATATAAGACCTGATTTTCCTTTACTGAAAAGAAAATATATAAAGAAGAAACATTATGAAAAAAATAAGAAAATTTTTTACAAGAAAAAAAATAAAGTCTTGAAGGAAAATGATTCTTGGAGTGTAAGTGGTGGCGATTCATCAGATGATTCTTCAAAATATAAATCTTTAGGACAAAGGAATATTGAACTTATAGCCAGACTACCAATTAAAGATCATTGTTTCATGGCTAAGTTACACAATCCTGAAGATATTACAAATGTATTCTTGAATGAAAATTATACTGATAATAAATATTATGAATCATCAAATGATGAGTCTATGTCATCAGAAGATGATACATTGCCTTTTTATAAAGAAGTGTATAGGTATGCTAAACTACTTGAGAATAAAAATTCTAAACTCAAGAAAAATCTTGATAAATCAAATTCTAGAATTTATATTTTAACTAAAGAAGTGTTAGATCTTTATAATGATCTTGATATGAAAACTTCTGATTTTGAGAGTATTTTAAAAACCCTTGATAAAGTCAATTCTGATAAGGATAAACTTTCTAAGGATCTTGAAAATGTAACTTCTAAGAAAAATATTTTAGAGACTAACTCTTGTTCTAAATACAATGTTTTCAAGGACTTATTTTAAAACTGAAGTCAGAGAAAAAAATTCTTTGAAGAATTGTTTGTCAAACTTTACCTATGGAAAGGAAAAATTTAATAAAATGTATTCTCAAATTTGGACTTTAAGGAATCATTCTGGTTTTGGTTATACTCATTCTAAACCTATTTTTAGTAACAACTATTTTGTTCCTCAAAGTACCCCATTTTGTACTAAGTGTCAATGTGATGGAAACTGGGAAAGAAATTATTCTCTGAATAGAACTTAGTCTTTAGGATTTCATAAAGCTAATTTTTTAAAACAAATGTGGATTCCTAAAATTATTTTATCTAACCCTTCGGAATCCAAAAAAGTTTGGATTCCAAAAAACTATTTATTTCTTTTTTAGGAAAATAAGAAGTGTACCAACAACAAGAACATTTGGTACATGGATAGTGGTTATTCTCAAAACATGACCGGAAATAAAAATTTCTTTGAAAATATTATTGAAACAAAAGGTGGAAAAGTTACCATTAGATATAATGATCAAGGAGATATTTTTGGAATAGGTAATATTAGTTTTCTTAGAAAATTTATAATTTCAAATGTTTTGTTTGTCAAATGTCTTAAGCACAATCTCATTATCATAAGTCAATTATGTGATGAAGGATACCTTGTGAATTTTAGAAATGATAAATGTTTAGTTCACAATTCCAAGGATGAATTCATTATATCTTTCCATAGGCAAGAGAATGTATACACTATTAACTTATAAGACCTTAGGAGCCAAAATTTACCTTTCTTAAGTGAAATAGAAGACCAATCTTGGCTATGGAATAGAAGACTAGGACATTGAAATCTAAGAAACCTTTGTAAACATTCAAAGAAAATACTTATAAAGGATCTACCAGATCTTATATATGATTCTTCAAAGGTATGTGATCCTTGTCAATTTGGAAAGAAATATAAAACTTGATTTAAATCAATCAATGATGTTTCAACTTCCAATGCATTATAGCTAGTGCACATGGATCTTTTTGTTCCTTCACAAACTGGATGCATTGGAGGCAAATACTATGTATTCATTTTAGTTGATGACTTTACTAGATTTACGTGGGTCTATTTTCGAATAAAGAAATCTGAAGCCTTTTTCTATTTAAAAATTTTTAGAGCCCAAGTTAAAAATGAGAAAAACCTACCATTGATAACTATCCATAGTGATCATGGTGGTGAATTTCAAAATTTAGATTTTGAAAATTTTTGTAGTAAGAAAGGTATTACTCACAACTTTTCAGCTCCAATAACTCCTCAGAAAAATGGTGTTATTGAGAGAATAAATCATATTCTTCAGGAAATGACAAGAACCATGTTGAGTAAATACTCAATTGCTAATAATTTTTGGGCGGAAGCTGTTAGTACTACTTGTTATACTATAAATTGTGTTTTAACTAGACCTTTTCATAATAAAACACCTTATGAATTGTGGTTTGGCCAAAAACCTAAAGTTTCATACTTCAAAGTTTTTGGATGAAAAGTATTCATATTGAATACAAAAGACAATCTACATAAATTTCCACCCAAATCAGATGAAGGAATCTTTATAGGCTATTCTACAACTTCTAAGGCTTATAGATTTTTCAACAAAAACTCATGTACTGTTGAAGAGACAGTGCGTGTTAAATTTGAGGAAACTAATCCCTTTGTTTTTAAACAACCTCAACTTACATCCTTGGATGTGTTTTCAAAAACTGATTATCCACCTGTGATAGAAAATCTTTCTGATAAGGAAAATTCTCAAGAAATTATTTCTGAAACTTTTACCCCAAAATATTTTCTACCATACTTTGATGAACAGGTCTTACAAAACCCAAATCAATTGTTTCTTAGGAATCATCTCAGCGATAATATAATTGGTGATGTAAATCAACCTGTAAGAACCAGAAATTTCATGATAAATAAAATAGAACATCTTTCCTTTATTTCTCAATTCGAACCTAAAAGTCCAAGTGAGTCCTTAGGTGATAAAGATTGGATTAAAGCAATGCAAGATGAACTACATGAATTTGAAAGGAATCAAGTCTGGACTTTAGTTGAAAGACCTAAAGAGACAACTGTAATTGGTGTAAAATGGGTCTTCAGAAATAAATGTGATGAAAATGTAATCATTATAAGAAATAAAGTAAGACGTATTGCTAAGGGCTATAATCAACAATAGGGAATAGACTATGAAGAAACATATGCTCTGGTAGCTAGACTTGAATCTATTCGTATTTTATTAGCCTTTGCAGCATACTTTAACTTCAAATTATTTCAAATGGATGTTAAATGTGCTTTTCTAAATGGTTTTGTTAAATAAGAAGTTTTTATTGAAAAACCACATGGTTTTATAGATTCAAAATATCCTAATCATGTTTTTAAACTTAACAAAGCTTTATATGGTCTTAAAAAATCCCCTAGAGCATGGTATGATAGACTTATAGGATTACTTTTACAAAAAAAATTATGAAAAAGGTACAATGGATCCAACCCTTTTTATAAAAATGGAAAATAAAAATGTTTTTATTTTCAAATTTAGGTTGATGACATCATATTTGGGTCAACTCAGCAATCTCTAATTGATTCTTTTACGAATTTAATGAAGTCTGAGTTTGAAATGAGTATGATGGGTGAGTTAACATTCTTTTTAGGTTTTCAAATTTCACAAAAACCAGAAGGAACCTATATATCTCAATATAAGTATATCAAATATTTACTCAAAAAGTATGGATAAGACAATACTAAAAGTATTATCACTCCAATCAGTACCTCAAATACACTTGACCTTGATGAAACTAGGAATCCAGTAGATGAAAAAACTTTTACAGGTATGATAGAAATTTTGTTATACTTGACCGCTAGTCGACCAAACTTAATGTTTTTTGTATTCTTATGTGCAATATACCAATCAAATACAAAAGAGTATCATTTAAAAGTTGTGAAAAGGATCTTTCGGTATTTAAAAGGGACTTTAGATTTAGGGCTTTTCTATTCTTCTAGAAATGATTTTTTTTTAAAGTTTTTCAGATGCTGACTTTGGTGGTTGTAGAATGGATAGAAAGAGTACATCTGGAACATGTCATTTCTTAGGAGATTTCTTAGTTTCTTGGTCATGCAAGAAACAACACTCAGTAGCACTTTCCACTGCTGAAGCTGAATATATAGCAGCTGGAAGTTATTGTGTTCAAGTATTGTAGATGCAATACACACTCACTGATTATGGATTCATCTTTTCCAAAACTCAAATTCTATGTGATAATACTAGTACCATATCCCTTAGTAAAAATCCATCACATCACCCTTGTGCTAAACACATAGATATTAGGCATCACTTTCTTAGGTATCACACACTAAAAGGATATATTATTTTACCTTTCATCGGAACACAAGAACAACTTGCTAACATTTTTAAAAAACCATTATCTTCCGATAGATTTTAATTTATTAAAAAGAAGTTAGGAATGATTACACTAAAATAATCATTCATATCTACTTCATGTTTTACAATTCTCTTTACAATAATAAACTCCTCTTAAAAGGGGGAGAACATTTTTTTCACTTGATGTATTTCTTAATATATTTTTTGACTTTCTGTATCTATTGATTTTCTATTCTACCTTTTTGTTTTTTGTCTTGAAAGTTTGATTATCATTTTATCTTTCTTTTTATAATCTTGTCTACCTGGTTCCGTATTTAATTTGTTTTCAATCAGCATGACCACCTATGGTGACAATTTTTTTTTAATCGGCATGTTAACCTGTGGTAAAAACTTTGTTTTCCATCGGCACGTCAACCTATGGTAACAACTTTGTTTTCCATCAGCACTTCAACCTATGGTAACAAATTTCTTTTCCATCGGCACAACAACCTATGGTAACAACTTTTTTTTCCATTGTAATTTCAACCTATGGTAATAACTTTGTTTTCCATCGGCACGTCAACCTATGGTAACAACTTTGTTTTCCATCGACACTTCAACCTATGGTAACAACTTTGTTTTCCATCAGCACATCAACAAATGGTAACAACTTTGTTTTCCAGTGGCATGTCAACCTATGGTAACAACTTTGTTTTCCATCAGCACGTCAACCTATGGTAACAACTTTGTTTTCCATCGGCATGTCAACCTATGGTAACAAATTTGTTTTCCATCAGCCTGACAACCTATAGAAATAAATTTGTTTTCCATTGGAATGACTACCAATGGTAATGTCTTTGTTTTCCACCAGTCTCACAACTGATCGTTTCCATGTATGCTTCTATTTTATTTTTGTTATTGTATTATACTATGTTAATACTATTAAACCAATGATTTTCTTAGAATATCTGATAGGTACATTATTTCTTTCTTTTGTTTTGTCTTTCTTATGTTTTATTTTTCTCATTTTTTTACCCCTTTAAATCGTAGCCTTTGATTTATATATCTTCCAATCTCAACTATATAAGATCAAAAGTCGTCTTTCTTCACCTATAAATAGAGCCCCCCCTCCCCAAACCCACACTGATTTTTCAGATTTCTTGGCAAATCTCTGTCTCTTTGTTTTAAGACTCTGTATGATCTTATTTTTGTTCCACCTATATGTCTCAGTCTTCTGCCAACACTCCTACTGAAATGTCTTCGAAAACGTTTTAAAAGAAAGATTTATTTAGAGAAAGGTTAGTTTCTCGGGATTTCTTTAACACATATGACTCAACAATCAAGAGGGTTATTTTGTTTCAAGGATGGGAACATATCTGTGTTAAGAAACCCATATCTAAAGACCAAATTTTTGTTGAAGAAGTTAGTCAATTATACAAAACAGTGTCTTTTGACAAAAATATAATGATCAAATTTGTTGTGTACGATAAAAAAAATTCAATGTCTGTGAAACAAGCAACTCACTTTCTCAATGTTTCAATGGAAGGTGATTCTTTTTATCCATCTAATAAACTACCAAAGGAATTTGGTATGTTTAATAGAGAAAGAGCTGAAAAATATCTATTTCTTATAAATTAAGAGAAGATAAAATTATCACATTTATCTTTAGATAACAGTTTCGTGGTGCTTTGGATGCAAGGCTTTCTTATCCCAAGGAAAGAGGGTAGAGAAACCCTTAAATTCTCTGACATCTTTATGCTAGACTATCTTGTAAACATAAGAAAGGTAAATCTCATGGGTTAAATTTTTGAAACAATCATGAATGTTAAGTCAGGAGTGATCAAGTCTCATTTGATTATGTATCCATCTATTCTTACTAAGTTCATTCTTGAGAGTTTTAAGTTTTTTAATATTCCTCTAAAATGGCAGTTGAAAGAACTAAATCCTTCTTGTATAAGTAAGAATACACTGAAGAAGTTGTATGTATGATTTATTGAAGATTCAAAGCTTTTTGTTAAAGATGTAGAAGTTGAATTGGCACCAAATCAATCAGCACCTATGCTAATCAAAGAAAATCCAACTGTTGTTGCTCCTCAAAATTCAGATCTGCAAATCAGTTCTAAGATAAAGAATAAAACAAAATACAGCAAGGAGGTCATGGCCAAGTGGAGGAAAGATAGAGAACAAAGAAAATAAGGCGATCCTAAGTTCATCCTTGATCCAGATAAAGCCTTAGTTGAGAAAATAAGGGTATAAGACACTCTACAAGCTGAGAAGAAAACAAATACTCTCTTGAAAATTATATCTCAAGATTTTGATGTCACTAAAATCTTGAAAGGAGTTGAGTTGGTAAGTGCTTAATTAATAGAAGAAGTGCAATAATAACCAATCGTATAGAGTCTTCCAGAAAAAGATAAAGGGAAACAATTATTGAAAGAAGTTCAGGAAGTTGAAGAAGAGGAAGAAGATTTTCTTTTGTAATTTCTTCAAAGCTCAAAAAAGAGTAGAGAAGAATCTTTTCAAAAGAAAAGTGAAGGTATTAAACAAGTTCCTCATGTTGATCAAGCACCAGCTAAATCCCTTCAAACTATTTTAGATAGATTTTCTTCTCAAGTAAAGTAAGGTGCTCAAACTTCTCATACTGAAAAAGTAATTGTTATCAGTGACAAAGTGGAAGAATAAAAAAGTAAAAAGAGAAAGAAAATGGAAAATACCCGGTTGAAGACTCAAGCCAATCAAATGAATCGGATTCATACAATGAGGATACTGATTCAAAACACACAATTTCTCTAAAGAAAATTGATTACAATTTTCATGTGTTGAGGAGAATTGATAAGACTATTCCTTATTTCCCTAGAATTGAAGGGAAAATTGATTTCATCACTGACAATCAAAGGAAGAAGTTTGGTTCTGTAAGGGAACTTAGAAAGAGAGTATTGTTAATAGAAGTCAATTTAAAAGTACTATCTGAAAGTTCGGTTTCCCATAAGAAGGCCTGTAATAAGATGACCAAATGGTCATACAAAACAGAAAGCTCAGTGAATGAACATGAGGTATCAATTGAAGACTTAAGTAGGATTTCAAATGATCTTTATATTACTTTTAATAAGCTTGAAAAGGAAGCTTTTGAAAGGCTGAGTCATATGTCAAAATCTCATGGAGCCGATACTTTTTTAATAAAAGAGCTTCAAGAGAGAACGAATGCTTTCTAGTCAGAGTTTTCGAAGGTTTCATATTTCCAAGATGAAATAGTTCTATTTAATAAGAAAAATTTTATGTTGTTTCAAGACAATAAGAATTGGAAAGACATAATTGATACTCTTTAAGAAGTTATCAGAGTTCAAGAAGAGACTATCAAGAATCAGGATCATCTTTTTGCCGATCAATAAGAGCTTCTCAAATCCCTGGGAGATTATATTTCAGAAGACAGGAAAGAAATCAAGAAGATGAAAGCTTTTCTCCATGAGATAATTAAGAAAGAAAAAGAAAGAGAAAATAAATGAATTATTTTTTGTATCTTTCTTTCTTTATTCACTTTTAGAATTATATAGAATTCTATTATCTCAATAATTTTTATGTTCTCTTTCCCATTGCCTTGCACTTTTGTTTCTCTCTAACCATTTCAGGAAACTCAAGTTTACCTCGTTCTTTTTGTAAATTAGAAAGGTGGAGAATGTTTTATAAGGGGAAGAATGTTTTAATCAAATACTTCTGAATCAAGGAAAATCTAAGAATAAAATCCTTAGGAAAGTATATACCTAAGGGGGAGTTAGTTGTATTCAATCTCTTTTTCAAAAGAGTTTTCATAACTTAGGGAGAGATAAGTATTTATTTCTTATTTTGACTTTATGTTTTATTCTTTCCAAAAATAGGGAGATTGTTAAGTCAAAAGTCCTATTTTGAATTTTAAGTCTTGTTTTGGAAATCACAAATCTATTCATAATTGTTTATTATACTGACTATGTTTATCGTACTTAATATGTTTATCGTACTGAATATGTTTATCATACTGACTATGTTTATCATACTGACTATGTTTATCGTACTGACTATGTTTATCGTACTAACTATGTTTATCATACTGACTAAATCGTATTGACCCTATCAATTGTACTAACATTTTCAATCGTACTGACTTTTGTGCATCATACTCACTTTTCATCATATCAATACATTGCACTAAGTAATACTAATAGTACTCATTTTTTACTTCTATCACATGCATGTTTTTATCCTTTTTCAAAACACATGTTTTATATCAATCGTACTCATGATTCTCATTTTTATATATCCTTTGTTTTAACCCAAACGATGTCGTAGAGTTAGTTATAAACTAATCAAAATGATGTCGTGTTTTCTATTTCAATATGACCGTTATAATTCCAAGTTTCCAAGTCCCTTCGAGTTTTCTGGAGAAATATGATCATTGAAGGAAATATGATCGTTAGAACCTAAGGCCTATAAATAGGAGGTCATTTGAAGCTAAGAATACAACTGAGAGACTTTGATCATTCTTTGTTACTATCAAGTTCTATAGAGAGACGTTGTAACTTCTCTCTTGCTTCGTGTGAAAGCCTTTAAATTACAAAACGTGAATGGATAATTCATAGTTTTTGTATTTCAATAAGTTCTTTTGTAAGAACTCAGATCTTCTTTTCAGGTACGCCTTTCCTTTTTCTGGAGTTTTTAAGAAAAATAATCTTTCTGGAAATTTTTGAAGTACACGTCGTGTACTTTCTGAGTACACGCCGTGTACTCTTTTCCCACCCTAAGCCATGTACTGGCCATGTCTGGGCCACACACACGGTGTGTAGGGGTGACGTGGAGACCGAATTTGGCAGAGTACGGAAAAACCTAGTACACACCGTGTACTCTAAAAGTACATGTTGTGTGCTTTCTTTTTTTCACTAAACGGACCGGGTTCGCGCCTCACACACAGAAACGTCTTCTTCTAGGTCTTGTTCGTCTGAGAGCGCTGAGGATCCATGAATCTTCGACGATCTCCCACCCCTCCGTCTGTTCTCCAATTCGAGTACGATCGATTGCGTTGGAATCGCAGCGGTGAGTTCTTCCTTATGATTGATCCTTGTTTTCTAATTCCTCCTCTTTCTCATGATATCGTGTTTTATGTGTTTCAGATGTTTTCTCAGATCTACGATGTTCTAAGGAGAATCTATCGTCACTATTCACATATATTGATCTCCTAGGATTGAGGTAGGTGTTTTGTGCCTTTCTGTAGGAAATCGTTGAATATTATGTGCAATTTCTACCAATTCCCTTGAATGGGGAATTGTGTATTCCCTATTTTGTCCATGTTGTTTTCCTTCTTTGCATTATTGTTGTAGTAGAGGTTTATGCTTATGAGTAGAGTAATTTGTTTTGTGCTCAGTTTACTTTTCCATGCTTGTTTTGCCTATTATGTGTTTTTCCAGTTATCATGCCTAGTTGTAGGATAGTGGAACTATTGCTTTGTTATGCTGTTGAGCCTTAGATTGATAGCCAAGTAGTTCTTGAGGTTTACTTGGACGATGCATGCACACTGAGCATGTTTATTTTCCACACAGGACTGTGAGAACCTAGTGTAGTAGACCATAGGGAGAATGGATGTAAAGGATTCTCCAGAGTGTCTTTTAATACGATGCAAGACCACAGGGGGAATTGATGATGAGTGCTTCCTTAGAGAGTTTGTAGTTCCTTGACGTGGGCTACAGGGGGAATGAGACATTGAGTGCTTCCCCATAGATCCTTTAGCACAATACGAGACTTTAGGGGGAATTGATGGTGAGTGCTTCCTCAAAGAGTCTATTCTTAGCTGAACCAGAGGGGTGAGACTATGTGTGCCTCCTAGAGGGTTGCTAGTACTGTTAAGTTGAACCATAGGGGTTAGTCTATGAGAGATACCTAGAGGGTTACCTATTTTCTACTTGTTGTTGGTTGTTACTTGTGTACTTTATATATTAGAACTGTGAATTGTAGCTGTTGTGTATTTCATGTTTACTGTTCCTGTAATTTACTTGCCATGTATTCATTGACTATTAGGCACAGATCTTTGGGTGTTTGCCTACTGGGACTTTGTCTCACACCCTGTTTGGGCCATGTTTTTGGGCCCAAGAAAACTATGTTGTTGTAGGTATAGATAAGGGCAAGCGCCCTTCTACTTCAGGTACCTAACTTGTTGTGGAGCTGGAGAGCAGGGGACCAAGCAATGTCTTGCGATGCTGAGGAGTTTACTTTGTTTTTCTTTTGCACTTTGTTTTTCAGTTTTACTTCAGCACGTTGGTTTGTTTACTATTATCCAAATACATATGTACCATGTTGCATCATTATTATTTTATACATTGCTTCCGATGTTCAGTTCAGTTGGTGTATGCTGTTTATTGTTTCCGCGATTGTGTCTGGTTGTTCTTCCACTTTATACTTTATTGAATGAGGGCATAGTTTCCCCACCAACTCACCAAGGCCCTTGCTGCTAGTCAGAAGCCTCTGGCATTTGGGGAAACGTGCTTGAGGTCATGTGGCGAACCGGGTATGGGGCACCAGTGGAGGGGCTCCGGATTCGGGTCGTTACAAAGTGGTATCAGAGTAGTTCTTTTCTCTTGCCTTACTATTTGGAGACTTTAGCCAGGGATAGGACGAATTCGGTACTTGGTATTAATCTATGCTCGGGAGTAGCTAACTCGTGTACAGGGAAAAGCCTTACTACCTCGTTAATTGTAGTTTGCTGGTTTTGAGATTTTACGGTTGATATGATTTCACCTAGAGTGATTCACATGCTTTGTGTTGTTATTTTCTTGACGATTGCGGTTCTATTTCTGTCACAACCCGATGATATGATGGTATGCCATCTCATGCATCATATAGGCACTTGTAGAAATCACATGTCATGCATTCTTTCCATGCCATATAGGGTGCATTAGCAATTGCATATCATTGTGATAGACTTTGTGCAGATTATGCATGCTGTTGTGATAGATGCTTGATAGAATCTCTGTTTCCTTGTTAGAAGATTGTTTGTTTTCTACCTTGCTTAAATGAACACCAAATTTTGATTCTTGAGGTGTTATGGGCCCTCTCTAATTGGAAATTGGTGGATCGTGATCCTGTTTTTTATGGTCCATGACTGTAGGAGATTCCAAGCTTTGATTCGTGGGGAGTATGGGCCCTCACGAATCAGGATTTAGCACCTCCTTGCCTTGTTTTCTGTGTTTTCTGGGGTTCTGTGCAGTTTCTAAGATACTGCCCAGAAAAACCCAAAATACACGGTGTGTACTTTTTGACTACACGCCATGTAGTTTTTAGACCGTGTCACTAACCGTGTGAGCAAGGACACGCAGTTGTAGAAATAACTTCAAGAACACGCTGTGTACGGTAGGTACATGCCATGTAGTTCGGAGCCGTGTACCCGGCCGTGTCACTAACAACATGGGTCAGGTAAGCTCGGGTAGAACACGTTTTGTTGTAAAGGAACATGTCGTGTAGTCCTGTCCAGGTACCCGGCTATGTCACGAACAACACGGGTCGGCATTACCTTCTCTTCAACACACTGTGTTGTTTTCGGAACACGTTGTGTAATCTTGTTCAGGTACCCGGTCGTGTCACTAACAACACGGGACAGTGTCACCTTCACCTATACATGTCGTTTTTATTCAGAACATGCTGTGTAAGGTTCATCTATGTAGACAGTCGTGTGTTTAACAACACGGGTCACCGAAGCATTGTCTAGTACATGTTGTGTTTGTTTAGAACATGTCGTGTAGTCTCGGGTTATATCGGACCATGTGGGTTAGCCGTGTAAGGAGACTTGGGTAGGGGAATAGTTTTCCAGTACACGCCGTGTGTTGGGTCAACACGCCATGTAGTTTTAGGTGTTACATGACTTGTAGGGTAAGAGTACACACCCATGTCAGTGGCTTAAGAATACACGCCATGTATTCATGTTTTGTAAACTTGTGTGTTTTCCTTCCCATGTTCCTGTTTTGTACTCTTGTGTTTTCTATCCTTGTTTTTCTAATCTAAGGTGTGCTTTTGATATTTCAGAGATATGCCTCTGAGATGTCCTCTGGTTGTACGTCTGTCATCAGGCAGTGATCAGACGCCAGATATGGCTAATCAGGGACTTCTTGCCGATCCTCCAATCGGGCCAGCCTTGGCACCAGCTATCATACCAGTTGCAGGCACTGAAGCGCAATTCAGGGAAGGTTTTATGAGGATGATGCAGACCTTCCAGGGAGCATTGCCTCCTGCCTCGACTATGGCAGACTTGACGTGGGTTTTCCAACAGCAGCATTCTCCAAGTTTCTCGGGAGAAGGAGGACCTCAGGCTGCAGAGTCATTGATAGAAGCCATGCTGACTATCTTCAAGCATCTGGAGATGCCCCCCAGATAGGCGGGTCAATATCGCTACCTACATGCTCCGAGACTGCGCCAAGAGGTGGTGGGACGTGATCTCACAGGTGAGTCATTAGCAGGTTATGGCTTGGGAGGATTTCCAGTGCGTGTTCTACGACTACTTCTACCCGGAGACCCTGAGGGACGACCGAGCTGGGGAGTTCATGAGCTTAGAGTAGGGTACTCTTTCTTTCATGGATTATTCCTCTCATTTCACCGAGCTTCATAGTTTCACACCCCTTCGGGATGGGAGTGGGGTGTTCTTATAAAGGAAGTTTGAGAATGGTCTCAGGCGAGAGATCCTCTCATAGGTGAACATCTTCCAGTTGACTTCCATCACTTCCATCGTCAACCAGGTGCTGATTACAGAGCGCAATCTGAGAGAATCTGGAGCTGCGAGACAGGGCGGTTATTATTCCAGAGCTAGTTTTCCTCCAGATGACAGCAAGAAGTGCCATAGAGAGTCTACGTATGGTGATCCGAGGAAGCGAGATGCATCATCAGGCAACCAGGTGATATGCTACCAGTGTGGTCGGTCAGGGAATATGAGGCTGCAGTGCTAGAGTGACCCCGTGGAGTGCCGATCTTGCAGCAAGATGGGTCACCTTCAACGTTTCTGCCAGGTTTTCTCACTAGTAGCTGGTGACTGGGGTTCTTCTATGACTCTTTGTTCAGGAGCAGCACTACCAGTTTCTCACCAGTCGGGGAACTGGAGTTCTTCTAGCTGTTCGGGCCGAGGTGGAGGTTGGGGTCGTGGCAGTCAGTCACAAGTACTTCAGCGCCAGCAGGGAGGATCAGCTCAGAGTGGTTATGTAGGGTCACAGGGCCGCGGGGCAGGTCAGACTTTCACCATGGAGCAGACCTATCAGGAGAAAGATCCTATCCCTTCTACAGTTTGAGGTACGATTATAGTAGCCTTAGTTTTATCTTCAACTCTTTTCGATACTGGTGCTATGCATAGTTTATCTCTTTTGTTGTCATGGAGATCCTTGGTATCTTTATCTTTTATTATGTCGACTCGTTGACACTAGATACACCCTTGGGGACAAGAACATCTAGTGTATGTCAATGTAGAGATTGCCCTCTCAAAGTTGCAGGGTATCATTTCTTATGGGATCTCTACGTCCTAGAGATGACAGGCTATGATGTCATTCTCGGGATGGACTGGTTGGTTCCCTTCTAGGCATTCCTCGACTGTTATCACTGTAGGGTGATTTTCATCTCACTAGAGGGTGAATCTTTTCTTCATAGAGGCGAATGGGATGTCCGGGCGAGTCGGGCAGGACTCGAGCATCATGGGCTAGGAAGGGTGACGGTCCAGATTTCTAGTCTTTTTCTGGATGACCAGGGGACTTCACAGTTGGACTTTCCTCTAGTGGTGGATCGTTTTAGGTATGTCTTTCCAGAGGACTTTTTAGGTTTGCCTCTGGAGCGTGAGGTAGACTTCTCGATTGAGCTCATGCCAGGAGCGGCACCAGTGTTCATTCCACCTTATAGGATGGCTACACCTAAGTTGCAGGAGCTCAAGAAGCAGTTGGAGGAGTTGCAGGCAAAGGGTTCCATCCAACCCAGTACTTCTCTTTGGGGTTATCCTATCTTGTTTGCGAAGAAGGCAGACGGTACCCTTCAGCTTTGTGTGGATTATCGGAAGCTGAACCAGTTGACGGTCAAGAACTGATATCCCTTGCCGAGGATCGATGACCTCTTTGATCAGCTTCGAGGAGACAGGGTGTTCTCAAAGATCTATTTGAGGTCTGTTTATCATTAGTTGCACGTTAGACCATCAGATATACCTCTTACAGCCTTCTGGAGAAGGTATGGTCTCTATGAGTATACGGTCATGTCGTTCGGTCTCACGAATGTGCTAGCAGTTTTCATGGCACTGATGAACCGATTGTTCCATCCTTACTTGGACTCCTTCATCGTGGTCTTCATGGATGATATATTTGTGTACTCTAACACTCAACACGACCATGCCACACATCTTTAGATCATTCTGAGTACACTAAGAGAGCATCATCTTTATGCTAAACTCTCAAAGTTCTACTTTTGGATGGAACAGATTCACTTTTTGGGTCACGTCATCTCAGAGGAAGGAGTATCTGTGGACCCAGAGAAAGTGAGAGCTGTAGTTTCCTGGGAGCAGTCGAAGAACGTTTTTGAGGTATGGAGTTTCCTAGGGATTGCTAGATACTACAGACGCTTCATTCATAAATTTTCACGCCTAGCAGCACCTTTGACAGGTCTGACCAAGAAGGGGGAGAAGTTTTTATGGTCAGATTCTTGTGAGTCTGCCTTTCAGGAGATGAAAGGGAGGTTGACGTTGGCACCGATACTAGTCTTTCCAGAGCCAGACAAGATCTATACAGTCTATTGTGATGCTTCAGGTATCGGGCTAGGAGCTGTGATTGTGCAGGTAGATGGAGTCATTGCATATGGGTCTCGGTAGTTGAGGCCACATGAGAGGAACTACCCGACGCACGATCTGGAGTTTGCAGCTGTTGTTCATGCCTTACGTTGTTGGAGACACTATCTTCTGGGAGAGCACTTTGTGGTCTTCACTGACCACAAGAGTCTCAAGTATATCTTCACTCAGTGTGATCTGAATCTGAGGCAGCGCAGGTGGGTTGAGTATCTTTAGTCCTTTGATTTTGAGCTTGCCTATATACCGGGAAAGGGAAACACAGTGGAAGATGTGTTGAGCAGGATAACTCAGATTCAGGCAGTTCAGGAGGCTAGCAGTGAGTGGCAGCTTATGGCTCTGTTCTCTGAGATTCATCTGGAGGTGCATGATAGACAGGGACATACTTTCCTATCTTCTGTAGTTGTTACCTCTACACTACTTGATCGGGTACGGATGAGGCAGCTATCAGACTCTAAAGGCTTAGTCCTGCAGGAGAGTGTGTCAGGAGAGGACCCTCTTCCTGGATGGACAGTGGGCAAGGATGAGATCTTGCATTTCCAGGGACGCGTATGGGTGCCAGCAGACATACGTGAGGAGATGATGTAGGATTTTCATTCCTCAATTTGGGCAGTTCATCCTGGCGTCACTAAGATGTATCGGGACCTTCATCGCCAGTATTGGTGGCCAGGTATGAAGAGAGATGTTGCTGGTTTTTTCATGATATGTTCTACTTGTCAGCAGGTGAAAGTACAGCATCAGCGACCAGTGTGGCTTTTGCAGCAGTTACCCATTCCTGAGTGGAAGTGGAATGATGTCGTGATGGACTTCATGACTAGGTTACCAAGGTCACCTCGGGGGAGTGATGTTTTTTGGGTTGTCGTCGACAGGCTCACGAAGGTTGCTCACTTCTTGACGATCATGGAGACCTTCAATGTCGATGATCTGGGACGACTTTACATCAGATAGATCATTTGTCTGCATGGAGTTTCATGCTCTATTGTTTCAGACAGGGATGTGCACTTTACTTCTTGGTTCTGGCAGGGACTTCAGAAGGCTTTGGGTACCCAGGTACTTCTGAGTACGGCATACCATCCCCAGACTGATGGTCAGTCCGAGCGCACGATCCAGGTGTTTGAGGATATGCTCTGAGCTTGCATCCTAGACTTTGGCGGTTCTTGGGAGAAGCATATCCCTCTGGTGGAGTTCGCCTACAAAAACAGTTTTCAGATGACTATTCAGATGGAACCTTACGAGGATTTGTATGGTAGGCCTTGCCGATCACCCTTATGCTAGCTGGAGGCAGGAGAGGCATCTTTGTTGGGACCTCGTCTTGTTCATGAGACTTCAAAGAAAATAGAGCTGATTCGGAAGAGGATGGCTACAGCACAGTCTCGGTAGAAGTCTTATGCTGATCAGCGGAGACAACCTCTAGAGTTCGAGGTCGGGGATCAGTTTTTCCTGCGTATCGCACCGAGGTTGGGACACAAAAGGATTCGGAGATAGGGTAAGCTTTCACAGCGGTACGTCGGGCTGTTTGAGGTTTTGGAGAGAGTTGGGCCGATCACCTATCGGTTGCAGTTACCCCAGAGGTACCGGGTCATGCACGACGTCTTCCACATCTCTCAACTCCGACGTTACTTTTCAGACATGTCTCATGTCTTTTATCTCGAGGAGGTTGAGCTCGAAGAGGATGCATTCTTTGAGGAGCATCCCATCCAGATTGTCGATCCCAGTACGAAGGTTCTCCATGGGCAGTCTGTCCCTCTTATATGGGTGTTATGGCAGCATGGGCAAGTATGGGATGAGATCGGGGAGAGGGAGGTTGATGTACGATCGCAGTGGCCGGAGCTGTTCGTGGTTTCTTATTCTACGCCTCACTAGGGAAATTCGGGGACGAATTTCTTTAAGGGGGGAAGTTTGTAAGAACTCGGATCTTCGTTTCTGGTATGCCTTTCCTTTTTCTGGAGTTTTTGAGAAAAATAAACTTTCTGGAAATTTTTGAATTACACAACGTGTAATTTCTAAGTAAACACCATGTACTCTTGTCTCGCCCAAAGCCGTATACTGGTCGTGTCTGGGCCACACACACGGTGTGTAGGGGTGACGTGGAGGCCGAATTTGGAAGAGTACGGAAAAACCTAGTACACGCCGTGTACTCTAAAAGTACACGTCGTGTACTTTATTTTCTTCACTAAATGGACCAGGGTCGTGCCTCACACATAGAAACGTCTTCTTATAGGTCTTGTTCATCTGAGAGTGCCAAGGATCCGCGAATCTTCAATGAGCTCCCGCCCCTCCGTCCGTTCTCTGATTCGAGAACGGTCGATTGCGTTGGAATCGTAGCGGTGAGTTATTCCTTCTGCTTGAGCCTTGTTTTCCAATTCCTCCTCTTTCTCATGTTATTGTGGTTTATGTGTTTTGGACGTTTTCTCAGATCTACGACGTTCTAAGGAAAATCTGTCGCCGCTATTCACATATATCAATCCCCTAGGATCGAGGTAGGTTGTTTGTGACTTTCTGTAGGAAGTCGTTGAATATTATGTGCAATTTCCACCAATTCCCTTGAACGGGGAATTTTGTGTTCCCTATTTTCCCCCTGTTGTTTGCTTGATTTTCTTGATTAATATAGTAGAGGTTTATTCTTGTGAGTAGAGTAATTTTTTTTGTGCTCAGGTTTCTTTTCCATGCTTGTTTTCTCTATTAGGTGTTTTTCCAGTTTCCATGCCTAGTTGTAGGATAGTGGAACTGTTGATTTGTTATGCTGTTGAGCCTTAGATTGATATCCAAGTAGTTCTTGAGGTTTACTTGGACGATGCATGCGTTCTGAGCATGTTTATTTTCCACATAGGACTGTGAGAACCTAGTGTAGTAGACCATAGGGAGAATGGATGTAAGGGCTTCTCCAGAGTGACTTTTAATACGATGCGAGACCACAGGGGGAATTGACGATGAGTGCTTCCTCAGAGAGTCTGTAGTTCCTCGACGTGGGATATAGGGGGAATGAGATGTTGAGTGCTTCCCCAGAGAGCCTTTAGCACGATACGATACTATAGGGGGAATTGACGGTGAGTGCTTCCTCAGAGAGTCTATTCTTAGCTGAACCAGAGGAATGATACTGTGTGTGCCTCTTATAAGGTTGATAGTACTGGTAGGTTGAACCATAGGGGTTAGGATGTGAGAGCTACCCAGAGGTTTACCTATTTTATACTTGTTGTTGGTTGTTACTTGTGTACTTTATATGTTAGAACTGTGAATTATAGCTGCTGTGTATTTCCTGTTTACTCTTCCTGTACTTTACTTGACATGTATTCATTGACTGTTAGGCATAGATATTTGGGTGTTTGACTATTGGGACTTTGTCTCACACCCTGTTTGGGCCATGTTTTTGGTCCCAAGCAAACTATGTTGCTGCAGGTATAGATAAGGGCAAGCTCCCTTCTACTTTAGGTACCTGACTTGTTGTGGAGCTGGAGAGCAGGGGACCAAGCAATGGCTTGAGATGCTGAGGAGTTTACTTTGTTTTTCTTTTTCACTTTGTTTTTCAGTTATACTTTAGCACGTTGGTTTGTTTACTATTTTCCATATACATATGTACCATGTTGCATCATTATTATTTTATACATTGCTTTTGTTGTTCAGTTCAGTTATTGTATGTTGTTTATTGGTTCCGCTATTGTGTCTGGTTGTTCTTCCACTGTATACTTTACCGAATGAGGGCATAGTTTCCCCACCGACTCACCAAGCCCCTCAATGCTATTCGGATGCCTCTGGAATTTGGGGAAATGCGCTTGAGGTCATGTGGAGAACCGGGTACGGGGCACCAGTGGAGGGGCTCCAGATTTGGTTCGTTACAGCTTTGTTTTGCTTTGTGCAACTGATTGGGTGATAATGATCAAGGGCTGATGAGGATAGGCAGATGGTGCTACTGAAATTTGTATCGAGGTCTTTCAAGTGTTTGAAAGACAAAGGTACTAATTACCTACAAAATAGAGAGCTTACAGGGATAGCAAGACAGACGTACTAATCACCGTATCGAGGGCTTACCAAGGTGGTGGTAAGACAGACCTCTTATACTAGGTGAAAGGATACCCTTATCTTTGGGATAAAAGAATTGTAATACTTTCACATTTCCATTGCTTCTTGTATTAGAAAGAAAATTGTATTTTTTCCTTTCTTCATTTCTTATTCAATTGTAATCGTTTCAATTATAATTATACTGTTACATATTGTTCTAATAGATTCTATACGCTTTATGGTAGAATCTTTCACTAATGTATTACTCTGATTATTTTATTCATTTTGAATAAAATTGATTTACATTTATTATAGTATTACATCCTATCATGCCTTTTATATCCAAGACAATTGTGTTTAATTGTATTTTTTGTGAATTGTATTAGTTTAAGATCATTTAAACTAATTTCTTAAGTGTTTAAACACAAAGTTTTTAAACCTAAAATTCACCCCCCCCCCCCCCCCACTCTTATATTGTTCCATTTAATATACATATACATATATATATCGATCCAACAGAAATTGTAAAACTTATAAGGATCAAAATTTACCTTCAAATTTTGTGAAGAAAGTTTAAATTATTTCTGAGAAGAAGAAAGTTGGAAAAGTTATGTTTGTGGCCAAGACCAACAAAGTGGAAATGTTAGAATTTTCTAAAAATTATTAGTTTAAAAATATTTATAATACTTATGGTTCTGATAAGGATTAAAATAAAACCGATATGAAAAGGAATATTTTGATTTAAAACATAAAGGTTGGTGGTTAATAAAGTTCAGATAAGAAATATGAGAAGGATGTTGAGAAATATATTCACAACTCTGAACAGTATGGGATTTTTAGAGGAAAAAATTATTTCTATGGATACTGCTGATATTGTGGTGGATTTAGAAACATTAAAAATATGTTTTGGTTTAATAAATAACATTATAACTAATCCAAAAATTACAAAATTCAAATTTTTAGGGGGATTAAATATCCTCAAAGGAATAAGTTTGAGAAGGATGTTCTGAAAAAGTCTGAGAAGGTTGATGTAAAAATTGAAAATAAATTCCAACCTCTGTAAACTATTTTTGAGAGATGTGAACAACTTGGACATATTGAAAAAGGATGTATATTTTTGTTACTGACACAAAAAAATTTTGTTAACAATTCTTAGAAGTTAAATGTTAAGAAAGATAATGGGAAAGAAAAATATTGTGTTATATAAATTACTCTCAAAGCTATAAAAGTAGAAAGAACTTGAATCTTGGATAGTGGATCTTCTTACCATATTATAGGAGAATTAAAATTGATAAATAATGGGAAATAATTCAAATTATAGGAGACCTAAAATTGATAAATAATGGGAAATAATTCAAATAAGAAATAGTGACATTTGGCAATGATGAATCCCTCAGAATAAAAGGTATTGGATATACTATTTTCAGAAAAGAAAAGTTGAAGTCTAAGAAATCTTTGTATGTTTATGGGATGAAACACAACTTGCATAGTGTTTCAAAACTTTGTGATGAAGGCAAAAAAATACTTTCATAAAATATGGGTTTTTTATAAAAATTTATGAATATGGAAATATTTATACAAGAGGACAACGTATAAAAGGAAACTTATTTCAAGTTTTTGAAATACAAAACCCTTATTACATAAGAATTGTGGAAGAAAATTGGTTGTGGTATAAAATTATGGGACACATTTTTCAAAGAAACATGAGTATGTTATCAAAACAATTTAGTGTTCATATAATTCATTATATGTTAAGAAGAAGATATGGGTGTTTCAAAATCTTTCAGAAAGGATAGATAACAAATTCTATGCATCATAAAGTTGATATTTTTTCAAAAAAAAACCCTATAACTTATTCATTCATGTATCTTTAGGCCAATGAGAAAAAAAACAAATCATATAGATAAGTACTTCATTACTTTTATTACTTGTGTTATGTATATGAAACATAATTCAGATGCAATGAAAATGTTTAAAATTTTCATGACGAAAGATGAGAAGGTATGTGAGTATTCATTAAAGAAGTTGAGAACAAAAAATGGTGGTGAATATAAAAATTAATAATTTTAAAATTATCTTTAGAAGCATTGAATTTGACATGATTTAATAACACCTTACACACCTCAACAAAATGGTATTTCTGAAAGGAAAAATATAAGTTTAGTGGAAATAGGGTGAACTATGTTACTTGAACATGGTCTCTCTGATTACTTTTAGAGGCAATCCATGAACAATATTGTGTATATTCAAAATTGATGTTTCAATAGACCATGTTTATAAATAACTCTATATGAAATGTTTTTTGGAAAAACTCCATGTTTTTAACACTTTAGAGTTTTTGGGTGTTGATGCATCATAAATAAAAAAGGTAGAAACCTTAAAAAGTTTGACAATAGAGGTAAAGATGGAATTTTTCTTAGCTATACTTCTGAAGGAAGAGGATATAGATGTCTCAAAAAAGAATTATAAATATTAGTTAACTCTTTTGATGTTAATGTTTTTGAAAAATATGAGGAAGATAAACATACTCATGTAGATAAGGAAGATAAACAAGAAGAAATAAATTCTGATAAGGATTCTGTTAAGGATGAAAACAATTGTAATCATTCCTAAGAAGAATAATAAAACTTAGATATTTCTAGTGATGAGGATGAATCTTGAAAATATCATCCTAGGATAAGGAAACAAGTGGAGGCTCAGAGGATTATTGGTGATCAACATCATAAGTTTCAAACAAGAAGAACATCAAAAGTTGTTACACATACTTCCTTATATTCAAAAGTTGAGTTGAAAGATATAAATAAAGATTCTGAGCATCCTGAATGGTTTTAGCCTATGAATGAAGAGATGGATCAAATTTAAAATAATTATACTTGGTAACTCATAACTAATCCATATAACAAAAAAATTATTGTTGAAAAATGGGTTTTCCAGAACAAGATAAATGAAGAAGGCGAAGTGAAAAGGAACAAAGAAATATTGGTGTGAAAAGGTTACTCACAAAATAAAGGCATTAATTTTGATAAAAACTTTTATTTGGTGGAAAAGTTAGGAAAAATAAGAATCTTTATTTCTATTATTACACAATAAATTTACAAAAAAAATTGAATGGATGTGAAATCATCATTTTTGAATAGTGATCTTGATGAGGAAGTTTACATTAAACAACCATGTGGATTTGTTTTTAAGAAAGATGAAGGCTATGTGTGCAAGCTGAAGAAATCCTTTTATAGGATAAAGCAATATTTAAGGTCATGGTTTTTCAAATTTGATACTTTCATGAGGAATATGATTTTTAAGATTGGAATAGTTAATAATAATCTATAAATCAAGGAATGTTTGGAATTTTCCCTCATCATGATTTTCTATGTTGATGACATTATCTTTAATGGTAATGATGAAATAACTTGTGAAATATTTGTTTAAGAGATGAAAACGTTATTTGATATGTCTATTCTGGGAAAAATGAAATACTTTCTTAGGTTAAAAATACTATAAAAGAATAAACACATTTTTATTTCTCAAGAAAAGTATGTTAATGAACTTCTAAAAAAGTTTTGTATAGATATTTTAAAACCAATATCCACAAAAAATTTAGTTGGAACTGAGTTTTCTAAATATGGTGAAGGAAAATAAGTTGATCATAAAATTTTTTTGAAGATTATAGGAAGTTTCTTATATTTAACTTCCTCAGGAACCAAAATTGTTTATATTGTTACCTTATTTTCAATATTTCAGAGTGCTCTAAAAAATTACACTTATTAGATAGAAAAACAATTCTCAAATATATCAAAGATGTATAAAATTTTAGAATCAGTTATTAAATCTTAGAAAGTATTGATTTGATTAGGAATTTAGATGCTGATTGGGTAGGAAATTTTGATGATATAAGATCCACATCTGGTGTAGTTTTCTTTCTAGGGAAAAGTTATGTTAGTTGACATAAAAAGAAACAAAATTTAGTAACTATTTTTACAGCTAAAGCTAAGTATGTTTCTTCCACTCAAGTTGGTACTCAAATTATGTGGATGAAGACTCAGTTTTAAGACTTACTTGTTGAAGTGAATTTACCCTTGATCTTGGGTTGTGATAATCAGAGTGCAATCAAACTTACCATGAATATGGTACAAAATTATCATTCAAAACATATTGATATCAAATATCATTTCATCAAATATCATGTAGAGAATAATGAATTGAAACTATATTATGTTCCTATATTAGAACAAGTTACTGAAATTTTCACAAAACATTTACTGAAGGAACCTTTTTATAAACTGAGGTTGAACATGGGAATCAAACCTCTTTCTCATCAAGTTTGAGGTGTGTGTATTTTTCCCCTTTCTCATCTAGTTTTCGGATAGTATTTTCAAATGGGAAAATCATTTCATAAATATATCCATTTTTATGTGCTAAACCTTTTAAGGATGCATATAAAAAGTGGGAGTTATGGGTAAGATGTGAATCCATCATGTAAGTGTGTAAACTATTCTAATTGTTTGTTGGAGTGTTTGTAAGAAAATTTTATTGACAGGAAAGTTGAAAATTTTTAAATAAGTGAAGAAAGATATGAATAGAAGATGAAGATTTTTTATGATCATGTATTTTGGACAAAATGGTTTTATTGTCAATAATTCTTATTTATTACAATGAGTTATCTCAAGTAGGCTTAAAATTATTGAAAATTAATCCATATCTTGAGGTTATAAAGTTAATTTATTTATGAATCTTGGGTAACAACAATATCTAAAGAGGTAGATTGTTAGGAAAAAGTTCGGTAGAGAAGGTTTTTTCATGCTGAATGAAGTTTTTTTAATATCACTATCTTTTGTTATCAAAGAAAATAAATAAACTCACTTTGTATCTATTAGTGATCAGACTGACCACCACATTCAAGAAATCAGACTCACAATTTTTAAGAAATTCCATCATATTGAAAAGATGTTTTCTAAAATAAAAGTTTCATTGGACACACCTTCAGTCTGAAATGAAAGGAATGTAATGATGAGGATCAGAGTATGAATGAACCCAATAAAATTTATGAGGATTTTCTATTTTTTATTTCAAAAAATTTATAATTTGTCTAAGAACTTGTGATGAAATCCTTATGAAGGAAAGGAGGTGAACTAGTGTTTTCAAATGAATTGAGGATTTTTTATAAAGAAGAAAGTTTATAAGGAATGTGGGATTATAATACTTTCCATTAAAATACAGACGACACTGAATCCGATCCCAAACATATTCAAAGTCATGAGGAAATCATGATACAAGCATAATTTTGGGAAAAAATAAAGTTTTTGAAGTCAAATTTTTTATGTCTTGGTCTATAATTATGAGAACATTAGATTCGGATTTGTTTGAAGGATGGGGAGGCTGATCATAATGTGAGAAATCGAGTGTGCTATTTTTCAGTCAAACCAATAATCCATAAGATATAAGTCTTTAGAGAAAGAAGTTGGGTTTTGGATGTTTATTGGTAACATAATCATAAAATTAAAGAAGTTTATGAAACTGATCCATCAGATGTAGTGTGCCACTGATCATAATAGTGACCATGATACCAATCATCAGATACTTTGATGGTTTAAAAATAACCAGGGGTAGAATTTTTATTTGTGGGGAATTTTTGGGACCGATAAAATAAAAAAATAGGAGTTATTGGTACTAATGAATTCAAAGAAAAAAAAATTGTGACCAATACAAAGAATAAAATCATAGATCAATCAACAATGTAGTCAACTATTTTCGTCAAGATAAATTTTTTATTGTTTTCCTTAATAAGTGGGTCAAGAAAAAAGAATAACCTTGATATGATTTCCTTTGGGGAATGAGATATAGTATCTTTTTATTTATTATTTCAATTTGTTTAAGATCCATCGGACTAGATATGACATTGATGACTTCATTGTACATGAGATCATCATTATAGGAAAATAATAAAAGAATAATTTCTTGAATCTTGTAAAAGTTTTATCAAGGGGATCATATAAGCGGTTAAAGAAGTTTGAAGAATGGTTTTCATATGTTTATTTTGGTGTAGAGAAACATAATTAATAATCAGTTGTCTCCATAATAATAAAGAAATTGGAATGAGAAGTTGGATCCTAGATTTGTAATGAGAAAACATATGTTGGTTTTTTAATTGGTATAGAGCAACATAATAGAGAATTTTATGTCTTCATTATAATAAGGAAATTAGATTGGGAAATTATAATTGGACTGAAGTTTCTAAAGAAAGTCTGGAGTGAGAGAAAGTTCTAAGAATATTTTAGAAGAGTTTAGAAGAATTGAAGAAGTTAATATACACCCAAAATTCAAGGAGAATTTATATTTTGGGAAATTTGGTTGAGTGGGAAATATTTTCATAATCCCTCCCAAACCATTTTTAGGTTTCATATAAATAGAGGAAGTAATTTTTAATTTCTTGATGTTTGTACTATTTTTCATGAAGGAAGAGAGATAATCTATGAAGTTCTAGGGAGAAGAAGATTCAGATTGGGATTTCTTGAGGAATTTTGAAGGACGGGAGATTAAAGGAGAATAGACAAGATCATAATCAGAGTTTCTATAATTGGACCAAGAAATCAGATTTAGATTTCTAGACTGAGGCATAAATAGTTCAAAATTTTCTCCACTATATTCTGACAGAATTATATTTCCTTATTGATAAATTGTACTGGTAATCGGATTGGGAAATTGGACTAAGTATCATTACGAAGATCAGGGAAGTTATTTTCTACTACTACGTAAGGAAGTGAAGAATTATTTTTGAAGATATTATTTGTGAAAGTTGATCAAGTAGCACCATAACATGTTTCTTACACAAATTGTATTACATCGTTTTGTGATACTTGAATAATATGTACTGTTGTATTGAAAATAGTGCTACATGAGTGTAAGGGGATATCCTATTAATTTTATTCCATACAAAAGTTTTTTTTTATATTGGATTGTGTGGTATTGGATTA
This sequence comes from Viscum album, assembly GCA_963277665.1. NCBI lineage: Eukaryota > Viridiplantae > Streptophyta > Magnoliopsida > Santalales > Viscaceae > Viscum > Viscum album. Next base: position 108,930,025 of record OY728147.1, on the reverse strand, counting down.
TTTTTAAACCATACCAAGGACGTAGCTACTCTTATTAAGTAGTGAACCTTATAAATTTTTGTGTTCATGAGGATGTGTGTTGGTTTTTTTCAAAAAGGTAAAAAATATTTAACAGTAGGTAATGCTTATTTTATATGGAATGAAACTTAAAAGAAAATGATATCACTAATTCACCCCCTCCCCCTATCAGTGATTCATTGATCCTACTTTGGAATTATCACTAATGAATCACATAATCCAAAATATAATAACAATTTATTCCTTATTTATTTACTGAAACCAAAATTATTAGAATAATTCATTATAATACCCAAAATGAATAAACCTTCATATGATGAAATAATATATTAATCTCCAAAATTCAATAATAAAACCAAATATTTAACATATATCATTCCATAAAAAATAATACTATATCCTAGATACCCTCAATAACCTCAACATTGAAGAATGTTTTAACCTAAAAATGTATCTCATACCCTTCATCTAAAATATCCAAAAACATAGTATCATTCTTCCTAAATAATCATTTATATTAAACCTAAATGTTATATATACCAAAACCCAATAAAATGTCTCCCAAAATATCATTAATCATCTCAAAATCCCAAAAAAATAAAAAAGATTTTATCTTATAATATGCTTCCCAAAATCAACTTAATATTTATCTATCAAATCATTTAATAAAAAAATCCATAATAACTAGGACATCACATTGTTCAGTCATAGGTATTTCACCCCTTTCACCCTTCAATTGTGGGTTCAAGCCCCATGGCCTTTTTAAATGTGATGGGTTATCACTTAGATTATGGGTTTTCCTTTTTTAACTATATTAATATAATTCCTATAAAATTCCTAGAAATATAATGAACATCCTTAAAAATAACATTAATAATCAAATCACTTTTTAACCACTAAGTTTTTCTATACAACTTATTTTTTCCATAAAATAAAATAATTTTAACTAACTATTATTACCTTAAAATTAATTATTATATTGTTTCTAAAGGTTATCAATAACATTAAAATTATGTCCACAGAATATAGAATCATTATTCCTCAAATAACCCTCTCACTAAAACATATAATAAACCAAAGGGTTATATTACCATAAATGCATCCCAAAATATCCTTAAGCATGTTAAACTCCCATCACATAAAACCTCAAAAGGGGTATTTATGCCTTTAAACTTATTATAAACCTTATACTTATCAACTCAATACACTTTATTCTTATCCCATATCACTATGTAATGTCATAGGTTTCTATAGGTTCTATTCTATCATTCATCATAATGGTTCATAAAGAAAATATGAATTAACCCAAGCATATCCCCTATGAGTTCCAAACCAATTTTATGGTAAGGGTACATTCACCATGCACCAGAATAACGGTCGATATTTACTAAACCAACCCTTTTTAGAGTTATTACATATATTTGTGATAAAACCAAATCCACTTGTAGAATCCCAATAGGAATGTATTTCTAGGAAAACCACATAATATCTACCTTAACAAAAACTTTAGGATGTTATCCTATACTTATATTTATCATCAAATTCTTTCATAGGGTTATGTTCTTTAATCAATGTTTCCATAAATATAGTTTCTAAAGTTTATATTAAACTTCCTATGATACCAACTGTAAATACTCTAACCCTAGTAGCCCAAATTTGGTGGTTTCTCTACTACATTGGCATAATATACAAGGGATATCATCCTAAAGGACCAACCATTTCAGTATTCTTGAAGAAATAGATGCATACATGATTCCTATATTACATTAAAAATATAAAAATATATATCATAAGAAACATTATCACATCCTTGATATTATTCATAATATATTTATTCATATCATGGGGAAAAGAAAACAAATAATGGGTGAGCTCATATTCTCATTAAGGGTTACATATAGTAGAATCTATCATGATTAAATAATGAATAATCAATATGGAAAGATGAATAACTGGAAAAAAAACATTTCATTTAATCAATAACTTGAGCATGAAAATGAATCCATTGATAATATCAATTAATTAATATCATGGATAATAATAACTGAATTCTTAATGAAGGAAATTCTTAATATTGGACATCATGATCTTAGACATTGTGATATCTTTAACATTAATGTCTTATTCCAATATAGTTTGATTGATGGGTAGGTATGCACCAAAAAAATTAATAAGGCTAAAAAACTATTTTGTCTCATGATAACTATTGATGTATCAAGGGGATATATAATTTTTGTCCCTTACCATTAATGCATTTCCAGTGAATTCCTCATGTATTTAATGATCAATTTAATTCATAAATAATATGACTTATCAAAAAATATCTGTATTGAGTAAAGGATTCATAATATCAATATTTCCCTAGTCAATAAAATAAATCTCATAATAAAACATAATATGTACAAATGGTATACGTTTTAAGCAATAATCATATCCATGATAGAAATTATATGCATATTTAAGATAAATGTAATGTTCAGTGAAAATTTATCATAATAAATTGAATTTTTCAAGATAAATTTAATGAGCATAAAATTAATAAGAGATAAAATGTCTTTCAATTCATCAAAAATATAAATTTTTTAGTGAAATAAAGTCATTTTTAAAATAGAATAGAAACATTAAAATAAGTTTTTATTAGATAGTTTTATTTTTAAAACCATATAAATCTTGTAGAAAAATCAAAATATTGTAAAATTATTGTGTCATTGGAAAATTATACTAACATCGTATACATTAAAAAGAAAACATTCCTTTTAACTTTTTGTAAAGAAATTCAAAAATAAACCTCTCAAAAAACATTAGAAATATTCCTTTAAAACATTTTAAAAAGTAAAGTATAACATAAAATTTCCTTAATAAATTTTTTGAGTAAATAAAGAGGACCTTTGTAAAATAATTTTGAAAAATATGAACATGGAAGAAAAATATACTCGATTAAAAAGAGAAATAATATTTTTTTTTAAAAATTATTTGATTGATTCAAGTTCCAAAGAGAGTAAAATTTTAAATAAAACAAGTAAAATAATTAAATATCCCTGTGATAAGAAAATAGATAAATTTTATGAAGGATAAATTATAATATTCCTTTAACAAAAATAAAGTCAATCTCAAAAATGAGATTGTTAAAATAAATCATTTTTTCTTTAGTAACTTTTAAATTGAGATCCATTGAAAGTATAAAATTGAATAGAAATATTAATATTCATGAATAAATATATATCCATGTTAAATAAATCAAATGGATAGTATATACACCATATAAAATTAAATAGGTTAATAATACTAAATATGTCTCAATGGAGTGTAAATTGAGATGAAATCCCTTACAAAGACTACATCATTGAGGTGAAAATTAATCAATGAAGTAATTATTTGTGATAAATTTAAATAACCAAAAAGTAAATGCAACATAATACAATCAGAGGTAAATTCACACATAATCATGTCATAACATAGTCAATGAAGTAAAATTATAACCTAAGGGGTAGAAATTGAGTTAAGAAACCCCTTACCACTTGGTAACTTTAAAGTCAAATCCCCTTGGGTGAAATAATTTGAAATATAACTTAAAATACCATTAAGTATTAAGTATTTTGGATATAAATTTTAAAAAGGTATTATATACACCATGTGAATGAAATTGGGTGTGTATCATTAAAATATTCCTCAATGAAGATAAATTGAGATGAAATCCTTTAGAAAGATCATACAGTTGAAGTGAGAATTAATAAATGAAGTAATTATGTAGGAAAAATATAAATACAACCAAAATAAGTTTAAATTCATCATAAAAAAATCAAGTTTCATTTCACACATAATCTTTAAATAATAGAATCAATGAATAAGTGATATAACCCAATGAAAAGAAATTGAGTTATGAAATCCCTTACCATAAGTTTTACTTTCCTTGTAAGTGATTTTAAACTCATGTATAATAAATTTAAATATATTATAATTATATTAAAAACCATATAAATATCTATAATATCTTATATGATATATATATAACATTTTATCACCCATTTCTTAATAATATTTTATTATTATCATTATTTCTTGTGTTAAATGATTCATTTTTCATGAGAATTTTGGTTTGGTAGTTCTTTTTATTCTACTTTGAGTATGGTTCCATCAACTATATAATGTTTATAATGATATAAATATAACATATATTCAGTTTATATATGTTCATCCATAAAAGTTAAATATATATAAGTGAATTATATTGTTCATGAAGATGGTGGGTTGTACATACACATGAACTTTGTTTTCACTTTTTAGATGGATGGAATGAAATAAAGGTAAATAATAATTATCCCTTAAAAATGATTATTATATTATATATATCATATATATTAATTAAATTTATCCTTATTACAACCCATGTAAATACTAAATGAAAAATGGATCGTATCACTTCGTGGAGGTGGTAGTCCACACATATGCATGAGTGGAATTATCGTTTTCCAACAGATTGGAAGGTATGATAGTATATATGAAATTATAATTTTAAAAGTATAATAATTTCATAAATATCATATATATTCAGTATTTAAATCTTTATAACCATCCATGTAAAATGGTGATGAAAAAATAATTACACTACTACGTAGAGACAGTAATTCATATGTGTGCATGAGCGATATTTTTACTTTCCATGTGATGGAAAAGATGTGAAAATGGTTTTACCTAATAATAATAATAATAAATTATATTTAAGATAATTAAATAATTATTTTATGATTGATACCATAGATTTATAATAGGAAGAAAAGGAAATAAAATTAAAAGTACTCAGTTAAGAGTTATACCTCTTTGTTGAGAAATCTCTTTTGGATTACATCTTAATCCATGAAAGGATAGTATTTTGGAAAGACCAAAATCTCTAAGATGTGGGGAAGGAATATATAAAATTATTATAGTATTTATTTTCCAAGATAGAAGGCTCATGAAGTGTAGAGAATTGAGGATACGTGGTATCCATTATAGAGGATGGAAAGGGAACACTTGGAATTACTTAAAATATTAAATAATATATATATATATATATTATAATCACGTATAGTATCTCCAAGGTACCCCAATTAAAATAATATATTATATGGTTTAAATAAACTTAAACAATATAATTTGGTTAAATGTTGGACACATTTTAAGCCCTATCTTCAAGTTAAACCACTTTAAACCTATTTTAACCATAACTATGATAATTTAACTTTTTTCCATGATAGCTTAATTATAGAACCAAAAATAAAAGTTGAATCATAAAAAAATAGATTTTAATATTAAAAATTTTTAATTAATTTTATCATATTTAATTTCTATAGGTAGTAGAAATTATTTTTAATATAAGAACACAAAACATGTGAAAAATGGTTTTTAGGAAAATACTCGATTTAAGAGTAAAAATCATTTTACCTTGAAATAAAGTAATAAATTGGTTTCCATGAATTTTATTAATTAAATAAAAAATTAATGCTTTTAGGCATTTTTATCAAGAAAAAACTAAATGTCATATTCCAACCATGACATTAAATGTAAAGACTCAAAAATTGTTTTTAATTTGAATAAAATATAACTTATCTTCTCAAAAGTCAAGCTTGGGTACCCAATTTTTAAATAGTGTTTTAAAATAAATTTTTAAATTTTTAAATATATATTTTTACGAAAAAAACTCATACAATATGATAAATATGTGTTTTAGAGATATTTTAAAGCTTTAACCCATAGTTTTAACCTAGTTGTACCTAATTTACCCTTACCGAGGTGAAAAATATTTACCATAGTTACTATTCATAATGACCAAAAATTAAGTTTAAATTATTACCTAATATTAAATATTATGATTCTAAATATGGAATTTATTTTATAAAATTTAATTCTTAGGAGTGGTATAATATAATTTAAAATTAAACCCATAAACCATGACAAAAACGGTTTTCTAGGAAAATTTCTTCTAAAGTGTAAAAAAAATATATCAAAAATCAAGAATTAAATTTATTACAATGATATTAATGGTATTATTAATAATATTAGTGCAATAATTTTACTTTTAATCAATTTTATAAAAAAATCACTTTGTAAATGCTTGAAATGAAACGACAGCTTTCAATAAAAATTAGTATTTTCTACTATTCACTGAAAAATTAATCTTTTCAAAAAAATACCAAAATTTCACACTAAGTTAATTTTGATATGATAAATCCAAAAATTATATCCACTGTTTCAAAAAAAATTGGTATAATCGGTATAAATTAATTATAATATTTACACACAAAATTCCATAAAACCCATTTTTTAAGAAAACATATATTTAAAACATAAAATGACTTTACTAAAAAATTGAGTACTTATTTATTATACATTAATAAATTTATTTTAATTATATAAAACCTTTATACATATTTTTTATAGTGTTATTATTCATTTTTATACTGCCAAATTTAATACTTTCGTTATAACCATCATGTTTAAATAATAATATTTTAATAGTATATCATGGTTATTTTAAACTCGGTGTTGTGTGTAATGTAAGTTATAAAATAAATTAAATTTATTTGAAGATAAATATATCATAAAATCTCAGGGCGTTATATTCAAACTCTTCTTTATCTAAATAATATCCTCTTCGCGCTAGTTGACAACTGAAAATTCACCCCTTTCATTATCAGTGCAGTCATGGATACTCATAAACAAAAAAAGTCTTGGATAAAACATTGAAAGTTTACTGATAAACCTAGAAAGATCCTAATATAAAACACATTTTGTGGACATTTCTAGGAAATCAATACCTCTACTTTTTTTGGGTCTAATGATATATCTGTCTCAAAAAACACATGCCCCAACAATTTCACCTCATGAATCCCAAAGTGACACTTCGACAGCTTGGCATAAAGTCAACATACTAGTAGTGTACTCATGAATATCTCAAGATATATGTAATGATTCTCTAGTATTAGTGAGTAACTAAGTATATCTTCAATGAACACCATGATGAACTAATCAAGGTATGGGTGAAAGATCTTATTCATGAGAGACGTGAGCACTATCGATGAATTTGTCAGTCTAAATGGAATCACTAAGTACTCACATATCCCATACCTAATCCTAAATTATATCTATGGAATTTCATCTTCTCTAACCCATATCTGGTGATATACTAATTAGAGATCAATCTTATAGAACCATTAAGATCCCCATAACTGATCAAATAGATCATCAGTCCTGGGAAAATGGTACCTATTCTTCATGGTCACCTGATTTATCTTCTGGTAATCTATGTAGAGTTTAATAATACCATATGAATTCTTGGAGAATAAAATAGGTGAACCCCATGGTTATTTACATAGTATGATAAAATCCTTCTATTCTAAGTCCTCAATCTTTACTTTGATCACATTCAACTTGGTCAGTGCTATATGATAAGGGGTATTAAAATGGGTTGCACACCTAGCATGAGTTCTATATTGAACTCAAATCCTCTATTAAGGAGAATACCTATGAATTAATCTAGAAAAATGTCTTGATAGAGATCCAAAATTGGAGTAAAAGACAAGAGGCTTCCATTGATCTTACTGAGAGGGCCAAGCCTAAAATCTGTGTTGTAATCATACCAAGTCGGTTTATATCTAGACCCACTCAACCAACTCCCATCTCCCAATCATTGGTCATCGTAAACTTATCTCTCGTTGGTGAAGTAAAGGATACATGTATACTATAGAAATCAATGTGGACTCCATAAAATTCCCTCTAGTCCATTCCAAGAATCAAATCAAAGCTCATCATCTCCAAAATCATAAAGTCCCATAGATTTCCATAATCAGAAATGACTATAGGAAACATTAGGAATTGTTGAATATGTTTCACTATATTTCCCAATGATGTATCATAGGAAAGAAACTCATATGGTAAATTGACCAATAATTAAATTATAACAATAAATTTTGAACATATAAATGAATGGTAAGAACTAATATCAAAAAAATTATAAATAATATAAGTAATCATGACCGTACTAAAAACAATTGATCCTCCCTCAACACCATCAGATGGATCCTATTCCACTACATATACTCAGTCTAACTCATCTCTTCAACCCTATCTCTAAGGTATGTGACTCATCTAAGTTTTCATTTCTTGATCTTGCTACTAAGGACCCTATCTAGACCCCTATGTTATAGCTCATGTCTATCCAACACCCTTGGAAAAACTTGACCTCAAATATCTAGAGAATAAATTTTGTAGATTCCCTATCTTTATATATTTTCAACATTTTCTCTAAGGTTCTGAAAATAACATGTGGTAATGTATGACATTCCATAGATAAATAATTGTAAAACTCCTCTCGATGGGGCTGAAAAATCCATACTCTGCTCTACCTACTTACCACCACCCTATTGCATGTCCCCAATCTTCTTATCCATACTATTACAAGAGATACTAACTTTATTAGTAGAAGTTAAACCCACTTGATTATTTATGTATGGAAGAATAATAACTACTCAATCATCCTTCAAGACCTTATTAATAGTTAAGGCCTTGAGTATAACCTCCAGGTATTTCATTAGGTTGAAAATCATAACATGCCATCGGATATCAAAATGAAGACTGATCTCAGACTTCTTAGCCTTCTATGCCTCATTATCATCTAAGAGAGAAGAAAAATAAATTATATCAGTGAAATGGTCAAAGTACATTGATATCATCATGGATCCCTACTGGAGATCCATGAATTCCTATGAACAATCTAGATTCATTGTATCAAGAAATAATTCCTTGAATAACAGGTTCTTGAAGGACACCCAAGAGTGACCCTCACATCAGACTGTTTATTACATGACACTCCACCATTCCATGGTAAGACCCTAAATCATAAATGTTTCTAGCTTAACCCTTCAATCCTCTAGTGTCTTGACCAAGTTTAAAATTCCCTTGATGATGTATAACCACTCATCGGTATCTTGTTGTACCCCATTACCCTATTAGGTTGGTGGATATTGGATATGGAAGTCATGATCCTAGTAAACCATGATCCTATGTACTCCTACACCATAGGAAGGTACAATGTGAAAGACTTTGGGATGGATTGGATTCAAATCCTAGACCACTTGAGCTGGTGTGGGAGCATGATCATGTGTATCTTCCTACATAGCCTATGGTGGAACTAATATGTCATTCCTAGCATGATCATTTAAGTGTCTCTGAGGTGTTATTTCTTTGAAAATACAAATAGACATTTAAACTCAAAAATTCATCAATATGTATCCTAAATAGTCTATGGGATAACACAATGGTTCTTCTGGAGACTACCCATAACCCAAGGTATATCCCTTCAGGCATTACCCAAGGTTCTCTGTAACTGCACATTAGTCACAATCATATATATAAAAAACAAAAAAGCATACTCAAGTTCAATTAATTAATTCCAAAACATATATATCATAGAAAAAGAGAATATAGAGATATCATTCAACTGAAAATATAGGTTTATCCCAAATAGATAGCACATAACAATGTATTAAATTAAAGAACTAATATGTAGCATGAAACAGGTATATATATGTCATGTGATCCTATGTGGCTACTTATGATTCATGGATGCACTAAAATCCCATAAAACTATACAAATAATCTTGTAAATGGAAACTTAGAGTCCTGTTACACATTAACTATCCAAGATTATGGTAACTCCGCTACCCAAGATTCACACAGCCCATCTCTTGTCTACCTTGTCCCATGTTAGTCAAAAAAAGAAAGGAGACTCAACTCTGATATCATTTTTTAATACCCTAACCCAAATCACAAAGACTGGGCTAGAGAGCTACAATACTGCATGCATTTCACCTCATATACAAGATGCATTCAATTAGTAGTGATGGTCCAAATGCTATCAGTGGGGATACTATACACTTGGTAATCATATCCATACACAAAAAACATAATAAATCAATCAGAATATAAATTAGAAGACTAAATATAAAAATATAATAAAACAATGGAAATCCTACCATACGATAAATAAAACGATCTCTTATATGGAAATTCAAACCATAGTATGAAACTTATAAGAAGATATATAAGAAAATAGTGGAATCCTTTAGAGTTATTCTTTTTCTCGCTACTAAATCTATGCTCCATAGCTCATCTCTCTATTGTAGGCCCATTTCCCTTACCTACATCAGGAATCTTAATGTTTTAATGTGTATCGAGATTCACATGCTTGGTGTGAGTAATAAACCTAGAAAGATACCACCAATGTATCCTTAACATAAGTACAAAAGTATAACAGGTGTATTCCATGATATCAAAAAATACACAAGAAATCATAAGCAATTGTATTCAAGAACTCATGTATTAACCAAGCTATAATGAGCCCCATCCATACCTACCTTGGATCTATTATAGAAGGATAATTGTAAATATATTATAAGTAACCATGAGCTATACATAAGGCTGGTGAACATATCTCTTGGTCATTATAAAGAATCTAGTCAGATCAAGCCATAAGTACATCACATCCCACCTTCATCATAGGTTAGGTTGCAAGGTTGTCATATCCTTTTTACACCTTGGGTCATGCCATAAGTTCATTGTACCACCAAGGTCTCTACTATAGGTATGTACTCAATGACTCTATTCCCCTATCCTATGTTTGGGTTCATTGTCAACATCACTGCATATCATGCGCACTCCCCCTCTAAGGGATAACCATATCACGATGGTCTACTTGTTCCATATACCAGGAAATGCCTCTAAAACAATGGTAATCACGCAAAATAGGGTAAAGCATGTAAATAAGAACATAGAATGTAATTATGAGAATCAGTAGTAGTATACAAATATTTGTGATCAAGATCAAACATGGTGTATCAAGCTACACTAATATACTCATGGAATCGATTATCATATATGGGACTCTTGGTATACACACACACAATAACTATCAATCATGGTCAAACAAGATACCAACATAAGAATTATATTGAGGTAGCAAGAGTATACAAGGTCCCCAAATGGAAAGGAACTTTCTACTTTAATATTTTTGATAAAGTAATCCAATATTCACCAAAAGAACGAATACCGAATCACATTTTCCACCCATGGAAAAATAGTTCACATATAAAATATTCCTATATTATATTTTGGTTCATAAAATAATAGATTTAGAAAATATACCTAAGGAGATTACATCCTCATAAGGGTATTCCTATAATAACATACCTCACAAGGTCTATTAAAGAAACTAGTTCAGATATATATCAAATAAGAGGACATCAATTCAACGGATATGTTATTGATTAATGAACGGATCATAAATTCCCTATCATTACAATAATAAAACATCAGGTCCATTCAATAAACATTGATCACCATTAACCCACTATCATAATAGATATCCAAGATGATATTCAAGAATAATAAGGTCGCAAGATTATTGATCTATGAAAACTTACTCAAAACCATCAATCATCCACAAGAGATCTAGCTATGGTCAAGGGGATGTCATTGGTGCATAAAAACCCGCCTATGTTCTAGAAATGATTCAAGAATTCATAATTAGATAGAATCAGAATCCATAAATCATGAAATGGAATACTAGATCTATGATTTTTTTTCAAGGGAAGAAGGGTGGATATAGATGAAACCTAAATAAAGGAGGTTTTTAGATCATATACCATAATTCTTGACTAATAACACTCTTAGATACGATTAAATAAATATTGGGAGGAAATTAAAATGTTGAGGAAGGTTGTAGGAGTCTCAAGATTTTATAGGGATTCATCTAGAAGTAATAACAGGTCAAAATGGGAAATTAATAGCTATTAAAGTGGATTTTCATATAATTATTTCAAGTGTATGGGTTTTGGTCAAACATTTTTTCAAATTATATTCCAACCATGTGAGGATTACTTTCCCTCCTAGGAACCTACACATTTATGTCTCATAGTTTTTCAAGTTATTCACCAATTGAGTGTTTGGCCTCTAGACCATGTCAAATGATTTTTCAAGTGAGGACATGTGGTTTATTAAACCATGTTCCTTAACTAGGTTCCACTCCATGTTCCTCTTCCGCTAGTTGTATAGTTTTCTAGAGGATCATTATGGTTTGGAAAAATCATTCTCAAACTATGTGCCTTAAAAAAGGTCACTAAAACACTCCAAAACCATCCATAAACCCCCTAGATGTCATCTAAATCAATTCATAGATCAAAAATGCATGATTAAAGAATAAAATTATCAAGTAATGAACATAGAAAATATGAGGCCATTATAATTTTCTCATTTATCTCATATGTGTTTCATTTCATTTGAATAGTCCCCATTACTCTAAATCCCACATTGTAATTTTTCATGTAATGGCCAGTTATATATCATACTATATGTGAAATAACCACTCATTATCCTCCTACGGTACCACCCCACATTACGGCCATTTCTCTTATCATGATGCCTCCCTACACTATGGTTATGCCTCTCACCCAACACCAACTCGTGTTGGGATTTTCCTCTCTATACCTATTTATTCCAAGATTCATCAATGAGCTCAGACGTTGCCTCAATTGTTCATATGCTTTGGGGGTTCTAAGTTTGGGGCTAGTCTATTTTTTCACATTATAATTTATATTTCCTTGTCCAATTTTTTTTATTTTTCATAGTTTACTCAAATTTCTTCTTTTTACTATAAATTACACCAATCTCAAAACTCATAAAATATTTACTATCATTTAATCAATAAAAACACATAATATTTGGTAAGGAAATTAAAATATAGTAGAATAAATGAATTTATTAATAAAAATAAATTCATGGAATTGATCAATCATAAGGCTTCTTGGAGTGATTCTATGGATTCTAGTAATTAATCTCATTCTAACTCTGAAGTTGATCATTTGAACTAAAAATAAAATATGTGTTTTATGGATCAGACTAAAGAGGTAAATAGCTACAAAAACTACAATTCTAAATATTATATGGATAGTGGGTTCTCAAAAACATAATAATGGAGACTTTTTAAATTTCTATTTCTTATTAAAATTGATGGGAAGTCATTATTATTTTAAAGATAATTCTAAGGGAAAGATTATTGAAATTATATATGCTAGAAATATATAATCAAACCTCATTAATAAAGTACATTGTGATGAATTTCTATATCCCATTTACTTAGTTGTTTCATCATAAGGGAGTTCACTGGATATATTCTTACATATTTATAAGGATTTCTTATTTCACTTCTATCATAGTTATAATAACTACCAATTTTCTATCCTTTATAGTTTTTTATTCAATTGAGATTCATATCTAACTATTTTATATAGGGGGAGAGGCTTTCATAATTTTTTTATTATTTTTCTCCTACATTTGTTTATTTACTTTATTATATCATGTGCAAGAATGATAACATGATTTATTCTATTGACTTTTGGTCATGAGTTGTTTTTATGTCCTATCTTTAGTACGCATGGAATGATTTAAAACTATTTATATGTAATTATTTGAATATATTTTATTTAATTACATGAATATATTTCATATATTTTTTTGAATAAAAATTCATAGTTTAAGGGGGGTTTCCTTTAATTATTATGTCATGTTTAAACCATTTTACTTTATAGGCATGTGCTAAATTATTGGTTACTTGTTTAATTCATTGAAAATATTTTATCAATTAATTAGATTTTTTATATATTTTGTGAATCCTTGTAGTTAATTGTCTTTTATAGGGGAATTTTACATGATGTTCATTCACAATAATTTTTTTCAAAAATTAAGTTCATATTAAGTGGTAGTACATGTTACTATTTTAGTAATACTTAAGAAATATTTTTATAATACATGATGTGTTACTTTATGTATTTATAATGACTATTTATCTTTTGTTTGATATTATTTAATATTTACTATGTTTATTCTTTAATTAGTATCCTTTCTATATTAAATCTTTCTAGTTTAGTTTATTCATGATTATGTATTTAAACCAAGTGTTTTTTGTACTATATTTTTTATAAAATAGGGATAAATTTTTGTTTCATATCCACATGTCCCTATTGCATATGTTATATTCTACTAGTTTTTCAATATGAACTAATCTATACTGTCTTAGCTTATTTATCCTTACAAAGGGGGAGAATGTGTTTGGTTTTTGTAATTATCAAAAATGGAGAGAATGTTAAGTATTTCTTTAACACTTTGTTATATTTTTATAATTACATATTCCTTATCACTATAATTTTTATAATTTGATAATTACTATTTTATTTTCATTATTTTTTATATTTTGATTATTTTTTATTATTATTCTGGAATTATTATTCTAATTTTCTCAAATTTTGTGTTGAAGAAATTTCCTAAGTCTAAGATAATTCACATGAAGGATTGTTTATTACATATTTAGAATTGACTAAAAATTATATTATGTATTGAAATTTTCACAATGGTAATATATTTCATTTGAGGAAATATTTTACGTATCAATAGTAATATCTTCCATATTGGGTATTTTGGAATCTTCTATATTGGGTATTTTGGTAAAGAAAATAATCTTATATTTTGATATAAAACTTACATATGAAATAACTCTTATGTATAATGATTGTGGTGATGTTTTTGATAAGTAAAAAATATTATATATATAGAAGAATATGAATAAATCCTTACATATTAGAAATTTTTAAATTTTTATTAGTATAAAACCTTATTAATTTCATGAATTTTAGAAAATTCTAAGATCAACTCTTATATATTGAGAATTCATAAAATTAGAAAATTATTGAACTATTATGTATGAATTGAAGTTAACTCTTATGCATTGAAAACTATTACATATCAAAAAATTATAAAAGAATATAACTCTTACGTATTAATTATAACTAAAGAGATTACTCTTAATTATTGTGGTGAAGTCATAATTTACCATATGTATTTAAAGGATAGTTTTATATATGCTTCAGGTTTCAAATTTTTGACCTTTACATATCAAGTATGGATTTAATTTCTGTATAAAGTTGGTTGACTTGGAGGATTTCTATGAAGAAATATTCTATGAATAATAGGTATTATTAATTATAGTAAAACTATAATAATTTTCCTATAGATTTAAATGAATATTCTTATTGCTAAAATTATGGATATTATTTTAAATCTATTTTTATGGAAATTAAAGCTACAATGACTGTTATTTTAAGTTATGAATTTAGAGATATTGACTGAGTATTTATAAGTTTTTCTTCAATGGTTATGAGGAATTAAAGATGTTGATTTATAGGATATTATTTATGGTATTTTAATATTATCAAAGTCAAATATATTTTAAGAAGGTTTGACCAAGATGATTTGGTTTCTAATTTTAAAGAACCACAAAGCCTCTCTCAATGGATATTCGATTTTTAAAGGAGATATCATGGAATTATTTAGTTCTGTAGTTTATAATTAAATAAATAGAATCATGGATTAATTTTACTATTTAATAAATGATCCTACAATGGTCAGAATTATTTTTTTATTATATATAACACCTCGAAATTTTAAAATATGAATATCATATTTGATAGCATGTATGACACGCAACACCGAGCGTAAGAAGGAATATAACATCCTGATACTTTATGGTATATTTAAAATTTTAAATATATTTTATATATTATATAGCATGAAATTCATTCAACACTGATTTATATTTTATTACATACAACAATGATTTTATTTGATAACTTGCATTACATGCAAGATCGATTTTTACCGAACAACAATAAACTATTAACATTATTATTTAATATGATAATTATCACCTAGATGTTGGAATAGAAGGTATGAATAGGATTAAATAATTTATGAAAATATATATTTTACACACATTTATTTGTTACCAATTTATTATAAATAATTATTATTATTATTTTAATGAAAAAGAAATGTTTTCGAAAAAACTATATTTTCCTAAAAGATGATTTAATCACACATTGCACACATAATTTAAAATAAATTTTTACCAATTTTATAAAATTTATATAAAAAATAAAATATATTTTTGAAATTGGAATGTTGAAATTATCTTATGGTGATTTTTTTTATTTTTTATGAGAAGTTTCATTTTTTTGGTGAATAGTGAAAAATATTAGATTTTAATTGAAAACAGTTTTTTCATCTAAATAGTTTATAATTTTAAATTATATTTTTAATTGGTTTTAAAGTAATAATAGTTTAATTATACTAATATTGGTCTAATTTATGTCATTATAATCATTTTTATATTTAATTTTTATATAAAAACATCGTAAATGTTTTAATATCTTCAATTTAAAAACCTGCTTTCTCGATACGTCTGTGGGGTTAATTTAAAATTAATTTTTGCCTCTTATATGAATTGATTTTGGATAAATGTATTAAATATTTATAAAAATAAGAATTTATATTATCTAATAATTTCAAATTAATTTTTTACCATAATTACTAGTGAAAATAGTTAAAATTAATTAGAGTGATTAAGGTAAAAAAACAAGTTTACTTAGTGGTTAACCTTAGAAAATAAGGTGTAAAATTGACAAAAACTTGTCCAAACCCCATTTTATGGAAATATTTAGAACTTATTACTTATATTATTGATAATTTACCATTATTGGGGATGGGTTACATGAAAAAAACATTGGTGTAATTCACTCTTTCAAAAACTTACAAATGTGCCACTCACCCCACTTATAAAAGACCACCCCCTCTACTCTTTACTTAACACCTTAAAACCACTTGGGTTCAACAAATACCTTCCCAAATCACTTAATAACTTCTCTAACCTAATCCTAGAATCCTTATATATGGCATAAATCTAACTTAGTATGAAATTATTGAAAACCTAAGGAGGATACCCAAAGAAGAGGTAACGTTCTTCTAAAAGTGTTTTAATTTTATTTCCTTATCCAACTCATTAAATTACTATTATATCATGATTATATAATAACCTCAGTATATTACATATACTGAGATTTTTTTATGTTAAAGTTATTACCTATAACTTCAAACACTTCAATCAAAGGGGCTAGGAAATCATTGTTCATGTGTACGGTGGACTACTGCCTCACGAACCGATGTTGTTCGTTTTTCCATTACCACCTATCAAGGTTTGTAATAATGATGGATTTATAGTTTATATATTATATTAATGATATTTATGATGTTATTATTATTATTTAATTATTATATCACACATACCCTCATGCTTCCCATTTTGTGGGAACACGATAATGTTGCTCATGTGTACGGAGGACTATCGTCTCGTGAAGCGATGTGATTCATTCACGCTTTAAATTGAATGTATTAAAGATGGTTTTAATAAAAATATTTTATATATATGGAAAAAAAAATATAATCTAATGATAATATATATATATTATTTTATTTTATTTCTTTCAATATGTTAAAAAAATGGAAACAACATTCATACGTACGTACGGCCTATTATCACCATGAACGGTGTATTTAATTTCCTATCACCAAATTTTATGATTTACTATAAATATATATATAATAAAAATATATGATATTTAAATCATGATTTAAATTATTTATATTATAAAATCATGATCTTATTAATAGGAAAAAAAATAACAAGTCAAAACATACTCAAAAAACAAATAAGTTATTACCTGAAATGATGAAAATAATGAAAGATTATTAAAGAATGGGTAATAATATATTATAAAAGGATCGTATATAGTATAATAAATATTAATATGGTTATTTAATAATTTAATAACATGTTTAAAACCACTATACATGAGTTTAAATCATGTTTAACCAAAATTAATCACAAGGTAAGGGATTGTGTCTAAATTTTATTTCACTCAAGAATTTTGTAATTTTATGCACCAAATTTCTTTTATATGGTGTATATACTACCCCTTTAGCATGTAATATCATGAATACTTAATTAGTCATTGTATTTTAAGTTTAAAATTAAATTATTTCATATAAAGGGATTTAAACTTAATGTTACCAAGTGGTAATGAAATTTCGTAACTCAGTTTCTTTTCATTGGGTTATATTACTTAATTTTTGTCATTTATATTCTATGATTATGTGTATAATGACTTTTGACTACATATTTTTTTTATTTAAAATTGTTTTATGTGGATTTATAGTTGATACACATTACTGATTCATTGATTAATTCTTACATCAATATTATGATCATATTAAGGGTTGTTTCACAATCTCATTCAAATTGAGATTGTTTATTCTTGAATTTCCATTAAAGTAAATTATTCAATAATTATTTAATAAATCCATTAATTTTATTCTCCTATAGATATTCATGATATTTTTAAAGTGATAGTACCATTTTTTTACTCTTTAGTATTTAAAATTATTGATAATTTTTTTTAATAAATTCGGAATTTATTTCTCTCTTCAGTAGAAAATATGTTTTCTTACAAAACCATGTTTTATAAAAATGTTTTCAAAAATGTTTTATTTTTACTTTTTAAAATGATTCATTAAAATAAATTTTTACCCTATTTTTATTTTTATGAAAAAAATCAAATGAATATTCTGATCTCTTTCCAAATAAAGAACTTTTCTAACCTTTTTTACAATGCCAATGAAATGATCCTTCTACCATGTACGGCATGTAATAAATTACCTATATTAATTTCTTAGATGATTAATTATCAAGTTTAAGAATAAATTTTTAAAGAAAAGGTTTTTAAAAGTGATTAAAGAAATTTTATTTTTAAAATGTTTTTCAAGATTAAAAGGATATTTTCCTCAATAATTTTTTTAAAGATATTTTTCTTATATTTCCATTCATAAACTAAAAAAAACCTTATTTTATATATAATATAATAGAGATATTTTCTATTTATACCATCATTATTCTTTCTTTGTATGGTTTATGATCATTTTAAATAAGGAATTTACATTCACTCCCATGGTTCATTTTTGTAATCAATAACTTTCCCTTCAAATGTTCTCTTTCCTATAATCATGGAACATTAAATTTCCCCTAAATATCCATATTATTTATAATGTATATGTTTAATACTTAAACCATATTTCATTTCTATATACAGTGTGCTCCATTGAAAGTTATTTGATATCTGGGGAAATATTGATAAATCTATATCCTTTACTCAAATTGGATACTTTATGATAGGGTACATTATTTATGAGTGAAATAGATTATTCAATATATGAGGTATGATTTGTACATGCAATACATGGGTTGGGAATTATTTAATGTAAGCCCCTCGATGCATCAGTAGTCTCATGGGACGAATCAGTTGGATAGCCTTAGCAAAATGGGTTTTCACCTAGTATGTTTTAAACTGTCTTGAGGATAGATCTTGATGGTAAAGGTATAATGTGCCTAGAAAAAATTATAGGGTCCCTATACTTTTATACATATTGTTTCTTGATTTAAATCATAATTATTCTTCAAATATAATCCCATGATCGAAAAAGTATAGTGTCTTTGGAAGATTAGGTACATAAAACTGAAAACATGGAACTAGAATAAAACAAAATTATATTAATCATTCATAATGAGATCCTAAATTCCGTTGATCTCATAAATATACATAGTATAATATGTAGAATATATATAAAAAAGGTATGATCTAAAAATCCCAGTAAGGGAATAAGCATAGGAATAAATCATAACATATGGATTAGAAGGTTTAACGTGATGACATAAAAAGGAATGGAACATGAATACACATATGGAAGTAGAACATATAGAACATGGAATCATATATTCATGGAAACATAGGAATGTGGAAGCAACATAAAACATAACATACACATGATTCAAGGCTAATTTCCAAGACTATATCACATGGTTGATAAATTACTATAATGGGTTAAGTTTAATCCCCAATACCATACATGGCGTATCATGAGACTAAGAATTAACCAATGCATTGGATCTCAATCTAGGAACACACATAATAACATGTTCATGAATATGTGTTCCAAATTAAGAATAAAACATAATGAATAAACATAAGGGTTTCCCATGGAAAGAAATGGGTATCGTAACCATGTTATAAGGCATAACCAATGGGCATATCATAATGGTGTCTGTGAAATAATGGTTTTAAATAATATGTGTAAATTAATAAGGTAAAATATAAATATATAATGATAAATTATTTCCAAACAAAATTAAAACATATAAAAATATTGTTTAATAAATTTTAGAAATAAGACACTTTAGTGCAGTTTTAAGGAAAATATTAAAGAGTCTTTTAAGAGGAAAAATATATAATTTTTTGTATAAAACTAGAAATGAAATGTGATTATTTTTTCATGATTAAATTGTTTATTTTTATAAAAAATAATGGTGTCTTAAAACAGATTATGGATTGTATTTTAAATTGGGTAAAAAATTGGGAAGTTCCCTTTAATCGGGTTTGCTTATTGGGAGGAATTTCAGAATGGAACCTTGTAAAACATGTATCTCTCTATCAAAGAAGGATGAATTGATTTAGATACATATGTTTTTAAAATATAAAAAAAATTAAAATAATTATATAATAATAATGAAGAAATTAATTGGGATAAATAAAGAGAAAGTGTAACCCAAAAGTAATTTGGAGGTTCGGAGAGATATCTTACTTTATGTATGAAATTGTTCTTCACTTGCATTTAATGTCATGTATAATAAAATTATATTCATTAATAATTTAATTAAGACCCTATTAATCATGTATTTTATTTATTATAATTTTATTAAGTTAATTTATGGCTATTTTGATGAGTTATAATTTTTAGTTGTGTTGTTCTAAGATCATTCATTCCATGATTTTATGATCGGTTCCCTTGAGTATAATTATGGGAGTTCTTTTAAAATGAAAAAAACACCATAAGTGGAATTATATGGTGTTAATATACTTCTATAATTTTAAATTTTCTCATATATTATTTTGTTTTATGATATGAGGATGATTCATTTTATAAAATCTTAATGATAAATGTTTAGTTTATTTTGGCGGTTTTTTTATCATCACAAAATAGTTTTGTTTTATTGTTTAATATTATATATATATTAACTAAAGAACATAAAAAAAGTTATAATATAAATTTTACAATATTTCCTATCCATTATAATTGTTTTATGACCAATCATGAAGGCATTAATGGAAAATGAAAACTTGTTGTCTGTGAAGGTGGTGAATCGACACATCACAGACGATGTTTTCATTTTTAGAATAAAAGGAGAAGACAAGAGACTTGATGACAGATATTCCATTAACATAATAAAATTATAGTGTATATTTTATACAGGCTTTATCGTGATATTTTGGAAAGGTTAGGTGGGGGGAGGATAATAAATTAAAAGAAATTAAGAGAGAAAGAAGGAGGATTTTACCTTTTGAATGTCATCTCCTTGAGAACCCCCTTAAGGCACTTAAGTTTAGTCTTTTGGTAAAAACATAAAGACCAGGACATGGGGAATATATTTTTAAGATTAATT
The DNA here is from genome assembly GCA_963277665.1 of Viscum album. Taxonomy (NCBI): domain Eukaryota; kingdom Viridiplantae; phylum Streptophyta; class Magnoliopsida; order Santalales; family Viscaceae; genus Viscum; species Viscum album. The sequence continues at coordinate 108,908,538 of OY728147.1, read as the reverse complement.
GGGTAGAATATAAGCATGCTACAAAACTTAGAAGGTGTGAGGAGAGGTGGTGAGGGTGGTATTTATAAGGGGGAGAGGGGTGTTTTTTATTATTTTATTCATTTGTTTATTATTTTAGATCAAGTCTATCAATAGTGTTAATTATTGTGAATATGTAAAGTAAATAATGTATTTTAGTTCTAACTAATGGGTTCTTACATCATTAATGACCCAAAAATCATGTATTTGGTTTAAAATGTTAAATATCGTAAATTATCATATTTCTCTATTCACAAAAAAATCAACTATTTTAGAAAAAACCAAAAAATAAACCGTAACCATTTTTGGAAATTTATATTTTAAAAATGGAATTAATTTTATGAAAATAAATTTCTAAATATGAGAAATTTAATTTTTAATTAAAATCATCATTTATTCAAAAAATACTGATTTTAATATTATAACCGATTTTATGACACTTTGAAAATTTAAATAAGGTCTTGTAAAATTATCTTATAATCATAATAAAATAAATTATTAATTTATTAATATATTTTATGGAATTAAATTTTTTTTAAAATAATTATATTAATTAAAAAAAATTAAAAAAACATTTACGTTTCACAAAATACCAACACTTAATTTATCATTTTTAAAATATGTTATTTACTTATTATATGATATAAATATATAATATTTTTATTTATAAGATACCTAAATTTTATTTATAATTTCATATTCTAAATATATATTTTATTATTGACATTATTATTTATTTCTACAGATTTGTTCATGGGTGCGGTCATTCTATAAGATCCAAATTTTATTATTTCCTATTTATTATCCCACTATAATATTTGGAATTATTATAGGTTTATTTGTTGAATAATGTATCGTTCTTCATTTATGAGACTAATATTTTGTTGGTTTATTTATTTTATATTCATGATTTATACTATATGAAATAATTATAATAAGGGAATTTCCATTGATAAAATTATGGGTCGTTACATTCTTCCCCCTTTATGAAATTTTACCCTCAAAATTTTGTTTTACATAATGAGGTGAAAAAAGGTGAGGTTAATTCTCCTTTATCGCTTACTATAGTTCCAATATCACCTCTTTGTATTTATAGTCCCTCTATAGTACTTTGACCAGGTGATTTTTCTTATTGTATAGAACTTTATCTCTATGGTCCAAGATCTTCACGGGATGCTCCTCGTAAGAGATATCACTTTCTAGTAATAATGCCTCTGAATTTAGTACATGTGAGGGATCTAGTATGTACTACCTCAATAGGGATACATCGAATACATCATTCACTTTAGACATGGTTGGTGGAAGTGTTATTCGATAGGCTACAGCTCTGACACGATCAAGAATCTTGAAGGGCCGATGTACCTAGGACTTAGATTTTCTTTCTTCCCAAATCTCATTACTCTCTTAGATGGAGATATGTGGAGAAATATCATGTCTACAACCTCAAACTCTAGGTCCCATCGATGAAAATATGCATATCTCTTATATCAACTCTGGGCTGCCTTGATGTGATGTTGAATGGTTTTCACCTTTTCTACCATTTATTCAACCATTTAAAGATACCAGCAGCTTACATTCACTAGATTCATCCCATCATGTCAGTGTCCTACATATTTTTCTATAAAGGGCTTTATATGGAGCCATTTGGTTTCTTGATTGAAAACTATTTTTATAAGCGAATTAGGCTAGTGGAATATGTTTATCCCATCCTCCATTGAATCCATAGAACATTATCTCAAAAATTAGTATAGTTTCTAAATAGATAGTTCATATTTTCCATCATTTTGAGGATGATAAGTCATACTAAATTTTAGCTCAGTGTTTAGAGCCTTTTAGAGACTTTTCCAGAACTTAGAGGTAAATCTCATATCTCAATCGAATTCAGTAGATAATGGTACTCCATATAGCCTCCCCACTTTTTTATGTATATCCATGAAATTTATTCAAGTGAGAAGTCCTCTATAATTGTAATAAAGTGATTTGTCTTTGTAAGATGATCCACAATAACCCATATAGCATTGTTTCCTCTGGATTTCTTTGTAAGTCCATTGAAAATTTCTATGGTGATGTTTTCATATTTCTATGTTGTTAAGTGTAATAGTTGTATCATACCCTTAGAAGTTTTCTTTTCATCCTTCACTTATTGGCATACCATGCACTTTGATGTATATTCAGTGATCTCTTTCTTTATGTTGTCCCACCAATAGTTCTCTCAGAGATCTTGATACATATTTGTAATCCCTTAGTGAATAGATAAGGTTGATCTATGTGAATCATTCAAAATATATTTCTTTATCTCAGTATTCAATGATACACATAATCATGACCCAAATATTATAAATCCTTCCTCGTCAATTTTTAACTCTGAGGATTTCTCTTTTCTGATAGCTTACACCTTATTCTGAATTTCCACATCATCTCTTTGATTATATTTTATTTTCTCCATGAGGTATGGTTGAGAAATAATTGATAAAGGATTTATGATTTTCCTTTTTTAATGATTCTCATATCCATCCATTAAAAATATAATAATATTGGATCCTTGTCAATTCTCGTCATTGATAAAGTTACAGGATATTTTCTACTTAGAGTATCTACCACTTTGTTTTCTTTACCATAATGGTAGTGGATTGAGCAATCATAATCCTTGATGAGATCTAACCATATTCTTCAGTGCATATTAAGATCCTTATATGTGAATATATACTTGAGACTCTTATAATCAGTATATATCTCACACTTATCCCCATATAAATAATGACGCCATATTTTCAACATGAAGATAATAACTTCCAACTCTAGATCATGCATGGGATAGTTTTACTCATTAACTTTCAAATTCCTTGAGGCATAAGATATCACATTATCATTTTTCATTAGTAAACATCCTAATACCTTCTTTAAAGCATCATTTTTTACCATAAAGAGTTTTCCACATATCAGTAGTGTAAGTACTGGTGCAGTGATAAGCCTCTTTTTCATCTCTTTAAGGTAGTCTCCACGTTCACTGGTCAACAAAAACTTTACGCCCTTTTGATACAACTATTTCAGTGGATTTAAAAAACATGATAATTTCTTCACAAATATTCGATAATTCCAATCTAGACCAAGGAAACTATGGATCTCTATTTCAGATTCCATCCTGGGCCACTCTTTGATTTACTTTTTCATATAAGGGTCTACAGATATTTTTTTGATAGTGATAACATTCCCTAAGAATGATACTTCCGCCATCCAGAACTCACATTTACTATAATTTTTATTAATTTTATCCCTTCACAATGTCTTTAGCACAGTATTCAAATACTCCACATGTTCCTCCTTACTCTTGGTGTATATTATAATATCATCTATAAAGACTAACAAATATTTTTTGAGGTAATCTCTAAATACTCTACTCATTAATTCTATGAATATTTATAGAGTATTAGTGAGTCTGAAAGGCATCATTGTGAAATCATAGTGTCCATACCTCATTCGAAAGGCAGTCTTGGGAATATCTTCCTTCCTCACCTTTAATTGGTGATATCCTAACCAAAGGACTACCTCAGAAAAATACTTGTCCCTATATATTTGATTGAACAAGTCATCTATCCATGGTATTTGATACTTGTTCATTATCATGATTTTGTTGAGCCCATGATAATCAATATAGAGGAGCATTGATCCATACTTATTTTTAATGAATAGAAATGGAGAACCCCATGGTGTAGGACATGATCATATGAAACCCTTATCTAGGTTCTATTGTAATTGATTCTTTATTTATTCCAAATAAATGGTGGTTATTCTATAAGGTGTATTTGATATATGTAGAGATCCAGGAATAAGTTCAATTGAGAACTCAACCTATAAATAAATATAAATACTAGGAAATTATTCAGGGAAAACATCACTATAGTCCCTCACAATGGGCATGTATTTGATCATGATTATAGCATCCCACCTTTTTAACATAACTTTTCATTACATTTTATAAACATAGGACCTTTAAAGTAAAGTGTCTTGGAAATCGGGAAAAAATACATGAAAACTTAAAACAATATTTTAAATACCCTTGAAAAGCCTCTTGAAAAGTTCATCCTATGTAAAAATACTGCATCTCATAACCTAGAGATATACATCAAAGGAAAGGGTGAGAAGAAAGCCCAGTAAGGAAAGCAAGGGAATCAATTTACTTGTGATATCAATAAGAACTTGATGAAAAACATAAAGACATGAGAAATAGAAGTAGAGGAATTTCATAATGAAAATAACTTGAACCATAACATGAATATGTGTCTATAAAATTTAATTTATATATTCATGAACATATCACCAAGTTTCATCCCCAAGGTGTCATAAAAATTACCAAGGTTATTCACCAAGGTATCGTGAAACTTGTCATCTTTAGAGATTAAATTATTTACCCAATGCATTGGGGTGATATTAGGTTACACCATTAATATGTCTTTATATTCATGTGATCCACATATATAATAATCAAACATTTCATAAAAAACCCATATAGAGTAAAATTAATGGGTTTCACTTCAAAATCGTGACGTTTTATAAAAGTGCTTAGAAACATGATCGTTATGTCTTTTATAACCCTTGGAAAAGGAAAGAGGGTTTCATTTATTTCAATTACAAAATCAAATAGATCAATTTTATGTCTTTATGAATACCTCGGGAAATCAAAATATATTTGGGTATTCAGATAAATAAAATAATAGAATTTCTTGAAAAAAAGAGAGAGATGTTTTGAGACAAAATTTCTACAGCATAACGGCTATATAACTTGGTTTTAGAAAACAATAAAAAGAGAGGGGAAAAGGGTATCCCATAAATAAATTAATAATTTATAGTAGATTTACAGAATAAAAATAAATAATATCATGGTTTTGAATGACACACCACATGAAAAGAAAACTTGAAAGAAAAGAGAAAGTGTGATTTCTTTTATAAAAATTTGGCAGCCTAACGGCGTCGCTTATAATTCAGAAAAATAAGTTGATGAGAGCGAAAATTATCTCTCATCAATTGGAAATGAAATGGATAGTAATAAATATATATAATAACATACCCCTACATAATTAAATGGAAACAAGAAGACATAACATAAAGGAAGTCGTGACTTAAAAGAGGAGGGCGAAAGGTTCCCTTACCTTGAAGAGTAACTTCAAAAGCTTGAAGGTTGAGACCTTTAGGGGCTTTAGGGGACCTTGGAAGGACTCCTTGGGAGGTAAAAAGACTATAACTTCGTTGAGGAGGATTTTGGAATGAAATTAATGTGTTAATGTCATGGTATTTATAGAAAAAGTGAGAGAATATTTCATTAATTTCCAAGGGACACCTCATCGGTGGTATTTGAAAAACCATGGACTAGCCCATGGTATTTGCCCATGGTATTGGCCACTTGGGACACCTAATAGAATATATTACTATTCACAAGTTTACCAGAATGATTACATCATTATTGATGTCATTAAACACCCAAAACTCAAAACTGTATTTTCACTATTCACCAGAAAACAAAATATTTTATAAAAATATCATAAATTCACCCTAACCTAATATCGATGCTTTGAATTCAAAAATAAACTTTATTTTATGAAAATAATTTTCTAAATATTTTTAATTTAATTTTTAAATAAAATCATTCTTTATTCAAAAAAACGACTCTAAAACTATAACTTATTTTGTAATACCTTGAAAAGTAACCAAGGTCCAATAAAATTATCGTATAACCATGAGACAATAAAGTAAAAATTTATGATTATATTTTATTAAAATACATTTCCATTTTAAATTATTAAATTAATTATAAAATTGTAAATAAAGTATTTATGACATACAAAAATAACAAAACTTATACTATGATCATTTTTTCACTTTTAAGATGTCTAAATTGTATTTATACATTCATGGGTGAAGTTTCTATTTTTTGGCCTATTTACTATTCATTGCTATTCATAAGGGTATGTTACTATTCATACTTAACTATTTACTATAAATCAAGTTAATCTTATTAGAATCTAAATTTCTTACTGATTGCAACTATAGAAGACCATTTTTTGAAAATCATTCATATTATTAATTATTTAAAGTTTACATGAATATTTTAAAATACCCTTTTTACAAAATTCATCAATAATATTCATCCTATATTTATCTGAATATTTAAAAATCAAAAAATTTACCATAATAAGAAATAAAAATTTTATTTGTACCAAGGAATTACAAAAAGTATCTAAGGCCTCGTTACATAGCCCCTTATAACACCTGCATAGGACCTAAGTGTAAGGTGTGATATGGTGATAGAATCTTGGGGCGGCTCGAACAACATTGCTCGAGTGGTGATTTCTATCAGCTTGAACTTCTCCCTTATGAAATTCTGTTCAAGCTTCACATGTTGAAGCTCAGCTTGGGCTTGGTCCAGAGCAAAGCCCAGAGATGCTACCTCCTTCCCAAGCTCTGACAGATGGGCTTTGTATGGCCCGAGTCTATTGGATGAGGCCATCGACTCTTCTTTCTGTATTAATTAACCAAGATCACTTGTATTTATAAACAATCATTGTAACGTTAAGATTTTAGTTTCCAACGGTCATATTGACCAACGGTCATATAACAGTTGAAACCCATTGGTATAACTTCATTAATTAAAGGATATAATTTTGTGGAGTATAAAATGAAATAACACACAAATTTAGGAAACCAATATTATTCAAAAGTTCATATTGTTACATTCTTCCCACCTTAAGAAATTTCATCCCTGAAATTTTAACTCGTACCCTAAGAATATAAAAGGTGTGGGTACTTCTGCCTCATAGACTTCTCTGGTTCCCACTTGGCTTCTTCGCATTTTTGGTTCATCTAAAACACCTTAACAAGGTGGATAGTCTTATTGCGTAGAACCTTGTCCTATGATCAAAGATCTTCACTGGATACTCCTCATAAGAGAGGTAATGTTCCATTTGCACCACCTCTGGATTTAATACATGTGAAGGGTCAGGTGTGTACTTTCTCAAGAGGGATACGTGGAAGACATCATGAACTTGTGCTAGATTTGGAGGAAGTTCAAGCCGATAGGCCAATTCTCCTACACAATCAAGGATTTCATAAGGGCCAATGTATCTAAGGTTGAGCTTTCCTTTCTTCCCAAACCTCATGACTCTCTTCCAAGGTGAAATTCAAAGAAGGAATTTGTCACCAACATCAAACTCCAAGTCCCTTCAATGATTGTCGGCATAGCTCTTTTTCCGACTCTGAGTAGCCTTAATGTGTAGTTGGATGGCATGTACTTTTTCTATCATCTCTTGCACAAGATTAGACCCAAGAAGCTTTCTATCACTAGCTTCATGCCAACAAGTAAGAGTTCTACATCGCTTACCATATAGAGCTTCATAGGGTGCCATTTGAATGCTCAAGTGGAGGTTGTTGTTATAAGATAACTCAACTAAAGGGATATGTTGATCTCATCCTCCTTTAAATACCATTGAGCATGTTCTCAGTATATCCTCCAGTGTTTTAATAGTACTTTCAGATTTTCTATCAGTTTGGGGGTGATAGGTTGTACTGAAATTCAATTCAGTGATCAGAGCATGTTAATGACTTCTCCAGAATTTTGATGTGAACCTTGGATCATGATCAAATATGATAGAGAAGTGGAACTCCATGCAGCCTTACCACTTCCTTCATGTAAATCTTGGAAAGTTTATCAAGAGAGAAATCTTCCCGAATGAAGATAAAATTGGCAGTCTTTGTGAGACGGTCCACAATAACCCGTATCGCATTGTTTCCTTTGGAAGTTCTCAGGAGACCAGTGACGAAGTCCATAGTGATATTATCCCACTTCCATGCTAGTATGGGTAGTGGTTGCAATACCTCTTTAGGAAGTTGCCACTCTGACTTCACTTGCTGACATACCAGGAACCTTGAAGTGTAGTCAGCAATCTTCCTTTTCATATTATCCCACCAATAATGATCACGAAGGTCCCTATACATTTTTCTTCTTCAAGGATGTATATAGAAATTATAGCTATGAGCTTCATCCATCATATCCTTCTTTATTTCTGAAATATACGGAACACATAGTCTTGTATGAAATTTTAGTACACCTTCTTGATCAATATTGAACTCAGGAAACTTTCCATCCTTCACAGCCTCAAACTTCTTCTGTAACAAAGGATCTTCTTTATGATATTTCTTGATCTTCTCTAGTAATAACGGTTGATAAATCATTTGGGTTAGGTTTAATGATGTAAATTCTCTTATAATTCCAATTTTTAGCTTTACTAGGTCATTGATCAAAGGATCTATTTGAATCCTCATCATGGAAAGAACAACTGGGTCTTTCCTGCTTAATGCATCAGCAACTTTGTTTCCTCTTCTAGGATGATAATGAATTGAACAATTATATTCATTGAGAAGTTCCAACCATCTCCTTTGTCTCATGTTAAATTACTTTTGTGTGAAAATATACTTCAAACTTTGATGGTCTATGTATATATCACATTTCTTCCCATAAAGATAGTGCATCCATATCATCAGAGAAAAAATGACTGCAGCCAGCTCTAGATCATGAGTAGGATAGTTCTTATCATGAGTCTTCAACTATCGAGATGCATAATCAATGACTTTTTCATTTTTCATGAGGATTCACCCAATCCCTTTCAGATATGCATCGCTAAAAATAATGACTCCTTCTCCACTTGAGGACAGAGTTAACATGGGTGTAGTAACCATTCTCTTGTTTAGCTCTTGGAAACTTTCCTCACACTCCTTTGTCCAAATGAAATTGACCCCTTTTCAAGTTAACTTGGTTAATGGATTAGAAATTTATGAAAAAAAATTCACAAACCTCCTATAATATCCCGCTAATCCAAGGAAACTACAAATATCAGTTATTGTTATAGGATGAGGCCACTCCTCTACAACTTTTGTCTTTACAGGGTCAACTATGACTCCTGCATTGGTAACAATGTGCCCCAAGAAATCAACTTGTTGTAACCAAAAATCACATTTTTTTAACTTCCCAAAAAGCCTCTCCTTCCCTAGAGTTTGCAAAATAACCCCTAGATGATCCTCATGCTCCTTGTGAATTTTGGAATATGTCAGAATAACATTAATAAAAACTACCACAAAGTTATCAAGGTAGTCCTTAAAGACTCTATTCATCAAATCCGTAAAAATAGTAGGTACATTAGTTAGTTTGAAGGGCATAACAACAAACTCATAATGACCATATCTTGATCGGAAGGTAGTTTTCAGGATATCTTCTTTCTTCACCCTCAATTGATGATAAACAGATTGAAGATCAATCTTAGAGAAGAATTGAGCCCCATAAAGTTGGTCAAATAAGTCATTAATTCTTGGAAGAGGGTATTTGTTCTTCAATGTGATCATGTTCAGTTCTCTATAATCAATTCATAACTGCATCGATCCATCCTTCTTCTTTACAAAGATAACTGGTGCTCCCCAAGGAGACACACTCGGTCGGATAAAACTCTTCTACAAAAGATCTTGGATTTGTTTCTTTAACTCCTTCAACTCCACATTTTCCATCCTATATGGGGTCTTTGATATTGGATGGGATCCAGGTACGAGTTCAATGGAAAAATATACCTCTCTTTTTGGGGGAGGTCTGGGTAACTCCTCAGGAAATACGTCAATGTATTCTTGGATGATGGGGACATTTTCTATCCTCAAACTCTCATTTCCTTTTTCTTCTTCATCGATCAACTCCATAAAGAAGGATATATGAGGTTATTATATATAAAGATCAGGTTGAGATATCTCTCCTTAGAAGATAATTGTAGGTTTTCCATTCAAGACTACTGAGATTTACTTACTTCTGCATTTGATCTTAGCATTATAATTTGAGAGCCAGTCCATCCCTAGTATAATGCCGAATTCTAGCATGGGAATGACTATTATATTTCTCATAATATTGTGCTCACTAAATTAAATACTAGAGTTTCTAAACACTTACGATTCTTGGATGATCCCACCAGGATTCTTTACTGATAACTCTACTTTTAGCAAATTGGGTTTTGATTCTAAATTCTTTGCAAACTTGGAGGAAATAAAGGAATTCGTAGAACCAAAATCAAACAAAGTACTTATTAGCTTTGAGAGAACAATAAGAGTACCTTCTATCACATAATTTAGCACTTCAACTTCGGTTGTAGTGATTTCAAAAGTACGACCTTGTTCCCTTGGTTGTTTCCGAGGATGATGGTGATTCCTCTCCACTTCCCTCAGATTTGGAAAATTATTGGCAAAGTGCCCAAGTTGTCCACACTTATAGAATTGGACATCAGGTAGGGCCTACACCATCTTCCCTTTTTCTTTAGTGTTGGGAAGTTGTGGCTTCACCTCACTATGATAATTCCACACAATATAGCCATCTCTACCACACTTATAGAACTTCTCTATCCCAAGATGGCAGTTCCTCGAATACTTCTTCCCACATTTATTACATGTGGGACGTTGTACTTTCTTGCCTACTCTTCCCCAATAAAAACTCCTCCCTAATCTTGGCTCTATTGATCTTTTCTTGTCATTGGATTTATGAGACCATTTCATCTCACCAAACTCTAGTTCGACTTTCATCACACTTCACACGATCTCCTCATAGCTATCATAAACTCGGTTGGCCAGATTCTTCCACAGATGAGGTCTCAATTCACCAAACAATATATCAACCTTGCCATTTGGATCCATGAAAAGGATATAGGTGTAACTTGAAATCCTTGTGAAGTTCATCTCCTAGATTCCCATTGATTCATTCTCCTTCTGCTTCAGCTCAAGAAACTCCTTCTCCATTCTTGTCCTCATCGATCGAGGGAAATACTTGTTGAAGAATATCCCTTTGAACAATTCCCACTCCATATATTTAACTTACACTATTGGCCTTGTGTTTTTAATCAGTTCCCACCACTAATCAGATTCTCCCTCTAAGCGATAAACAGCCAAAGTAACCTTCTCTTGTTCAAAATAGTGAATCACATAAAAGATCTTCTCGATAGAGTTGATCCATTGTTCAGCAATCAATGGTTTGGTAGATCCACTGAAGGTTGGTGGTAGTTGACACATAAATGATTCAATACAAATTTTTTCCCTTCCTATTGAAATCAGTCTCTCATCCTGATTCAAGTTATTTCTCATAACTTGAGTTAGTTGGTTCATCATTCACATAAAAGTTTACATTCTGGCTTCCATCATAGGGCCTTCAGCGCATGGTCCATTATAGTCACCATTTGTATGGTTCATCCTATTGCTCTCCATTTTCTAAAAGAATAAAACCTTAGTTAGAAGATTATTTCATTTATGAATCTTTTAACTATAAAGTATTTTATGTCTTAAAACTTCATTCTTTAAACAATTATATTTCTCTATAAATCCTTCATGATGATTCATAAAAATATTATAATTAACCAAACATATACCCTAGAAGTGTCATAACAAAGAGTGTAGCAATGCCTGTTTTCATGTACTGGGATACCCCAGGTCAAGCCCGAAACTCCTTGTCAGTGTTTTCACTCCTAGGTACATTTGTGCCAGAGCCACCTCTACCTGCTCATATCTAGACAGGGATGTATTTTATGTATAAACCACTTACTCAATACTCACCAAAATACCAGTAAGTATTTCTATATTTAAACTTTTCTATAGGATTATTCCAAATGTTTTCATAGCCTAATTTCCATAAATAACTAAACTTTCCTTTGATACCAACTATAGCATCCCACCTTTTTAACATAACTTTTCTTTACATTTTACAAACAGAGGACCTTTAAATTCTAGTGTCTTGGAAATCAGGAAACAAATACATGAAAACTTAAAACACTATTTTAAATACCCTTGAAAATCCTCTAGAAAATTTCATACTATGTACAACTACTGCATCTCATAACCTGGAGACATACATCAAAGGAAAGGGTGATCAGAAAGCCCAGTAAGGAAAGTAAGGGAATCAGTTTACTTGTGATATCAGTAAGAACTTGATGAAAAACATAAAGGCATGAGAAATGTAAGTATATACATTTCATAATGAAAATAACTTGATCCATAACCTGAATATGTGGATACAACATTTAATTTAGACATTAGTGAACATATCACCAAGGTTTATCCCCAAGGTGTAACAGAAATTACCAAGGTTATTCACCAAGGTATCGTGAAACTTGTCATCTCTAGATATTAAATTCTTTACCCAATGCATTGGAGAGATATCAGGGCACACCCTTAATATGTATTTATATTCACGTGAGACACATTGATAATAATCAAACATTTCATAAATAACCCATAGAGAGTAAAAGTGATGGGTTTTACTTTAAAATCATGACATTTTAAAAGTTATTAGAAACATTATTGTTATGTCTTTTATAACCCTTGGAAAATATAATGCCCCAAACCCAGTTACCTAGAGTCGGTGCATTATTACATAACATTGGCATGATCACAAAAGATCAAGTCTCAAAAAACCAATTAGTTTAGTATCCTTGAAATCACTAGATACATTCATAAAGTTTACATTACATCATAAAGTGAAAACTACAACAAAATCTTGTCTCCACAGTCATATCCCCTTATTCACGTGGATATTCTACTAGTCGAATAATCACATGCAATATCAATAACCACTTTCATAATGATGGAATGCATAATGTCAGACTATCATAACCACATAGTCAAGTCCTTGTGCCAAGACTACAAATAAGATTTTGTCAAGCCCTTGTGCCAAGACACTAGTTTGTCTCATGAGACCTACCGATGCATCGAGGAGCTATAGCAGGATCCACCCATCAATTATTAAGTCCAATGCATTCCTCATATGAACAAGTTTAAACATAACATAAACATTCGTATTAAAACTAGCATAGGAAATGTCAATACTTTCTCCATAAACCATGAATGGTATAAAAATAAAACATCCACAGTCAAACATATCACAAAACCTTCAATACAATATGGAATTTTTGTATGATAATAAATAAAGTTCAAATAAGCTTAAAATCCATCAAAGGATGTTGACATAGATGAAATCAAAACTATTTGAGAGAAATATCTCTTTTTTGAAATCATTTAAAAGTCACATAATTATAAAATAAAACATTTACTTTGAAAAATATTATTATAAGCTTGTAAGGGAATCTTTGATGATTTTATAATGGTGGAAAATAGCCGCACCCTCCGTATAAGTTAAAAAAAGACATTCTTACCTTAATTCTGTTGAAAAGGATAAAAAGGACCTTGTTTGGAAAATGACATAAATATTCCTTTATAAACTTCTTATAAAAATTTAACAAGGGTATAAATGACTTTAACCCATAGTCTGTAAAATAGTAAGAATGATTTGAAATGCATTTTTAAGAAACATGGATGTGCATGATAAAGAGGTCACAGTAGATAATTACGTATAAACAACTTCAGATAATGAATAGATTGTGAAATAAACCCTTACCTTGTAATTTTCCTTGGTTGAGGGTACATTAACCTCCTGTATAATGGTGAAATAATTGTTATTAAATTATAAAATAATCATATACATTAATATGATATCATATATGATCTTTTAACATTGCTTTTTTAATAATATCTTAGTATTATCGTCATTTCGGGTGTTAACTTACTTGTTTTCTTTTATATGTTTTGTTACATAAGTCGTTTTTGTTATGGATAGGTTGTATATTATTCATATCCAGAATGATATCAATTCCTTAAACATTATTTTTAATCATCAAATGAGAATTATACTTGAATGGATTCGATGGGGAATGAATCGCATCGTGTTCGTGGAGACGGTAGTCCGTACGTACGCACGAGTGACAATATCAATATTTTGATATTAAAATAATATATAATTGGATAGTATATCATATATACAGAATCATTATAATGTTATATTTATTATTTACATGAATTACACATCATTATTATACACATCCAAATAATAATTTTTTGAATAACAATTACACCACGACTTGGAGACGGTAAGTCGTACGTACGCACGTATGGTGACATGTCATTCAAAGGATGGATAGAATACTGAATATAGTTGTACCATATTTATAATAACATCACATTATATAGAAGATATTGGAGTTATTATTTTAGAATGGGAATAAAAAAGAAAGAAGAAGTTGAAGAAGAAAGGAAGTTGAAAGAGGGTGGTGAAAACATTACCTCTTCTTTGGGTTCTTCCTTTTGATTTGATCAAAAGGGTTCCTTAGGTTAGCTTTCAGATAAAACTAAGGCCTCTAGGTTGAATTGAGAGAAGTTTATAGAATATTTGGGTAGGGTTTGGCTGATCCAAAAGGCTTTTAAGGTGTAAATTAGAGAGAAGGGGGCGTGCCCTTTTATAAGAGGGGTGAGGGGCACCTTTGGAAAATCTAGAAATATTATTTTATAATAAATTCATATTCAATTTCTAATGGCTCCAAAGTATATTATTTAAAGGTTAAGGTGGGTATGGTTCAAAATCCTTTCAAACAATATATTTTAGACAGGTTTGGGTCACTATATTAACCTTATAATTTATATTTAACTCTTAGTTAAATAGTTTGACATTTACCATGTCTCTTTGTATTTTTATATTATATAGTTAATAAACTTACTATATACCTTCAAGAGACACCCAAGTCGTCCATTAATGATAAAAATTTCATTATATAAGTCCTTTGTCCAAACCTTATATTTTTCAGGAATAGAATATCAATTAATAATATAATATTTGTTTTAAAAACTCTTTTTATGCCAATTTTGACACTATTGGGTATTTTGTTTTTGATAATTTTATAACAGTGTTATTACTTAGAAAACAATTTATATAACAAATAATAATATGTCATATTAACCTTGAAAATTAGTGGAATTCATAAAAAGTCTCAAATTACATTTATTTTTATATTTATAATGTCAATTATTTTAATATTTCATTAATTAGGTAATTATTGCATCACCATTGTGTCATAAATAAATTAAATTATTTAATGTATAAAAATTATAAATAAAATACCATTATGTATGAAATATTTTTATCTTTCTAATGAATATTTATAATCTAATTTATCTTATGTATAACCCTATATTAAAAATGTTTTAGTAATTAAACTTTGATTGTAACTCTTTTAACTCTTCTTTGAATTAAATAATAATAAATGTCCTAATCTAATCCAAGTGGACCTAAATGGTAATATTTTATTACTAAGGTTGTTTTTGGTCGAGATACACTTGTCCAGTAGAATTAGTACATGTTTTAGCGTAATATTAATATCATTTTTACCCTTAATTTCCCTATTTACTTTTAACTGTGGTAAATAAAAGTAAAAAGTTACTATTCAACAAAAATTATTTTTATCTTATTGAACCAAATTTTTCTCCTTGATATTAACCTTGTCTCTCAGATTTTCAAGATTCCACTCACATAAGCGGTAAAATTAAGTTTTATGTGAATTTCCAAATTCTCCTACGAGGTGGGTAAAAGACGGTGAAAAGTTCCATAAAGTTTTCTAAAATAACTCCAATGAATTAAATTTAACTTATATAGGTATTATGTATCCATTTTTACCTTAATTAAATTTAAATAAAATAAATAATTATTTAAATAAAAATTCGGTTTTAAACTATAACTCAGTGTTTTTTCACTATTCATCAAAAATTGAATGTTTTCAGAAAAATACCAAAAATTCAACCTAAGCTAATTTCGATATTTTGAATCCAAAAATGAAGTCCATTTTGAAAGATAAATTTTATAAAATTTAAAAAAGTGGGTATTACTATTCATAACGGCTAGTTTGATTGATTGTGGTGTGTGTTAGAACTCGAAGTTGCGTACAACACATGCTACTGTATTATTCAAAGAGAAGCATACCATGGAAGCTTGGGGTATTACATTCTCCCCTCCTTAAAATAATTTCATCCTCAAAATTTCTATAAT
The DNA here is from genome assembly GCA_963277665.1 of Viscum album. Classification (NCBI taxonomy): domain Eukaryota; kingdom Viridiplantae; phylum Streptophyta; class Magnoliopsida; order Santalales; family Viscaceae; genus Viscum; species Viscum album. Next base: position 108,892,592 of record OY728147.1, on the reverse strand, counting down.
AATACCACATGAAAAGACTCGGGTGATTCTTCATCATAATTTCCTCGGGTTCCCACGTTGCCTCTTTCATCTTATGGTTTCTCCATAGAACTTTTACCAGAAGAGCCGTCCGGTTTCTCAACACTTGTTCTCTGGTATCAAGAATCCTGATGGGCTCTTCGCAATAAGAAATATCAAGTTCCAGTTCTAATTTTTCATAGGTGAGTACATGCGTTGGTTCAGGCATTTATTTTCTCAACAGTGATACGTGGGACACATCGTGAACTTTGGAGAGATTTGGCGGCATTGCCAAACGATAAGATACAGCACCAATTCATTCTAGAATTTCGAAAGGTCCGATGTACCTGGGAATCAATTTACCTTTCTTACCAAAACGTATAACTTCCTTCCATGGAGATACCTTCAAGAAAACATGATCTCCTACCAAAAATTCCAAATCCTTCCTTTGATTATCGGCATAGCTCTTCTGCCTACTTTGAGCTGCTTTGATGTGGTTTTGGATTACCATCACCTTTTCCATCATTTCCTCCACCAATTATAGGCCTACGAGTTTTCTTTCACCAACGTCATCCCAACAGGTTGGTGTGCGACATCTCTTTCTGTACAATGCTTCATATGGTTCCATCTGAACACTTGAATGGAATCTATTGTTATAGGAAAATTCCACCAAAGGTAAATATTGATCCCACATACCCTGAAATTCAAGTGAGCATGATCTAAACATGTCTTTTAAGGTTTGAATAGTCCATTCTGATTGTCCATCTGTTTGAGGGTGGTAAGAAGTGCTCAAACGAAGTTCAGTATCCAAGGCCTTCTGAAGAAACTTCCAAAATATTGAAGTAAAATGGGGATCATGATCAGAAACAATCGATAGGGGTACTCCATAAAGTCTCACAACTTCATTAATATATAGTATTGCTAGACATTCTAGTGGTATATCTTCTCTTACAGCAAGAAAAGGTGTTGACTTGGTAAGACGATCAACAATAACCCATATTGCATCATTCCTTCTAGGAGTCTTTGGTAGCCCCATGACAAAGTCCATCGTAATATTGTCCCATTTCCACTCTAGTATGGGAAGATGTTGCATGACTCCTCCAGGTTGTTGCCTTCTAGCTTTCACTTGTTGACAAACCATACATCTTGACACAAAATCAGCAATCTCCCTCTTTATGTAGTCCCACCAAAAATGTTCCTTCAAATCTCTATACATTTTGGTGCTCCCAGGGTGTATAGTGAAATTGGAGCTATGAGCATCATCTAACAATTCCCTTTTCAGATCAGGTATATCAGGAACATAAAGTCTCTTCCCAAATTTCAAAATTCCTTCTTTATACACAAAGTCTCTCAATCTCTCATCATTCACAGCATTAATCTTCTTTTGAAATTCTTCATCATCGGTCTGAGAACTCTTGATCTTTTCTAGTAAAGATGGTTTGTCAACCATTTGAAAAATCATTGATGTTTCACCTTCCATGGTGATTCCCATATCCATCTTTACTAAATCCATGAAAATAGGATCCCTTTCAACTCTTTTCTTGTTCAAAACTCCATGATCCTTTCTGATCAAAGCATATGCCACCTTATTTGCCTTCCCCGGGTGGTAGTGTATCCTGAAATCATAATCCTTGAGTAGTTCAAGCCATAGCCTTTACCTCATGTTGAGTTCTTTCTGTGAGAAAATGTACTTCAAACTCTTGTGATCGGTATATATCTCACATTTTTCAACATAGAGATAATTTCTCCATATCTTCAAAGCAAAGATTACAGCATCTAACTCAAGATCATGAGTAGGATAGTTTTTCTCATTAATTTTTAGCTGTCGTGATGCATAGGCAATAACCCTATCATTCTGCATAAGGACACAACCAAGTCCTTTCTTTGAAGCATCGCTATAAATAAGAAACCCATCATTCCCCGATGGTAGAGTCAATATAGGAGCATTGACTAATCTTATCTTAAGTTCTTCAAAACATTTTTCACACTCTTTTGTCCCAATAAATTTAACCCCTTTACATGTAAGATTTGTTAATGGGCTAGCCAACCGAGCAAAATTCTGGATGAAACGTCGATAATAACCTGCTAAACCAATAAAACTGCGTACCTCAGTTATACACTTCGGTGCAGGACATTCTTGGATTGCCTTGGTCTTAGAAGGATCAACAGAGATTCTATCTTTAGAGACAATATGGCCAAGAAAAGAGATCTCCTTAAGCCAGAATTCACACTTGTTAAACTTCCCATATAATTCATGTCTTCTAAGAGTCTCCAAGATAATGCGCAATTGATTTTCATGATCTTCGTAGATTTTGAATTATACCAAGATATCATCAATAAATACCACTACAAAATCATCGAGGTATTCCTTGAAAAAAAATTCATTAGATCCATGAATACAGAGGGTGCATTAGTCAATCCAAAAGGCATTACTATAAACTCGTAATGCCCATACCTAGTTCGAAATGTTGTCTTCGGAATTTCTTCCTTCTTCATACACAATTGATGGTATCCAGATCAAAGGTCAATATTTGAAAATTATTGAGCTCCATGCAGTTGGTCAAATAAATCATCAATGTGAGGTAGGGGATACTTGTTCTTTATTGTTATAGCTTTGATTTCCCTATAGTCGATATATAACCTCATAGATCCATCTTTCTTATTAACAAAAAGAACAGGGGCTCCCCGTGAAGAAACACTAGGTTGAATAAATCCCTTATTACTAAATTCCTCTAGTTGTTTATTTAGTTTCACTAATTCCATAGTGTCTATTCTATAAGGGGTCTTCGATATAGGCCTTGAACCAGGAATTAAATCAATGTAAAACTCAATTTCTCGTTCTGTAGGATTTCTAGGTAAATCTTCTGGAAACACATCAACAGATTCTCTTACAATATGTACATCCTCTATTTGAACATTCCTTTCCTCACCCACAGTTATTTCATTCTCTTACTCCCCAATAATTTAATTTAGTTGATCTATTGGGGGTGGATCTCGGTAAGAATTAGGTGGTGGTGATTCCTCTCTAAAGATAAGGTGTTCCTTATCATCATCATCAAAAATAGTAGCCTCCTTATTCTTACAATAAATTTTTTCATCATGGTATGAAAGCCAATCCATACCGAAGATTATATCAAATTCAATCATAGGTATGACGATGAGATCCATAGATAAAGAACATTTATGTGCTTTAATGGGGACTGATTCACAAAACTTTGTAGTAATGATACTTCCCTTAGTAGTTCTGACTGACAACTCCCTTGTTAAATCAAATTGGAAATATCTAGTTTTCTTAGAAAACTGGGATGATATGAAACAATGTGATGATCCAGAATTTAATAAAGCATTGGCTAAACTTGAGGAAACTATTAAATTACCTGTCACCATGTCTTTCAGAGCTTCTACCTCAGTAGTAGTGATAGCATAAGCTTGGCCTTGATCCCTTAGACTTTTCTAAGGTAAGTTCCCCTGACGCTTAGGACATTAATTTGCATAATGTCTCATATCCCTGCAGTTGTAGCATTGAACATCAATAGATTCTTTCTTCCCCTTGCAATCACGAGCTTGGTGGCATTCTTCACCACACTTGTAACAGACTCACATTCCTTTAAAGAAAGTACCAGGGTGTTTCTTCCCACATTTACTGCAGGATTGATATTCAACTTTTCCCTTCTTCCCCTTATTTCCATTTCCAGAGTGATCAGCAGATCTCTTCTTCTCTTTCTTTTCTTTAAAGTCGTAAAACTTAGAGAATTCATTTTTAGTCTTGATAGCACATGATACAATGTCTTCATACGATGAGAAGGATTGTGAGACTAATACTCAATGAAGAAATGGTTTTAACCCATCAAATAAACTATCAATATTACTCCTCAGGTTATGTATATAATCTGCTGCATGCCTCGCTAACCTTGTAAAGTTAGCTTCATACTTTGTGACATTCTCATCCTCCTTTTGTCTCAGACTCAGAAATTGCATTTCCATATCTGCTCGATGGTCATGAGGAAAGTATTTTTCTAAAAACAGATCTTTGAACTCCCTACATTCTATATTTGATACTTCATCATCTTCCTTCATGTTTTCAATCAATGACCACCATTGATAAGCATCTCCAGTGAGGTGGTAAACTGCCATGATAACTTTTTCTCTTTCACTACTCCCCAAAGCCTGAAATATTTTATCTAGGGAACTTATCCATTGCTCAGATACCAATGGATTTGTACTCCCATTGAATGTTGGTGGTTGTTGCCTCATGAAGTGATCTAACATTGATCCTCCACGCTGCGGATCAGTGTGCTCCATACAGGAAAGGTTATTATTCATAACCTGAGTGAGTTGTCCCAGTATGGTGATTAGCTGATCAGCACCCGTTGTATCACCAGCTCCACTATAATTATATTGAGCAGGAGGGAAATCCCTACATGGAGTGTGTGCATTGATATGGTTTCCATTTCTTCTACTAGGTTCCATTTCTAAACAATGGCATAAACTAGATCAGTTTACGAATCAAAATACATAACTTCATACTTGTAAAACACTTAACATAAATTGAACTATTTATGGATATAATCCATAATCATAAAAATGTTTTCTTTGAGGAAGTATATACTCATAAACCCTTCATAATGGTTTGTAAAGAAAATGAGAATTATCTTAAGCATATCCCTCAGGAGTGTCGTAACCAAGAGTGCAGTAAGGCTCGTTGTCGTGCACCAGTTCCCCTTCAATTCTAGCTCAAAGTGGTGTTTTCGGGTTTTACCCCTAGGTACATCTGTGCTAGAGATGCCTCTACCTGCTCGTATCTAGACATGTATGTATTGCTCAGAAAACTCACAAAATCTCTACAATACCAAAATTCTAGGAAGTTATTCTATATTAATCCTCAAAGTCTATCTTAGAGTTATGTGCTCTAATCAGAGTTTATCTAAATCTAGCTTCCAAGGTTTGTACTAAAATTCCTCTGATACCAATTATAACGCCATGACCCCAGTTACCTGGAGTCGGTACATTATTACATAACATTGGAATGATCACAAAAGATTAAGTCTCGAAAAATCGATTAGTTTAGTAGCCTTGGAATCACTAGATACATTCATAAAGTTTACATTACATCATAAAGTGAAAACTACAACAACATCTTGTTTCCACAGTCATATCCCCTTATATTATCCCTATTGTTCATTCATAAAATACTTCTCCACATCCTGGTAAAAATAAAACATTGAAAGGGGTGAGCTCAGATGCTCTGTAAGGATAAAAATATAGAGGAAACTTTCATAAATAAGAATAAACATTTAAGGCAATGTATAACTAAAACAAAAGCCTTTTAAACTTGAAATTTTGCATAATAGGAAAAAGATAAAATTAAATAATGTCATTTACTTATTCACATGGATATTCTACTAGTTGAATAATCACATGCAATATCAATAACCACTTTCATAATGATGGAATGCATAATGCCAGACTATCATAACCACATAGTCAAGGCCTTGTGCCAAGACTACAAATAATATTTTGTAAAGGCCTTGTGCCAAGACACTAGTTTGTCTCATGAGACCTACCGATGCATTGAGAAGCTATATCAGGCTCCACCTATCACTTATTAAGTCCAATGCATTCCTCATATGAACAGGTTTAAATATAACATAAACATTCGTATTAAAGCTAGCATACGAAATGTCAATATTTTCTCCATAAACCATGAATGGTATAAAAATAACACATCCACAGTCAAACATATCACAAAACCTTCAATACAATATGGAATTTTTGTATGATAATAAATAAAGTTCAAATAAGCTTAAAATCCATCAAAGGATGTTGACATAGATGAAATCAAGACTATTTGAGAGAAATATCTCTTTTTTTAAATCATTTAAAAGTCACATAATTATAAAAGAAAACATTTAATTTGAAATATATTTTTATAAGCTTGTAAGGGAAGATTTGACGATTTTATAATGGCAGAAAATAGCCTCACCTGCCATATAAGTTAAAAAAGACATTTGTACCTTAATTCTGTCGAAAAGGTTAAAAAGGACCTTGTTTGGAAAATGACAGAAAGATTCCTTTATAAACGTCTTATAAAAAGTCAACAAGGGTATAAATGAATTTAACCCATATTCTGTAAAATAGTAAGAATTATTTGAAATACATTTTTAAGAAACATGGATGTGGATGATAAAGAGGTCCTAGTAGATAATTGCGTAAAAACAACCTCGGATAATGAAGAGATTGTGAAACAAACCCTTACCTTGTACTTTTCCTTGGTCGAGGGTAGGTTAACCTCCTGTATAATGGTAAAATAATTTTTATTAAATTATAAAAGAATCATATACATTAATATGATATCATATATGATCTTTTAACATTGCTTTGTTAATAATGTCTTAGTATTATCATCGTTTCGGGTGTTAACTTCCTCATTTTCTTTTATATATTTTGTTATATAAGTCATGTTTGTTATGGATAGGTCGTATCTTATTCATATCTAGAATGATATAAAGTCCTTAAAAATTATTTTTAATCATAAAATGAGAATTAGACTTGAATGGATACGATGGGGAATGAATCTCATCGCGTCCGTGGAGACGGTAGTCTGTACGTACGCACGAGTGACAATATCACTCTTTTGATATTAAAATAATATATAATTGGATAGTATATAATATATAAAGAATCATTATCATGTTATATTTATTATTTACATTAATTTCACATCATTATTATACCCATCCAAATAATAATGTTTTGAATAACAATTACACCACGACGTGGAGACGGTAAGCCGTACGTACGCACGTATGGTGACATGTCATTCAAAGGATGGATAGAATACTGAATATGGTTGTACCATATTTATAATAACATCACATTATATATAAGATACTGGAGTTATTATTTTATAATGGGAATAACAAATAAAGAATAAGTTGAAGAAGAAAGGAACTTGAAAGAGGGTGGTGAAAATATTACCTCTTCTTCGGGTTCTTCCTTTTGATTTGATCAAAAGGGATCCTTAGGTTGGATTTATGATCAAACTAAGGCCTCTAGGTTGAATTTAGGGAATTTGAGAGAATATTTGTGCAGGGTTTGGCCTATCCAAAAGGTTTTGAAGGTGTGAATTAGAGAGAAGGGGGTGCCCTTTTATAAGAGGGGTGAGGGGCACCTTTGGAAAAGCTAGAAATATTATTTTATAATAAATTCATATTCGGTTTTGAATGGCTCCAGACTGGATTATTTAAATGTTAAGGTGGGGATGGGTTGAAATAATTTCAAAAAATGGATTTTATACAGGTTTGGGTCACTATATTAACCTTATCATTTATATTTAACTCTTAGTTAAATAGTTTGACATTTACCATGTCTCTTTGTATTTTTATATTATATAGTTAATAAACTTACTATATACCTTTAATCAACCCCCAAGTAGTCCATTAATGATACACCTATCATTATATAAGTCCTTTGGTCGAACCTTATATTTTTAGGAATAGAATATTAATTAATAATATAATATTTGTTTTAAAAACTCTTTTTATGTCAATTTTGACACTGTTGGGTATTTTGTTTTTGATAATTTCATAACAGAATTATTACTTAGAAAAAAATTTATATAACCAATACTAATATGTAATATTAACCTATAAAATTAGTGGAATTCATAAAAAGTCTCAAATTACATTTATTTTGATATTTATAATATCAATTATTTTAATATTTCATTAATTCGGTAATTACTGCATCACCATTGTGTCATAAATAAATTAAATTATTTAATTTATAAAAATTATAAATAAAATACCATTATGTAGGAAATATTTTTATCTTTCTAATGAATTTTTATAATCGAATTTTTCTTATGTATTACCCTATATTAAAAATGTTTTAGTAATTAAACTTTGATTTTAACTCTTTAAACTCTTCTTTGAATTAAATAATAATAAATGTCCTAATTTAATCCAAGTGGACCTAAATGATAATATTTTATTCCTAAGGTTTTTTTTGGTCAAGATACACTTTTCCAATATAATTAGAACATGTGTTAGGGTAATATTAATATCAATTTTACCCTTAATTACCCTATTTACTTTTAACCGTGGTAAATAAAAGTAAAAAGTTACTATTCAACAAAAATTATTTTTATCTTATTGAACCACATTTTACTCCTTGATATAAACCGTGTCTCTCGGATTTTAAAAATTCTACTCACAGAAGTGGTAAAATTAATTTTTATGTGAATTTCCAAATTCTCCTAGGAGGTAGGTAAAAGATAGTGAAAAGTTCCATAAAATTTTTATATATCTAAAATTATTCTAAACTAACTCCAATGAATTACATTGAACTTATATAGGTATTATGTATCCATTTTTACCTTAATTAAATTTAAATAAAATAAATAATTATTTAAATAAAAATTCGATTTTAAACTATAACACAGTGTTTTTTCACTATTCATCAAAAATTGAATGTTTTCAGAAAAATACAAAAAATTCACCCTAAGCTAATTTCGATATTCCGAATCCAAAAATGAAGTCCATTTTGAAAGATAAAATTTATCAAATTTTAAAAAGTGGGTATTACTATTCATAACGGCTAGTTTGATTGGTTGTGGTGTGTGTTAGAACTCGAAGTTGCGTACAACACACGCGACTGTATTATTCAAAGAGAAGCGTACCGTGGAAGCTTGGCGTGTTATAGAAAAGGGAATAGGGTTTAATGTATGTCAATTCCAGAATAAAATAGATCAATTTTATGTATTGATGAATACGTCTATAAATTAAAAATATATTTGGGTGTTCAGATAAATAAAACAAGAGAATTTCTTAAGAGAAAGAGAGATATATTTTGAGACAAAATTTCTGTAGCATAACAGCTATATAATATGGTTTTATAAAACAATAAAAATAGTGGGGACAAGGTTATCCCATCAATAAATTAATAATTTATAGTAGAGGTACATAGTAAAAAAATATATCATGGTGTGGAATAAAACACCACATGAAAAGGAAACTTGAAAGAAAAGAGAAAATGTGATTTCTTTTATGAAAATTTAGAAGCCTAATGGCGTCACTTATAATTAAAAAAATATGTTTATGAGAGAATAAAGGGTCTCTCATTAATTGTAAATGAAATGGATTGTAATAAAGATATAGAAGAACACACCCCCAAAAAATGAAATGGAAACTAGAAGACATAACATAAAGGAAGTCATGACTTAAAAGAGGAGGGTGAAAGGTTCTCGTACCTTGAAGAGTAACTTCGAAAGCTTAATGGTTGGGACCTTGGGGGGATTTAGGTCACCTTTGGAGGACTCATTGGGAGGTAAAAATACTAGAACTTTTTTTAAGAGGATTTTGGATTGAAATTAATGAGGTAATGGCTTTGTATTTATAGGAAAAGTGGGGGAATATTTGATTAATTTCCAAGGGACACCTCATCAGTGGTATTTGAAAAACCATGGGCTTGACCAAGGTATTTTCCCCTGGTATTGGCCACTTGGGACACCAAATAGCATATCTTACTATTCACAAGTTTACCAGAATTATTACATCATTATTGATGTCATTAAACACCTGAAACTCAAAATTGTATTTTCCCTATTCACCGAAAAGCAAAACATTTTATAAAAAACTCATAAATTAACACTAACCTAATATCTATGCTCAGAATTTAAAAATGAACTCCATTTTATGAAAATAATTTTTTAAATATTTTTAATTTAATTTTTAAATAAAATAATTATTTATTCAAAAAAACTACTCTAAACTATAACTTATTTTGTAATACCTTGAAAAAGTAATCAAGGTCCCATAAAATTATTGTATAACCATAAGACAATAAAGTAACAAATTATGATTATATTTTATGAAAATACATTTACATTTTAAATTATTAAATTAATTATAAAATTGTAGATAAATTATTTATGACATACAAAAATAAAAAAACTTATACTATGATCATTTTTTACTTTTAAGATGTCTAAATTGTATTTATACATTCATGGGTAAAGTTTCTATTTTTTTGGCCGATTTACTATTCATTACTATTCATAAGGGTGTGTTACTATTCATACTTTACTATTTACTAAAAATCAAGTTAATATTATTAGACTCTAAATTTCTTACTGATCACAATTGTAGAAGACCATTTTTTAAAAATCTTTCACATTATTAATTATTTAATGTTTACATAAATATTTTAAAATGCCTTTTTTACAAAATTCATCAATAATATCCATCCTATATTAATCCAAACATTTTAAAATCACAAAATTTACCATAATAAGAAAAAAAATTATTTATACCAAGGGATTACAAAAAGTATCTAAGGAATCGTTACATATCCCCTTATAACACCTGCATAGGACCTAAATGTAAGGTGTGCTATGGTGATAGATTCTCGGGGCGGGTCGGACAACATTGCCCGAGTGGTGATTTCTCTCAGCTTAAACTTCTCCCTTAGGCAATTTCTTTCAAGCTTCACATGTTGAAGCTCGGTTTGGGCTTGGTCCAGAGCAAAACCCATATATGCTACCTCTTTCCCAAGCTCTGATAGATGGGCTTCGTATGGCCTGAGTCTACTAGATGAGGTCATCGACTCTTCTTTCTGTATTAATTAACCAATATCACTTGTATTTATAAACAATAATTGTAATGTTGAGAGTTTAGTTTCCAAAGGTCATATTGACCAATGGTCATATAACAGTCAAAACCCAACGGCATCACTTCATTAATTAAAGGATATAGTTTTGTGGATTATAAAATGAAATAACACACAAATTTAGGAAACAAATATTATTCAAAAGTTTGGGTCGTTAAAATTATCCTCTTCTATGTATCAATAATTTGATCTATATATTATTTCTCATAATTCAATAATATCCACAATTGATACAAAAAATTTTAAGGAGATTCATTATCCTCTTTACACTTGTACATAATTGGAGGATGCCTCAGTATGTGAATAGTGATCTCCCTTTACCAATAGTTGATGTTATATTTATATAAATATAGTCAATCCATGCCCAATATATCATAAAACTTCACCAAAGGAAGTAATAAAATATTTTCTAGGAGTTTCATCCCAAAAATATTAACCAAAGAGGAGTTATATACTTTGGATGCAATAATTGCCTCATTCGTTGTTCTCACAGATAACTCAACCTTCATATTTTGAGGTGGTGTTTGAATAGATATACTAAACTTACAAGATATAAAAGAATGTGTAGGACTAGATTCAAAAAGTATGTTCGCTATTATTTAATGAATAACAAGATTATTTATCATCGTATCATTTTTGGTCTCCAACTTTGCAGTAGTGATAGCTTATGGCCTTCCTTGTTTCCTTGGAGGTTTTTGTTGTTGATTGCCTCTGAAAACCATTGGTTTAAGTAATTGACTTGAATAATTCCCATGTTCTTTATAGTTGAAACAATGAACTATGATCTAAGTTTTAATATGAATCTTCTTTTCTTTTTCCTCATTTGTGGGCTTCTTCATATCCCTTTAGAAATAATCATCCGGATGCCCCTCTCTTCTAAATTTGAGGTATCTCCCAATTACCTTTAGACATCTCTTGGGATTCTTCTTATCAAACTTTTGAAACATGGGATGTTGTGATTTTTTTACATCATAGGATTTATCTATTCATACTCCCATATTAAACTCCATTTTCTGATTTTTATCTCGGATCCCGTGAGACCACTGAGAGTCTCCAATCTATATCTCAACATTAAGGGCACAATGGACAATATCCTCATAGCTATCAAAGTCTCATATCACAAAAACTTTATATAGACTCAACTTTATTCCTTTAAATAAGTGATCCACCTTTATTTTAGTGTTCATGAAAAATCTAGAGGAATATCATGCAAGCCTTGTAAAGTTTGCCTCATGTACCACGATAGACTCATATTCTTTTTGCTTCAGTCCAAGAAACTCCCTTTCCATCATAATATAGAGTGTTTGGGGAAAATATTTATTAAAATATATTTTCTTGAATGATTCCTAATCCATGGAATCAATTTACTCCTTATACTTAGTTTTTTTATTTGTTTCCACCACTGATCAGCTTTCCCATCAAAATGATAGACCACCAGTACCAATTTCTCTTCTTTTAATCATTAGAGAACATATAATATCTTTTTAATAGAATTAACCTATTGTTCTATGATGAGGGTATCAGAATATACACAAAATATAAGAGGCCTTTGTCACATAACTTATTTGACCACAATATACTCTTTCTTAAGAGAATTAGGGAATTTCACACGATTCAAGTTATTATTCATAACTTGATCCAATTATGCTAGTATTGTCAGGAATTTTTGATCTCTAATTCCTATCATATTTTTCATTTCATTAGGGAAATCACCACATGTACTAACAAATTAATTGTTGAAATTGGTTCTCCTATTTTGAGATGTTAACTAAGAAAAATAAATTACAATTAGGAGGCTTGAATACATAGCTAATAAGTATATAAAAAGAAAACTTTAAACATATAAGGATAAACTTATATATGAAAATTATATCCTAATATGTGATTCCCAAAGTTTCAATATATGTTATCCATGGTGATATAATTATCCCTAGGATTCTTACTAAAGTTTTCTAGTCCTAATATACAAAAATAACTAGATCATGCTCTAATACCAACTATATAGACCCTAACCTTTTATATATATAATTACATGATTTAAAGAATAATTATCCATAAAATACAAGTTATTGATCATAAAGTCTAGTGTCTTTGGAATATTAAGAACATAAAATGAAAAGCATGGAACTAGAATAAAAAAATTTATATTAATCATCCATAATGACCTCCTAACTTCCTTTGAGCTTTTGCATCTACATAGGATTACCTAGTGAATATATAGACAAAAGGGATGAGCTAAAAATCCTATTAAGGGAATAAATATAGGAATAAAGCATAGCATGTGGATTAGAAGGCGTAACATGATGAAATAAAAAGGAATGGAACATGAATAAACATATGGAATTATAACTTATAGAACATGGTATCATGTATTCATGGAAACATAGGAATTTGGAATCAACATAAAACATGACATATATATGAGTAAAGGCTAACTACCAAGACTATATCACATGGTGGACAAAGTCTCATAATGGGTTCGGTTTACTCCCTAATAACATACATAATGTATCATGAGACTAAACATTACCCAATGAATTAGAGTGATATCTAGGTGCACCGATAATAACATATTAATGCATATGTGTTCTATATGAAAATAAAATATAAGGAATAAACATAAGGATTTCCCATGGAAAGAAATGGATATCATAACTATGTCATAAGGCATAACCAATGGGCGTATCATAATGATCTACATGAAAGAATAGATTTAAATAATACATAGAATTAATAAGGTAAAATAGGAATATATCATGATAAATTATTTCTAAATGAAGTGGAAAAATGTATAAATAGTGTTTAAGAAACTTTAGAAATAAGTCACTTTAGTGTAGTTTTAGGGAAAATATTAAAGAGTCTTTTAAGAGGACAAAGGAATAATTGTATTTATAAAACCAAAAATGAACCAATAGGGTTTTTCATGATTAAATCAGTGGTTTTAGAAAAATAATAGTGGATTAAAATATATTATGGAGTGTAATTTAAATTGGATAAGAAATTGGGAAGTTCTCTTTAATTGGGTTTTCTTATCGGAAAGACTTTGAGAAGGGGGCCCTTTAAAACATGTATTTGCCCATAAAAAGATGAATTGATCTAGATAAATAATTTTAGAAAATATTAATATAATTTAAAATAATAATATAAGAATAATGAATAAATAAATTTGGTTAAATAAAGAGAAAGCATAACCCAAAGGTAATTTGGAGGTTCAGAGAGATCCCTTACCTTATGTTCGAAAGTGTTATGCACTTGCACTTAATATCATGGATAACAAATTATATTCATTAATAATTTAATTCAGAACCTATTGAACATGTATTTTATTTCTTACAATTTTATTAAGTTAATTTATGGCTATTTTTATGAGTTATAATTTTTAATTGTGTTGTTCTGGGAGCATTCATTTTGTGATTTTATAATCGGTTCCCTTGAGTATAATTGTGGGAGTTCTTGTAAAATGAAAGAAAAGCTATATAATTGGAATGATATGGTATAAATATACTTCTATAATTTTAAATTTTCCCCTATATCATTTTTATGGTATGAGGATTATTAATATTATAAAATTTTAATGATAAATGTTTAGTTTATTTTGGATATTTTTCATTCATCGTGATCTAGTTTTGTTTTATCGTTTAATTTTATGTATATATATTTGTTAAATAACATAAAAAGGTTATAATATACATTTTAAAATCCTTTTTATTCATTATAGTGGTTTTATAACCATCCATGAAGGTGGTAATGGAAAATAATAACTCATCGTCCATGAAGGCGGTGAATTGACACATCATGGATGATGTTTTCATTTCTAGAATAAAAGAAGAAGAGAAGAGACTTGATTATGGATATTCCATTAAAAAATAAAATTATAGTATATATATAATACTAGATTTATCATTATATTTTGGAAAGTTTATGTGATGGTAGGATAAGAAATTAAAATATAAATAAGGATAATTTTACCTCTTGAATGTCTTCTCTTTAAGAACCTCTTTAAGGCACTCAGGTTTGGTCTTTTGGTGAGTCCAGCAAGACCTAGAAGTGGGGAAGAGTTTTGGTAGAGTAATTGGGAATAATATAAGCAATATAAAAATCTTATAAGATGTGAGGAGAATAGACGGTGAGGGGTGGTATTTATAAGAGGATGAGAGGGGTGTTTTGATTATTTTATTCATTTGTTTATTATTTTGGATAAAGACTTTAAATGGTGTTGGTTATTGTAACTATGTACAGTAACTAGTGCATGTGAATTTTACATAATTGGTTATTACATAATTCATGACCCAAAAATTCATGTATTTTTCTTAAAATGTTAAATACCGTAAATTATAGTATTTCATCATTCACTAAAAATCAACTATTTTAGAAAAATCCCAAAAAATCACCCTAACCATTTTTTGATGTGTAGATTTCAAAAATAAACTCATTTTTATAAAAATAAATTTCTAAATATGAATTTTTAATTTTTAATTAAAATTATCATTTATTCAAAAAAATACCAATTTTAATATTATAATTGATTTTATGACACTTTGAAAAAATAAATAGTCTCATAAAATTATATTATAATCATAAGACAAAAATATTAATTTAGGAAAAAATTTTATGAAATTAATTTTTCTTTTAAATCATTATATTAATTATAAAATTGTAAAAAACATTTATCTTTCACAAAATACCAACACTTAATTTGTCATTTTTAAAATATTTATTTACTTATTATATGATATAAATATATCATATTTTCATTTATAAGATACCTAAATTTTATTTATAATTTAATATTTTAAATGAATATTTTATGATTAACATTATGATTTATTTCTACAGCTTTGTTCGTAAGTGTGGTCATTCAGGAAGATCTAAATTTTCTTATTTTCTATTTGTTTCCCCACTTTAATATTTGGAATTCTTATTGGTTTATTTGCAGACTAATGTATCATTATTAATTTATGAGAATAATATTTTTTTGGTTTCTACATGTTATGTTCATGATTAATACTATATGACATAATTATAAGGAGGATAATTCCTTTGATAAAATTCTGGGTCATTACAAACATGACGTCCAATAATTAAGAATTTCCTTTATTTTTGTAATTATTATTGTCTATGATATTTTTACAATTACATTATCTCAAGATTAATTTTCATTATCATTTTTTGATTAAATATAATGTTTTCTCATTTATTTACCTTACCATATTGATTATGCCTTATCTGTTTATTTAAATGGTATGTGTGCTTAGTTATTTACCTTTCTATAATGATTATGCCTTATCCATTTATTTAAATGGCATGTGTGATCAGTTATTTACCTTTCCATGTTGATTATTCTTATTGATTCATGATATATTCTAATTTACTTAACTCTTACTTATCATTTGAGCTCACCCTTATTTTTTTCCTTTTCCAATATTCTATGAAGTTTACTATGATTGATATACAGGGATATGCTGGATGGAATAAATTTATTCTCAAAAAAATGTTGTAATTTGTGTGTTTAAATGTAATATTTTAATCATGTATTCATATATTTTACCAATACAACTAAAATAATTAGTCCTTTGAGAAGTGATTCCTTGTATCTTATGTCAATGTAATAGTGGCAGGCATTGGCTTTGGGCTATTGGGGTCTGGATCACTATAATTGGTATCAGATCAAGTTTAGTAGAAACATTAGGGAATAAATTTAGAACAAGATAGATTATGAAATATAACCCTAAGATATAATTTGATGATAAGTATAGAAGAACATCCTAAAGTTTTGGTAATATAGAGATTATGTGGATTTTATTTGTAATACATCCATGTTTAGACACTATAAGTGGAAATTTTTATGGTACAAATGTACCTAGGGGTAATAAGTTCAAAAAGGTCACGTTAGACTTGACTCTATCATAACCTCGTACATGAAAATGGGTCTTCTACGCACCCGGTTTGACACTCCTGGGGGATATTCTTAGGATAATTCAAATTTTCTTTACAAGAAATTATGAAAGATTTGAATATATGATAACAATGAATGACATAGGTTAAACCTAAGGTGTATTAAATTAAAAATAAAGTTTCTCAAAGTAATGGGAAAATGTTTTACTTGGGAAAAATAGGGACATAAATTAATTAGTTTCTAAGGAAAAATTAAGAGTACGATGGAAGAAAATAAATATCAACCTAAGGATCCATTTATAGCTCATTGCCTTAAATATGGAGAACCTAGGCATTACCTGAGTCAGTTACCTATTCTAAAGGGTAAAACCTAGACCATAAAAGGACCTAATGTAAATAAAATGGATGAATTATTTATTATTGTGATTCAATAAATAAATTATTGAAGTGTTTTACAAATAGTATTTTGGTTAAAAGAATCATGAAACATCTAAAGATTCTGTTAAATTTTAGAAAAAATTGTGTATTCATTATCATAATAGTTATAGATAACATCATGGGTTAATTAGTTCAGTATTGATAATTTAAAGTAATAAACACTTATTTTTAGGTTTTATGTGATGGGATTCTACCAAGATTAAATAATTTTTGGAGAAATTTGTGGCAAAAAAAATTTAGTGGAAAATTTAATTGAGGAATAATTCCTTTACATTTAATAGACATAATTTTAAAGGTATTGATGACCACTAGGGTTGATATGATCATTAATTAAATTATAATAATAGTAAAATAATATTATTATACTTTGTAAAAAAATTGTAGTGAAAACATCAGTAAAAAGGTTATTTAATGATTAATTCTATTCCAAGGATGTCCATCATATTTTTGAGAACATTATAGGGATATAGTTTATAAAAAGGAAAAACTAAAAGTAAGGTGACAACCCATAACATCTGACAAGGTGGTGGGGATTGTACCCATGAAAAAAGGACAATAAGGGTTTCGCACCTACCAATGGCCTATGTGATGTCCTAGTTAATTTGTCATTATTTTTATATAAACAATTTAATGAATGAATATTAATAATAAACCATTAGCATTAACATTGAGGTTTATAGATTAATATATTACCATATTAGTTTAGTAAAATAGTTAGAAATATATGGAAACACTTTTCACTCTTTTATGGATCTTACGATTTGTTAAAAGTAAATTTTAGTACTTCAGGAATAAAAAACATTTTTAGATGTTTATTTCTTGGAATAATCAATGAATTAGAAATTTATCAAAGCATAACCAAAGGATGAAATTATTTTTATAAAAAAATATAATGTAAGTATATTTCCTTATACTCTTAGATATTAAAATAATTCATAAACCTTAGAAAAATGATCAGGAAATAAAATGTTATCCTATTACCATCATTTCAGATGATATCAATGGAATTTTCTCACCTATTATATTTATGTATTTAAGGCACCCAACTTTCCATTGATCATTAACTTTGTTATAATCAATTACCTAAATCACTCTCTATAAATATTTTATCTTTTCCTCCATGTTCATATATTCACATGACACCAATGGTCTTCTATTTAGAAACCTGGTTATATGTTATTCCTTGTGACCTTTGTACTTCGCATTCTCTCTTATTAAGAGGATATTTTATTAACCCTTTTCTGATGTGGGTTTTTTTTAAATGGTATTTTCAAATTTCAAACCCTTGATTACTGAGATAAATTTTCAATTGTGAGGATGTAATTTATTTAAGGTGGGGAGAATGTAACATCCTAAAATTTAAAAAGATAAACATCATATTCAATAGTGTGTATGACACACAAAACCGAGCATATAAAGAAATATAAAATCCTAAGAATTTATCATATATTTACTATTTTAAATAAATTAAATCTATTAAATAGCTTGAAATGCATGAAATACGAAGTTGTCTTATGTTACACACAATAATGAGTTTCTTTGATAGCTTGTGTTACATGCAAGACTGAGTTTTATCGAACAACAATATATTATTAACATTATCATTTAATATAATAGTCATCGCCTAACCATTAGAATAGAGGGTATTAATAGTATTAAAAAATTTATTAAAATATATATTTTAAAAAAAATTATTTCTTATCTATTTATTATAAATAATAATAAGAATCATTTAAAATAAAAAGAAATGATTTCAGGAAAACTGTATTTTCCTAAAAGATAATTCAATCATGATTTGCATGCATAAATTAAAATTAATTTTTACCATTTGTAGAAAATTTATATAAAAAAATAAAATTAATTTTTGAAATTTTAATATAAAAATTATCTTAATGTGGGGTTTTTTTTATTTTTTCTGAGAATTTTCATTTATTGATGAATAGTGAAAATACTGGATTTTAATTGAAAACTTTCTTTTTATCTAAATAATTTATAATGTTAAATTATATTTTTAATTAGTTTTAAAGTAATAATGGTTAAATTATGAATCTTTTAATAAAATTTAGGTTATTATAGTCATTTTTATATTGAATTTTGATATAAAAACATTTTAAACTTTTGAAAATTTTCACTTTGAAAAATCACTTTCTCGCTATGTCTGCGGGATTAATTTTAAATTAATTTTTTCCACTTATGTGAATTTATTTTAGCCAAATGGATTCCATATTTTGAATAATAATATTTTATATTATATAATAATTTTAAATTAATTTTTTACCATGATTATTAGTGAAAACAGTTAAAATTAATTACAGTGATTGAGGTAAAAATGAGTTTACTTAGTAGCTAAACTTAGAAAATGAGGTGTAAAAATGACCCAAAACATGTCCAAAACCCTTTTTCTGGAAATATTTAGATCATATCCATTTTAGGATCTATAATTTACCATTTTAGGTCCCTGGTGACATTAAAAAATGTAGGTGTAATTCACTCTTTTAAAAAATTACAAGTGTGTCACTCACCCCAAGTATAAAAGGCCACCCCCTATCCTCTCCACTTTCGAACTTCAAACCACTTTGGTTCAGAAGGTTCTGGACAAAATAACTTACTAGATTATCTCCACTCATTCTATAATACTTATCTTGGGAAAAATTCAACTTAGAAAGGCACTAGTGCAAACCTAAGGTAGATACCTAAAGAAGAGGTAATGTTCTTCTAAAAGCGTTTTTATTTTATTTACTTCTCTGCCTCCTTCAATTAATATTATACCATGATTATAGAATAACCTCATTATATTTAATATAATTAGAATTTTTTTAATGTTATGATCTATAACATCACACACTTCCATAAAATTGGTTATGAAATCATCATTCATGTGTACAGAAGACTACCGCCTCACGAACCGATGTCGTTTGTTTTTCCATTACCACCTCTCAATGTTGGGAATAATGATAAATTTATAGTTTATATATTATATTAATATTATTTATGATTTAATTATGATTATATAATGATTATATCACACATACCTTCTTGATTTCCATTTTTTGGGAATACGATAACATCGCTCGTATGTACGGGGGACTACCACCTCACGGAGCGATGTGATTCATTCACGCTTTACATGGAATAAATTAAGGGCGGTATTAATAAAAATATTTGATATATATTATATAAAATGATACCATAATGATAATATATATATATATATAGTATTTAAATTTATTTCTTTAAATATTATAGGAAAAAAGGAAACAGTGTTCATGCGTACGTACGGCCTACCGTCTCTATGAACAATGTATTTCATTTATTATAATCAAATTTTATGAATTAATATAAATAAATATATTCAAAATATATATTATATTTAAATATTTTTTTACATCCAAGATAATATGAAATCATTATCTAATTAATATGAACAAAAAATTACAAGTCAAAACATACTCCAAAAATAAAACAGTTATTTCCAAAAATGATAAAAATAATGAAAGATTATTAATAAATAGGTAATAATATGTTATAAAAGGATAATATATGATATCATAAATATTTATATGGTTAATAAAATTTTTAAAATCATTATACATGAGGTTAAATCATGTTAACCCAAATGTAATCATAAGGTAAGGTATTTCATCTCAATTTCACTTCATTGAGGCATATTGTAATGGTAGGCACCTAATTTATTTTATATGGTATATATAATAACCCTTTGAAATTTAATATCATGAATAATTAATTATTCATGGTATTTTAATATTAAATTTGAATTATTTCATCTAATATTATTCGAACTTAAAGTTACTAAGTGGTAAAGAAATTTCATAACTCAATTTCTTTTAATTGGGTTATATTACTTCTTCGTTGTCATTAATATTATATGATTATGTTTATAATGAATTTTGAATATATGTTGTTATATTTACACTTATTTTATATGGATTTATATTGGATACACATAATCGAATCATTTATTAATTCTCACTTCAACATTATGATCATTTTAAGGGTTGTTTTACAATATCATTTTAATTGAGATTATTTATTATTTAATTCCCATTAAAGGAAATTATATGACCAATGTTTATTAAACCCTTAAATTTTATTATCCTTTGGTTATTCATGATCTTTTTTAAGTGATAGTACCATTTTTCTACTCTTTGGTGCTTAAAATTATTGAGAAAATATTTTATTAAATTCCGATTTCATATCTCTCTTCATTCAGAATCCATTTTCTAATAAAAACATGTTTTCTAAAAACATTTTCAAAAAAAATTTATTTAACCTTTTCAAAACAATTTATTATAATGAATTTTTACCCATTTTTTATTTTTATAAAAAAAATCAAAGTAATATTCTTTTCGTTTTCCCAATAAGTCACTTTTCTAACCTTTTTTAAAATGAAAAAGGAATGATCTTTTTACCTTGTATAGAATGTACCGAATTACCCACCATTATTTTTTGAATCTTACTTTGCAGGTTTATGAAGATATTTTTAAAGAAAATTATTTTAATTTATTTTTATTGAAAATTTATTTTCAAAATGTTTTCCAAAATTAAAATGATATTTTCCTCAAGAATGTTTTAAAGATATTTTCATGGTGTTTCCATCCAGCGATGAAAAAACCCCTTATTTTACATATAAACTATTGGGGATATGTTGTATTGATGACATTAATATTCTTCCACTATAAAGTTTATGATCATTTTTAATAAAGAAAGTATTTACATTTACTCCCATGATTCATTTTTGTAATGAATAACTTTCCCTTGAAATGTTCACTTTCTTATGATCATTGGACATTAAATTTCCCCTAAATATCCATATTATTTATCATGGATATGTTTAATAATTAAATTATATATCATTTCTACATTTGGTGTACTATATTGGAAGTTAATTTATATCTGGTAAAATATTGATAAATCTATATTATTTACTCAAATCAACTACTTTATGATAAGCCACGTCATTTATGAGTTAAATAGATTATTTTATATATGAGGAATGATTTGGACTTGAAATAAACAGGTTGGGGACTGGTTTATATAAGCCCCTCGATGCATTGGTAGTCTCATGGGATGAATCAATTAGCTAGTCTCAACTAATTAGTCTTTCACCGAGTATGTTTTAAACTATCTTGAGGATAGATATTGATGGTAAAGGTATCATGTTTCTGGGAAACATGACATCCAATAATTAAGCATTTCCTTTATTTTAGTTATTATTATTGTTCAAGATATTTTGACAATTATATTATCTATGGATACATTTCATTCTCAGTTACTGATTAAAAGGTATATGTTCTCGTTTATTTAGATTCCCATATTGATTATTACTTATCCAGTTATTTAAATGTCATGTGAACTCAGTTATTTACCTTTCCATATTGATTATGTATTATCCGATTACTTAAATGGAATGTGTGATTAGTTATTTACCTTTCCATGTTGATTATTATTATTCATTCATGATAGCTTCTATTGTACATAGATTTTACTAAGCATTTGAGATCACCCTTATTTTTTTTACTTTTCCCAGGATTCCATGAAGTTTACTATGACTGATATATAGGGATATGATAGATGGAATAAAGTTATTCTTGGAAAAAATTGTCTTAAATTTTTTATTCAAATGTAATATTTGAATAACATACGTATCTAGTTTAATAAGACTACTAAAATAGTTGGTCCTTTGGGATGTTATTCCTTGTATCTTATACCAATGAAATGGTAGTGGGAACTAACTCCAAGATGATAGGGTCTGGTGGCTACATTATGTGTGTGTGTGTGTGTTTTGGGAATATTAGTGAAAACAATTCAAATAATAAAATACATAAGGAGTGAAAAAATTTGTATATTAGATTATTCTCAAACTACTGTATTTATATATTGTATTATAACTAAAATAAATAGAGGGAAAATGTGAGAAATAGAAGTAATCTTACTATTATTGTACTTCCTTGAATATCCTACCAAATTTCTTTTCAAAGTAGAACTTTGAAGATTTTCTTATTCTATAGAATAAGAATCATAATCTATTAGTTACTCAAGATAAAAAATAGGTGTTATCAACTGTATTTAACTTTATACAACTTTTATATTTATGTTGGTACTACTAGGTACTTATACTTAAATTTGGAATACTAAGTGTCAGCTACTTGTACTCAATTGTGAGATCCATGAGAAAATGATATAAAGGACCTATATAAGCCTTATAATAGAGAGGTTAGTAAAAGATCTTGTAACCTTTTACTAATCATCATCTACTTACACTCAACTATTAAATCCCTAAGAAAATGATCTGAATACAAATCATTAAGACTATATTGGGTGTCATTGGAGTTGGATGGGAGAAAGTTATTTGTAACCCTAAACTACTTTAAAAACCTTGTGTTTTCTAATCTTTATTTATTTTTATTTCCATTTTATAATATGATTAAAAGAGGAAGTAAATAATCAACTAAATCATTTCATAAAAGAAATTTTTTAATTTAATTAAGTTTTTTAAAGGACTCAATTCACCCATTTCCTGTCTTGAGTCTTTGTATTCTATAGAACTGAGGTAAAAATTATGTTATGGTTATTAATATTATGATGTGATTTCCTAAATTATTTCATTATGAGTTTTGGGTTATATTTTAGTGACACAATTGGTAATATTTGGAAAGGTTTTTGTGTCATGGTTTTCATTATGTTGTGACTAGTTTCAAGTAGATGAAAATTTTATAGTGAATTAAATTATGGGATCATAGAGATAGAATTGATTATTCCACAAATTATAGATTTATTATTTTATCCAATACATTACATTGTAACAATAGATATTACACTATAAGGTATTTAAGGATTAATGGATTTGAAATGGGGTGGAAGAATATATTTTTAAAGTGATATGGATCTTTTCATTATGATTTTTGAATCCCCATATAACCAACCCTCATTATAATGTAATCATGTACATTACACAATAATTTTTGGGTTCACCAAATATTTATAAATTTTGATGGGTCTCTCCATTTTTATTTAGTTTCTTATTATCTTGGGTGACAATAGGAATAACCTAGGAATCATTGGGAATCACTTTAGAAAGTTTTATTTCTTCCCATGTGAGGTTAGATTCATGTGAATCATGGCCATTCTTCCTTGATTCTTATTATACTATCTATATTATGATTCCTTGGAAATATATGATAGAGGCTTCCAGAGTATTAATGTGGGATTGATGGATTATATATTCATTAGGGGTTATTCATGAGGACATAGATATTTGAGTATAGTGCATCACTTTTCAATGACATAGTGATTAAAGCATCAATTTTAGGTTATTGATTTGGGATCTCTAACTTTTTAATTACTATTTATGTAGAATTATCATGCTTTAGATTCTTTAATTAAATAAATAGTATTGATTTAAATGTATAAATTAAACTAGAAATCCAAGAGGGATATGAAAGTGTAATAGTATATATGATACACATACATACATACATATGTACATATATTTTATTGTTACTCTTTATACTATTCCTATGATATGTTATATTATTATAGGGAAACAATAATTTTGGATTTATTTCAATACCATGTAGTGATGTTGACATGGTTAGATTTATTTGGTTAATATGAAATAAATAAACTATAGAAGATAAACAGAAAGTGGTGTATGGTATGAATACATTTACATTATATTGGTACTAAAATTAATTAATTTTATAATTGAATTATATAGAAAGTTATGGTTGATTATTAAATGGTAATATTCATGTGGAAATTTATAAGTTGAAATGATATATTTAACATGCTAGAATTGGGTGTATGATAAAAGGCCATATCCTTAAAAATTAAATAATCTTGAATTAAGTTAATAATTCACATTGAGTATATTTCCAGGTTTATAGCTTTAGAGAATTAGGTCATAACTTATACATAACATCTTGAATATTACAAGTAGACACTTCAACTCACTATCCATTTTTTCATACAAAAAAAAACTATTTAAAACAAAACATGACATTGTTTCATGTTTTAACATCATAACTTTTACTTGATCCCATCCTTGACTCTATTATTCTTTATGTCCTATGAAAAACATTTCAAAACTTGGGATGAGGATAAATAACTCAGTAAGGTATAGATAAAGAAAGAAAATTGTTAGTCTTTAAATAATATGCAAACCATGAATACTTTATTATAAAGTAATACTCTTCACATTTAAGAAGTAGTAAAAACACTTCATTGAATATAAGTTCATTTCTTACCCTTTTTTAACCAAAATATTACTACAATCCCATATAATGCAACATATAACATATAAAGGTAACTTGTGACATAAACATACTTAAATAGAATAACTATATGCTCGACTTCCACACATATCACTAAATGGAATAGTCATGCGGCTGAATTCCATACCCAATGTATTGGAGGTTATAAAGTAACCACCCGTCCTTGGTTTATCACATAACCACCCATAATTGGTTTATTATTTAACCACCTGTCAAATATCCATGTACCATTACATAATCATAACACATAAAATATTGAAAATATCAACATTTTAGTAATAACATTTAATTTTCAATCACAATATATCATTTCAAAATATTGAAATACTCAATCCATTTCAAAAACCATTTTCAATACCAAAACACCCAAAAAGGGAATAATGGATTTATTTTCCTTTTAAAAACATTAAGGCTTATAAAGGAATCCAAATAACGATTACGGTGGAGGAGAGGTCATTGTCGCCGAATACGTTAAAAATATTCCTTTTGTCGTTTAGTAAAATGATTTGTAGAAAAAAATATTCCCTTTTAGTGAAATTAAAAGTCAAAGGGGTTTATACACCATATAAAATAAAGTTGTGTATAAATCAATATATTCTTCAATGAAAGGAGATTGAGACGAATTCCCTTACCTCAAGTCCAACTTGTCTCGTATGTTCCTTGTTCTTCATGAATAATAAACTTAAGTTAATTTCTACTTGAATAATAATATTTTTCAAGTTTATTATTCCATTTATATCACTTATTACATTGATATAACAATTAGTTAATTATTTGAGTTCATATCGGACATTTGGCTGATGTTCGGAACTTGAGTCAAAAATGAAATTGTTATAATTACAAATTGTCCATGTGGTCAAAAGTAAATTATCTCCAGAATGATATTAATGATTTATATATAATATATATCATATATATCCTATATATATGTATTTATAATATTATATATTATTTGGATATAAGAAATGAAATGCACCGTTCATGGAGATGGTAAGCCGTACGTACGCATGAACGCTACTTTAATTTATTTTTTATATTTAAAAGAAAATAAAGACTAAATGATAAATAGGTATATTATAATTAAAGTATAATATCATATATAAGTTCATTAACTCCATCCTTTATATGTTCTATGTATGGTAGGAATGATTCATATCACTTTTAGGGGGCGGTAGTCCGCACTTCCTCAAATGAAATTATCATATTAATACAACATGAAAAGAATAAAGGTATGTTCTAAATGAGAATTAAATAATCATAGAGATAAAATAAATATCATATATATCATATATAATTACATTTACATAATAATTTCTAACATAAGAGGTGGTAGAAGAAGATTGAACAATCATCGTTTCGTGAGGCAATAGTTTGTTGTCCACAGAAACAGTATGTTCTATACCCATTAGACGGAGGTGTGTGTAAGTGTAGTTAGAATAATTCTCATAAAAACAACCTATTATATTTAAGATACTGTTTTTTTATATAATAATTTAATAAAGAGTGTTTAGGGGGTTTGAGAAATAAAATAAATGAAATAATCTTGAGAGAATACATTACCTCAAATCGGGTAACTCCTTTTGATTTAAGCTAAAATCCCTTATTTTAATTTTCTTATTCACAAAATAATGATTATAGGATGAATAGATGGATTTTGGGAGATTATTTGAGCATATTTTGGATGATCCAAGGGGGCTTGAGAGGTGTGAGTTAGGGTTAGAGGTGGTGTCCTTTTATAAGAGGGAGGAGGGGCACTTTAGGAAAGTTTAAAAATATTATTTTATTATTAATTGATTTTCAAATTATAATATCACCAAAGTGATATATTTATAATATCATATGATTATGGGTATAATTCCTCTCATAAAATAGATTTTAGACAATTTTAGGTCATAAAATTAACCTTATCTTTTAGCTTTAACCCTTAGTAAATTAATTTAACTTTTACCATGTCTTCTTGTATATTCATAAAATATGGTTACCATAGTTACTATAAAATTACAAGAGATCCAAAAATGGATCACTAATGAAATTTTTAACATCATATATGTCATTTGTATGAATATTATATTTTAAAGACTATTATATCATTTAATAAAATATTAATTGATTTAAAAACCCATTTATGTAAATTTTTATACTATTCATATCATGACTTTTTAAAAATCCATAAAAAATTGATTATTTAGAAAAAACTTCATTAATTCAAATATAATAAGACATAATCATACCTAAAATTAGTTTATGTCATAAAAAGTTTAAAAATAAATTTATTTTAATATTTATAATCTCGTTTATTTAAATATTTCAGTAATAAGGTAATCACCACATCACCATTGTGTCATAAATAAATTTATTTATTTGATGTCTAAAAATTATAAATAAAATACCATGATGTAGGAAATATTTTTATATTTCTAATGATTATTTATAGTCTAATATATCACTTATATAACCCCATATAAAACTTGTTTTAGTAAAAGATACATGTTTAGGTTATATTTTCCTTAACTTTAAATTAAAAGTAATTGAATGTCATTTTCACACACAAGTGGCTCCATGGGGTCATAAAATCAACCCAAGGATGTACATGGTTGTACATATCTAATCCAATAGGTTTAGGACATGTTTTAGGGTAATTTAATATTATTAAAATATTATTTTTTACCCATATTTACTAGATTTAGCCTTTAACCATGGTAAATAAAATATTTACTAAAGTTACTATTCATAGTGTCTAAAAATAAAAGGTGCCTATTTACACAATTTGGACTTGTTTATTACAAATATGGAATCCATTTTCCCAAATTCAAAACACAGAAGTTGTAGAAATTAATTTAATATTAATTCTCATTGTTAAAACTAAAAAACATGTTTTTAAGAAATAAAAACAACCGAAAGATTGACATGTGTTTATGTCCAATTTCAAATTAAAATTACTTAAAATGACTAAAATTGGATTAAATGATAAAAATATAATCTAATTACACTTTAAAACCATTTAAAAGTAAAATATAATCATATAAATAAATTAGATGAAAAGACTGTTTTGACTTAAAATGCAGTATTTTCACTATTCATTAAAAAATGAACTTTATTAGAAAAATACCAAAAATTTACCTAAAGTAAATTTTAATATCCTGCTTCTAAATAAGAAGTTTATTTTGTCAAATGGAACATATAAAAGTGACAAAAACTAGATTTAAAAAGGGTTCTCCATCAAAAGGCGGTAAATCGACCTTTTAAAGATTATTAGAGTATTTCGTGCTTAAAATAAGATTCATTCATATTTTAAGCCTCTAAAATTTATTGGATAAATGTAAAGACATTTAATAAACATGTTTAATAATAATGTAGTTAGTTATGTTCATTCCCATCATTACAACGGCAATGCGTTAACTACCATTAAAAATAATAATATTATTATATTATTTTTTGGTATAACTCAAAGCTGTGTGCAACATAAGATTTCAAAGAAACCTGTTGTTGTGTGTTGAGTAAACTATCAAAAAAAGTGTCATCTTTAACATAAAATTAATATCTTATTCATAAATATTAATATATATGAAAAATTATTATTCTATAAATACCTAGGTTGTTACAGATGATGTGTATAATTATTCTTTGTAATAGATAAAGAAGTGGTAATGGTGTGACAGAGGTGATATATATAATAGGATTGATGGTGTTGACCTTGATATGATTTGGAATTTAGTTTAAGTGATGTTTATTTTTATATATAATTGTATTTTTTATTCTAATAGTGGATAATGTGGAATTATCTATTGAAATGCACCACCACCCAAGTTGGATAACTTAACTAGTATCCATATGAGGTGTTGGGTTACAATTAAACCTCAAACATCACAGATGTCATGGGAATGGATAGTCATCTACTCCCACTCTCCTATTATCCTTTATACCTATGGATGTGGTTGGGGTTACAGTTTTGGTTGTGGTAATGTGGTTATAGTATGAGTTGGATGTGGATTAGTTTGTGGTAACATGTGTTTATGGTTATGGTATGATGTGGTATGGGGAATGGTAGGGGATGGAAGCATCATTTAATATGTAATTTGGATATGTGGGTGATTAGATCAGTGGGTAAGAGGTTGTGGGGTACCTCTATTATTATATTTTCATGATTCTTTATATTTTATTATATTTTTATTTGGAGGGTGTGATTATAGTAATATGGGATAATATATTATTTAGAATGGGATCACATATTAGTTTCAATTTTTATTCACTGAATCTTTGGCATGCTTCTTCCACATTGGCATGAGTGTTTCTAGGGAAGAACCTATTAACTACATTAATATTCTCATGCCTAATTCTACATGCTATTTTTATATATATTATAAAGAGGTATTAGGGATAAGGTTAGAAATTATTATATAATGAATTGGTGTTTGGTGGATAATGGATTAGTCATTATTTTCCTTTAAGGCTATTGGGATTATGGGTATAGACCTTTATAGTCTTTATTGGAGTTAGATTTTAAAAACCAACTAATTTTTACTTTCGATCACTTGTATATTCATAATATTTAATATTAATAACCATATTATCACATGATTATTTTTATTCTACATAACAATAATGTGATAATGTTCTTATAGTATCTGTCACATTGAAAGGTTATATCAATTCCTTATTATGATGAGAAACTTGAAGTGTTATGAAAATATTTTTAAATATATGTTTAATATCTAGATAAAATTTATCTAATGGGACACATTTGATGTAATATATTAGTTTTAGGGGGATCAGAAGACATTGATACTTCTCCTCATAAATTTCTCACTTGGTAATATCCAGGAAATAAGGTTATGAGAAGAGACCTTCCAATAGGAATTACACATGTTAAGAGTCATTGGATATTCTTATCTATACACATGTGTATTGGTACCTAGACTTGAATTATTATTAGTGTATATCATGAGTTTTATACTTTGATGTTCTGATTAAAATGGTGGAAACATATTCTCATGGTGTGGTAAGATAAGTTGGGGGCATCACAAATGATATGAAATTAATGAATAATTCAAGAAAGGATTTATCCCTTCAATTTAATGAAAGTAGATATATTAGTCCATTAGATTGGAATGTAAATGTCAAATTAATTCTATGGAAATGGTTGTTTTATCAATAAGTTCATTTTATTAAAGTTATATAAAGATATATTAGGCATATAGGTTGATAAAAAAAGTATGAAACCTACTTGATAAAATATCGATATAAATGGATTATATTACATAGTTAGCATTCATAAGAAGTTTTTGTTATTATAAATTTAATATATTTTTCTATAGGTTTATTGGAATATTTATAGATGTTGATCTTGAACTTTAGGATAGTTAGCCTAATTCCCCTGAGAAAGATGCTTAGAGGATCACACACTAAGTGTATCCAAAACCTTGGTTAAATTCTATATGAATTTAATATTAGAATAAATATTATTCTCAAGTTCTGAGGAATAATATGTATTCAAATTATATTGATCACATAAATATTTTTTGAATGAATAAAATAGTGATATTTATTTATTTAATTAAATAGTTATTATTCAAGGTTTGATGAATGTTGAGGATTGATGGGAAGAGTTAAATTTTTGGATTAAATTATTTATAAAAGTATGTGAGTTTTCACTTGTAACACCCCAAAATTTTAAAAGAAGAAAATTATGTTCAATGTCATAAATAACACACAAAATAGATATTATACAAGAATTTAACACCCTATGACTTTACGATATGTTTATTTTTAAATAAATGCATTCTCTTTAATAGATTGTGGTACTCATAACCTAGAGATTTTTATGTTCGATGGCGTACTCAACACGCAACACCGAGCTTAAACAACTCATGATATATATAATTATTATGATCTAACCATTAAATTAGCAAGTATGAATATTATTAAATATTTTATGAAATATATGTTTGTGTGTGTTTTTCTGTGTGTGTTTCCTACTCAAAATAAATTATTGTAATTTTTTATAAAATAATCAATCAATTTTTAGTAGAGTGATTTTATTCTTCAAAAAATATTTTTTATTTATTTTCATGAAAAAAATATTATAATAAATTATTAGAACTTATATAAAATGTATTTGATAAAATTAATTTCATTTTTGGAATCAAAATATTAAAATTTATTTTGGGTGAAATTTTGGGATTTTTCTGAAAATATTGATTTTCAATGAATAGAGAAAAAATACCAATTTTTGTAAAACTGTCATTTATTTTATATAAATTAAGTAATTTAAATTCCAAGTTATGTTTTAAATTAAAATAATTATTATTTATTTATATTTAACCCACTTAATTTATTTTTAATCAAATTTATATTGTATTTTAGTCTAAGTTTATTTTTGGGTTTAAAAAATGGTTTTTTCTTAAAACTGTTTTGAAGCGCTGTTGACGCTCCTTTCGTCACAGGGTCTAAAACAAGGAAATTGGGAAAGATTTGAAGTCAAAGTGATTCAAGCTTATGAAGTAATGGAAATGGAATTTGGCATTGGAAACTTGGTTACTTTGTTTTATACAAAGCCCTAAGATTTCCCTAGCAAAAATTTTAAGCCATCTTGGGAGGCCAACCAAGGACAAGTACCTCGAGCTCATGCGGGACCCAAGGGTCAACCGCGCTCAAGGGGTGTCCTCAAGGCCAAGGCGACACCCTGAGGTAGCGCGCCCCCGGAGGAGCGCACATGGTGGGCGCATAGCGCGCCCGAGGAGCATAGTGGGCGCTTGGAGCGCGCCCGCAGAGGCAGGGGTGGGCGCAGGGCGCGCCCGCAGAAGAACACGGTGCGGGGCGGCACCTTGGAGGTTGGAAGTTCAATCGGAGTGATATCGGCAGCGTTACTTTGATAAACCATGAAAAAACTAGTATCTGCTTCGATGTGGGGCGCGGGATTTTCAGCCGGGATCTAATCTCGGCCGTCTGCTTCATCCCGCGTCGATCCAGGTCGCACGATCCATCTCGCGCGAGATGATCTAATCGCAACCGTCTGCCTTCATTAAATGGCCGATCCGACGGCTCCCCGAACGTCTTCAACCTCAAGCTCGAGCCGAGGACACCCCATGCCACCCGCGGCCTCGCCGTGTACCAGGCGCCTCCAGAAGCCGGTTTTCGAGCATCCGGCCACCTCCGGTGAAGCTAAAGACTCCATCCGGTTCGTCTGGCCCTAAGGAACACAACCATGCATAAAAATAAGTTTGCATTTAATGTTTGGAGAATTTCAAGGTTGGCCGAGGCAAACGAAGTGCCGAGGCCATGAAGGTTCGCGTTTTGCATGGTTTGGACCAAATGAAGGCCGTGCATGCGTTCTAAGTTGCATGCACGTGAAGGAGGAAAGTAATAAAAGGAACCCATGTTCAACAGAGGATATTTCAAAATTTGGATAAAACGGTTAAGATCTGAATATCTCGGTGGTTGAAGTATTTTTCTCTCATAACCGCTTCTCCCTTGCCTATAAAAAGAGAGACCATGGCAATGGAGAAGGGGGCTGAAGTTCTGATGAAGAACCAAAGTCCCGTGGGTGCTCCCGAGCCTTGCGAAGAAAAAAAAACCACCGCGCACACTTGCACAACTGTTTGTCCCGGAGCCATCCGAAGCTTCGAAGGGATCCCTTGTGCGCTACCACTTGTGCGATAGGGAGAAGAAGGCCGCACCCCTTGCGCTCCCCCTCTGTGCACCGTGATCCCTGCACGGTAGCACCTTGCGCGCCCCGTGGCCGAGGTGCCTTGCACCCTTGCGCGGCAGCGGCTGGTTGCACCCTGCGCGGCCCGAGGAGCTTCCACTTGCACGCCGCCTTGTTTATTATGACATGCGCGGCTAAGGCAGTGAGGTCGGGGCTTGCACTCAAGCATACCTTGGGCACACCACTTGCGCGGCTGCCCCTTTCACCAAGCATTTGTGCTCCCTTGCACCCTTGTGGGTTGTGCGATCCGTGACTAAGCACTTGGCTTGTGCGGCAGTAGGCCATATTGCACCCTTTGAGGCCTGAGCAACACGCGACCCTTACACAAAGAACATCCTATGGGTAGTAGGTGTGCAAAGGGTGAAGTCCGAGAGGCCCTTGTGTATACAAGAAGAAGTGAAGGCCGTATGCCCTTGTGTGTGCAAAATGGTGAACCAAGTGTGTGCATAAGGAGTGAACACTTTGAAGGAGAACCCGAGGCCATATCTTGTGTGGGTGAAAAGTGAAGAGCACACTTTGAGTTTGTGTGTGCTAAGAAAGCGGAAGAGGCCAAGCTCACTTGTGTGCAAAAAGTAAAAGAATTGTATGCAAGAAGAAGTAAAATGCCGAGGCCCAAGCTCACTTGTGCACCAAATGAAGAACATACCCACGGCTTTTGTGTGCACCAAGTGAATACTACACTCATTGTGTGTGTGCAATTTAAGAAGAGGTCGTAGCCTTAAGTTTGTGCAAGAATGAGGTCGTAGCCTTAAGAGACCTGCGCACTGCCTAAGCACTTGCACGCCACTTAAGGACTTGTGCGCCGCTTAAGGACTTGCGCGACGCTCTTGGTCGCGCAAGTGACTTGCGCGACCTAAGTGGTAACCGCCCGGTAACCGCCCGGGGTCTTCTTTTGCCTATAAATATACCCTGTGGGCCCCCCATTCGAGATGATCTTTTTTTCAGAAACTCGGATTGAAGCTCCCGACGCCCAAGTCTCTTCTCAAAGCTTCCGGAACACTTCTAAGGTAATTTCTTACCTAGGACGGAAGATCTAAAGAGAAGAAGGAAGGCTTAAGTGTTGAAACTTATCAACACTTGCGCGCCGACTTATTTCCTTCAATATAACTTGCGCATCCCTTTTCTGGAAGAACCTCAAGAGGATTCTAAAGGGTTTAAAAAAGAGTCGCTCAAGTATTTCACTACTGGTTGAAAATCGCGCAAGTACACCATGTGTCGCGCAGGTATACCTGCGCGACCAATACTTGCGCGCCCACGGAAGACTTGCGTGCCTTTCAAGACTTGCGCGTCCATATCTTTTTGGGTGCCCATCTTGCCCATTTTTCCCCTCTTAAGCCATTTCACCTTCCTTTTCAAGATTCAGTCTTCAAGACACTCTTCAAAGCCATTTATGGCATGATTTCTTGATTCAACTTCCTTATATGAAAGGAATTTTGTGGAATATCTCTCAAAACCTAGTGATTTAAATATCCTTATGTCACCAAAGATTGAGAGTTCGTTCATTCAACCTCATCCTTTAAGATGAGAGAATCCTTAACCTGGGTCTCCTTTTCAGGGATAATCCCCAGTTATAAATCCCAAACTTGGGCATCCTTCTTAGGAGTAAGCCCCAAGTCCCCTAATTTGGGCATCCTTCTTAGGAGTAAGCCCCAAGTCCTCTAATTTTGGGCATCCTTGTTAGGAGTAAGCCCCAATCTCAGTTATGGGCATCCTCCTCAGGAGTAAGCCCCAAACCTTAATCCCCAACTTGGGTCTCCTTTTCAGGAATAAGACTCAGTTATAATCTTGGGCTTCCTTTTCAGGAGTAAGCCCCAAGTCCCCTAACCTGGGCCTCCCTTTTTAGGAGTAAGTCCCAGTCATAATCTTGGGTTTCCTTTTCAGGAGTAAACCCCAAGCCCCCTTTAATTTCTCTTAACCAGTCCTAATTTACCCTTGATTTGGGTTTCCTTTTCAGGAGTAAAACCCAATCATAAGTCCCCTCCTAACTTGGGCATCCTCCTTAGGAGTAAGCCCCAAGATTATAGTATTCAAATCTCCATGAAGCACATATAACTTTATGGACCCTGTTCATGGATTTTCTCACTAAAAGTGAATCCTAAACCTTCATCTATCTGGGCAGTCATACATACATAAGCCCCAAACAAATTGTTATGATTGCATCTTTTATGGCACAATTGTCTAATTTTTACCAATACCTCTTGTTTCTCACACTGAGCATGACTCACGTGAGCTTAGAGTGTAAAAGTAATTATGAAATTCTTCTTTGAGCCATCAATCATAAACATCATACTCCATTACTCGAACTACGTGGGTTCTAATTCCTTTTCCAAAACAAAGGATACGTAGGTAGCCCATTTTTGGGTTCGATCCCAACTTTGAAATAATCTCTGTCCTTCTGAATGACGATAAACTTCAAGTGCCCCACTGAGTGGCTTTAAAACCAGCCTGGTCATCATAATGACCAAGAGACTTTTATATAAATGTTTTGAAGGATACCATTGACCAAGAATCTCTAAACAGATATAGATGATTCTCTATTAATGAAGAACCTCGAATACATATAAAAGATTCTCTGAATTTCTTGCATATTTAATCATTGATTGTTAAAACTAAAGGAAAGCACATTTTATACTTGGTAATGTAATAAGGATTCACGAACATAACTTAAATCTATAAAGAGAGTCCCGGAGTAGACAATAATTCCCCTCAAAAAGGTGTGATGAGTCCGACCTCCCATCCTCTCGACCAATGCAAATTCTTAAGCCTCATCAGTCCACAAACTAATGATCACTTGCATTTGGAAAGTAGGTCCAAACGGATGTGGAATCATTGGATGTTTCCGGTTCTATGAACAAACCCGCTAGAAACCGATCGGAACGTTTGAATCTCCCGTCCAGGAGGTCATCCCCGAAATCTGTGAGGAAACAAAAATGGTGAACCTGACGTGAATCCTTAACCAAGTTAAAGTGATGTTCTTCTTATTTGTTAGGCCCCTTGGGCCAACAAATAAATCATTGACATGTGCTCATCCAAAAGATGCAGTGGCCAGATTCATCTTGATTATGTCTGTTATATGGAACAGGCACTCTTTTCTCAAGATCTTCTGCAAAATGGCTTTTCTTAAATTCACCCCTGTGAATACTGCTGCTGTGAACACCTCTACTGTGAGGTCTGCTGCTTTGAAAACCAATGCTGCTACTCCTGCTGGAACGTCATCCGCTCTGAGGATGACATCACCAACTCAGCATCTTCAACGTTGGGTTTCTAATGCACTGGTTAAGGAGTACCGTCGCAACGGTACTATCCCAACTCTGGAGGCCGCTCGTCAAGCCCTCCAAGTTAAGAACTCTACCTGGTCATCCGGACAACGGCGGCCAGCGATCAAGAAGCAGGCGGTGCTGACTACCGTCTCCAACCGTTTCGGGTCGTTATCCCCGGAACGCAATTTCCATTCACTCCCTTACTCTGAGGAAGTGAATGAGCAGGTCCCGTAGGGCCTTAATTAAAAAAGACAGGAGTCCTTCTCAAGGGCTCCCATCAACAATCGCCACCAGACTCGTGCGGTAGTGCGCCCTCAACATGATGAGGGTACCGACTTCAGGCATTCAGCTCAGGTTCCTCGAACCCGAGCAGGCAAGATGAACCGCCAGAGACGGAATCCGGTTAACAATAGGCAGGTTGTCATCCCTGCCATCTCCGGAGAAGTCCACCAACCTAACTTGGTGGCAAACAATGAGCAGGCATACACACCTGCCCGTTTTAATTCCGTTGTCCAGCAGACTCGTCTGGCAGCATCAAGCCAATCCCGCCAGGCAATTCCGGCGGAGTACTATAGGCAGGAACATACACCTGCTTATACATCCCCAATTAGTCAGCAGGCTCGTCTGACTACATATGATGGATCTCATCAATCGCATTTGGCGAAGTGTAATCAGTAGGAACATACACCTGCTAATACTAATCAAGCCTACCAACAGTCTCGCTTGGTAGCGCACGGAGAAGTCAGTCGGAAAGCCCCGACGACAAACAGGAGGCAGACTCAACTCTCTTCCTCCACACTTGAGTACTGTCAGGATTCACTGACAGGAAAAGGAGGACAGGAGCAGGCACATACACCTACTCCAAGCCCGGAATGGACGTATATCCCCGTTCTGGCAGCTGAAGTCACCAAACATATTTTGTCAATGGTGAAAGAGCAGAAGCAAATTCCTGCTCATATTCTGGATGCTTGCCAGGATATCATAACAGCTTCAGCATCATCTCAGGGACAGACACATAAATCTATCCCTAGCAGTGGAGTGACACATCAACGATTCACTTCGGAATAGATACACACATCTGTTCCAGTCCAAGAGGGTTATGGGGCATACTCCCCCATATCAAACGGACAACCAAGTCAGGCACATACACCTGATTTGAGTGGAGATCGTCAGCCTAACCTGACCATCTTTCCTGATCAGGCACATACACCTGCTCAGAGTAACCACTTTCGTCAACAAGTGGTTTCTAAAGTGAGTAAGAAGGCATCTAAGAAAAAGATCTGCCCAGCACAGTCAGGAGATCAAAGGCCAATCTACAACAAGGCCTTGCTCGATGCTGGAGTTCTTGAAGCCCTCATACATTTATCTTTCGGAATTCAAGATTCTACTCCCTCAGTTCCCAATAACGGGAACATTAATTTTGAAGGTCTTCAACAGACACTTCCTCATGAAGGCTTGCTTCATGAAAGTTCAGTCAATCTTGATGTTTCTTCTTCAGATGAGAGCCACAGGAACCCTCTGTGTGGTCAGAAGACCAAGGAGCAAGATATCTCATCTTTTGCTGTAACCCATCATGACGGTCCTCCTCATGGTGATGAACTTCGCTGCGAAAGTCCTCTCCGCAGTAGTGATTCACGTTGTCTCGAAAATTCTTCAGAAGGAAATATAGTGCCGAGAAAGCCCTCTTATCTTGAGGCACTTGCAAACGTGAAGCCATTCATGTCTGATGCTTTACTATCGGCAGGTGAAACTCTTTCTCCATCAGAGGATAGCCTGGGGTTCAGGTTATTCTCCGAACCATCCCCAGGTCATTCATCTTCCAGCATGAATAGTGATTTCTCTACCAATCTTGTTGAATCCGATGAAGAAACAAGGAAACACCAACTCTGTTCAAAACAGGTAGAAGAATCTTCATTTAATGATAAAGAGGAAATGCTGAACATGAGGAAAAAACTGGCAAAAGGTGAAGTACCAGTCATGTTTTGGCCTTTGGCTGACTCCCAGTACGACATTCCAAAGATGTTGACGGATGATGGAATCCATGATATTCGTCTCAACATATGGAAAACTCTTTATCAACTAAAGAATAAGGTATTATATTATGATGAATATGAAAATCATCTTAAGATAATAGAAGGTCTACAACGTCAGATTGATTTGGCATCTCTATCAGTCTCTCGGTATCCGAAGGCTGAAAAGCAACAGAGAACCCTTCAACGTTCATGCCTTGGCGCACTAAGAAAATTGCGTCAGTTAATTGCCAATGCTCCATCTGTTGTTCATATCAGAGGATGGGGTGTTCATGGAGCACTACATTTCACAGTGCTTTCCAGTCAGCAAAGCCTGCTGAAAATGGTCTCATGCAATGTTATTGCCCATGGCCGGCCACAGTCAATGGGCTTTGTTCATAATCAAAAGCTTGCCCAAGAACAGGCTTCAACTAGTTCCTCTCAAAATCAAGTATATAGAGAACAAGTTGTTGAATTGCTCCTACATCAAGCAGGCGAGAATATTGCACAAGCCTCTCGTCTGGAGCAAACACGTCATCAAATGACAGAAGTTTCGGAAATCATCCAACGGTCTGTTGAACCAGGCGATAAAAGTGGATACAGGTTAATGCATCCAGCTAATTTTCGAACTAAGATTCGCAAGTTCAAGAGAAATTTTAAGAAGATCTCAGACATAGCATGTCAAGAGACACCCCAGCTTGTCAGACTGGGGACTTCTCTAAACCAACCCTCAGAATCAACAAATGGGATTCGAGGAGTTGAGCGGAAGTAGCAGGAACATCCCCAGTCCACCAGACTGGGGACTTTTTCAAATCCTCAATCCCTCCCTCAGAGAAAGTCAGTATTCTCTCGATTAGGAAATAAGCCTCAAGAGGAACGAAGAGCCAAGCTATCAGGAGATTCTCTCCAAGTGACGGTTCTCCAAGAAGTTCCTAAGGGATCAATTCAACGGAATGTCATGTCTCATCATGGAAATGGAAGAATACAATATCACAGAAATGCTGATAGAAAGGATTCCATGCAATATGCATCCATTAATGTCATCAATGTCGTTGCTGCTGATTCACTAGATGAGGCTCAATCAGAGGGATCATATGAAGAGGTTCCTGCTCAAGAAGTTGCGCACACAGACCTAAATGAAGAAGGTGTGCGCACACGTAATCAAAGGATTACCCAAAATCTGGGTATTCCTTCAAGTAACCCACTTCCCCCTCTCCGAAAAGGATCCAATAAGGGGAAAGGAAAGAATCAGGTTACTTCTCACCCTTCCTCTGAAGGAGGTCAATCGCTATCATTAGAGCAAAGGTTTGCACAACAGAAGGAAGAAATGAAAGAATTAAGAAGGTTGAATGCAGAACTACTTCAGAGTAGTCTTCTTCTTAAGAATGCTGAAGTCCAACAGCCGAAAGAATTTGTTGTAACTACTGAGATGGATCATGAATATCCTCCTTTATCAGTACACCCTCAGAGGTCTAATCCTACAGGTCAAACGCAACAACGGTTGGCATCACTACCATCAGTTGCAGCACCAACTACCACGTTTGTCCAAGCTCCATTCATTGCACATACCCAAAACCAAGTTCAACTTGATGTTTCTCAAAAGTTAATAACTAATATTGAGTCATTAACAGCTCGGTTAGAAACTATGGAAGGGAAACGGGCGCAAGTTCAACCTGAAAAGAAAGTTTACCCTGAATGGGTAGATTCAATTTCTCCTCCATCTAGTTTTGGAAACCCTGTTTTCCCTACTTTCAATGGATCAGGCGACCCTGAACAACATTTGACGCATTACGTGTCTTGTTGTGATCCTATGATGGGAACTCCAGAGCAGCAAGAAGCAGTGAAACTCAGATGCTTCGTGCGAACCTTGCAAGGACCAGCTTTTGTCTGGTATACAAGCTTGCAATCCCGGTCAGTCATCGGATGGGAGGATCTTCGTCAAAAATTCCTTCTTCAGTTTAGCTCAACTTTTCCAAAAACTACAGTTTTCGATCTTAC
Source organism: Viscum album (assembly GCA_963277665.1). NCBI lineage: Eukaryota > Viridiplantae > Streptophyta > Magnoliopsida > Santalales > Viscaceae > Viscum > Viscum album. Next base: position 108,852,328 of record OY728147.1, on the reverse strand, counting down.
AAACTGCAAGCAAAGGGATAATGAAAGAGTCTCTAATTTCATTGCTCGTTGGAAGGGATTAACATATTCCCTGAGTTTAGCACTCCCTCAGGAGAAATTGTTGTCAATCTGTGTGGCAAATTTTCATGACGAATTATGTACGCCATTGATCCCTGTGAAATACACATGAGGGTTTCAAGACCTTACTTCAATCGCTCAACAGATTGAAGATTCCCTTATACAGGCTAAGGTTAAATCTCGTATAATTCCATCAGCTCCAGGAAGGAGAATGGGTAAAGCGGAAACTGCTACAGTTATGCTTAAACAAGCACCTGTACCTATTTCTACTTCAAAACCTTCATCTTCTCGAAGGGCTCCACCTCCTGAACGCCAACAACAAAGGCTGTTTCGTCCAAATGATCAAAAAGATCAACGACGAAAACAATTTGAGGATATGAAGAGTAAAACATACTCTTTCCGAAGTGAGAAAGTTCCTGGTTACTTCATTTCAGCTCTGGAAAATAATTTGGTTCAATTACCAGTGCCCAAGAGGCCAAATAAGGAAGGAGATGAAGACCGTCCCAATTATTGTCCCTTTCATCAAATGTTGGGGCATCCCATCCAGGAGTGTTTTGTCTTTAAAGACCTCCTGCAAAAGATGGTCGACTTGGGACAAGTCAAATTGAAGGGTTCTTCAGCTCATGTAGCGTGTATTACCGCTACAGATCCAGAGGAAGGAGGCGAGTGGCAGGAAGTCAAAAGAAAAACTGCGAAAAAATATGATGATTGGATGGTCAGAAAGACAATCAATCGGACCCATTCCATTTTGCGAACACAATTGAAGAAGCCAATTGTGTCTCCTACAAAAGCTGCAGTAAAGCCTCCATCAAAAGACAAATCCTCAAAAGGGCAGCGCAATTCAAAGAAGAAAGAGGAATCAGGATAAGATGAGTATGTATCAAAGCCTAAATTATCTTTGACTCTGGCAGATTTCATGCCATCTACTTCAAAACCACGGGCACTATCCCACCAAATGGCACAGCCTAAACAGGCTAACCAGGAAGAGTCTTTATCAGATGAAGAGTTAATCTTTGGTTCTGTTAATATGATTCAATTAAAAGATCCATATTCCAGTCTTGATGAGCCTGAATTCCCTGTATAAAATAAGGGAATCCGAGGAGGTTCTAGAGGTTCAGGATACAGGGGAAGATGTGGATCTTTCCGAAGCCACTACTCTAATTTTACCCCTGCTAGCACTGTATATGCAGCAGAAACTCGTGGTAGAACCCTTCAGTGAGCTCAAAAAGAACAAGCAAGTTCTTCTGCCAATGGCCAACTCAGTTTTGGCACAGTTATTTTGGAAGACCGATTAAAGGTTCCATCTTCTTTATCTCAGCAAGTAAATGGATCTAATCAGTCTAATCTTCCAAAACCAAGGATGTTGTCAACTTCAATACAAGATGCATCAGCTTCCAAAGCATCTGCTTATAAGGTACCTGCTAAACCGCATATTCCTATTGGGAAACGCAGACCTCTAGATCAAAAGTATGATATATTGAAACACTTGGCCCAAGTACCAGCCAAGTTATCAATTTTGGATGCTTTGAATCTGTCAAAAGATCTTCGGGAAGCACTCATCGAAGCTTTGTCAAGTCCTCAGGAGTTTGAAGCTGAAATTGCTGCAGCTGAAATCTATCACATAGAGAATAATCCTGAAGAATGCCATGCAGTGATATCTTTTACTGATAAATATGAAGATGATGTTGTGCATGGGCACATAAAACCTTTGTACTTATCTGGCAAATTCAATGGTGTAGATGTTCGAAGAGCTTTCATTGACAGTGGTTCAGGAGTCAACCTCATGCCCATTCGTACACTTCGTCGATTGGGCCTCACAGAATCTGATTTATCTCCTTCTTCCATGATGTTACAAGGATATGACAAAAATGAACAAGAACCACTGGGAGAAGTTACACTCAGAACTCAGTTTGGAGATCTCGTATCCAATTCGGATTTCATGATTGTTGATCAAGACTCAGCTTTCAATATCTTGCTTGGAAGACCCTGGCTACATCAGCATGCAGCTATTCCTTCATCATACCATCAATGTCTCAAATACTATTTCGATGGTCAAGTTGGAACATTGTATGGTGATAAGGCCCCGTTCAAGACATGTGAATCTCAATACATTGAGGCGGAATTTTATCACATGAAGGGAAGAGAAAAATATACAATGAAGGAAATTACCAAAGTTAATGCTCCATATGGTTTGGAGAAAATTCCAATAAATCCATTTTCACATGTGAGTACAGATTATGTGTTACCTATCAGTCAAATTGACAAAATAGGCCCAAATCAAAATACTCTTATGGAAAGATCCATAATGTCAATTACGGAGATCGAGCCAGACAACATGGGAGAAATTGGTAACCTACCAAGCAGTGATGAAAGCATAAGTGGTGATGTTTTCATTTCATCTGATGAAGTCCAACAAGTCTATACTTCGCTAATCAGGCCAGAAGAAGTTATAGCAACACCAGAGGTGAATAATGATGTATATTCTCAATCCATCATCTCCTCTTTATTTCCCAAAGAAGACCCTTTATCATCAATAGGGTCGGAAATGGAAGCTTCTTCTTCAAAATGTGAAATTTTTGACATCTCTTATAATCATGAGAATTTCGTTTTTTCATCTACTTTGCAAGTAGAAACGGAAGAAATAACACATGATGAAGAGGAAGAGGAAGATCTTAGAGATGCTCCTCCAGCATTTGAAGAGGGTATCTCTACCACTATGGATGAACTCAGAGAAGTAAATCTGGTTACAGAGAAAGATCTGCGCCCCACTTTAATTAGTGCGGCCATGACCCTTGAAGAGCAAGAGATGTATATTTATTTTCTAAAGCAAAATAAAGATATTTTTGCTTGGAATTACAAATAAATTCCTGGGCTTGATCCTGATGTTTCTACTCATCATTTGGGTTTACCAAAAGAACATCGAGGTTTTAAGCAAGCCGCGAGAAGAACACACCCAACCTATGCTTCCAAAATTGAAGCTGAAGTGGATAAGCTGATCAAAGCCAACTTCATCAGAGAAGTTCAATATCCCAAGTGTTTGGCTAATATTGTCCCTATAAAGAAGAAGAATGGACAAATTAGGGTTTGCATCGATTTCAGAGATCTTAATCGGTATTGTCCTAAAGATGATTTCCCAGTTCCGATTACAGAACTCTTAATTGATGTGACGGCTGGCTATGAAGTACTTTCTTTCATGGATGGATATTCCGGATATAATCAGATCCGAATGGCCCCAGAAGATGAGGAATATACAACCTTCAGAGCTCCTCAAGGTGTGTTTTGTTACCGGGTGATGCCCTTTGGTTTAAAGAATGCAGGTGCAACATATCAACGCGCCATGCATCGTATCTTCAAATCTCTTTTAGGGAAGTTTGTTGAATGCTATGTAGATGATTTGGTGGTTAAATCCAAACAACGTTCTAATCACTTGGCTGATTTGGAAGTCATATTCCACAAGCTTCGACAACATAATTTGAAGATGAACCCCTTAAAATGTGCTTTTGGGGTAACCTCAGGAAAATTCCTTGGCTTTGTTGTACTCCATCGTGGTATTGAAGTTGATCCTGAGAAGACAAAATCAATCCTTGGTATGTCACCTCCTCAGAATTTGAAAGAATTAAGAGGACTTCAAGGACACTTAGCCTATATTCGGCGTTTCATCGCCAATTTGGCAGGCAAAAGTTTACCCTTTACCAAATTATTGAAGAAAGGAGTCACTTACTAGTGGACTGAAGAATGTCAAGAAGCATTTGATGTTCTCAAGAAATACCTCTTGAGTCCACCAGTACTCATGCCACCTGTTGAGGGTAGACCGCTTATCCTCTATGTGACAGCTTTAGAGCGATCATTGGGTGTCTTTCTCGCTCAAAAGAATGATGCTGGGAATGAAAATAGTCTCTACTATCTTAGTAGAACTATGCTTGAAGCAGAAACCCAGTATTCAAGTATTGAAAAGTGCTGCCTAGCATTAATCTTTGCAGTTCAGAAATTGAGACACTACCTGCAACATCACGAGGTCCAATTGGTATCTCGTAATAATCCGCTCAAATTCATCCTTAATCATCCAATGCTTACAGGACGTCTGGAAAGATGGGAGGTTATTCTACAGCAGTTCGACATTCAGTATGTGTCTCAAAAGGCAATTAAGGGCCAAGCTCTGGCTGATTTCCTGGCTGAACATCCTTTAGCGGAAGATACGCATTCAGATATCGAACTCCCTGATGAGGAAGTTTTCTCTATTCAAGAGAGTCCTCAAACATGGGAAATGTATTTTGATGGTGCTTCTAGAAGTCCAACAGGGAAGAAAATGGAAAATCCTAAATTCAACAAAGTTGGTTTAGGAATTGTGCTCATTTCTCTAGATAAGGAAGTGTTACCTTATTCCTTTTTGTTGTGGGAAGGTGGTACCAATAATGAAGCTGAATACCAAGCTCTCATTACAGACTTGGAATTAGCGCTTCAAGCACAAGTGAATCACTTAAAGGTGAAAGGTGATTCAGACCTGGTAATCAAACAAGTCAATGGGGATTATGCCATCAGAAAAGAAGAATTAATCCCTTTGTATGATTACGTCAGAGAGTTAATGTCGGAATTCCCTTCAGAACCGACATTTTCTTATGTCCCAAGATCACAAAATGCTCAAGCTGATGCACTGGCTAATATAGCCACAGCTTTAGCAGATCCAAATCGGGACGAGACAACCATCTGTATTGCCCACCGTCGTGCAATTTCACCTTATGTTCAAGTCAGAACAGAGGAAATTAATGAAATTAGTCCCATTCCTGAATCGTATGGTCATACTACAGGATGGATGTCACCTATTAGGGAATACCTTCAAAATGGAATACTTCCACCTGATAGAGCCGAGAAAGAACAAATTTGGCGATGTGTGGTCAATTTTACTCTTTATGATAGCCCAAACCACCTCGAGAAAATTCTCTATAAACGTGGTTTTGATGGAGTTCTCTTCAGATGTATTGATGGTGAAGAGACAATGGCTGTCATAAAAGAAGTGCATGCAGGAGTCTGTGGTGCCCACCAGTCTGGACATATACTGTCTGATCAAATTCGAAGGCTTGGATACTTTTGGCCTTCAATGATACAAGATTGTGTTAATTCCACAAAGAAGTGTCATTCATGCCAAGTATATGCCAACTTCATTCATCAACCTCCAAAGTTGCTTCATACAGCTAAATACTCGTGGCCATTTTCCACATGGGGAATGGATGTGGTGGGACCTTACCCTTCAGCTACGGCCAAGCAGTTTAAGTACATTCTTACTGCTACTGATTTCTTTTCCAAATGGGCAGAGGCAGTACCTCTCAAAGAAGTCAGTTCTAAATGCATTGTTAGCTTCATCAAGTCTAACATCATTACTAGATTTGGTGTCCCTCATACCATATTGACGGACAACGGCACCAACTTCTGTTCTTCTGAGGTAAAGAAATTGTATCAAGAATACAACATTAAGTCCAACCATTCATCTCAATATCATGCGGCGGCTAATGGCCAGATAGAAGCCTTCAACAAGACTCTTTCAAATATACTGCAAAAGATGGTGGATAAAGATAAGAGGTCATGGCCTGATAAACTCTTTCATGCTTTATGGGCTTATCGGACTACCACTCGCAATGCAACGCAGTCAACTCCATATTCATTGGTATATGGAACAGAAGCAGTCTTGCCAATTGAAGTTCAATTTCCCTCACTCAGAATAGCCATTTGTGATCAGTTATCTACAGATGAGCAATCCCAAAAGTGGTTGAATGAATTGGAACAGTTAGATGAGAAAAGATTGTGCACTTTGCACCATTTGGAAATCTATCAGAATCGAATAGCACGAGCTTTTAATAAAAAAGTTCGTCTTCGTTCATTCATTCAGGGAGAATTGGTATTGGTTCTCAGAGCACCAATGATACCAGGAAAGAAGCCTCCCAAGCTTGAACCAAAATGGGAAGGACCTTATTCAATACATAAGGTCTACTCCAATGGAGCGTATTCTCTAATCTCAATGGATGGAGAACACATCACGACTCCAACCAATGCCAGATTTCTGAAGAAATATTTTGTATAAACACAAAATATGGTCCCCAGAACCAAGACTTACAATTGGTTCATACAGCAATGGTCTGGTATGACCTTAAACTGCAACTATGTCCAAGATGACATTAAACTATATTATGTCCTACATGACATTAAACTGTATTAATGTCCTATCTACATGACATTAAACTGTACAGAAGTTCCATATTGTGTCCGAGATGACATTAAACTATATTGTGTCCTAGCGACATGACATTAAACTATGTGGCACTTTCGTCGTCCAGCATGACGTTAAAATGTGTCAGTTCCCTTATCGTCCAACATGACGTTAAACTGTCACATTGGTTACTATTATGTCCTACATGACACTAAACTGTATATTGTCCAAGATGACATTAAACTATATTGTGTCCTAGCAACATGACATTAAACTGTGTGGCACTTTCATCGTCCAGCATGACGATAAACTATAAAAAATCCCCAGAACTGATATCCTCATATTGGTTCACCTTAGTCCTAGCTACATGACTTTAAACTGTACAGCACCAGTTCGTCCTTGCTATATGACGTTAAACTATACAGCAATGGTCCAGTATGACTTTAAACTGCAACTTCGTCCCACACAACATTAAACTGTGAAAAAATTCCCTAAACCGTCCAGCATGACCTTAAACTGCATCATCCCTAGTCCATGTATATGACCATAAACTATTTGCAAATCCCTTATGTCCAGCAAGACGTTAAACTGTGACGTCCTAACTACATGACGATAAACTGTATAAAAGTCCCTCATGTCCGGAAAGACGTTAAACTATATAATCTCAAAGGTCCAGTATGACATTAAACTGCACCATTCACGGTCCATGCATATGACCTTAAACTATTCGCACTTTCGTCCGACATGACGTTAAAATGGTACACTCTTTTGTCCTTACTGCATGACAATAAACTGCACAATCCCCCTTTCGTCCAATATGACGTTAAACTGTATTGTCCCCATCGTCCTAACTACATGACGCTAAACTGTACAGAAAGTCCTTGATATGTCCTACATGACATTAAACTGTGCATCGTTAAGGTTGTTGTTACCTCTTGTTTCTCGCACCGAGTATGACTCACGTGAGCTTAGAGCGAACATCAACCATAACACTCCCTTTGGGCCACTAACCATGTGTAAGTACCAACAACATTTTAGTTAGATCATTGTCCCCAAGAACAACTTGATCATTAATTCATTCTTTAATTGAACTACATGGACTTTGATCCTTTCCCTCCAGGCTGGGTATGTAGGCAGCCTCCCAGGGTTCAAGCCCAAAAAACAATCTCTTCACATCGGTTCACCACCATCTCATATGATGTTGATTTGTGAAACCACCCCTGGAATCGATATCTTTACATTTATTCACTTTCGTCCTTGTTATATGACGTTAAACTATACAACACTTTTGTCCGGTACGACAATAAACTACAATATTCTTTGATTTCCTCATTTGAGAAGGAACCATTATTGACATTGATTTTTTCAATCATGGTTTTCATTTTCAAAAGACTACGTGCATACATGGTAATGCCTGAACTTTTTATCTTAGGTTAAACCATCATTGCACTAAAGTCCCCTTTCACCCTTCACATGTATGAACCAAATTTGTACAAAGGGTAGTTCTAGAACTACGTGGACTTGATTCCCATCCTTATGGGATACGTAGGAACATTCGAGTATCCCTCGAATCCAGTCCCAAGTATTTTAGGCCTAACCCCAAATTTCACTTTCAGTCCCTTGGCTGAAAAGTCCTCATGAAAATACACACTGTGTATTCATTATTATGGTCCGAATTCTATGACCCTAAACTAAGATCACTCATACTTTCATCCTGCACGACGTTAAACTGCATTTCAAGAACTACGTATGGCTTGATTCTCATTCTTATGAGATACGTAGTGAAGTCCAAATTTCAATTTAGGACCCAGCCACAACATGATTATGGTTTTCATTGACCTATGTATCTCTATATACATTGGACAATACCCATCTTTATGTGTTATAATCCTAACCTTAAATATTTTCAGATCTTCATAACCCTTTTCATGACTTCTAATCACAAAAATGTCAAACTTCTGAGAATTCTTTTGCCTGACTATGCAGCACGTGCCCATAGGTGGACTTGCATAAACAGTCCACATAACAGACTTGTCAGCTAAAAGATGCTATTTATTTGACTATGCAGCCAATGCCCTTAGGTGGCCCTACATATTTCAACCCCCTAACGGGTTTGTTAAATAATGGTAACTTCATTCTTGGGAAGAATGCCTCTTTTGTCGTTATTTTTCTTAAACGACAGTATGTAGGGATCCGCAAAAAATATCCATCCTTAACATATTTGTCCCATATCCTTTTTCATGATCTGAAAGTATTCAAGTCTACGGTTTATTCTTCTTCCCTACGTTTGGGTCAGACCTTCGTAGGAGTGATATTCATCCAGTCCTTCGATATTCTTGTTCGGAAATATCTTCTCCATATTCAAGTACCTCTTTCCATACAACAAACTCTATAATTTAGAAAATTTGAATCTCCATAAACTTTCACTGGCTTTTAGCATTAAGAAAGTAAATTTCTGGGAGTTCTTTTGCCTGACTATGCAGCACGTGCCCATAGGTGGCCTTGCATAAACAGTCCACATAACAGACTTGTCAGCCGAAAGGTGCTATTTATTTGACCATGCAGCCAATGCCCATAGGTGGCCCTGCATATTTCAACCCCCTAACGGGTTTTGTTAAATAATAGTAACTTCATTCTTGGAAACTACTTCTTCTAATGCCTTTTAGCTCTTTTTCATATCATTCCTCAGATTCAAATATTCTTAAGCCATAGTTTACATATTTTCTCTCATACTTGAGTATGGTAATTTGTTTTCAGATAAATTGTCAGGGAATTGAATCAATTTTAATCCATTTCGGTCAAAGCTATTTCGACCTTAAACATTAGCCCCTTTATGTCCGGCGTGCATGACTTTAAACTGCCCACAAAAAAGACAAAGGAACTCTGAATAAAAGTCAAGTTCCAGCTCACTAAACATACATTCTGTATGATTTAGGTAATATTGAGCAATTATATGATTCAAAGCTTGATTTCCTCAGAGTCAAATCCTCTTTTCTCTCCGGATCCAACTCTGAGGGGGGACTTTTGTTGACGCTCCTTTCGTCACAGGGTCTAAAACAAGGAAATTGGGAAAGATTTGAAGTCAAAGTGATTCAAGCTTATGAAGTAATGGAAATGGAATTTGGCATTGGAAACTTGGTTACTTTGTTTTATACAAAGCCCTAAGATTTCCTTAGCAAAAAATTTAAGCCATCTTGGGAGGCCAGCCAAGGACAAGTACCTCGAGCTCATGCGGGACCTGAGGGTCAACCGCGCTCAAGGGGTGTCCTCAAGGCCAAGGCGACACCCTGAGGCAGCGCGCCCCCGGAGGAGCGCACATGGTGGGCGAATAGCGCGCCCGAGGAGCACAGTGGGCGCTTGGAGCGCGCCCGTAGAGGCAGGGGTGGGCGCAGAGCGTGCCCGTAGAAGAACACGGTGCGGGGCTGCACCGTGGAGTTTGGAAGTTCAATCGGAGTGATATCGGCAGCGTTACTTTGATAAACCACGAAAAAACTGGTATCCGCTTCGATGTGGGACGCGGGATTTTCAGCTGGGATCTAATCTCGGCCGTCTGCTTCATCCCGCGTCGATCCAGGCCGCACGATCCATCTCGCGCGAGATGCTCTAATCGCAGTCGTCCGACTTCATTAAATGGCCGATCCGACGGCTCCCCGAATGTCTTCAACCTCAAGCTCGAGCCGAGGACACCCCGTGCCACCCACGGCCTCGCCGTGTACCAGGCGCCTCCAGAAGCCAGTTTTCGAGCATCCGGCCACCTCCGGTGAAGCTAAAGACTCCATCCGGTTCGTCTGGCCCTAAGGAACACAACCATGCATAAAAATAAGTTTGCATTTAATGTTTGGAGAATTTCAAGGTTGGCCGAGGCAAACGAAGTTCCGAGGCCATGAAGGTTCGCGTTTTGCATGGTTTGGACCAAATGAAGGTCGTGCATGCGTTCTAAGTCGCATGCACGTGAAGGAGGAAAGTAATAAAAGGAACCCATGTTCAACAGAGGATATTTCAAAATTTGGATAAAACGGTTAAGATCCGAATATCTCGGTGGTTGAAGTATTTTTCTCTCATAACCGCTTCTCCCTTGCCTATAAAAAGAGAGGCCATGGCAATGGAGAAGGGGGCTGAAGTTCTGATGAAGAACCAAAGTCCCGTGGGTTCTCCCGAGCCTTGCGAAGAAAAAAAAACCACCGCGCACACTTGCGTGACTGTTTGTCCCGGAGCCATCCGAGGCTTCGAAGGGATCCCTTGTGTGCTACCACTTGCGCGATAGGGAGAACAAGGCCGCACCCCTTGTGTTCCCCCTCTGTGCACTGTGATCCCTGCATGGTAGCAACTTGCGCGCCTCGTGGCCGAGGTGCCTTGCACCCTTGCGCGGCAGCGGCTGGTTGCACCCTGCGCGGCCCGAGGAGCTTCCACTTGCACGTCGCCTTGTCTATTATGACATGCGCGGCTAAGGCAGTGAGGCCGGGGTTTGCACTCAAGCATACCTTGGGCACACCACTTGCGCGGCTGCCCCTTTCACCAAGCATTTGTGCGCCCTTGCGCCCTTGTGGGTTGCGTGATCTGTGACTAAGCACTTGGCTTGTGCGACAGTAGGCCATATTGCACCCTTTGAGGCCTGAGCAACACGCGACCCTTGCACAAAGAACATACTATGGGTAGTAGGTGTGCAAAGGGTGAAGGCCGAGAGGCCCTTGTGTATACAAGAAGAAGTGAAGGCCGTATGCCCTTGTGTGTGCAAAATGGTGAACCAAGTGTGTGCATAAGGAGTGCACACTTTGAAGGAGAACCCGAGGCCATATCTTGTGTGGGTGAAAATTGAAGAGCACACTTTGAGTTTGTGTGTGCTAAGCAAGTGGAAGAGGCCAAGCTCACTTGTGTGCAAAAAGTAAAAGAATTGTATGCAAGAAGAAGTAAAATGTCGAGGCCCAAGCTCACTTGTGCACCAAATGAAGAACATACCCACGGCTTGTGTGTGCACCAAGTGAATACTACACTCATTGTGTGTGTGAAATTTAAGAAGAGGTCGTAGCCTTAAGTTTGTGCAAGAATGAGGTCATAGCCTTAAGAGACCTGCGCACTGCCTAAGCACTTGCACGCCACTTAAGGACTTGCGCGCCACTTAAGGACTTGCGCGACGCTCTTGGTCGCGCAAGTGACTTGCGCGACCTAAGTGGTAACCGCCCGGTAACCGCCCGGGGTCTTCTTTTGCCTATAAATAGACCCTGTGGGCCCCCCATTCGAGAGGATCTTTTTTTCAGAAACTCGGATTGAAGCTCCCGACGCCCAAGTCTCTTCTCAAAGCTTCCGGAACACTTCTAAGGTAATTTCTTACCTAGAACGGAAGATCTAAAGAGAAGAAGGAAGGCTTAAGTGTTGAAACTTATCAAAACTTGCGTGCCGACTTATTTCCTTCAATATAACTTGCGCGTCCCTTTTCTGGAAGAACCTCAAGAGGATTCTAAAGGGTTTGAAAAAGAGTCGCTCAAGTATTTCACTACTGGTTGAAAATCGCGCAAGTACACCATGTGTCGCGCAGGTATACCTGCGCGACCAATACTTGCGCGCCCACGGAAGACTTGCGTGCCTTTCAAGACTTGCGCGTCCATATCTTTTTGGGTGCCCATCTTGCCCATTTTTTCCCCTCTTAATCCATTTCACCTTTTCTTTTCAAGATTCAGTCTTCAAGACACTCTTCAAAGCCATTTATGGCATGATTTCTTGATTCAACTTCCTTATCTGAAAGGAATTTTGTGGAATATCTCTCAAAACCAAGTGATTTAAATATCCTTATGTCACCAAAGATTGAGAGTTCGTTCATTCAACCTCATCCTTTAAGATGAGAGAATCCTTAACCTGGGTCTCCTTTTCAGGGATAATCCCCAGTTATAAATCCCATACTTGGGCATCCTTCTTAGGAGTAAGCCCCAAGTCCCCTAATTTGGGCATCCTTCTTAGGAGTAATCCCCAAGTCCTCTAATTTTGGGCATCCTTCTTAGGAGTAAGCCCCAATCTCAATTATGGGCATCCTCCTCAGGAGTAAGCCCCAAACCTTAATCCCCAACTTGGGTCTCCTTTTCAGGAATAAGACTCAGTTATAATCTTGGGCTTCCTTTTCAGGAGTAAGCCCCAAGTCCCCTAACCTGGGCCTCCCTTTTTAGGAGTAAGTCCCAGTCATAATCTTGGGTTTCCTTTTCAGGAGTAAACCCCAAGCCCCCTTTAATTTCTCTTAACCAGTCCTAATTTACCCTTGATTTGGGTTTCCTTTTCAGGAGTAAAACCCAATCATAAGTCCCCTCCTAACTTGGGCATCCTCCTTAAGAGTAAGCCCCAAGATTAGAGTATTCAAATATCCATGAAGCACATATAACTTTATGGACCCTGTTCATGGATTTTCTCACTAAAAGTGAATCCTAAACCTTCATCTATCTGGGCAGTCATACATACATAAGCCCCAAACAAATTCTTATGATTGCATCTTTTATGGAACAATTGTCTAATTTTTAACAATACCTCTTGTTTCTCACACCGAGCATGACTCACGTGAGCTTAGAGTGTAAAAGTAATTATGACATTCTTCTTTGAGCCATCAATCATAAACATCATACTCCATTACTCGAACTACGTGGGTTCTGATTCCTTTTCCAAAACAAAGGATACGTAGGTAGCCCATTTTTGGGTTCGATCCCAACTTTGAAATAATCTCTGTCCTTCTGAATGACGATAAACTTCAAGTGCCCCACTGAGTGGCTTTAAAACCAGCCCGGTCATCATAATGACCAAGAGACTTTTATATAAATGTTTTGAAGGATACCATTGACCAAGAATCTCTAAACAGATATAGATGATTCTCTATTGATGAAGAACCTCGAATACATATAAAAGATTCTCTGAATTTCTTGCATATTTAATCATTGATTGTTAAAACTAAAGGAAAGCACATTTTATACTTGGTAATGTAATAAGGATTCACGAACATAACTTAAATCTATAAAGAGAGTCCCGGAGTAGACAATAATTCCCCTCAAAAAGGTGTGATGAGTCTGACCTCCCATCCTCTCGACCAATGCAAATTCCTAAGCCTCATCAGTCCACAAACTAATGAGCACCTGCCTTTGGAAAGTAGTTCCAAACGGATGTGGAATAATTGGATGTTTTCGGTTCTACGAAAAAACTCGCTAGAAACCGATCGGAACGTTTGAATCTCCCGTCCAGGAGGTTATCCCCGAAATCCGTGAGGAAACAAGCGCATAATGTTTCTCTATTTTCATTAATTAACATAATCCATAATGATGAATTTTTTAAATTAAATTTATATATTATATATAAATAAATTTTAATTTATATTCATACAATGATTATTATTAGACATATAGTTAATATAAAATCATTTTGTGCTTCAAAATACACTTCTTGAAACCCCATTTTTTCGTTATGTTATGCGGGTTTTATTTTAAATTTAATTTTTTCCACTTTTATAAATTTTATTTTAAAAAATAAAATTAATTTTTTAAATAATTTTTGCTTGGATTAGGACACTCAAGAGGGGGTGAATTGATTTCCTATAAAAAATTATGTTAAAAAGTATTATTTGAAATTCCCCCAAATTTAAAATTCAATTGACCAATTAGCTAGTAGTGAAGTTATAAGAGCTTAATTGTTCGATTAATTTCTCATAAGATTAATTAGTTCTCTATTATATCAACTTTATAATTAATACAACTTTTTAAACTAACCTAATAAGTCAATACTATTATAAACACTTTCTAAGACTAACTATCAGAGTCTAATTTAGGTTTATGAAATATGTAATAAAATAGAGTAAAAGTAAAAGTAAAAGTACATTGGAAATGAATCTAGAGGTTCGTTCTAAAGTAGAGACCTAATCTTATCCACTTGGTGATCACCTTACATAATCAATTTAACTTAATAAAAATTTTGATCCACACCCTGGATGGGGTTCACAACAGCACACAGGCTGTCAAGGTCACAAGTCCTCTGCCATAGTTCTTTGTGCGTACAAACTACCAGGTGACACAAGGACCTCTTACACATATATATATGGGATTAAAAAGGTAAAAGAAGGTGTGATTGAAAGGATATCTTTTATCCTTCAATTTGATATAGGAGACAGTGTGTGATTTATAGACAGATACACACACTACTCAAAAGTATGTAAAAATGCACACAACAGAGCAAATAAATATGAAAAAGGGTTTAGAAGGATCTTTCTGTCTTGATATGTGGATCTAAACTTTTCAAATGTAGCCGATATTAGGTTTGAGTCCTCTTCTGGAAGTTGATACAAAAATATAGTGTCATATTCTGGCTTCCAGGTACAAGTATGGTTTTGTAGGTATATTATTCTCCTTCTTTGATATGCTAAAGTAGTTTGTCATTTCGATGTACAGCTTGATTAAGATTACCCCATGTGTTCTTATTTTTTTTATTGAGTTCAAAATTGGTTGCATGAGAGTCAGATATGTTCTTCTTTATGTCTCTTACAAGGGCACACCATACTTCTTATTACTTCTCTCTTCTAAATGCTTTCTATTCTTAAGGGCCGATAGAGAGTATGATCTTTCCACGTGCATTGGTTCATCGTACCTCGTACTATCTACTAAAATTCCTAAAAAGGATTATTAAATATTTCAATATCATTAAATGACTCAAATATGACCATTATAAGTAATTTTAATAAATGAAAATTTAAGCAGTCTTTCGGTGACTCCTCTGTCGGTGAGTCAGTCTATCGGTGAGTCATCCTGTCAGTGAGTCATCTGTTGGTGAGACATCAGTCGGTGACTCATCATGTTGATGAGACATCAGTTGGTGACTCATCATGTTGGTGAGGCATCAGTCGGTGAATCATCTATTATTGATTCATCTTTCAATGACTCATCCTATCAGTGAGTCATTTATTGGTGTCTCAGTTCTTCTATCGGTGTTAGTGACTCATACTTAGATAATTTTAGATGTTCTATTTTTTCTTATAATACATCAATTCCAAAAAAAATTAATACCCATAATTACACATATATAATCAGTTATAATTTTTTTAGACTTAAACAAAAATAATTAGTTATACGATTTAAATGATCTGATATACTAGAAAAGATTTTACATGATTTAGGATCTGTTATGAGTTATGATAATGAGGTAAGATATATGTTATAATGTATGACATGAATTGTGATAATTAAAACCATTATAGTTAGATATAGTTAAAAACAATATCCTATGGTCCAAAAATAATAATTTCAAAATTTTATTTGGTTGGATTTTTGTTAATTTTTTGAAACTATTATTATTTGATGAATAGTGAAAAATATTGAATTTTAATTGAAAACTGCCTTTTCATTTAAATTATTTATAAAGTTAAATTATATTTTAAATTATATTTAAATTAGAATTATTAAAATTATATATTTATTAATCCAATTTAGTTCATTTTAATCGATTTCATATTGAAATTGGATATAAAAAATTACAAACTTTTGAACATTTTCTCTTTGAAAACCTGCTTTCTCATAGCAACTACGAGATTAATTTTAAATTAAATTTTTCCTCATATTTGAATTGAATTTAGAAAAATATATTAAATATTTTAAATCATCATAATTTATATTATATAATAATTTAGACTTAATTTTTGACCAAAATGAATAGTGAAAATAGTACAAATTAATTACTGTAGTTTAGGTAAAAATGGGTTAACCTGGTGTTAAACTAAAAAGATAAGGGTTAAAATGACCTTAAAAATTATACCAAAATCTATTTAATTTCCATATTTCAACCTTATCCATTCTAATATCTATAATTTTCCATTATTTTAGCCTTTTTACAATAAAAAACATGGGTGGAATTCATTCTATTCAAAAATTACAAGTGCGTCACTCACCTCGCTTATAAAAGGTCACCCCCTCTCCTCTATTATTCACACCTTAAAACCATTTTTGTTTTTCTTAGACCAAATAAAATAACTTCCAAAATTCCCTCATATCATCTTATAGTCCTTATTTTGGGTATAAATCCAACCTAGGAAAGATTTTGGTGAAAACCTAAGGAGGATGCCTGAAGAAGATGTAACATTATTCAACGAGCATTTTTATTTTATTTATTTTTCAAGCTCATTAAATTATTAATAAAACATAATGATATAATAACCTTAGTATAATTCATATAATGAGATTTTTTTATAATAATTTCATAACCTAAAACCATCTCCACTTCCATCAAATAGATTATGAAATCATCATTCGTGTGTACGGCAGACTACCGCATCACAAACCGATATCATTCATTTTTTCATTACCACGTCTCACGGTTGGGTTTGATGATGTATATAAAATATATATATGATATTTATAACATAATTATACTTATTTATTCATTATTTCATATATACATTTTTACTTTCCATCTCATAGGGGATAAGATAACATCACTTGTGTGTACGGTGGACTAAAGCCTCATGAAGGTTGTGATTCATTTTTCACTAACGATTTACATGGAAAGTAATAAGGATAAATTTACTGAATATATGTGATATAAATGAAATAATTATGATATTAATAACATATTTATAATTTTTAAAATATAATATATCATTTTCTTTCATACCTTTTCACTTAATGAAAGATGATAACGTTGTTCTTGTATGTGTGGACTACCGCCTTCATAAAGCAATGTGACTCTCTCTTTTGATCATCACATCACATGGATGACATGTATGAGTATATTTAAATAAATAAAATTTTATTTATGATATTATGATCATTCTATAAATATAAAACATTACTTACCACCTTTTCATAATTATCATTGAAAAATAAAAACGTTACTCATGCATACGTATGGCTTACAGTCTCCATGATCATAACGTACTTCATTTTGCATAATAATATTTCATGATTGGTTTTAAAAGTATAATTTATGTATAAATATGATAATTATTTCATGATTATTATTATGGATATGATATAAATATATAATATTCACAAGAACCAGAACTTTCATGACAAATCATCAATGAGAAAACAAGGTAATTAACACCCGAAATAATGAAAATAATGAATGATTGTTAAAAAGGGGGTGATGATATGTTTTAAAAGGATAACATATGATATTATAAATATTAATATGGTTATGTAATAAGTTGATAACTTTTTTAAAATCATAATACGGGATGATAAATAATGTTTAACCAAAAGGAAGCGTGAGGTAATAGATTTTGTCTCAATTTCATTTCATTGAGACATATTGTAATTTTATGCACCTAATTTATTTTATGTGTTGTATATACTACCCCTTTTTCATTTAATAACATGAATAATTCATAATTCATAATATTTTAAGTTTCAATTTGAATTATTTTATCTAAGTGGGTTTGAATTAATTTTTACCAAGTGGTAAAGAATTTCATAACTCAATTTATTTTCATTTAGTTATATTACTTCTTCGTCATATTTGATATTCTAATATTATGTATAAAATTAATTTTTATTATATTATATTATATTTAAAAAAATTATGTGGATTTATAGTTGATACACATAATCTATTCATTTATTATTCCTCACTGAAATTTTATGATCATTGTAAGCATTTATTTCACAATCTCATTATAATCATGATTATTTATTCTTGAATATTAGTTGAAGGGAAATATTTGACCATAACATAATAAAAATATTTAATTTTCTTCTCATATGTTCATAAATTATATTTTCAAGTAATAGTACCATTTTTTCACTCTTTGGTAGATTAAATAATTGAGAATTTTTTTTAATAAAATCTGACTTCTTTTCTCTCTTCGGTCAGAAATCATTTTTCTACCAAAACCATGTTTTCAAAAATTATTTTTTACCTTTTAAAAATGGTTTTTTAAATAAATTTTTACCAAATTTTTTATTTTTACAAAAAAATAAAATTAATATTTATGTCTTTTTCAAAACAATTATCATTTGGATTTTACCAAAAAATTGAAAGGAATATTTGTTTTAACGTGTATGGCATGAACAAAATTTTAATCCATAATCACCACTCAAATATTTTAAAAATTCATTTATAAGGTTCAAAGGTTATTTTAAAATAAAATTATTTTCAAAAAAATTTGTGACCATTTAGTACTAAAAATTTATTTTCAAAATGAAAAGGATATTTTCCTCAAGAATATTTTTAAATCTCTTTTTATGGTGTTTCTATTCATCAAAAAAATAACCCTTTATTCTTAATCCAATAGTTATAAATTGTATTGATACCATCCTTATTCTTTATATGGATATATTAAGATTATTTCAAAGATATTTTTATGGAACCCATTTATTTTCTATAGGTTAATCATGTTTCAAATAAATTGTCATGGAACCCATTTTTTTCCATAGGTTAATCATGTTTCAAAGAGATTGTCATGGAAATCATTTATTTTTAATGGTTTAATCATGTTTCAAAGAGATTTTTATGGAAAATTTTTCTTTTCCACAAGTTAATAGTTTTTTAAATTGATTATAATGGAACCCATTTCTTTCCACAGTTTAACCAAGTTATAAAAGGAATAATGATTGTTTTTATAGGTTTTATGATGAGATAAAATCTCTTTGTACTTTATTAATATTATGGTTCTTAGACATTAATTATACAATGGGTGTACCCAGATAGTGTCAGGTGAGCCCATTATATCTTATAAGATGGGTGCACCCATATAGTATTAGGTGAGCATGTTATAGCTTATATTATGGGTGTGTCTAGATAACATCGGGTGAGCCTGTTATATCTTATACGTTGGGTGTACCCAGACAGTGCTCTAATGCATTAGGTAATGATTATGTTCTCTGAATAATTATTTTGGAATTAAATCATATGTTTATTCAATTTTTAAGGGTTCTATAAGGTTTCATTAAGTGTTCTATGAAGATGATGTCCCAAGATACCAACATGTGTTTATCTATGCTTTTTATGGGTTTATAATATTTTATTTGATCAGGATTAATATAACATGGATCATGATTACTAATTTTGATGACTCTTTATTTTGTTAAATACTTATTCCATATTTCATGATTGATGATTAAGGCATTTATGGGCATGTGTTCTTTAGTGATTCGTTCATTCACTCTGATTATATCATCATAACCTTATACACTTCTTGTGTTCATTGATGACATTCACTTATTAATTCTTATGTCTACCCCTATTGAGAATTTGAGCTCACCCTTATTATATTTCATTTTCTCAAGGTTATAAATAAATTATGTTGAATTAATTATTTTTAGAAGGGATTTTATATAGATGATGATGATGACTTAATTTGAAATAAAGAAAATATGGGTTAATTAGAAGAAATGATCATTTGATGACATGGGTATTTTTTATGTATGAGTTTTTATAATTCTTTAAAACTCTAAACCTAAAAGGTCCTTGAGAATTTAAGTTATCCAATTTTTCATTTTTATATTCTAATGTTTGGATAAAAAAAATCGGGTCATAATTATCAGTATCAAAGATATAAATGTGAAGTTAATGATTTCAACACCAGATCCAGGAGTGTGGGTTTTGGTATATTATGGTTGGTATTAAAGGAAAGGTTTAGATAAATTTTGTGATTAATATGTTTTCATGTGAGGTTATATTAAGAGTTATAGATACCATCATGGTTATATGAGATTAAGGATGATCATAAGTTCAATGTTTTAGAAACCCCTTTGACTTTTTAAGTGATGAAATATTAAAGTGATTAATGAAATTTTAGGAGATGTTTTATTAGGTTGAAGTATATGTAATGATTTAGTTTACCATGAAGTTTGAATATAAATTTTGGAAGACATAAGTTTTAAGGTATTGATAACATTTTGGGTTTATATAGTCTTGGATATTGAGGTGATTATGGGAATACAAGTTTTATTGTATAGATAACCATGATATTGAAAAGTAATTTTGTGACTAAGTGATTAATAAGATCACCATATATTTTTTATTGTAACTTGAAAGTAATGAGAGAGCCTTTGAGCTTAAAACACTCTTTAATGTTCGTGTTATTGAGGATATAGGGTTATTTATTTATTGAAATATTTAGTTTTAACTTAGGGTATTTTTTTGAATTTTGAAGATTAATGTATCGTATGAAGTTTTATTAATTATAGGAATTATATTACCATGTGATAAAAAATTTGTTTTTGGTTAATGTATAAATATAGTAGGAATATATTTTCACCCATTTATGGTTATTTGGTCTTTAAAAGTTGATTTTAGTGCTTTAAGCATAAATAATTCATCTTGAATACACATAATTTGGAGAAAAGATGAGATTTTGGTGAAAATGAAAAAAGATAAAATTATAATCATCATGTGAGTATATTTTCTTATGATCTTAGTCTAGATGGTAAATAAATTCATTAACTCTAGGAAAAGGATTTGGAAACAAAATGTTATCCAATTACCATCAATTATGAGGATATTAATGACCTTTTTCAAACCTATTTGGTTTATTATTTTGAGATCCTTAACTTTATATTAATAATTCACTTTCTTGTGATCAATTATATTTATTACTCTTCATCATTATTTGAATGTTACTCTTTTGTACCATGTCCAAATCTTCACTTCCCACCTATGTTCTCCTATTTGGAAACCTAATATGTGTTATACTATATGAACTTCATACTTCACTTTCTCTTTTATAAAAAGGATGTTTTATTAAACTTTTGTATTATGTGGGTTTACAAAAAAAATTATTTTCAAATGTTTGATATTTTATTACTGATATAATGTTCAAATTTTTAGGATTCAATTTATTAAAGGGGGAGGATGTAACACCTTGAGATTTTAAAAGAATAAAATTATGCTTGATAGCATAAACTATATAAAACATTAAGATTATATGAGAATATAACACCTCAAGACATTATGATATATTTATTTTTAAATAAATTTAATCTCTTTAATATCTTTTGGTGCACACAACCCTGATATTTTTATGTTTAATAGCATATTCAACACGCTACACCAAGCTTAAATGACCAATTATTTATATAACCATTATAACCTTATCATTAAATTAGAAGGTATGAATAGTATTAACTACTTTATAAAATATATATATATTTCCTACTCAATATAAATTATTAATAAATGTTTAGTGAATAATCAATAAATTTTTAGTAAAGTAATTTTATTCTTCAAAAATATGTTTTCTTCAAAAATGATTTGTTATTGCTTTTCAGAAAAAAAATATATAATTAATTTTTGAAACTTTTATAAAATTTATTTTAAAAAATTAAATTTCATTTTTGAATTAAAATAACAAAATTTATTTTGGGTGAAATTTTGGTATTTTTTAGAAAATATTGATTTTCATTGAATAGAGAAAAAATACTGATTTTTGTAAAACTATCATTTCTTTTCAATAAATTAAGTAATTTAAATGCCTCATTGTGTTTTAAAGTAACATAGGTGTTATTTATTTATATTTAACCAACTTAATTTCTTTTGAATCAACTTTATATTGAATTTTAGAATAAGTTTATTTTTTGGGTTTAAAAACGGGTTTTTTATTAAAATTGTTTTAAAAAGCATAATGTTTCTCCATTTTAATTAATTAAAATAATACATGATGAGGAATATTTTAAATGAAATTTATATTTTATATATAAATAAATTTATATTTATATTCATATAATTATTATTATTATACATAGAGTAAATATAAAATCATCTTCTTTTTGAAAAACACACTTCTTGAAAACCTATTTTTCATCGCATATGTGGGCTTCATTTTAAATTTTATTTTTTACAATTTTATAAAATTTATTTGAAATAATAAAATTAATTTTTTAATTCATAATTTCAAAATTTTATTGTATTTGATTTTGGATAATTTTTTGAAAAGATTATTTTTTTAATGAATAATGAAAATAGTGAATTTTAATTGAAAACTGACTTTTCATTTAAATTATTCATTGAATTATATTTTAAATTTGTTTTAAATTTAAAAATAGTTAAATTATATATCTATTAATACAATTTATTTCATTGGAATAAATTTCATATTGAAATTTCAAATAAAAACTTTTTAAACTTTTGAACATTTTCTCTTTGAAAACCAACTTTCTCATCATGTATGTGGGATTAATTTTAAATTAAATTTTTTCAATTATGTGAATTGAATTTTTAAAAATGGAATAAATATTTTTAATAACAATAATTTATTTTATCTAATGAGTTAAAATTAAATTTTGACCAAAATTAATAGTGAAAATAATAAAAATTAATTACTGTAGTTAAGGTAAAAATGGGTTTACTGGGGGTTAAACTAAAAAGATAAGAGTTAAAATGACCTAAAAACTTGTATAAAATCTATTTTATGGATATTTTTTAACCTTATATCTTATAGTCTCAATAATGCGCCATTATTTGAGCCTTGTTACATGAAAAAATGTGGTTGGAATTCATTTTTAAAAAAAATTACAAGTGTGCCACTCACCTCACTTATAAAAGGTCACCCCCTCTCCTCTCTTATTCACACCTTCAAACCCTTTTGGTTCATCAAATACCTACCCAAATAAATTTCAAAATTACCTACCCTCATCATATAATCCTTATTTTGGACATAAATCTAACCTAGGAAGTCTTTTGGTGAAAACCTAAGGAGGACTCCTGTAGAAGAGGTAACGTTCTTCGATGAGCATTTTTATTTTATTTATTTCACCACCTCATTAAATTATTATTAAAACATGATGATATAATAACATAAATATCATAAATATACTAATAATTTTTATAATAATTTCATTACCTACAACCATTTCCACTTCCATCACATGAGTTACGAAATCATCTTTCGTGTGAATGGTGGATTACCGCCTCACGAACCGATGTCATTCGTTTTTCCATTACCACCTCTAACAGTTGGGTATGATGATGAATATAAAGTATATATATGATATTTATAAAATAATTATACATATAAAGTCATTATTTCATATATATCTTTTTAATTTCCATTTCGTAGGGGGTATGATAACATCGCTCGTGTGAACAGCGGACTACCGTCCCGCAAAGCGATGTGATTCATTTTTCACTAATGCTTTTCATGGAAGGTAATAAGGATAAATTTAATTAATATATGTTATATAAATTATATAATTATTATATTCATGGCGTATTTATCATTCTTAATGTCACACCCCTATGTTTAAAATTATTTTATTTTATTATTACTTGGCTTTGGATATTCCCATCGAGGTTCAGGTTGAGTGTTGGTTTTAAATTTTTTTTCAAATTTGATAATTTTGGTGGGATTTGGACTAGTTCACAGGCACTTCATGGTTAGTAGTAATTGTTCAGTCATCTCAGGTGACCGTGCAGTTTCCCAATATTTTAAAATAAATAAATTTTATGAAAATAAAATTTATAATAATGTTTTAATAATAATAATAACAATGATAGTATTACTATTATTATTAGAAATGAAAGAAATATTATTATTATTATTATTATTATCACTAAGTTATTATTATTATTTTTATTATTTTTATTATTATTATTATTATTATTATTATGAATATTATTATTATTATGTTATTATTATTATCATTATGAATATTATTATTATGTTATTATTTTATTATTATAAATATTATTAGGGTTTTAATAAAAACCCTAAATCCCTCCCTTTCCCCTTTTCCACGCACAGCATGATTCCCCTCTCCCTATTCTTGTGTGCGCCCTCCTCCTCTAGCGTTTCTCTCTGGCGCGCCCTCCTCTTGCAACATTTCCCTCAAGTGGCACCCCCATTTTCCCTCGTGTGTGACCCCCAGGTGGCCTCCTCTTCTCCCTCCTATGTGACCCATAGGTGGCACTCCCCTTCTCCCTGGTGCATGACCCCAAGGCACCCTCCCCTTCTCCCTCGTACATGACCTCCAAGAAACCTCCCCCTCTCTCATTCATGAACGCTAGTCGCACCACCTCATCCTCCTTCTATGGAAATTTCTTCATTGTTCTTGGTGGTTCGCAGTCGACCCTCCATGATCCATTCTTTCTTGCATCCACCATCGGAGGCAATGCATTTTGGACCATTCACTAGCGATTTCAGGTAGTTGTTCCCATGTTCTAGCTTTTAATTTATGAAACACAATTTACTTGAGGTTTTGATTTATTATTTAATTTTGTAAATATAGTGTTTAATTTAAATGCATTATTTTAAATGAAAATCAAGTTCTAATTTATTTTTATTTCAATACAAAGTATTTTATCATTTTTGGAAAATGTTGAAAATCTAATTTTTATTAACTACCCACCACTGATTGTTTATTAAACTACCCAAATGGATTTTAAAGATTATATCAAGATTTTTAAAAGAATATGGTGGGTATTTAAATGAATTTTTATTTACCTGGAAGTTCAATAGATACTTGAAATTCCAAGTATTATAAAATAGTTAAAAAATATTTTAAATAAATTTGGTGTAAAAAATAATTTGACATTATTTGGATTGTGACTTAAATTAAAAGTGTTGTTTTGGCTCTTTGGGGGATTTTCTTTTGGATCGATTCTTGTTATTTAGGGTTCTTCAGCCCCATTGAGGATCACTCTTATCGCAGTTGTCAAAGGCAGTGAGTTCCGCTTCAATCTTGGGTAAAGATTTTTTATTCCTTCACTTTGGTTCAATTTTAAATTATGGGTTTTATGGTTTTTGAGTTGCTGAAAATTATTCTAGAGCATGCGGACCCCTTTTGATGTAATTTTGAGCCATCGCTCGTGAGGATTCCATACGCGCATGTGCAGGGGTAAGGCATATATATATATACCCTATTTGTACATATTCCCTCATGGTGTGAGGAATATGTGAAATGAAGTTAGGGGTATTTATATATATATATATATATATATATATATATATATATATATATATAATGCATATGCATGTAAGTGAAAAAGGGTATGTTTGAGAGGTCATTATCAAAAATGGTATTTTTTAGGTAGGATCTCTATCCATTAACCTTTAAATTTAAGAATCATTTATTTATTGCATTTAACATCTAGTTTTTATATTAATTATTAATATATAATTGTTTAAAAAGTTTTTTATCTTAAATTAGATTGGATTTTCTCTTGTAATGTATTGTAATAAATGACTTTATTTTATTTTTTACATCAAGTGCTTGATGAAATGTCCCTTTTTCCTTTATAAATGTGTTTTATATTTAAAATGGTGGTTTGGGTTTCTTAAATGGGTTTCCAAGTGTGTTACTGGTTTTCAAAGTGGCTTATATGTGGTTCCTTAAAAAATCATTTAGCATGTAATGGTTATGTGAGGCTCAGTTGGCATTTTTGTAAAACTGGTTATCTTTAAAACTCTCCTTGGATGGTCCACTTGCCTTGATTTTATAGTATGTTGTGGGAGGTCCACCATGTAGGAATCCTTTGAGATCAAATAGTTGAAAGGTGAGGGACTTGTTCCTTGGGGTGAATTAGGGTGACTTTGTTGTGTGTTTTTCTTATGTGTGTTGGTTTTGTGTGTTGATTATGGGTGATGAATGTGCTTGTGACTGGATACTTGTTTGAAATTATTATCTCACCCCTGTTTTATTCTAGACATGGGAACCTAGCATAGTGAGCAAATTCTCAGTGAATTATCAATGCACTGGTTTAGGTTATTGTACTAGCTAGTGGCCCATAGAAAGGGTTATTTTGTTATCAATGTTATGGGATTGGGAACCTCAGTCGATCCATGTAGGGTGAAGATCAGGAGTTTGGGTGTTATGACATCATTAAGTAAGAAATTCCTTCATGATGAGTCACATGTATAGTACATTCTAGATTATTCATGGTATTTTAGGTTCTCCCATGTTGTCTAGTACTTGGTATTATGTGGCAGATGATTGAGATGCATGTGTTGATTGGTTTCTCTTGTGTGGTGTTTTTCTATTGCATGTGTTGTATGTTTGTTGATCTTGTTTCCTTGCATAGTTTAGCTTCTTTATAAAGGGGATAAAATGGTTTCAAGTGTTTATGGGAAAAATTTTGAAAATGTTTTACACTTCCTTCCTCCCTTTTCAGTGTAAACATCACCTCCTTTAAAATGCCAATGTCTCCTTAAAAAGGGAATCTAGTTTTTAATTAAAAAATAGAAATAGACCTTGATTTTTTTTAAGAATAAAATGTGTGAAAATATAGTTTTATACAATGTATTCCAAACTTGAAATTTATGGATCTTTTATTTAAATAAAATTCATAAGGGAATAGATTGTTTGGGCATACCTACTAAGTTTTAATAAACGCGCCTATACTTTGTTTTTTTTTTAGTCTCAGGTGAAGGTTTCAGCTTAATATCTATCATCATGGGCGATATTCAGTCTTTTGATCGGAGTATGACCCATAGGGTTACGTAGACTTTTAGTGTTCATCAGGTTTGGTTAGTTCTATTTTCCATTTCTTCCTTAGTTGTTATGTTTAGTTTATTTATTTTAGGCTACTCTATTATTATTCTGTTACTTTTGTTTATTTATATTGGGAAAATCATTCCCATTATCAATATGTTGATTCCCTTGGTGATTTTTTTAGCCCAAGAGGATCATTAAGGCCTCTCGGGCCTTTCCACAGATCAGCTCGAGTGACTGGTTCAGGGTCGACTCAGGTTAATTTTTGATAAAATGGTATCAGAGGAGGCCCTTGTTATTTAGGGTGTCTAGTAGTTAGAGATTAGGATTGTCAGGGATCATGAGGTAGGTCATGGGATGTTTCCTGATCACCACCACTCATGACGAAACTTGAGTTACCAAGGGTAGTTTTGGAATTGAGTTATTATCTTGTCTTGGTTTGGTTTTAGATTGGGGGTTGGCAACGGAGGCAAGTCGGTGTCATGTCACGATATCACATGGAGTAGTGACCCATGTGGAGTCCAAGTTCATGGTTTAAGTACGTAATAGATGTTAATACTTCCTTGGGGCATGGCTCACTACCATATCATTAGGTTAAGCATTGCTTCTAGTTCCACATTCTATTAGTTCATTGTAATTTGTTCTATGTTTGGTTATGGTTGTCATGAATGTAATTTGAAAATAGAAACGGTTTTAAAATGAAAATGATTTCTTTAGAGTGGTTTCAAAATGGTGAGGTGTCCTTTAAAATGAAAATATATTTTTAAAATGAAATAGTTTTATTCCAAGTGGTTTTGAAATTTTTAAAATGGGTTTTAGAGGAAATTTTTTGGTTTGAAAATTTGGTTCATGTTTGGATTTGATAAGAAAAAGAGATATGAGACACTTTGTACTTTGTATGGAAGTTCATATTTGTGTAGGGTATGTATAGAAAGTGCATGGGGGAACTTGTTCATAGTTTACATGAGTGGAATAGATGGACACACATGTGATGGTTTATTGGATGCCATGGGTGAGGTTTCAGAATCTGAAGGTTTTGGAAATCAATTTCTTTTTTATAGTGTGGGTTTTGTTTGTGAGTGTTAGCTTTCACTTTTTAAAAGGTAAGTTTAAAATTTAAATGAAAATGAGGGTTTTAAACCAGGGTGTTTTTTTGTTCATATTAGTGTGGATTATAATATGGTTTTTCTTGGATCATGATATTGCCTTTGATAGTGTTCTGATTTGATATTGGTTTTGGTTTGTTCTTTTGTTTTGTTCAAGGAATTTATCCCAAAAAGGTCTCCAAAGTTTCCAATGATTCATTCCCAATTTTTTATCCTTCTTAGACGTTGCCTATTCTTCATGATGATTGAGGTCTGTTAGAGGAAGTTATGTGTCTTTATGAGATAGATCATGTCTTCAGGGTATTGGGAACTCCTGACACTATCAGAGTGCATGTTGTTTTTGGGTCTGTTCTAAGGTACAACTCTAGATGAATGGGAGTTTTTATCCCCACCATCAATGATAGTTGGGATTATGTGGGATGACTTTAAATCCTTCTTCGTCTAATGGTTCATACCTAAGAATGTGAAGATGAAGAAAATGGAATAGGTCATGGTTATTCAACAAGGTCAATGGTCAGTGAAGGCCTATATTGACCAATTTAAGGAACTAGTTTCCTTTTCTACAGGGTTAACATCGTAGGATTTGATGAAGAATTCTCTCTTAATTAGGGATCTTCATCCAGATATCAAGGATCAAGTCCTCTCTTCTAAGGACCATCATTTCTAGAAGCTGGTAGATGAAGTTTTCTTAGATGAGTGGGTTTCCGGAGTGCAGATGGTTGGTAATCTGGTGGCTCTCATCATTTGTGAAGGTTCCCCATCTAGTGAGGAACAAATTCTAGAGGAACTTGTTCCTAAGGAGTTATCCTCATTAGTTATGACTTCTAGTTCATCAAACTACTCTCTGGTATGCCATTAATGTGACCTATTTGGGAATTCAAATCCATCTTGTCACATCCCTCTGAAGACCTATCGTCATTGTAACCATTTGGGTCACTTGAAGAATTTCTGCAGGAAGCATTGCCCGAAAAATGGGTTATGAATGAGGGATGTTAGTGCCTGACTGTGAGGCAGGACATGCTTCAGCCATCAGAGCCACAACCATAGGTCTCAGGGTAAATCTCGTGCATATTCATGAGTTACCGAGTGTGTGAAGCCTCAATATGGGTTTTTTGTTCCATTTTGGGATTGGAACATTTAAAGTCTTTTCATTCTCATTTTTATACTGTTAAAGTTTTTTCATCATTATAAGTTCCTCGTTTTGTTGTGAACTTATAATAGACATGTTCTATTGTAATACAAGTAGTTATTTCCATTTGATTGTGTCTTTTTCAATCATTCATTATTATTTGAGAGTTTTTAAACCTTATGTGGATCAGTTTTGGGTTGGTAGTTCCCGCATTAGCCCCCCTTCCTAGGGTGGTATGTTTGGATTTTAATTTCCGTGCTAGTAGAATCCTTGTGGTAGGGAGAACCCTCTAATGTTCTTCCCATGTTTTGGGTTGTGCTTTCATCTAGATCGGTCGAGTGTGACTTGGGGAATAAATAGTCACCACAGAATTCCTTGTTTCTTATGGTTGTGTTCAGGCATGGAATCAATTTTTTATTAACTTTCTTCATCTTGGTAACTTTCTAAGGGTAGAAATTTTTTGTGGTGGGGATAATTCTCACACATCGACCTTTAAAATAATTTTATTTTATTATTTATTGTATTTGTATATTCCCATCGAGGTTAGAGTTGAGTGATGGTTTTAAAAAAAATCAAGTTTGGTAATTTTGGTGGGTTTCGAGCCAGTGCACAGGCATCGCACAGTTAGCAGTAACTGTGCGATCGGCCCAGGTGACCATGTGGTTACCCAATATTTTAAAATAAATAAATTTTATGAAAATAAAATTTATAAGATTTTTTTAATAATAATAATAACAATGATAATAATATTATTATTATTAAAAATGAAATAAATATTATTATTATTATGAAAATTATCACTAAGTTTTTATTAGTATTATTATTATTATTATTATTATTATGAATATTATTATTACAATGTTGTTATTATTATTATCATTGTAAATATTATTATTATGTTATTATGTTATTATTATAAATATTATTAGGGTTTTAATGAAAACCCTAAATTCCTCCCTTTACCCTCTTCCATGCATAACATGACTCCCCTTTACCCTATTCCTACATGTTCCCTCCTCCACCAGTGTTTCTCTTTGGCATTCCTTCCTCCTTCAGTGCTTCCCTTAGTCGGTGCTCCCATTCTCCCTCGTGCATGACCCCTAGGAGGCCTCCCCTTCTCCCTCATGTGTGACCCTCAGGTGGCGCTCCCCTTCTTCCTCATGTGTGACCCCCAGGCGACCTCCCCTTCTCCCTCATGCGTGACCCCCAGGCAACCTCCCCCCTCTCATTCATGCAAGCTAGTCACACCTCCTCCTCCGCCTTCCATGGAGTTTTTTCATTGTTCTTGGAGATTTGCGGTCATCCCTCCTCGATTCATTCTTACTTGCATCCACTATCAGAGGCGACACATTCCGAACCATTCGTCATCGATTTCAGGTAGTTTTTCCCATGTTTCAGCTTTTAATTTCTAAAAAAATATTTTCTTGAGATTTTGATTTATCACTTAATTTTTTAATGATAGTGTTTAATTTAAATTCATTATTTGAAATGTAAATCAGGTTCTACTTGATTTTCATTTTAATGAGGATTATTTTATCATTTTCAGAACATGTTTAAAATCTAATTTTTATTAACGTCCCACTACTCATTTTTTATTAAACTTCTTGAATGGATTTTAAATATTGTATTGAGATTTATAAAGTAATGTTGTGGGTATTTAAATGAATTTGTATTTACTTGGTAGTTCAAGAGATACTTGAAATGCCAAGTATTATAAAATAGTTCAAAAAAATATTTTAAATAAATTGGGTGTAAGAAAATGATTTGACACTATTTGGATTGTGAATTAAATTAAAAGTGGTGTTTTGACTCTTTGGGGGATTTTCTTTTAGATCGATTATTGTTGTTTAGGGTTCTTTGGCCCCATTGGGGATCACTCTTGCCATGGTTTTCAAAGGAAGTGAGTTTCACTTAAATTTCAGGTAAGGGTTTTTGATTACTTCACTTTGGTTCAATTTTAAATTATGGGTTTTATGGTTTTTGAGTTTCTGATAATTCTTCTAAATCATGTGGACCCATAATGATGTAATTTCAAGATATCGCTCGTGAGTATGTCTTATGTGCATGTACAGGGATAAGGCATATATATATGTCCTCTTTTTATATATTCTCTCATGGTGTGGGGAATGTGTGTAATGCAGCTAGGGGTATTTATATATATATATATATATATATATATATATATGCATATGCATGTAAGTGTAAAAGGGGTGGTTTGAGAGGTCATCATCAAAAGTGGCATGTTTCAGGTAAGATCTCTATGCATTAACCTTTAAATTTAAGAATCATTTATTTCTTACATTTTTTATCTAGTTTTTATATTAATTATTGATATAGAATTGTTAGTAAAATTGTCTTTCTTAAATTGGATTGGTTTCTCTCTTGTAATTTACTGTAATAAATGACTTGATTGCATTTTTCACATCAATTTCTTCTTTAAATTCCCCTTTGGACTTTGTAAATGTGTTTTAGATTTAAAATGGCGGTTTGGGTTTCTTACATGGGTTTTCAAGTGTGTTTCTAGTTTTCAAAGTGGTGTGTGTGTGGTTCTTTAAGAAACAGTTTAGCATGTAATGGTTGTGCGAGGACTGGTTGGCATTTTTATAAAATTATTTATCTTGAAAACTCTCTTTGGATGGTCCACTTGCCTTGATTTTGTTGTATGTTGTGGGAATTCTACCATATAGGAATCCTTTGAGATCAAATAGTTGAAAGGCGGGGGACTTGTTCCTTGGGGTAACTCAAGGGTGACTTCATTGTGTGTGTTGGTTGTGTGTATTGGTTGTGTGTGTTTATTGTGTGTGATGAATATGCTTGTGACTAGATACTTTTTTGACATTGTCGGTTCACCCCCTATTTAGTCTAAACATGGGAACCTATCATACCAAGTGAATTCTTGGTGAACAATTGATGCAATAGTTTAGGTTATTTCACAAGTTAGTGGCCCATAGTAGGGGTTATTTTTTATCATTTATATGGGATTGGTCCCTCGGTCAGGCCAGGTAAGGAGATGATCAGGAATTTAGGAATTATGACATAATTAGGTAGGGAATGCCTTTGGGATGAGTCCCATGTATAGTATGTTTTAGATTATTCACAAGCTCCTAGATTTTATTATGTTTTATAGTACTTAGTATTCTATAGTAGATGATTGATATGCATGTGTTAATTGGTTTCTCTTGTGTTGTGTTTTTCCATTACCCATGTTTTATGTTTGTTGATATTGTTTCCTTTCATAGTGTAGCTTCGTGATAAAGGTGATAAAATGGTTTTAAGTGTTTATGGGAAAATGTTTTGAAAAATTTTTGCACTTACTTCCTCCCTTTTAGTTTAAACATCACCTCCTTTAAAATTCCAATGCCTACTTCTTAAAAAAGAAAGCTAGATTTTAATTAAAAATGACAATGGACCATGATTTGTTTTAAGAAGAAAATGTGTGAAAACCTAGTTTTATACATTGTATTTAAAACATGAAATTTATGGATATTTTATTTAAATAAAATTCATATGGGAATAGATTTTTTGGGCACGCCTACTGAGTTTTAATACTCACGCCTATTCTTTGTTCTTTTTTTAGTCTCAGGTGTAGATTTCAGCTTAATATTTATCGTTGTGGGAAATTTTGAGTCTTGTAATCAGAGTGTAACCCATGGGGTCATGTGGATTTTTAGTGGTCATCAGGTTCAGTTAGTTCTACTTATCAGTTCTTTCTTATTCATTCTATTTGTTTTATTTATTTTAGACTGCTCTTTTATTATTCCACTTATTTTGTTTATTTATATTGGGAAAAATCATTCCCATCATCATTGTTGATGCCCTTGGTACTTATCACCATCCCAGGAGGATCGGGAACACTTCTAGGGACTTTCCATGGATCGGCTCGATTGATTGGTTCAAGGTTGACCCAGGTTGGTTCATGATGCTTAAAATATAATATATCATTTTTTTTCTTACCTTTTCATTCATTGAAAGTGATAACATTGTTCTTGTATGTGCGGACTATAGCCTTCACGAAGCGATGTGACTCTCTCTTTTTTATCACCAAAACACTCCACATAGATTATATTTATAAGTATATTTAAAGAAATAACATGTTATTATAAATATTATGATCCTTATTTAAATATAAAACAATACTTTCTACCTTTCCATAGTGATCATTGAAAAATGGAAATGTTACTCATTCATACGTACGGACTATCATCTCCATGATCATAACATGCTTCATTTTTCATGATTGGTTTTAAAATTATAATTGATGTATAAATATGATAATTATTTCATGATTACTATTCTGTAGATGATGTAACTATATAATATTCACAAGAACCTGAACTTTCATGACAAAGCATGAATGAGAAAACAAGGTAATTAACACCTGAAATAATGAAAAATAAAAAATAGTTATTAATGAGTATGTGATAATATGTTATAAAAGGTCCAAATATGATATTATAAATATTAATATTTTTCTTTAATGATTTAATAACATGTTTAAAAATACTATACAGGAGGATAACCAAAAGGAATCATGAGGTGATGAATTTAATCTCAATTTCATTTCATTGAAGCATTTCGATATGTTATGAACCTAATTTCCTTTATATGGTGGATATACTACCCATTTTTCATGTAATACCATAAATACTTCATACTTAATTATATTTTAAGTTTCAATTTGAATTGTTTTATCTAAGACTGTTTGAATTAAAAGTTTTCAAGTGGTAAAGAATTTCATAACTCGGTTTCTTTTCATTGGGTTATATTACTTCTTCATCATCTTTGATATTCTAAGATTATGTGTGAAATGATTTTTGATTATGTTATGTTTTTTTACACTTGTTTTATTTTTATCTATAGTTTATACACATAATAAATTAATTAATTAATCCTCATTTCAATGTTATGAAATTGTAAGCATTTATTTCATAATCTCATTCTAATCAAGATTGTTTATTCTTGAATCTCGGTTAAAGGAATTTTTTGACCATTTTCTAATAAACCCATTTAATTTTCTTATCCTCTATTTATAAATTATATTTTCAAGTAATATTACCATTTTACACTCTTTGGTACTTAAAATAATTGATAAAAAAAATAAAAAAATCAACTTCTTTTCTTTCTTCAATTGGAAATCTATTTTCTACCAAAACCATGTTTTCAAAAAAATCAACCTTTTCCAAATTATTTATTAGAAGAAAATTTACCCATTTTTGTCTTTTTACAAAAAAATCAAAGGAATATTTATATCATTTTCAAAACAACGTCTATTTGGATTTTACTGGAAAAAAAAGTGAAAGGAATCTTTGTTTTAGCATGTATGGAATAAATGGAATTTCCAGCCATATTGACCACTCAAATGTTTTAAAACATACTTTATAAGTTTCAAATATTATTTTAAAAGAAAATTATTTTCAAAAAAATGAACTTTTAGTTTTTATACACAATTTCAAAGTAAAATTGATTCAAATGACCTAAATTGTATTAATTGATAAAAATATGATCTAATTAAACTTTTAAGCCAAATTAAAATATATTTAACCTTATAAATAAGTTATATGAAAATACAACTTTGAATTAAAATCTGGTATTTTTCACTATTCATCCAAAAATGAAGTTTCTTAGAAAAATACCAAAAATTCACCCTAATCTAATTTCTACATTATAAATTCAAAAATTAAGATTATTTTATCAAATTTAATTTCTAAATGTGTCTAAAATTAATTTTATTATTTTTCACAGAAGGACATTAAAAGTAGTTCATTTGAGAAAATAGTATTTTTAAACATATAAGGACTTTACCAAAAATCATATCCTTCATTTTAAATATGTTTTATTTATATAAAACCATTATAAACAATATTTTAAAATTATTTATTACTATTCATATTACTATATTTAACGAATATGTTATAATTATCTTGTTTAAATAATTATAACAATAAAATGGTGTTTCGTAGAAACTCAGTGTTGCGTGTAATGTATGCCAAGTCGGTGTTCGGTGTAACGTACGCCAAGTCGATGTTGCATGTAATAAGTGCCAAGTCGATGTTTCATGTAACGTATTCCAAATTGGTGTCATGTGAAAGGAATTTTAACTTAGTGATTTAATATAAAAAACTATTTTTAGGATTACGTGTAATGAAAAATATCAAAAGATTAAATTAATTCAAAAAATATATTTTACAAAATCTCGATGTGTTACAGGTAATGATATTGATGTTTATTTAGCTCCATTGATCGAAGATTTAAAATTATTATGGGATTTAGGTGTTATGTTATATAATGATTACATAAATTAAGATTTCATGTTGAGATCCATGTTGTATAAGATGATAAATTACTTTCCTAGTTATAGAAATTTTTCAAGATATAGCATTAAAGGAACTTAAGGTTGTCTCATTTATGAAAAAGGTACACAGTCAATTAAGATGAAACATTCATTAAAGATTGTGTTTCTAAGACATCGTAGATTTTTATCCCGATGACATAAGTATTGATCTTGGACGATATCATTCGATGGGATTTCAGAAGAATGTATAGAATTGTATCCACTAATAGGTGATCAACTGTTTGAGAAATTAAAATATATAGACATTGCTTTTGGTAAACCTTTTTTGAAAAAACTTATGAAAACCTATTAGAAAAAGTGATCAGTTTTTTTTTGAATTACCATACTATAATTTTTTTTATGTCGAGCATTTTATTGATGTTATGCATGTTGAAAAAACTCCATGTGATAGTATCATTGGCATGTTACTAAATTCACCCGAAAAAACAAAGGATATAATTAAGGATAGGTTGGACATGATTAACATGGGAATACAAGAAGAGTTGGTGCTAGTAAAGTGTGAAAAAATGGATTTTTCTTCCTCAAGCTGCTTACACTCTTTCCAGGAAAGAGAGATATAAATTTTTTAACTTTTTGAATGATGTAAAGGTTCCATATGGGCATTCATAAAATATAAAGAATATCATTTCAATGACTAATCTAAATTTGAAGGGTCTGAAATCACATGACTATCATGTTTTGATGCAAGATCTAATGCATGTATATTTATGTTTCATTTTTCTAAGAATGTATGTCATGCATTAACCATGCTATTTTTCTTTTTCAAAGCTATATGCAGAAAAGTTATAAACCCATCAAAATTTCCAACAATGGAAAATGAAATTTTCATCATATTATGTGAATTGTAAATTTTCTTCCCACTAGAACTCTTTGATATGATGGTTCATTTGATGGATCACTTGGTAAGAGAGATTCAACTATGTGGTCTTGTACATTATAGATGGATGTACCCCATTGAATGGTATGTGATGATTTTGAAAGGGTATGCCAAAAATAAAATTCATCTAGAAGGTTCTATTTCATAGATATATATTGTTGAGGAATCTGTTGAATTTTGTACTGACTGCCTATCTGGTGTGGAAAGCATTATCCTAACAAAATCTCATCACACTAGGTGGCTTGTGGGTAACGGAATTTCTATAATAGATGTTGTCACAATCACTATTATAGATCGGGAGCAGGAAAACCTTTAAATTTTTCATAACAGTGTAGAGGTTTCCCCATATGTTGAAACCCATAAAGAAATTCTTAGGAATTTGAATCCATCAATGGTTGAAATATGGATATCAAATAAACATAATCAATAGTTTATAGGATGGTTTTGAGACTATATTTTTAAGGATTTAGATTAAAATTCAAATTTAATTTTAGAAAAAATTCAATGGATAACAAGGGGACCAAGTATGCATGTATTATCTTATAATTGTTATGTAATTAATGGTTATACATTCTATACAAATAAACATGATGAAGGAAGTTCCATGAGAAATATTGGAGTTGTACTTGTGGCTGAAGTGATGCATGCATTTGGTACCAGGGATAGAAATCCAATTTATGAAAATATGTCATACTTTGGCATCATTAAACAAATATAGAAGTTATATTATACAACATTTCAAGTGATTATTTGTAAATGCAAGTGAGTTGATAATAGGAGTTCTATTAAAATAGATGAATTGGGATTCATGAAAGTTGATTTTAGTAAGGAAGGGTAAAAATAAAATCTATTTATAATGGAATAACAAGAATTATAAATATTTTATATTCCAGATCCCGCAAACCAAAAGTGGTCAATTGTTCTATTATCGACCAAAACCACTGTAGGGTCAGATGAAAATTCAACTAAGGATGACCCTTTTATTGGGACATAACAATCATTTCATAGCATTCCTAATGTAGATGGGGTCTTGTATGTCATTGGATACCATAATGAAGGGATTTTGATACTCGATAGAGGGGACAAATCCCTTCAACCTTTAAAAAGAGATTTCAATAAATAGGTTATATTTTTTTGTAATATAAATTATGTTACCTCATATTATTATATGTTCATTGTTGAATTTACATAATCTAAATTAAATGTTTAAACATTTTTGAATATAATGACTTATTCATGTGTTGATGCTCCCAATCCTGAGTAACAATAGGTTTCTCAACCTACTAGTGCTCTTGATGTAGAGGAACAACAACCTTTTGCACATGTCGATGCTACAAATCCAGAGAAACAACATATTGATGATGTTGAGACTAAGGAAATGGTATATGGTGAACAACTGATGTCCCTAAAAAATAAGATCACCATAGTATGATTGTTCTAGAAAAAAATTATTAAGGCGAGAAACAAAGGCATCAAATTTGAGGTTAGATGGAATGAAAGTGGCTTGCCTATTAACCCCAACATGCCCTTGTTCAGTAGTTTCATCGGGCTCACCACTTAGTAGTGTGTTCTAATTGATATAGATTCATGGAACTATGTTGTTCCCACACTTAAGACACTAATTTGGGAATAGATTAGGGTAACATTATGATATACTTTATTTTACTAAAAAAATGATGAAACATTAACTTACTCTTCATTATCCCTTACAGAGTACATTTATGTAGATAACTCCCATAATAAATTTGTATTAATGCTTACTAGAATTTCTCACAAAGGATTTCACACAATTTTAACAAGGTTTCATCTCAAATATACTAAGGGGAAAATAAACTCTCACCCACCACATATATATGTACACATGATAAGCCAAGAAGCATATGATGGGTTTACTAGTCATCATGAAGAGACATCCTTTCAGGTATATTCACTAGTGTAGAAAACATTTTTATGTCGGTTATTTTTTATTTTTTACTCGGTTTTTGTCCGACGTTATTAAAGGAGATGTTATAAATATTGTTTTTTATGTTGGTTATTTTAAAAACGACATAAAAAACATAAATCTGAAGCATTTTTCACATCAGTTCCTAAATAACCGACGTGAAAAACGCTTCAGATTCATGATTTATTACGTCGGTTTTTAAATAACCAATGTGGTATATAGTTTATTACATCGGTTTTTAAATAACCAACATAATAAAATGTGCCTCCGAAGTGTTTTTCACGTCGGTTTTTTAATAACTGATGTGAAAAACAAGTTTTTTACATCGGTTATTTTTATAACTGACATGATAAACCAGTCTATGAAGTGTTTTTTCACGTCAGTTAAACAATAACTGGCCTGAAAATAGATATACTACGTCGGTTATTAAATAATCGACATAAAAAACCATTCCCATGCATTTATTACATTGGTTATAAAATAACTGATGTAAAAACCAAATTTTTTTTAATAAATTAATTCAACCATTATTATGCTCTGCCAAAGAAGAACTGAAATGAGCAGAAAATGTACCAAAATGAGACCAGAATCCATACTAGAAAAACATCATAACTAGACCAAAACAAGAAGAACCAAATAAAAATTTAACATTCACATACATAATATTTAAAACTTATAATGTTAACTAAAAAAACCTAAAACCCCTTAGACATCCCCTACCCCCATGGACATCCCCCCACCCCACTGGACAGCCCCCCCCCCCACCCCCTGGACACCCTCTCGCCACCCTAGAAACCCCCCCCCCCCCCACACCACCCTGGACAGCCCCCCACCCCCCTGGACACCACCCTACCCCACTGGATATCCCCCACCCCCTGGACACCCTCCCCACCCCCACCCCCTTGGACACCCTCCTACCCCCCTGGACACCCCCACCCCCACCCCCTGGATAGCCCTCCTGGACATCCCCACCCCCATGGACATCCCCCACCCCACTAGACATCCCCCCACCCCCTGGACACCCCTAACCCCCTTGGACAGCTCCCCCCTAGACACCCTCCCACCCCCTAGACATCCCCCACCCCCTGGACACCCTCCCACCCCTTGGACACCACTCCACCCCACTAGACACCCCCCCCCCACCCCCTAGACACCCCCACCCCTGGACAGCCCCCCCCCCCAGACACTCACCCACCCCCTAGACACCCCCCCCCACCCCACCCACCCCCCATGGACAGTACCCCCCCACCCCCTAGACACCCCCTACCCCCCTGGACCTCCCTCCCACCCCCCCTGGACAGCACCCCCACCCCCTAAACACCACCCCACCCCACTGGACAGCCCCCCCCCCACCACCCCTGGACACCCTCCCACCCCTACCCTCTTGGACACCATCCCACCCCCCTAGACACCCCCTACCCCCTTGGACAGCCCCCCCCCCCCCACACTGGACAGCCCCCCCACCCCACCTAGACACCCCTACCCCCTTGGAAACCCCCCCCCCCCCTCGGACACCCCATACACCCCTAGACACCCCCCCCCCCCCTCCCACCCACCCACTAGACACCCCCCCCACCCCCTAGACACCCCCCCCCCACTCTCACCCCCTTGGACACCCCCCACCCCCACTAGACAGCCCCCACACCACTGGACAACCCCCCCCCCCCCCCACCCCCCTGAACACCCCCTACCCCATTGGACACCCCCACCCCCCTTGGACACCCCCTACCCCCTAGACACCACCCCCCCCCCCCCCCCACCCCCTTGGAAACCCTCCCACCCCTACCCCCTTACACACCCTCTGACCCCCTTGGACACCCCCTACCCCCTTGGACACCCCCCACCCCACCCCACCCCACCCCCTAAACAACCCCCCCCCCCCCCCCCACCCCCTAGACACCACCCCATCCCCTAGACCCCCCACCCCCTGGACACCCCCACCCCACTGGACAACCCCCCCCCCCCACACACACACACACACCCACCCCCACCCCCTCACCCCCCTGAGACACCACCCCAATAGATACGTCAGTTGCACGTACCATCACTGGACTCCCTAACCTGAGAGTCGCTCTTGAGACACTTCGACATTGTTGCCTTAAACCCAACCAAGACCTTTTTAGGAAAACATCTTAATAACATCCCAAGGGTCGAACTACCTCTTATACAACTTTTTCACAACCCGACCCATGTTGGGGCTCGAGCCACAACTACCCCAAGCCCAACTCTATAGGCCAGGGGATGGAGACTAGCACCGAAGGCATAAAAACTTGGGGAGGGATTTTCCTAAT
Source organism: Viscum album (assembly GCA_963277665.1). Taxonomy (NCBI): domain Eukaryota; kingdom Viridiplantae; phylum Streptophyta; class Magnoliopsida; order Santalales; family Viscaceae; genus Viscum; species Viscum album. The sequence goes on along the minus strand of OY728147.1, from coordinate 108,812,003 downwards.
AAGTTGTACACATATGCATCCAACTCAATGCAAAAAAGTGCAAAGGGAAATGAACAAAAGATGCAACACTATTATAATTTAAAAAAAATGTGCATGAACCACTAAACAGTACAAGTACGGTACAAAAAAAGTAAACTGAAATGGAAAAGGGAAAATGCATGCCCAACCAGAAAGGTTTCATAACCCGGCAACAAGTAGAAAGTAAAATAACTTAGGGAGCCCCGCTCTTGGATCCCAATCTACGACCACCACACATAATCCAAGCACCCCATATCCCTAAGCTCTTTTGATGTCACTATCAACTTGTCCATCGTCTTCAATGGCACACTAAGTGTGGGAAAAGACCAAGAAAGGGTGAGTATAAAGATACTCAGTAGGATTCCCATAAGGATCTATGGGGAAGAAAAAGATGTACTGAATGGGGATAAGTAGATAGAACAAGGGACAATAAAAGGAGTGTAGCTCAAACCAACAAGAGAGTAAAGTAAGCTCATCTGAACACAGGGATCTAGAAATGGTGAGAAGATGATATTCTCATCAAGTCTTTGCTACCTATAGTAGGATTGTAGACTCATCCAACCATGAGAATTAAACATGGAAAAAATGTGGCATACCCCACACGTCTTCGCCTCTCTTGTAAAGAGAGTAGCCAAAACCCAAGGAGTGGGCATAGGAAAATAGAATATATATATATATATATATATATATACTCAAATAAAGAAACCCAAATGAGATATTAAGGGGATCTCCATCTCGTAGTCCATCCCAAGAAAGTGAGTATCCAATAGTTCCAAAATTAAGCACCATCAATGCCTAGAATACCACACGTCTTCTCTGAACTGCAAGTTAAAGGGACTCAATCACCACACCTTGATACTATCCTATTTGGGAGGCACTATCTCTCTCTCATGGTTTTAGGTCACATCACAAGGACATGTCTTTGTGGTAAAATTGTCCCTCTTCCTCGAGAGTCCAAAGGTACATCAAAGCACGCCTCATCACTGTGTCCCATAGTCGAGAGATTGTGTCTTAAGGTGGAGGACACATGCCCAGCCTAGCTGGAGGGTTCCACTCTAGTCATCAGGTATTCGTTCACTAGTACATTAGGGGGATCATCACCCAAAAGTCGATGGGGACCCACTACCCAGCCTAGCTAGAGGGTACTTCCTAGAAAGTGTCATCGAAAAGACCCACTACCTAGCCTAGATGGAGGGTACTGACCAAAAAGTGTCGTTGATGGGACCCACTACCCATCCCTACTGGAGGGAATCCCAGAACTACCATTGGGGAGAAATTCCCAGTCTAGCTAGAGGTAAACCCGGAACTACCATCGGGGAGCACTTCCCATCCCAGCTGGAGGTAAACCCAAAACTACTCTAGCCATCCCTACTAGATGGTACCTCTTGGAAAAGTATCGAGGAACTATATCCATCCCTGCTGGATGGTACCTCTCAAAAATAATTTAGGAACACTTTTCATCCCTACTGAATGTTACCACTTGAAAATCACATAGGAACACTGGTTGTCCCTACTAGATGGTACCTCTCGGAGGGAACCGTTGTGTTCCACGTGGAAGAACACTCATGATAGGCTACTTGTGAGCCATAATCCGAGTCAAAAATATGGAGATACGGGGGATTGAAGATTTGTAAAGTGGTGCATGGAATGTGTGGGGACCACATGATGTTTGACCCTACCTCATCGCCAGGCTGTGTACCTAGCCATTCTCGGGTACTAAATTGTGAACAAGTACCCCTAGGCACGCTAGTGTACTTCTAGAGTACTCAGTATATCTATCCAAAAGGCTATATAGAACACAACTCTTGATGTAGATTCGAAGGGAAAAATGTAATTTTATTGACATGCCTCCTTATTCGGTCCCATAACATTTGACTGCACCTCTTCATACATCTTCTTCACTCTCACAAGAGTTGAAGTTAGCCTAAGTTGTGGGTTCTCTTCAACCACTGCAGAAGGATCTTACACCGATATTCCTTTCATGTTTCCACATTTAATGAGATCATGAAAAAGGCTCTTCACATCCAAACAGATCACACCATTTTGATCCTTATGGAAAAAACACAAGATTGACTATTTATTCACCCCAAACAAACATCTGATGGAAAATTTGAAAGTCACCACATTGTGCTTGAAAGGAATATCATGGGGCCAATGCCTTAGTCCTAAAATTAATTATACAGATCACACAATTGTGATCCTCTCAGAAAAACACATGGGATTGGCTATTTGATCATCCAGAATAGATGCCCGGTGAAAAGTTTGCATTTCACCGTAAAGCGTGTGAACTGAGCCTCATGGGTCCCACATATCAACTTTAGTTTAAAACTTGAAAGTATTCTTGAAAAGTTCATACAGAGACCAGGGTCATGCTGCCTCTAACGATGCATCAAACAGATGTCCTGTTTAGGAGATAGGTCTGATACAATAACCTTGAATAATAATACTTAAATTATTATTATTAAATCTAAGAATTTCATGAAACCGGACCCCAAGACCGAAACTTAAAAGTATCAAATCAGTTTTAAAATATTTTTCTCGAAGAGAGGGACTCACGGCTGCATACGGTGCCTTAATCGGACACCCAATGCAGGAGATATGGATTTTTAAAACAGTAAGGGCTTGATTTGGACTGGTCTGGCCCATTTTGGTTGGACCCCATCCACCTAGGCCAGCCCGGTCCTATCTCACCAGCATGTGGCCCAGCAGTGAGGTCTATCTTTATCTACCATTGGTCGGGCCTGGACCTTGAATCCCCTCATCCTTCTGGCCTCGGGACCCCACGTGTCCCATTGTCACCGTAGCGACCCGTGCCACGCGGGTCGCTGCCACTTGGGGTCATGCGTTGTGACCCCGCTCCGTGCTCCACCTAGAACACCATCGTCTTGGCGTTGGAGCCCCGTCCTGCTGCCCCTAAATATTCATGCCATCCTTGCTCACAGCCTCACTACTCTATCTCGTCGGACCCTCGTCATCCTCAGCTCCTCCGCCCAATGCATTGTCGCACCACCAGGCCACTCCACCATGTCACCCTCTGCGACTGTCGTGCACCGCCACCACTGGCCGACCTTGATCCCTTCCACGAACCACTATGAATTCACCGAGTGCCCAAAAATTAATCTGAGATCAGTTTTGGAAACCTCGGGACAGGATCTTCACAGTGACAGCCTCTACTCGACGATCTGTTGGTGTTTTGAAGCGTTGAAGAAAATTAATGAAGAACGACAAAGAACACAGAGAATAAAATGATATCGAGCATGGGTCAATGACCGTTTTAGGTTGTCCATCGACGATGGTATTCAAAACGAATAAATAAATAGGTAACTAAGTATTTTTAATTAAAACTTGAATCAGAACACAAAAGTAGAAGAAGTCCTACCTTGATTGATCTGTTTATCACTGCCGACGCATTCATTGTGATCCCACTTCGATCCGCTGAGGTTTCGGCAGAGATTGCTCCTTGATACGATGAAGAACGGTTAAGAGAGAAAGAATAGAGAGAGAGAGATACTTATTAGAGAGAGAATGGATTAGGGCTAACCCTAATCTCAAATCCTTAAATCTCTATTTTTAGGCGTCTCACTCAGCATGGAATCCAAAATTCTTATACCCCCTCTTTTTATGTCGCGCTTAGGCAAAACACCCCATTATAAACTCAATGACAGTCTCAGATTTCCTATCTGAGACCTCAATCAAAAGGTATTTTATTCGGAGTTCAAGATAAAATAATTAAGTTTAATTATTTTATTTACGATTTTTCCTCTAGGTGACTTTTCTCACAGAAGTCTCACACCGAAAAAAGTTATGTCCCGCCTATGGTAAACGCCATATTCCGGACTCAACAATGGACTAGGATTTCTAATCCAAGATGCCATTTAAGAGATAACTTGTTTTCATCACGTTTATAGTATAAAATATACTTAATGTTTTGGTATAATTTATTTAGGGCACATCGGGTCTCAAAATCGCACGTCGTCTCAGCACCTATGTCACGAACCAGCCCGAGTCGACCCTGAACCGGTCAGACAGGCCAGCCTGCAACAAGTCCTGAGAGGCATTCCTGATCCTCCTAGGATGGAGAAAAGAACCAAGGGCATCAATAAAGTACACAAGGGAACCATTTCACCCTAATATAAACAATCAAACAAACAGCGGAAAGAAACGGACAGCCCAAAATACATTTACATAAAAATTAAACTAAAAATTATTTGTACAAGAAACTAAAAGTAAAACTAAACCAACAACTCAACTGACCAAAAATGATAACCAAATAACTCTATGTGACTCCACTGGTCACTCCCCAACACAATTATCACACATCACCCAAGGCGATCGAACTCAATCTGAAACCTAGACAATGACTAAAAATAAAAGAAGAATATAGGCATGAGTATTAAAACTTAGTAGGTTAGCCCGATATTCTATTCCCAATGATCTTCCTTTAAAATAAAAGAAACATCATTTTCATGTTTTAAATAAAATATATAAAATTATGTTTTCCAAATGAGGTTTCATGCTATAAAATTTACCAAACAAAAACTTGCAAGTTTTATAAATAAGACACTACTGGAAATATGTCTTATACCAACGGTTTTGGCCAAACTGTTGGTATAGTTCATTAATTTGGACCTATACCAATGGTTTGGCCAAAACCATTGGTATAGGTCACTTATATGAACATGTACCAATGATTTTGGACAAACTGTTGGTATAGGGGGACATATACCAATGTTTTTGTCAAACCGTTGGTATAGGTCCATTATAGAGGACCTATACCAACGGTTTTGGCCAAACCGTTGGTATAGGTCTATTATAGAGACCCTATACCAACGGTTTGGCCAAAACATTGGTATAGGTCCCCCTATACCAACGGTTTGTCCAAAACCATTGGTATAGGTCCCAAAATAAAAGTACCTGTACCAACAGTTCTCAAAACCATTGGTATAGGTCTATACTAACGGTTTTGAGAACCGTTGGTATAGGTTATTTAATTTTTTATCGAATCTTCTTACCGAGAACATTATATAAATCAAAATTTAAAATAATTATGATAATACATATATATATTTATGAAATTATGTTCACAAAAGTCATGTTAGGTTAGTGGTTAGGTCGTTCAATTATAAATTAGAGGTCCTGGGATCAAATCCCACTGAATGTTTTTTTTAAATACATATACCAATGGTTTTATGGAACCGTTGGTATAGATTTTCATATTACATATACCAACGATTTTGAAAACCGTTGGTATAGGTATATACCAACGGTTTTCCCAAAACCATTGTTATAGACCTATCCTCACGACTTACTTGGTCACGGTCCTCCAAACCATTGGTATAGGCTATACTAACAGTTTGGAGGCCTATACCAACGGTTCCAAATAGTTGGTATAGGTTATTTTTTCAGTAGTGATAATACTAGAAACAATTTTCCAAGAGGTGCAACTTCAAAATAAAAATAGTTTTCAAGAGGGATTCTTTAAAGAATGTACACATTTAAATAAATTACACATGCTGCTAAATTTACCAATAAAACACATTGTATGCCAACGGTGAGTACAAAATAGCCAATGACCACAAGTCACTGGAACACCCCTAGGCACTAGTTAGTTGTGAGTCCCAGGTACCTCGTATCTCAGTGAAAGGAACCATAATAAATATCTTCTCTCATGCTCACAATACACTAGTAGGGAGCATACCCATAACCTAGTGGTCCTCCAAAAAGATCATCATCATAGTTTAGTTAGTGTTTTCATCGTCAAACTTGCTATGTGAAATAGGGTCCAAACCCCACAGGATCACCATCATACTAGTACATGTCTTCCCACATATATACCCAAGATTACCTTTAGTGCTCAATCCAGTTACACATATTATAAAATACAATTTCTACATAAAAATTAAATTCCCAAAGCATAAACATGAAAACAGCCCACAAACATGCTTCACATTTCTTTCACGGATCAATAAACCACTTAAAATTTTCATAAAACAATTTCAAAGAGTGTAATGAGGCTTTGCACATAAAATCCATTCAAAAAAGCTCTTTTAAGGCCAAAAAACCATAAAAACCATATCAACCTATATTTTTCATCCCCAAAATTAATTAATAGATCAATTTCATGTTCTATAAAATTTCCCCAAAAGATAGAACATGAAATACGCATGGAAACCATTTTTACAAGAAAAAAATGTCAAATGGGGCTTTAAGCCTTTCTCAAAACTAACATTTGACAAAGGTATGCATTTAAATTTTATTAAGGTTGTGTATACACGCCATTTAAAACATAAAACCACTTTCATAAATCCATTAAAACACTCAGGTTACATATTCAAAACACAACCATTTTCATAAGGATGTGAAACGAACCATTTTTCAGCAACTCGGGCCAAAACATGTTGTAAACCAAAACCCATTTTTTTTGTAAAACCAAATACACATCAAAAATCCATAGAATTACCCAAAAATACCATTTTTCATGCTTAAAATTCATTTATAAATCCAAAAAAATAATTTTTAAATCACACTTATCACGTAAAATCCAACCAGGTAATTTACCGAACACATGACATGCACTTTTAAACAAAACAATTTATTTTAAGCACTTGACAAGGAATAAAACAAAAATTTCATGAAATATTTTATTCAAGATAATATAACATGTTTAAAATACCATAAACCAGGTTCTAAACCTCACAAACTAGGTGTGAAAGATAATGGAACATTTAAACAAACACTTGGTGTGCACTTTTATGACAAAACAACACTACCTTTCACAAAACAAAGCTTAAAAAACGTTTTGCACACCAATAAAATTATCCAAAGGCTGAACAAAAATAATAAAAATATATATAATGTGTGAAAGATAATATAACATTTAAACAAACACTTGGTGTGCACTTTTATGACAAAACAACACTACCTTTCACAAAACAAAGCTTAAAAAACGTTTTGCACACCAATAAAATTATCCAAAGGCTGAACAAAAATAATAAAAATATATATAATGTGTGAACAATAATAAAATGATGAAACTTAAATGATAAAGGCATGTTTAAGGGATATCCTACCTCAAATCCTTAGCGTAATGGAAACACACACCTGATATCACCATCTGATAGTTTATAAACCCTAAGCCTATGATGACCATCCCCAAACAAAAAAAACACCCCCATCTGAAAATCATGGAATAAAAGAACCCTAGGTCTAGCGTGACTAGAGGAGAATATAAAACCAATAAATAATGAAAGGAGGAAGAAGAGGGAGGAGAAATGAGAAAGAATCTCACCTTGGAAACCAGAAAACTCTTCATCTTTCCTTAGATCTGCACCCTTAGAGGAAAGGGAATGGCTTGAAACTCAGTGGAGGATCGCCTTAGGTATTAATGAACCAGGGTAAACAAATTTTTTTTTTTGGGGGATAACTAATTGAATGATTTATGAATAATACAAAATACCTTTGGAAAATCTGAACGATTTGATAACCATTAAGAATAGTTTCCCTAATCTGTGACTAAGATGAGCTCCAAAGATGAAAAATCGATAATGGGGGTGAGTATAGGGATTTTGTATTAGATTTGGAGGTGTAATCACCAAAAATTATTAAAAATTGAATAATATATAAAAGAAACAAATTATTTTTTTAAAACTAGAAATGGGCCCATGGGCTTGCCCGATACCTAAATAAGTAACCCAAATTCATCATGCTTATGAATTATTAAGGGGTCAAAAAGGATATGGTGGTTTAAATATTTCAGGTTAGGAAAAGTAGGAAGTATAATGGGTGAAAATGTTGAAAAAAAGAGTTACAAAAGAAACAAATTTGGTTTCTAAATCTGGAAATGGGCTCACGATTGGCCCAAATCATGAAGTAACCACCCTTTTCTCAAAAACTCCAAAACAATATATGGGGCACCAATGGTAGAATGATTAGACATATATATAAGTTTAAAAATCAAAATTAATATCATCCAAACCCCAAGAAAATGATCAGTATTTCCAATGAACCAGATCAAAACCAAGACATGAAAAGGAAAAAAACGGGTGTGACAATTCTCCCCACCATTAAAATTTTCCGCCCCCGGAAATCCATAACACTTTACAGCTGACAGAACAACACATAAAGATTCCTTATCAAAATTATCCAACCTCTCAATCCAAGGAAATATCATTTACCATCAACATAACTTAATCCCCTTCCCCAAACAAAATACCAACTCACAACCACTTCCTGTGAATCAATAGAAAGATCAAGCCACCACCTCCACAACCAAGACAAGAACCAGATTTTTGGGCCTTCTCCCAATGTACCCAACAATCACCCAAACCAAATTTCACTCACAAAAGACAATTAATTGGGGGGGTAGGCTGGAATGGTCTCCCCACCATTAAATCACAACTACCATCTGAAAAATCCTTAAAGGAAAGATCTTCGAGACCTGTAGTGGGTCTCCCCACCATTAAAGACCAATTAGAAATGAACAAAAAATAATTCAACATGAACTAGAATTTGGGATCACCTTCACAGGACCACCAAAACTCTCCCACAACAACCTACAAACCCAAGTTAAGAGGGTTACAACATGAACATCTAAACCACCCACTCTCGAACGGAGGGGACAAGAACTGGGCCAACACTTTCTACAAAAATCCACACCTCTAAAACTCAGGGAGGGGAGGGAAGGGGACCCAATAATTAGTCCAATGAAACCAAAAAAGAAACAAAGGAACTATCCAACACTCTCCACCTATGAATAGTTAAAACCAATACCGCACCCGATTTACACAGGTGGTCCACACAGGGACATTGATCAGAAACCCACATCCATGAAGGCAAAACCATAGACATTGTGTGAGGGGTAAGTACACCATGCTCATTGAGACAAGAGGAAATTCACAGTGATTAGGAACCAAAATAGATTAGAAACTACCTTACCAAAATGGTGGAGGCAGGAGCCTAGTCGAGCACTCCACACCTCTGGAAATTTTCTGACTGCGTGAAAAGCTTCACTCTGAGCCCTATGCACAATTGGAAAAAAGACCTATTTCCATGGTTCAAAACCATAGAAATATGCCCCAAAACCATTTCCATAGGCTACAGCCACAGTTTTGGACAACCGTGGCCGTTATCGCTGTGGAAATAGCTGCCTATGGCCATGGTTTTGAAAGCTGTGGAAATAGGTCTTAAAAACTACCACTGTGGAAGTTGAACTATGGCCACGGTTTAAACTATGTCTATAGGAAGCTATTGCCATAGTTTTAACTATGGCTATAGCCTTGGTAAACCGTGGCAATAGCCTAAATACAAAATTTCACCAGCAGGTTTTGATCCATGCACCTTTTCTCTACGAACTAGAGTACTTACCACTACACCAAACGACATTACGAGTATATATTTATATATTATGATATATATATTAATATAAACCATGGGAATATCCTCAAAACTGTGGTGATAGGTCTTCTCGCCAAAGCGCGGGAACCCTATTGCCACGTTTTTGAAAAACTGTGGCAATAGGCCATTGAAAAAAGTGGCCTATAGCCACGGTTCTAAAACTGTGGCTATAGCCATAGCCTATTACCATGGTTTTAAAACTGTGGCTATAGGTCTGTGGAAGTAGCCTCATTTTCTAGTTGTGATGGCTGGAGCCCTGATTCTTGAAGCATTTTCTTCACCATAGTTAGGTGCTAAGGATCACACCACTCAAAAAAACTCACTTTCTCAACAACACACCTTAATCTAAATAGGAACTCATAGATACATAGCACAGTTCTCTCTCACTCTAAATGAGGAGTAGAATGGACAAGGAATACAACGAAACACATCAATATCACCGAACACAACTGTTGTGTCCAAAAGAATTATCATGACCTAGAAGCACTTTAAATCAATCCCAAACAGCTCTCTATTCCAACAAATGGGCCAAGGCATCATCCGAAGAGGTGGATTTAACATTTTAAATGAATCCTTAGGTTGATCGATAGGAAGGTTTTCCAATGGAGAACTATCCATGGCCACATCACAACATCCAACACATCTTTAGAAACCCATTGAACATTACTCCAAAACCGAGACACCAACAAGATCCCATCTCACAACACAATAAGAGTATGACTTCCAGATCAAAAGGAAGCATACTGAATAAACAACTCTTCTAAGGCATAGAAAAAACTAGCCACATAAGCATCGGTTTATAAACAAATTCCACAATGTTTCAACTCAAAACACTTTTAAAAAAACAATCTAACTTGGTGGATTTCCATATTCACCGGTGGTGTTTCATCAAGTCTCACTCACATGCACATTTCCATGCCACCCCAGGCACCCAACCACCATGCCATATAGGCCATCCTTACAGATATCAATAAAACCATGCATGTGATCACCCATGAAAACACCAAAAGCTAAAACAAAATAACATCATTCCAAAAATCATGTACCTTCCAAAGGAACACTAACCACCAAGTCAAAACCCTTTTCAGATTTCACAAAATAAACCACACTTCATCAAGAACTATTTTCTTACAAACTTACCCCTTTTAAATTTTACAACTTTCAAAACAACCAAGCTAATCCAAACAACCCCTCCCCATTTTTTAAAATTCAGAAAGGTATCTTTTCATAATTGGGTGGCCATTTAGACAAATAACCTTTCTAGGAAAACACCAACCACTCAAAACTAATTTCCAAAACCAATTCATCAGATTCAAACACTTTTCAACATCCCAAAACACCCCATTTAAAACAAAGATTCAGAATCACCTTAAAATGATTCACACTTTCAAAACATTTTATTCCAACAAACCACAAGTTTAGATTAGGGATAATCCAATCCCGTTAAATCATTTCCACTTCCTCCTCAAAAAATTGTTTCACAAAAACACAACCTTCCAAAACCATTCTTATATTTAATTTTTGAAAACCCTTTTTTCCACTTTTCAAAATTCAATCCTTCCTTTAAAACCCATTTCCACAATTCTCACACAAGGATTTTCAAAACAAAAAATCAGAATTTAAGAAAGGTCCAAGAGACCCACAAAAGGGAACTAGTGTCGGTGGGTGACTTGACCATATGGTTGGCGGCCATATGTCAAACACGACACCAACATAGAGGGACTTATTAGGACTATGCCCTGACTCCACATGGCTTTCCAAGACCTGCGAGCTCATGGAATCCATTAGTCAGACTCCCCTTTTCATATCCCAACACCAAACAATCAACAAGAACAAAGGACACTAATAAAACTTGACTTCCTGTGGAAACCCGAGGATCAGAACAAGTAAGAGTTTGTGACGCTCTTCCCACACTTACGCCTCAAGTCTCAAAAATCCTAATTCATCTTCCTTGACATACCCTAAATAACAAGGGCACTCTAAAAAGAAAGGTTTGATAAGATCCGACCTCCTTTGATACCATTTTGTCACAAACCAGCCCGATTCGACCCTGAACCGATCACCCAAGCCATCCCACGACAAGTCCCGAGAGGCATTCCCGATCCTCCCGGGATGGTGATAAGCATCGAGGGCATCAATAGAGTACACAAAGGAATGATTCTTTCCAAATATAAACAATCAAACAAACAGCGGAAAGAAACGGATAATCCAAAATACATTTACATAAAAAATGAACTGAACATTATTTGTACAAGAAACTGAAAGTACAACTAAACCAACAACTCAACTAACCAAACCTGATAACCAACTAATTACATTTGACCCCGTTGATCACTCTTCAACACAATGATCACATGTCTCCCAAGGCGATTGAACTCAAGCTGAAACCTGGACAAGGGCTAAAAACAGAAGAAGACTATTGGCGTGAGTATTAAAACTCAGTAGGTTAGCCCGATATTCTATTCTCAATTCACTTACTTTAAAATAAAAGAAACATCAATTTCATGTTTTAAATACAAGATATAAAATTATGTTTTCCAAATGAGTTTCCATGCTATAAAAATTACCAAACAAAAACTTGCAAGTTTTATAAATAAGAATGCTGGTAACAATTTTCCAAGAGGTGCAACTTCAAAATTAAAATAGTTTTCAAGAGGAATTATTTAAAGAATGTACACTTTTAAATAAATTACACACGCTACTGAATTTACCAACCAAACACACTGTATGTCGACAGTGAGTAAAAAATAGCCAATGAGCACAAGTCATGGGAACACCCCTAGGCACTAGTTAGTTGTGAGCCCTAGGTATCTCGTATCTCGGTGAAGGTAACCATAATAAATATCTATTCTCATGCACACGAGCCACTAGTAGGGAGTATAAACATAACCTAGTGGTCCTCCAACAACATCATCATCATAGTTTAGTTAGTGTTTTCATCGTCAAACTTGCTACGTGAAATAGGGGTCAAACCCCACGGGATCACTAGCATACTAGTACACGTCTGCCCACCTAGATACCTGGGATTCTCTTTAGTGATCAATCAAGTTACACATATTATTAAATATAATTTCCACATGAAAATTCAATTCTCAAACCATAAACACACAAACAACCCACAAACATGCTTCACATTTCTTTCACGGATCAATAAACCAATTAAAATTTTCATAAAACAATTTCAAATAGTGTAATGAGGCTTTGCACATAAAATCCACTCAAAAATGCTCTTTTAAGGCCAAAACCCCATCAATACCATATCAACCCAGATTTGGCAGCCCCAAAACTAATTAATAAATCAATTTCATGGACCATAAAATGGACCCAAAAGATAAAACATGAAATAAGCATGGAAACCATTTTTACAAAGAAAAAAATGGGTGTGATAGCCTAGCTCTAGAAATATATGTTGAAATATTCCAAAGTCTTACAAGGCAAAAAACGGGTCTCTACAAAAAAGTGTGTCACTCACTAAAACTGAGAAAACATACTCTAATTGCCTTGATATTTTAGGAAAATGATTCATAAGTCATTTTTGACTTGTAGGAATTAGTCTCATGTCAAATTGATACATGTTGTGACCGGTATGACTCAAAGTGTGTGTTTCCGGATTGAAATGATGTTTTAGTAAAAAAACACAAATGACACACTCAAAACAGAGAAAATGCATTTGGATTTCTTTGATACTTTAGTTTAATGATTCATAAGTCATTTTTGACTTGTAGGAATCAGTCGCACCTCAATCAGACGCATGATGTGACCGGTATGACTCCAAGTATGTCTTTTTGTTTCAAATTGACATTAATTTTAGTAAAAAGAATAAGTGACATACTGAAAACTAAGAAAACACATTCAAATTGTTTTGATACTTTAGGAAAATGATCCATAAGTCATTTGTAACATGTAGGAATCAACTACACCTCAATCTGACGCACGGTGTGACTGGAATGACTCCAAGTGTGTCTTTTTATTTAAAATTGACATTAATTTTAGTAAAAAGTATAAGTGACATACTCAAAACTAAGTAAACGTATTCGGATTGTTTTTATGCTTTAAGACAATGATCCATATGTCACTTGTAACATATAGAAATCAGTAACACCTCAATCCGATATACCGTGTGTTCGGTATGTCTCAAAGTGTCCGTTATCAGTTTAAAATTGACATTTTAGTTCAAAACGTGTCACTCACTGAAAACCAAGAAAACACGCTCTGATTGTCATGAAAATTTAGGACAACGATTAATAAGTCATTTGTGACATGTAGGAATCAGTATCACATAAAACCGACACACGATGTGACTGGTATAACCCAAAGTTCGTGTTTTCAGTTTAAAATGATATTTTAGTAAAAAAACACAAGTGATATATTTTAAAACTAGGGGTGTCCATGGGTCGGGTTGGGTCGGGTTGAGGGCTATTTTGGACCCGACCCAAGAAAAATAGGTCGGGTCGGGTTGGGTCGGGTCAGAGATGTTTTTGGATTCAGACCCGACCCGACCCAACCTGTCTCAAATCGGGTCGAGTCGGGTCGGGTTGATCGGGTTAAGGGGAAAAAATCGTTTGATATTTTTTATGATCCCAACCCGCAGGTTGACCGAGTTACGACAAAAAAAATTGTTAAAGTTCTTTTTTTGGATATCGCCTTGTGGGTTGATCGGGTTACGTATTCCTCTACTTCATCTTCTTCACCACACTAGGGAATTCCCGCATCCTCCACCCTGTAATAAATCGACCAAAAAAAACATCAGTCTGCAACTTGATGGTGTGATGTGATTAGCTTGTGTGTAAGTATTTATCAAGGTTTGAGGAGGTTCAAGGTGAGGCCAGGAGGGTGATGAGAATGGGGTACTGCCTGACACTAATAGATTTGGCACTGCACACAGTCGCGATGGAGATGGAGGTGGTGGCAGAGGCAGGGGGTACATGCAGGTGTGACGCGGTGGATACACTGGACTGGTGAGGGCGATGGAGATGTTCAATAATCATTTTCTTAGTCGATCCTCCACCATCGGATCTTTTAATCATTAAAATCATTCTATCTTCCTTTGGTTTTTTGCTTGTTCTTTAGTTTTCGTAGCAAAATCGAATGAAATCCAGTTATCTTCATGTTTTTGTTTGTTGATCAGGCATTGTTTTTCCGCCGATTTCACATGTCTCGATTCCTTTGAATTTATTTTATGTTTGTCTTAAAAATGTCATGGAAGATTCAATCATCTATGCAATTAATAGAGTATTCATGTAATGGTGGGCAATGGCATGGACTCAATGGATAGTGTAGGAAAGGAGAAAGACAGCGGTGTGGGGCGAGGGTGAGGGGGGCATTGGGTCAAGAGGCAGGGGGAGATGGCGAAGTCTTAAAAGGCGACTCACAGTAGTCGGGTTGGTTGGGTCGGGTTGGGCCAATTTTTTCCCAACCCGTGACCCAAACCAACCCGACCATGATATAACCCAACCCGACCCAACCCGTGGTATAAATTTTTTAACCTGACCCAACCCGATCAGGTCGAGTCAGGTTGGTCGGGTTGGGTCGGGTCTGGACACCCCTATTTAAAACTGAGCAAACGCATTCGGATTGTTTTGATACTTTAGGAAAAAAATCATAAGTTATTTTTGACGTGCAGGAATCAACCGCAACTTAATCTGACGCACGATGTGACTGGTATGACTCCAAGTGTGTCTTTTTATTTAAAATTAACATTTTAGTAAAAAACACAAATAGCATACTAAAAACTGAGCAAACGCATTCAGATTGTTTTGATACTTTAAGACAATGATCCATAAGACATTTGTGACTTGTAGGAATCAGTTGCACCTCAATCCGATACACGGTGTGCCCAGTATGACTCAAAATGTCCGTTATCAGTTTAAAATTGACATTTTAGTTCAAAATGTGTGTTGATTATTGAAAACTGAGCAAATGTGCTTGGATTGTCTTGATACTTTAGGAAAACGGATTATAAATCATTTGTGACGTGTATGAATTAGGCTCACGTCAAACTAACACACGATGTGACCGGTATGATTCAAAGTGTGTGTTTGCAGTTTAAAATGACATTTTTGTAAAAAAAGACAAGTAACATACTCAAAACTGAGCAAACGTATTTGGGTTGTTTCGACACTTTAGGACAACGATTCATAAGTCATTTGTGACGTGTATGAATAAGCTTCACCTCAATCCGACGCATGGTGTGACTAGTATGACTCTAAGTGTGTCCTTTTATTTAAATTTGACATTTTATTAATGTATTCTTTCATATTTATGTTTAATTTATTTCTTTATAGTATTATTAACATAACTTTTGTTTTCTTATACATGTGGATTCTTTTGCTTGAGTTGGGGTGGTTTGTTCAGTAACTGACACCATGGTCGGACTTTTTTGAAAGGGGGTCGCAGGTGCCAAAGACGATGAAACATTGATATTTTTAAATGTTTGCGGATAATAATTGCAATTGTAATTTTACACAACATTGTTTGAAATGTATATAGTAGTGTTTTTATTTGCGATGTAAATTTTATTTCAATGAAATTATGAATTTGCATATAGGTGTATTTGCATACAGGTGTACGTGTGTATTTGTTGCAGTGTGTTGTTATTCAAATAAAACGTTGCATTAATAGGGTCTCTATCACCGCTATTTCTAGTTTTGATAAAGGTCACCCTTTATCAGCACTGATAAAAGGGAGTCTTTTATGAGGTCTAAATTAACGCTGATAAATGATTGCATTTCTCAGTGCTTTTTTGAGTGCTGATAAAGGCTCCCTTTATCGTCACTTTTTTAGCGCGGATAAAGGGGTCCCCCTTTAACGACGCTGAGGACAACAACGCTTTTTTAACGTTGTTAAATCCCTTTTTACACGTTGTTAAATGGTCGAACTGTTGTAGTGTCATTGTAGTGGAGGTATATGAACTATAAAAAATAGAAAACTTCAAACCTTCTAGTGTGGGTACATCAAAATGTAATGATATTTAGGTTCTTCATCAATTGATAATAATGAACGTAATTTTAATATTTTAGATTGATAGAATGATTATGAATTGATGTGGCATATGGTAACATGAATTACTCATGATGTACTTAGTATTCCAATTTATTTAGTTACATCTGAACCTATATTTAGTGCATGTTGATGCATTATCAGACATGATTAACTTCTAATATAATGAAAGCTCTTATAGTTACGATAGATCATTTATATTCACAAGATTAAAGACAATGAATTATCAATCAATTCAACGCTGATGATGAGTTTTACATGTTAAGCCCAAACAAGAATACATTGAAATATAGTTTTTTTATATTGTAAGCATTTTTACATGACAAAAAAGCTGTTACCATTTAATTGGTATCAACTCATCAATCTCAATGCATGCGATTAAACTCAAGGTCAATGATAATGAGATAGACAAAGACCGACATACAAGACCGGTCAAAATAAGGATTAAATTGAGTGCAAGTGCTGGAAGATGTCGGCCTGAGGGCCATGTAGAATCAAGCATGCATGTGTAATTACACCACTCAGTGACAAATGATCTCCAGATATGGACATTGACAAGGTTTATGAATGCTTCCATAAATTAACTGCAATGAAACTCAATACCCAAAAGGCTACCATTTTGGCAAGTAATAACAGGGAATAAAGTGCCCAACTCTTCTAATTCCAAATGAATGTGGGTTGCATCCAAGATTGCTCGGCACGGCCTCGGCTCGTTACTGTCGATCCAAAGCAAGCAATTGTCGTAGCACCCATCCTTGGGTGCCAGGTTTAATAAACATGTTTTGGGAGCCGACAACCGATGCCGCCTGACAGCGAACTCCAACTTCTCACCAAGAAGTAACACCAGGCGGTGCCGGCGCCCTAAAAGCTCTGAAACGTATTTCATGTCTCCTTTCGCAAGGGCATGCCGCACACGGGTCGATGAAACCTGTCCTCTCTCCTTCCAACTGGGGGACCCCATGGCGTCCCGATTCTTGTCCATGACAGAACCGATTATGTATGCCCCCAAACCATACTCTTTACAGAGCTTCACCAGCTCAGATGCATCGCCAGCAGCTTTATATCCGAACCGATAGTTTTCACCTGCCATGACAAATGTTATATTTTGGTTTATTCCAATTGGATGAAGGCTGTGTTTGATAGCACTTATTAAAAACTGCTTATAACACTTATTACTTACGATAAGCGATTCAGAAGTACGTGGATCTGTTCTGTTTTTGAAAAAAAAAAACACACTTTATATTTAAATTCATGAAGAAAACACTTAAATAAGTGGCAGAAAAACATTTTATCAATCTGGAACGCTTGCACCAAAGTGATTTGTACTATAAGGGTCTGTTTGACTACACTTACTGAAAAACTGCACACTCATCACTTAGGATAAGTGCATATGGATTATTTTTAAGAAAAAACACATACATCCAAAGATCCAATCGGGCCATGCCACACCCTCCCCCTCAAAAGACTGGCCCACCTCCAATTGAGCTCAGATCTAACTTGAAGGACTTGGATCAGCGCAAACGACCTGATTTTTTCCAACCAGACCCAAAGACTACGTTTTTTCCGGCCTGACCCAAAGATTGGTTTTTTTCTTTTGCCCAGCTCAATTGAAAAAATATTTTTCTACCGCTTATTTAGGCGGTTTTCTCTTAGAATCTAAACATGAGTGTTTTTTCAGAAATAGAACAAGCACGGCTTGATTTTTTAAAATTGTTTACCATGAGGAATAAGTCTTAAAAGCAGTTTTCAAATAATGCTGTCAAACAGTCCATAAGACTTTGACAATACCTATTGAAAATTGCTTATCGCATTCATCACTTATGATATATGTGCTTTTGTATAAATGCTTCCAAATTGCATATTGGAAATGTCATTTTCTACCACTTATTTAAGCAGCTTTTTTTTTTTTTTTGAAGTTTTTAAGTGTGAGTATTTTTTTAGAAACAGAACAAAAAACACTAATTTTTTTCTAAACAAAATATCATAAATGATAAGTGCTCTAAATAGTTTTCTAAATGCTGTCAAATGAAGTCTCGGTAATTTTCAATAAGAGCTGAAGTCAACCATTGAGGAGGGGAGGGATTTCAGTAAAAGTAATAAATTTAGCATACCTGCCACAACTCCAAGTACCCCAAGTTGATTTGATAATTTCACAACAAATTCTCGTGGTGTAAGATGCCGAACAGTCGAAAATTCAATTTCATACTCTTTCGGGGCTTTGTTGTTGCAGTGTGAAGCCCAGGAGGAAAGGATCGGCTTACGGTCACATTTTGCAACGATGGGAGCCCTGGTTTACAAAGTTCAATAAAAAACTTCGTCAGCATTTTCGAAGGTGAAACAACAAAAAAAACCAGTGCACAGAGCTTAATTTAACAAAGTCAAATCATGTTTATCTACCAATGTAAGCATTGGCACCACAACCAAGGTTGTTTTTTAGTTTTATGGAAACCAAAAGGAATGACTACATTTGATGCATGAGAACTGGAAGGGTATTTGGGGCTGGGGAGTGGCTGATAGTGGGATAGGTAACTACCAAGGGCAGATATGTAATTACAATATTTGGACTGTTGAGTAGTTGAGTGGTGGGTGGGGAGTATCAATGAGGGGGGATTAGGTCGGAGGATTAGGTCTTGGAGGATTAGGTTGGAGGATTATGTCTTGGAGGATTAGGTTGGAGGATTAGGCCTCAGGCCTCAGGGGTTGGAGGATTAGGCCTCAGGCAGCCGACTCCTAGGGAGTTCTTCCTCTTCCACCACCACTCCTCCTCCTCCTGGAAGGGTATTTGGGGCTGGGGAGTGGCTTATAGGGAGTTCTTCCTGGCTGATAGGGAGTTCTCCCACCCTCCCTCCCTCTCTCTCTCTCTCTCTGCTCTCTGCTCTCTGCTCTCTGCTCTGTGCTCTGTGGAAACCTGTCTCGCAGAGGTGGAGTTTTGAAGCTTTAATCTCCCGTGCATGGATTATCAAATGCAAGAGTGCATAGATTATCAAATGCAAGAGCTCTGGGCGTCACTGGCTAAGCTGACCATGAGCAAGGAGGAGAACCCAATGCAGGAGACGATGCCAGATTTTTCTGATAAGGATCCCGAGATTTGGATCGCAGGAGCTGAGGCATATTTCTCGAATTGACAAACTCCGGAAAAGATGAAGGTACCGAGGGCGGAATTGTGTATGCAAGGTACGGCTTGGGAAAGGAATTTCTTGTTGAAACCGAATAAGAAAGGGCTTACCTGGATGCAATATAAAGAAGTATTGTTTGGGAGATTTGGAAGCACGACAGTGGAAGAAATGGGGAATTCCGGTCCCATACAGATGCAGCGAGAGATGAAACAGGCGGTGTCGGCACAAACGCATGCTTCTGATGAACCAATTGTTCAGCCTCATCCTTCAAATTCCACAACACTGCAGCCCAAGGTGCAAACTGTGCAGGAACGAACAGCTTTCAGCAGTTTCACTGTTCATCATCAAGAGGATTTTCCAAAACTGGAGAAGTGAAAGGAGATGCAGGCTGGTGCATTCTCAGGACGCTAGGAATTTCCAAGGCTGACTCAGCAAGCTAAGAATGAGGTTGTTAGTTTGACTGCTGCTGCAGGAGGCTTGGAGGGACTACTGTTTGCATGGGAACCGAACAGCAAGGGAAAGCAGTTTGGCTCCAATTCAGTTCGGTCTGATGTACCAGCGATTGTAGATTCATGCGAGCTAAGTGTCCAGCTGCGAGTAGAAACTGATGGCACTGGAGTTCGTAAAGAACCACAACACCGTAAAGAGCATCGTGTACCTAATATTTTTGCTATGGAGGATCTTGACTTTATCCTGCCTGTATGGCTGGGCACATCATAGGAATGGAGGATGTTATTCATCATATTTCTGAAATTTTTGCCATGGGAGAGGTGAAGGCTGTTGCCAAGCTTGGAAGAAACCTTCTTGTGTCTGGAGCTGCATGGTTGCCAAGGCCACCATCAAAACCACCACCATGGGCTTGTGCTATTTTCTGTCTCCAGGCCATTTCTCTAATTGCCCCAGCAGGTCATCCGGATATCCACCTTGAGGACAGTGTGATTTTTAAGAGGGCGGAATTGATAGGAACGTGGGTATTTGGGGTTGGGGAAAGGCTGACAGCGGGATGGGTAACCGTCAGGGGCGGATATGTAATTACTGTATTGGGAAGTGGATGGGCTGTTGAGTAAGGCATTGGGTGGGGAGTATTAATGAGTGAAGATAGTTGTTGGGGGAGATACAGATGTTTTAGTGTTTGGCTTCCGGCGGAAGCTCTCGGAGGGTTAGGCCTCAGACCATCATAAACAGGACAAATCACTTTTATAACCATCATACACCTACAATGAGCAGTTTAAAAAAAATGTGGTGTTGGCCCCATTTTTGAAAAAAAAAATACTTGGGACTCAAATTCCAAAAGAAACACACTTAAATAAGTGGTAGGAAGTCACTTTTTCAATAAGCAACCTGGAAAAACTTATACAAAAGCACATATCATAAGCAATAAGTGATGTAAACAGTTTTCAATAAGTGCTATCAAATAAAACCTGATTGATTGCACTGTGTTTTCATTGGTTTCGTTCTATTTGTTTTCTAACTTATGGTAAAGTTCAACATACATTTTCTCTTCCAACCAAAATGAGAGAGAAGGAGGGAGAGGGAGAGGGAGAGGGAGAGGGAGAGGGAGAGTGTCATGCCTAGATTCCCAACCAAGTACTTCTGCTATCCCAACGAATGATAAAAGAAAGGGAACTCCAATTTGGGATGCTTGGATGGCAAGTTCCCGGTGGCCAATATGAAGGGCATCAAATTTTCCAAGTGCTACTATTCCACCTAATATGATAGACAGCCAAACCAGTCAGTCAGGTGTTTCAAGATGAAATAAATAACACGGCAACTGATACACACAAAAAAACATTTCCCAGATCCTCATTATCTGTAAACAAATTAAATGCAAGGAGCTGATAAAAAATCATTAAAGTTTACATCACGCTACAGTGGTAAGAATTAAAAATGTCAAAACCTTAATATACATTCCAACAAAATGTCCCGTTACAATAATAAAATCTTTAAAATATCACATAAACATGGCTGCATAAAAACTCTGCAGGGCAACCAATTTCAACCCAACAGAAAAGATTATAAATTTACGAAAAATAAACACATGAGCAAATATTGGCTGGGAAGCAGGGATAATCTGCTGCTATTTTTTAGATAAATGGATATGAGATCCAGTTTTCCATAAACCCCTCCCCCCAACATGGATGGACAATAATCAGTCCCAGAATTTATGGTCAATAATAAAAGAACTATACGAGTTACAGTAGATTGCACCTAAACTAAAGATAAGTAGCCTTTATCATACCTGCTGCAGCTATGAATTAATTTCATAGCAAGCAGTTCAATATTTCAAAATGAAAAGAAAAAGGAAAGCATATGTAATTGTTAGTATTTAGATATTTAGGATATGGGTATTGACTAGGTCTATCCGATCTCCCTTTTTACTCTATTTTGAATTTGGTATTTTCTTCCTGTCTCGAGGTGTATGCCATCATCTGTCTCTATAAATAGAGTGTTCCATCCTTATTCAAGAGGAACGGTTTCTAGGACTACACTTTCTACGATACTAATGTCTGTATTCTCATAAATAAATGAAGGGGAAAAAAGGGCATACATTGGTTGCTTTAACTCAACAATACACTGCTAACTGCAGAAGCTTATGGAAGCAGATAACAAGAAACATGAGTAAGCTTGCTAAGGCACAGACCTGTCACAGGAGATAATCCTTCAGTGGGAAGCACTATACCATCTTCAAGTTGGCTTTGCAGGAAGGAAATAAACACCTTAAATGAGAAGGTGGGCATGCAAAAAATATTTCATTTATGACAACAAAAGAAAAAAACCAATCACAAATATACTGATAACAGCACATTAGGGTTTTAAAAAAAAAAGTTGATGCCATTTTTGAAGTTAAGGCTGGACGGGAACCATGATAAAACTCAGCCAACAAGATGCCATTCTTATAATGTCCTCAAAAACCTCTAGGATAACAAAAAAACAATAATGCAAAAAACGGTTTAAATGTAAATGGCTAATGCAGCAGACAGTGTTAAAAATATAAAAATTGCCACGGATAAAGGCTAATCAAAAGCTGCCCCAGCTATCCAAAATCGAGGACATCCGTGCATTCCCTTTGTAGGCTCCCTCCTCCGTAATAACAGTCCATGATAAGTTTCATGTACGACGCTCCTAATAACATTCTCATTCCTACGTTTTTAAAAAAGATGACGGCCACAGAGAAGAAAAAGAGGAAGAGAACAAGAAGAAATGAGAGGAAACCTGAGAATATCAGAGACAGTGGCCATTCCAAGGGAATAATTTGGATGAAAACAGCCAACGGGATGCCGGAAATCGGTAATCGGCGCAGCAATCATCCGCCGCCTATATCGGTATGGGGAAGCAACACGAGGCTCGTAAGGGTATTTGGAGACAACAGGTGGAGGATGAAGATTTCTTGAATAAAGTCCTAAACCCAACAGCAAATGGTGGTGCGAGATTCGGGAGGCGGCAGCGGCACTCGACATGATGAGCCACCGAGCAAACTTGTGAGCGGCGACATCGTCGTGTCCACCTCCTTGTCACAGGCCTTGAGGGCTCAATTGTGGAACAACCGGTCGGGCTATTTTAGTAAAAATGCTCATGAATAGTGTAAATGGAGATAAAGAAAGATATAATTTCTTTAAAATTAATAGATAAATCCCAAAAATGGAACCATTCACCACAAGATTCATGAAAAAGGTCAAATCAATCAAACGCGGATTCAAACGCGAAGAATTTCAAAATCATAAATGTAAGATCGATTGTAGACGAAACATATTATTGATGAAACGAGCGTCAAATTTGCGTATGATGATGACTATGACAAATAGAAATATAAATATATAAAAAACCATGAGTTTGAAAAAAAACACAATGTAGAGCCCAAAAAACCATCCACTTTCATTAACATTTTCATGTATTTATAGTGTATAAGAATACCAAAAGTTGGCATATGAAAGGTTGGACACATAAACGAGTTTCTTGGGAATTAGAGTTATTATAATTATGACATTCACGTTTAATATTTCATAACACTCCCCCTTAAATGTCATAATCTCATGGAATCTTATATAATATTCACTTAAAAAACCGTGTGGGAAAAATAAGTGAAGTCAAGTAATTGAATTTCATGTTATGTTGTCTCATTAAAAACATTACCAGGAAAACCTAGTGGGAAACAACCCGATGAAGTGAAAAAGAGTGCAGTGTTCTCAACCCCCTAATTATATCATTCGATTGTATCTTTCAGACATCAATTTAGATTATTATTTAATTATGTCTTCGGGACATGAGAGAAAAACCACGAGTAATAATGAATGGTCTCATTGAAGATTACGACTCATGGGGAAGGTCAATAATTGCCATTAATTACAAAAATCCAAAATAATTTACAACATTCCCTTGGATGTCTATTATGATGTATGATTCTCTCATTAAAAACTCCATCAAGGGAAAACCCTTTAGGGGAAACCCTTGATTAGGGAAAAAGAGTGCAACAACATCGAGACCCTCTAGTGTTGGCTCGTTAAAAACCTTATAAAAAAACTCAATGGGGAAAACTTGACCAAGGGAAAAAGAGTATAACAATTACATCCCTCTCTCATAATGCTCATTGCTACATCATTTAACTCATAGAGTGTCCATGATCAATTCATAATAAAAACATTCGGTTTTGAATTTATACCCTTTAGATTTCAACGAACAGGGAAGAACATTACCTTACATCGTAATATGATTTCTTGTTATTTACAAGGTATATATTGTTGGAGTTGGTGTTGTAAGAGTTGGTGTCATAGAACCAACTATTTGTACTTTGATTACATGGATATTTAATGTATTTAAATATTAAACATCTTATTATATATTGTTCATTGTTCTGCATGACTATGATGTAATAATGTTCTAGAGTATTTGTTGCATTGATAAGGTCATGATAGTTCCCCGCAATGATGAGAATCTTGAAATGCTATAACAATATTCTTAAACACGCATCTGCGGTTGGATGACATACTATGATGTGACGCATAGTATACAGACCGTCAGGTGCGAGTACTCGTAAGCAGACGTGACTTCCATTCACGAAGTTCACACTTGGTAATCTCCAAAATGGAAGATTATGAGAACAGACCCGCTAGTAGGAATTCCGTATGTTTTGGCGTCATCAGATATTCCTATTTGCGAGCATGTGTAATGGTCCTTAGACTTTAATATTATCATTAATACGTGTCATGACTCGTGCACTTTGATTTACTGACGAAAACCATCACACCATATGATGGCGGGAAGTAGGGTATGTTGGATGCATCACGAGTGACATGTTATTAATGGATAAGTCGAGGAATGATTTGTCTCTTCTATTTATGAAAGTTGATATCTCGACCCTTTAATTGAAATAGAACCATCGTGTGAAATTCCATGACCATGGTGTAACGATGAGTTTATTTCGAATAGTCAAAGAACAACGTATCAAGCATAAAGGTTGATGACAATATCATGAAACCTGCTTGATGAGATATTGAGACAAAAAGATTATATTACACAGTGAATGTTCGTATGTGTATGTCGTTGTTGTGTATTTAAGTTCTTTCTCTTGGGTGCATTGACCCATTGATAGATAGTAATCTTGGACTTTAGGCAAGCCCACTTAATGCCAACGAGAGAGAATCCAAGAGGATCACACACTAAGTGTTTCTAGTGGTCTCGGTTAAATTCTATTTGAATTTAATTAATAAATATTATTCTCAAGATAATGGAATAATTTTATTCAAGTTAAAATGATTGCGTAGATTAAATAAATATTTATTTACTAGTTCGTAAATAAAATATTTATTTAAGAGAATAAATCATTTATTTATTTATTTGGGTGGTCAATAAATGGGCGTAGAGTTTGAGGGGACCAAGGATGGTCTGGTAGTAAAATAATTATTTGCAAGATGATAAATAATTATTTAACTAGTTGACACAAATTAAATTAACGCTGCTATTATTTTGTGACGAAGAATTTTATTTATAATTCTGTTTTGCGCAAGTTGGCGCACCATAAATAATGAAGCGATATTATTATTAATAACATGAGTTTTTTAAGGTTATGAATGTATTTAATTGTTGTTACACAATTAAATATCGTAACTGAAGCCCCATGTCAATAAATAAACACATATGTCTATTGTGTCATGCACTGAACCACACACTCAGTGAATTGAGAATTGTTGAGCTAAATAAGTTCTCTCTCGAATCTTTTTCCCGCCCCTCTCAAGAATGAGAGACGTTCTTCAAGGCCGAATAACAAGCGATCAAGAACGACCGACACAAGACACTTGCTTTGCCGCGCTATCACCCAGAGAACGAGCGGTGTCGATCGGAGGCCATTAGAGCACGTGTGGATCACCGCTAGAGGGATTCTAGTTTGGATCCTTGCAAGCACAACAAGATTATCTGGAAGGGTCATTCCGAACGATCAACATCATCAATGAAGAAAATACCGAAGATCCAGGTATTATTTTATTTATGAAATTAATTAAATTAATTATAAACATGATGTGCAAGATCCTCTCTAAAGGTTTTGAGCCTCTTCTTTCTTTATCTAAATATTTGATTCTATTCTATGGAGACTAATGTTCATCGTTGTATTGATCCCGGAATAATCATTGATCATGGTAAAAATCAAAGTTGGGTGTCGGCCCAACCATGCTTCCGCTGCGCCTAGAACCTACAAGTGGTATGTAATGACCCAAACTTTTAATAATATTTGTTTCCTAAATTTGCGTGTTATTTCATTTTATACTCCACAAACTATATCCTTTAATTAATGAAGTGATACTGTTAGATTTATACTGTTATATGGTCGTTGGTCAATATGGCCGTTGGAAACAAAACTCTTAACATTACAATTATTGTTTATAAATACAAGTGATCTTGGTTAATTAATACAGAAAGAAGAGTCGATGACCTCATCTACTAGACTCGGACCGTACGAAACCCATCTGTCAGAGCTTGGGAAGGAGGTAGCATCTTTGGGCTTTGCTCTGGACCAAGCCCAAGCTGAGCTTCAATATGTGAAGCTTGAACGAAATCACCTAAGGGAGAAGTTCAAGCTGATAGAAATCACCACTCGGTCAATGTTGTCCGAGCCGCCTCAAGATTCTATCACCATAACACACCTTACACTTAGATCCTATGTAGGTGTTATAAGGGGTTATGTAATGAGGCCTTAGATACTTTTTGTAATCCCTTGGTATAAATAAAATTTTTATTTCTTATTATGGTAAAATGTGTGATTTTCAAATGTCCGGATAAATATATGATGAATATTATTGATGAATTTTGGAAAGTGGGTATTTTAAAATATTCATGTAAACTTTAAATAATTAATAATGTGAAATGATTTTCAAAAAATGGTCTTCTACATTTGTGATCAGTAAGAAATTTAGAGTCTAATAAGATCAACTTGTTTTTTTAGTGAATAATAAAGTATGAATAGTAACATACCCTTATGAATAATAATGAATAGTAATGAATAGTAAATCGGCCAAAAAATAGAAACTTCACCCATGAATGTATAAATACAATTTAGACATCTTAAAAGTGAAAAAATGATCATAGTATAAGTTTTGTTATTTTTGTAGGTCATAAATATTTTATTTACATTTTTATAATTAATTTAATAATTTAAAATGAAAATGTATTTTAATAAAATTTAATCATAAATTTTTACTTTATTGTATTATGGTTATATGATAATTTTATGGGACCTTGATTACTTTTTCAAGGTGTTACAAAACGAGTTATAGATTTAAAGTTGTTTATTTGGAATAAATAATGATTTTATTTAAAAATTAAATTAAAAATATTTAGAAAATTATTTTCATAAAATGAAGTTCATTTTTTAATTTAGATCATTGATATTAGGTTAGGTTAAATTTTTGATATTTTTCTGAAACAGTTGAATTTTCAGTGAATAGTAAAAATACAGTTTTGAGTTTCGGGTGTTTAATGACATCATTGATGATGTAATCATGATGTAATAAACCTAGTCGACTTGTGAATAGTAAGATATTATATGAGGTTTCCCAAGTGGCTAATACCATGGGTAAGCCCATGGTTTTGCAAATACCACCGATGAGGTGTCCCTTGGAAATTAATTAAATATTCCCTCACTTTTCCTATAAATACCAAGTCATTAACTCATTCATTTAATTAAAAAATCCTCCTCAATGAAGTTCTAGTATTTTTACCTCCCAAGGTTCCCTCAATCCCCCAAGGTCCCAACCTTCAAGCTTTCAAAGTTACTCTTCAAGGTGAGGGAACCTTTCACCCTCCTCTTTTTAGTCTGATTTCCTTTAAGTCGTGTATTCCAGTTTCCATCTTCTTATGTGGGGGTATGTTTTTATATATTCTTATTACTGTCCATTTCATTTCCAAATGATGAGAGACCCTTTCTTCTCTCATCAATTTATTTTCTGAATTTTGAAGTGACGCCGTTAGGCTGCCAAATTTTCGTAAAAAAAATTACATTTTCTCTTTTATTTCAATTTTTCTTTTCATATGGATGTCATTCAAATCCATATCATGAAATTATTTATATTCTATTTTGTCCCTATACTATGTTCTGAGTTATTTATGAGTGGGTGACCCTTGTCCCCTCTCTTTTTAATGTTTTCTAAAACCATGTTATATAGCCGTTATGCTGCAGAAATTTCGTCTCAAAATTTCTCTCTTTCTCTCATGAAATTTTCTTATTTTTTTATGTGAATACCCAGACCTATTTCATTTATATGGGTGTTCATAAATACAAAAAAATTATATATTTGATTCTGGAATTGAAATACAAATAACCCTCACTCCCTTTCCATGGGTTATAAATGACATAATGATCTTATTTTTAAGCACTTTTAAAATGTCACGATTTTGAAATGAAACTCACTTATTTTATTCTCTTTGGGTTATTTATGAAATTTTTGATTATTATATATGTGGATCACATTAAAAAAGAAAATATTAAGGGTGCTCCCTGATATCTCTCTAATGCATTGGGTAAAGAATTTAATATCTAGAGATGATAAGTTTCACGATACCTTGGTGAATAACCTTGGTAATTTTTATGACACCTTGGGTATAAACCTTGGTGATATGTTCATGAATGTCTAAATTAAGTTTTGTAGCTACATATTCAAGTTATGATTCAAGTTATTTTCATTATGAAATGCCTCTACTTCCATTTCTCGTGTCTTTATGTTTTTTATCAAGTTCTTATTGATTTCACAAGTAAACTGATTCCCTTGTTTTCCTTAGTGGGCCTTATGCTCACCCTTTCCTTTGATGTATGTCTCCAGGTTATGAGATGCAATAATTTTACTTAGGAAGAACTTATGATGAAACCCTACAAGTGGATTAGAAGAATGTTTTATGTTTTCATGTTTTATGTTCCTGATTTCCAAGACACTAGACTTTAAAGATCATTTTTTTGTAAAATGTAATGAAAAGTTATGTAATAAAAAGGCGGGATGCCATAGTTGGTATCAAATGATAGTTTAGTTATTTATGGAAATTAGGCTATGAAAAATTTGGGAAGAACCCTATAGAAATGTTTAAGTATAGAAAAACTTCCTGGTATTTTGGTGAGTATTGAGTAAGTGGTTTATCAAGAAAATACATCCTTATCTAGATACAAGGAGGTAAAGACGGCTCTAGCACAGATGTACCTAGGAGTGAAAACTTCGACAAGGAGTTTTGGGCTTGACCCAGGGTATCCTGGTACACGACAAAGGACCTTTCTGCACTCTTGGTTACGACACTCTTGGGGGATATGTTTGTTTAATCATAAGCTTTTTATGAATCATTATGAAGGATTTATAGAAAAATGTAATTGTTCAAATCATGAAGTTTTAAGACATAAAATCCTTTATAGTTAAAAGATTCATAAATGAAATAATATTCTCACTAAGGTTTTATGATTTTAGAAAATAGCGGGCAATAGGAGGAACCTTGCAAATAGTGACCGTAATGGACCATGCGCTGACGACCCTCCGATGGAAGCCAGAATGGAAACTTTGATGCGAATGATGAACCAACTGACTCAAGTTATGGGAAATAACTTGACTCAAGGTGAGAGACTGACCTCACCATGAAGGGAACAACTTTCTATTGAATCCTTTATGCGTCAATAATCACCAACCTTCAGTGGATCTATCGACCCATTGATTGTTGAACAGTGGATCAACTATATCGAGAAGATCTTTTCTATGCTCCGTTGTTCTGAACAAGAGAAGGTTACCTTGGATATTTATCACTTAGAGGGAGAAGAAGATCAGTGGTGGGAACTGATTAAAAACACAAGTCCAAGAGTGTAAGTTGAATCTATTGAGTGGGAAGAGTTCATAGGGATATTCTTCAATAAGTATTTCCCTCGATCGATGAGAACAAGAATGGAGAAAGAGTTCCTCGAGCTGAAGCAGAAGAAGAATGAATCTGTGGGAAGCTATGAGATGAAATTCACAAGGCTTTCACATTACACCTCTAGCTTTGTCATGGATCCAAATGGTAAGGTTGATAGATTCTTCGGTGGACTAAGACCTCATCTATGAAATAATCTTGCCAAACGAGACTATAATGGCTATGAGAAGATCGTGCAAAGTGCGATGAAAGTTGAACTGGAGTTTGGCAAGATTCAGTGGTCTCATAAATCCAATGAAAATAAGAGATCGATGGAGCCAAGCTTTGGGAGGAGATTCGATCAGGGAAGAGGATTCAAGCAAGTACAACATCCCACATGTAATAAATGTGGGAAAAAGCATTCAAGGAACTACCTGCTCGGAAGTGGGAAGTGATACAAGTGTGGTAGAGATGGCCACATTGCATGGAATTTTCATTGTGAGGTGAATCCAAAACTTCCCAACACTAACGATAAGGGGAAGATGGTGTAGGCCCTACCTGATGTCCAATGCTATAAGTGTGGACAACCTGGTAACTTTTCCAATCACTGTCTAAATCTGAGGGCAGTGGAGGGGAATCACCATCAACCTCAGCAAAGGCCAAGGGAGAAAGGTCGTGGTTTTTATATCACTACGACTGAAGTTGAAGCTCCAAATGATGTAGTGGCAGGTACTCTTGTTGTTCTCTCAAATCTATCAAGTACTTTGTTTGATTTTGATTCTATGATTTCCTTTATTTCCTCTAAGTTTGCAAAGAATTTAGAATCAACCCCCGATTTTCTAAAAGTAGAGTTATCAGTCAAGACTCCTTGTGGAATTATCCAAGCATCGTTAGTGTTTATAAACTTCAGTATTTAATTTAGTGAGCACAATCTTATCACAAATCTAGTAGTCATTCCCATGCTAGAATTTGACATTATACTAGGGATGGACTGGCTCTCAAATTATAATGCTATGATCAAATATAGAAGCAAGGAAATCTTAATAGTCTTGAATGGAAAACCTATAGTTATTTTCCAAGTAGAGATATATCAACCTGATATTTTTCTAGAAGAACCTCCTATATATTTCTTTATGGAGTTGATAGGTGAATAAGAATAAGGAAATGTGAGTTTGAGGATAGAAAATGTCCCCATCATCTAGGAATACATTGATGTATTTCCTGAGGAGTTACCCAGAACTCCCCCAAAAAGAGAGGTAGAGTTCTCTATTAAACTCGTACCTGGATCCCATTCAATATCAAAGACCTCATATAGAATAGAAAATTTGGAGCTGGAGGAGTTAAAGAAATAACTCCAAGATCTTTTGGAGAAGGGTTTTATCCAACCGAGTGTGTCTCCTTGGGGAGAACTGGTTCTCTTTGTGAAGAAGAAGGATGGATCGACGCGGCTATGCATTGATTATAGAGAACTGAACGGGATCACAGTGAAGAAAAAATACCCTCTTCCAAGAATTTATGACTTATTTGACCAACTTCATGGGGCTCAATTCTTCTCTAAGATTGATCTTTGATCTGGTTATCATAAACTGAGGGTGAAGAAAGAAGATATTCCAAAAACTGCCTTCCGATCAAGATATGAGAATTATGAGTTTGTTGTTATCCCATTCAGACTGACTAGTGCACCTGTTATTTTTATGGATTTGATGAATAGAGTCTTTAAAGACTACCTTGATAACTTTTTGGTAGTTTTTATTGATGATATTCTGATATATTCCAAAAGTCATGAGGATCATGAGGATCATCTAAGGGTTATTTTGCAAACTCTACAAAAGGAGAGGATTTTTGGAAAGTTTATAAAATGTGAATTCTGGTTATAGCAAGTTGCTTTCTTGGGGCACATTTTTACCAATGAAGGAATCACAATTGACCCTATAAAGAAAAAATTTGTAGAAGAGTGGCCTCAACCTACAACAATAACTAAGATTCGTAGTTTCCTTAGATTAGAGGAATATTATAGGAGGTTTTTGAAAAACTTCTCACAACTTTCTAATCCATTGACCAAGTTAACTCGAAAAGGGTTCAAGTTCATCTAGATGAAGGAGTGTGAGGAAAGTTTTCAAGAGATGAAGAAGAGATTGGTTACTGCACCCATGTTAACTCTTCCCTCAAGTGGATAAGGATTTGTTATTTTTAGCGATGCATCTCTAAAAGGGCTTGGGTGTGTCCTCATGAAAAATGAAAAAGTCATTACTTATGCATCTTGACAGTTGAAGACTCATGAGTAGAACTATCCTACGCATGATCTGGAGATGGTTGTGGTTGTTTTTGCTCTGAAGATATGGAGGCACCATCTTTATGGGGAGAAATGTGATATATACACAGACCATCAAAGTTTGAAGTATATTTTCACATAAAAGGAATTGAACATGAGATAGAGGAGATGGTTGGAACTTCTCAAAGACTATGATTGTTCAATTCATTATCATCCCGAAAGAGAAAACAAAGTCGCTGATGCATTAAGTAGGAAAGACCCAATTGTTCTTTCTATGATGAGGATTCAAAGAGATCCTTTGATCAATGACCTAGTAAAGCTGGACATGAGAATTATAAGGGAAGGGAAATCATCAACCCTAACCCAAATGATTTCTCAACCTTCATTACTAGTGATGATCAAGAAAGCTCAGAAAGAAGATCCTTTATTACAGAAGAATATTGAGGCTGTGAAGGATGGAAAGTTTCCTGAGTTCAATATTGATCAAGAAGGTGTACTGAAATTTTGTACAAGACAATGTGTTCCAACTATTTCAAAAATAAAGAAGGATTTGATGTATGAAGCTCATATCTATACTTTCTCTAAATATCCTGGCAGCACAAAAATGTATAGGGACCTTCATGATCATTATTGGTGGTATAATATGAAAAGAGAGATTGTTGACTACACTTCAAGGTTCCTCGTATGTCAGAAAGTGAAGGAAGAGAGACAAATTCTTAAAGGGGTATTAAAACCACTACCCATACCAACATGGAAGTGAGACAATATCACTATAGACTTCGTCATTGTTCTCCTGAGAACTTCCAAAGGAAACAATGCGATATGGGTTATTGTGGACCGTCTCACCAAGACTGCCCATTTTATCTCTATTAGGGAAGATTTATCTCTTGATCAACTTGCCAAGATTTATGTGAAGAAAGTGGTAAGGCTGCATGGAGTTCCACTTTCTATCGTATTTGATCGTGATCCAAGGTTCACATCAAAATTTTGGAGAAGTCTTCAACATGCTCTAAGCACTGAATTGAATTTCTGTATGGCTTATCACCCCTAAACTGATGGCCAATCTGAAAGGACTATTCAAACACTCGAGGATATGCTGAGAACATGCTCAATGGAATTTAAAGGTGGATGGGATCAATATATCCCTTTAGTTGAGTTCTCTTACAACAAAATCTTCCACTCGAGCATTCAAAAGACACCCTATGAAGCTCTATATGGTAAGAAATGTAGAACTCCTGCATGTTGGCATGAATCTAGTGAGAGAAATCTTATTAGGCCTGATCTTGTGTAAGAGATGACAAAAAAGGTCCATGCCATCTAGCAACACATTAAGGCTGCTCAGAGTCGGCAAAAGAGCTATGCCGACAACCATCGAAGGGACTTGGAGTTTGATATTGGTGATAAGGTCTTTCTTCAAATTTTACCTTGTAAGAGATTCATGAGGTTTGGGAAGAAAGGGAAGATCATCCCTAGGTACATTAGCCCCTATGAAATCCTTGATCGCGTAGGAGCAGTGGCCTATCAGCTTGCACTTCCTCCAAATCTAGTACAAGTTCATGATGTCTTCAATGTATTCCTCTTGAGGAAGTATATACCTGACCCTTCACATGTACTAAATCCAGAGGTGTTACAACTGGAACATGAACACTCTTATGAGGAGTAGCTGGTAGAGATCTTGGATCATAGAGACAAGGTTCTACGCAACAAGACTACCCACCTTATTAAGGTGTTATGGAGGAACCACAAATGAATAAAATCCACATGGGAACTAGAGGAGTCTATGAGGCAGAGGTACCCACACCTTTTCTCTTCTTAGGGTATGAGTTAAAATTTTGGGGATGGAATTTCTTAAGGGGGAAGAATGTAGCGACCCAAACTTTTAATAATATTTGTTTCCAAAATTTGTGTGTTATTTCATTTTATACTCCACAAACTATATACTTTAATTAATGAAGTGATACCGTTAAATTTCGACTGTTATATGATTATTGGTCAATATGATCATTGGAAACTAAACTCTTAACGTTACAATTATTTTTTATAAATAAAATTGATCTTGGTTAATTAATACAGAAAGTAGAGTCGATGGGCTCATCCTGTAGACTCGGGCCGTACGAAGCCTATCTGTCAGAGCTTGGGAAGGAGGTAGCATCTCTGGGCTTTACTCTGGACCAAGCCCAAGCTGAGCTTTAACATGTGAAGATTGAATGAAATCGCTTAAGGGAGAAGTTCAAGCTGATAGAAATCACCACTCGAGCAATGTTGTCCGAGCCGCCCCAAGATTCTATCACCATAGAACACCTTACACTTAGGTCCTATGCAGGTGTTATAAGAGGCTATGTAATGATGCCTTAGATACTTTTTGTAATCCCTTGTTATAAATAAAATTTCTATTTCTTATTAGGGTAAAATTTGTGATTTTCAAATGTCCGGATAAATATAGGATGAATATTATTGATGAATTTTGGAAAAAGGGTATTTTAAAATATTCATGTAAACTTTAAATAATTAATAATGTGAAATGATTTTCAAAAAATGGTCTTCTACAGTTGGGATCAGTAAGAAATATAGAGTCTAATAAGATAAAATTGTTTTTTAGTGAATAGTAAAGTATGAATAGAAACATACCCTTATGAATAGTAATGAATAGTGATGAATAGTAAATCAGCCAAAAAAATAGAAACTTCACCCATGAATTTATAAATACAATTTAGACATCTTAAAAGTGAAAAAATAATCATAGTATAAGTTTTGTTATTTTTGTAGGTCATAAATATTTTTTTTTCAATTTTATAATTAATTTAATAATTTAAAATTAAAATGTATTTTCATAAAATTTAATAATAAATTGTTACTTTATTGTCTTATGGTTATACGATAATTTTATGAGACCTTGATTACTTTTTCAAGGTGTTGCAAAATGAGTTATAGATTTAAAGTTGTTTATTTGGAATAAATAATGATTTTATTTAAAAATATTTAGAAAATTATTTTCATAAAATGGAGTTCATTTTTTAATTCAGAGAATCGATATTAGGTTAGGTTAAATTTTTGGGATTTTTTTGAAATAGTTGAATTTTCGATGAATAGTAAAAATACAGTTTTGAGTTTCGGGTGTTTAATGACATCATTGATGTTTTAATCATGATGTAATAAATCTAGTTGACTTGTTAATAGTAATATATTCTATGAGATGTCCCAAGTGGCCAATACAATGGTCAAATACCATGGGAAAGCTCATGGTTTTGCAAATACCACTGATGAGGTGTCCCTTGGAAATTAATTAAATATTCCCTCACTTTTCCTATAAATACCAAGCCATTACCTCATTCATTTAATTATGAAATCCTCCTCAATGAATTTATAGTCTTTTTACCTCCCAAGGAGTCCTCCCAAGTCACCCTCAAGCCCCCAAGTTCCCAACCTTCAAGCTTTCAAAGTTACTCTTCAAGGTTAGGGAACCTTTCACCCTCCTCTTTTTAGTCATGATTTCCTTTAAGTTATGTCTTCTAGTTTCCATATTATTATGTGGGGGTATGTTATTATATATTCTTATTAATGTCCATTTCATGTCCAAATTATTATAGACCCTTTCTTCTCTCATCAATTTATTTTATAAATTTTTAAGTGACGCCGTTAGGCTGCCAAATTTTCGTAAAAGAAATCACATTTTCTCTTTTCTTTCAATTTTCCTTTTTCATATGGTATGTCATTCAAATATCCCTACCATGAACTTATTTATATTCTATTCTGTCCCTATAATATGTTTTGAGTTATTTTTGAGTGGGTTACCCTTGTCCCATCTCTTTTTAATGTTTTCTAATACCATGTTATATAGTCGTTATGCTGCATAAATTTCGTCTCCAAATTTCTCTCTCTTTCTCTCATGAAATTATCTTATTTTTTATGTGAATATCCATACCTATTTCTTTTATATGGGTGTTCATAAATACACAAAAATTATATATTTGATTTTGGAATTGACATACATATAACCCTCACTCTCTTTCCATGGGTTATAAATGACATAATGATCTTATTTTTAAGCACTTTTAAAACGTCACAATTTTGAAATGAAACCCATTTATTTTATTCTCTTTGGGTTATTTATGAAAATTTTGATTATTATCTATGTGGATCACATGAAAATAAAGACATATTAAGTGTGCGCCTTGATAGCACTCCAACGCATTGGGTAAAAAATTTAATCTCTAGAGATGACAAGTTCCATGATACCTTGGTGAATAACCTTGGTAATTTTTATGACACCTTGGGGATGAACCTTGGTGATATGTTCATGAATGTCTAAATTAAATGTTGTATCCATATATTAAAGTTATGATTCAAGTTATTTTCATTATGAAATTCATCTACTTCCATTTCTCATGTCTTTATGTTTTTTATCAAGTTCTTATTGATTTCACAAGTAAACTGATTCCCTTCTTTTCCTTACCGGGCCTTCTGCTCACCCTTTCCTTTGATGCATGTCTCCAGGTTATGAGATGAAATAATTTTACTTAGGAAGAACTTATGATTAAGCCCTAAAAGTTTATTAGAATAATGTTGTATTTTTTCATGTTTTATGTTCCTGATTTCCAAGACACTAGACTTTAAAGATCCTCTGTTTGTAAAATGTAATGAAAAGTTATGTAATAAAAAGGAGGGATTCCATATGGTATCAGATGGGTCACATCATAGTTTATAATTATTTAAATATTTCATTGATGATTTTCAAATTTAATAATTTAGTTGTTTCAATTCAAGTTAATCATTTTGCAAATCTGAATCTCGAGATCTGTTCCTCCTCTTTCGTTTCTCGTTCACCTTATAAAAACAATTTTTTTTTTAATTTTGATTAAAATAAAATAGAAGATCTCATCCGGAGGTGCTAAAGGTTCCTGGCCCTACAATACCATAACACATGACGTGTATTTGGCAGTACACACCATGTAGCCAAGGTTCAATGCAACGGGTCTGGTATGCCAAACCAATCCATGCCATTGGAGTTTGTCTAAGTCTTAATGACTCCGTGTATTGACTAGGAACAGATGGCACACGGTTTCCAGATTGCACGCCATGTGAACCACTTGACATGACGTGTAGTCCCTTCGGTTTATGGTTGGACCATGTACCCCATACACGAATTTCCCAGTTGGAGACTATGTAACGAGGAACTACACGGCGTGTGGCCCACTGGAAACATCATGTACTCTGAAGATTTCTAAAGTACACTCACATGCCCTTTCCCCGGGCGTGTACTTCGGATGAACGGTGAAAAAAGTACACATCATGTAGTTGGAACTACACATTGTGTACTCATCCAAATTACACAGATTTATTAAAATTTATTATTATATTTTACAAACCCTTGAGATGTGTACCATCATGCGGGCATAAAGCTGAAACACAAAACGTGATAGGTGTTTTATATATGTGTGTTTAATTTAACATCTGCATAATGTTCATTTATACTCATTGGGTAGTTATGAATAGGAATTCACTAGATTTCCTCCAAGGTACAAGTTACTTACAAAGATAATTTTAAATGAATTTATTTGTTTAAAATTATGATGGATGAGAATCTCAAGGAAATTCAGAAAAGGGTTTAAGATAAAAATATTGATTAATTAAAGATTATAATTAATTTATTTGAATGTGATTTATCTTAAACAAGAACGATTAAAGAATAAAATTCTAGTTTTATTTATGTGTAAATATTGTTTCATGTATGGATGATCATGAGCTAGACCAAGACCTTTGTATGTGGATGATTTCTTTTAATTAATTTATTTAAATTAAATTTGTTGGCCTGCGAGCCTTCTCCTCATTAATATATAGAGCCTGGGTGCCCAAGGTTTATTTTATGTAAAACCCCCTTTTACCCCTCACCTGCATGCGAGTTAAAAAAAGGGCATATGTAATGGATGGAACTCCCAAGCTAGTGGATGCAGTTTAAGATGGAGCCGAAACGGAACCAATCCCAAGAGATATAGAGGTGGACAGGTGGGAAACTGTAAACATGAACCCAAAAGATTAAATATTTTTCTCCCCTAGGCCAGGATTATTTTATCAATAACTATATAAACTAACCATTATAAAAGATCATGATCATTCCCTTTACTTTATTTTATTTTCTATCGGTTTCATGGTTTATCATTACAGATGTGTTGTCACGATCACATAATTAATGAATTAAACAAGCATGTAAGATGGAACAAAAATATACCAGACTTATGCGTAAATATTATCAAGACATGGTTAATCACTTAAGTAAGTTCCACTTAATATTAAAAAGCATGTTATAATTATAATAATCAATTCACACATAAGAGATAAAATATATCAAATAAAATATTAAGTCATATCAAGTTTTCCACTACTTGATTAAGGGGAAAACACAATAAAACTATGTGTTTGACCAACCCTTGTTGGGACACTTACTTTTATACAGAAATACCTTATGAAATGTTTCGGGTTGACTTAACCATATTACATCAAGAGGAGTAGCCCTTACCAAACTTAGTGTAATTTTTGAGGCAAGAGTTGAGGAAATTGAAAGTCGTGATTTCAAGATTGGGGAGTCCACTCAACAGATCAAGGAGCTGCAAGCCCTACAGTTGGCAAAGACATTCCTACCTAAATACCTTCTAAATAGCTTGACCAACCCTTATTGGGGATATGTGAAGGTGAATATAGATCCTTTCCACTAGAATGTCATGTAAACCGGACATTCCAAGTTCAATGGTGAGGGCCATTGGGACTTGATAAAATAGTGGGAGACTTAATAAAATTTATTATTTCTCTTAAAATATAATCAGGAAAGTACTAATGATCTGTTCTTTTAATTGTAGAATAAAAATTACAAGCTCTTCATTCACACTATCCCTACAATCAATTCTGGATAAAGACAACATCCTCACTAATAGTAACTTTCAGAAATGGTTTATATTCCTTTGGGTTATCCTACACCATGAACATAAGTCTTATGTGCTGGAGTCAGCATTACCTGATCCACCTGCCAAAGAGACGAGTGATAAGGATTTCCTAGTCTATGAGAAACTTATGAACAACGTGGTCAATGTTCAATGTTTGATGATATCATCAATGTATAGTGATCTCATGAAGTCTCATGAAAACATGGATGCTTATAACATGCTCGAGCACCTCTGTGGTCTTTACCAGGAGAGAGAAATACATGAAAGGTTTGAGATCTCTAAGGCACTCTTTCAGAGTAAGCTTGGAGAAGTTGCCCCAGCTAGGCCTCATGTAGTCAAGCTCATTGGCTACATTGATCACCTGGAGGTTCTAGGGTTTAAACTCCCTGAATAACTGAGCACCGATCACGTTCTCGCATCACTCCCTTAGAGATTATCTAACTTTGTTTTCAATTTCAATATGAACAACATTGAGAAGTATCTATATGATCTTCTTATCCTCATTCTCCAAGTGGAGAAATATATGAAGTGTGAAAAGCCTTCTGTACTTATGGTGAATAAGAGGAAAGGGAAGGTGAAGAGCTTTAAGCCCAAAGCTTCTTCACAGCCTTCCAAGAAAAAGTAGATCAAAGAGAAGGCAAGGGAATAATTGGTTGTTTGTTTCGCATGTGGAAAGAAGGGCCATTGAAAAAAGAACTGCACCCAGCCTAAGAAGCAAGGGGAAGCTTCAGGTGAATTTGTATCAAATTAAATATTTCTATTTCTACAAATTAGGTATTAGATATAGCTTGTGGTGCTCACATATGTATCCAAATATAGGAACCAAGTAGATTTAGGAAGATTGATTGAGGGGAGGTATATCTACGAGCATCCAACAGATCCAGACTTGTTTTTGCTATCAGGGACTACCACCTCACGTTGCCAACTAGGATGATCTTGGTGTTAAAGGGTTGTTTTATGTTCCTTATGTAACCAAAAACATTATTTCTATATCCAAACTAGATATAGATGGATTTGTTTTCAAGTTTGGAAATAAATTTTTCTTCTTTTACAAAGATAACATTTGTTTTGGAAAGGCACATTTGTACAACGGTCTTTACATGTTGGATTACACAAACCAAGTAATGGAAATTGATAATAAAGATACTTCACATGACTCATACCACAAACAACTTTGTCATCATTGGCTAGGTCATGTAAACAAGAAACACTTGACAAAGTTATATCAAGATGGATATTTATATTCTTTTGAACTAAAACCAATTAGAGTATGTCGTGCATGTTTATATGGAAAAATTACTAAATCCCCATTTAGTGGGAAAGGTGAAAGGGATAAAGATATTCTATAATTGGTTCATACCGATGTTTGTGGACCATTTCAGTTAAAGAAAGGGGTGAGAACTCATACTTCATAACTTTTACTGATGATTTTAGTAGATATGGATATATCTACTTAATGAGGTATAAGTCAGATTCTTTTGATAAGTTCAAGGAATAAAAGAATGAAGTTGAGAACCATCTTGGTAAGAAGATTAAGAAACTCCATTCAGACTGAGGTGGGTAATATCTTAATCAGGACTTCATTGATTACTTACAGGAGTTTTGGGATCCTATCCCAACTCGCTCCTCCTTACATGACTCAATGGAATAGTGTAAGTGAAAGGAGGAACCACACCTTTTTGGACATGGTGAGATCAATGATGAGTCATACAAGTCTTCCATTATCCTTTTGGTGGAATGCGTTACAAACAATGACACATATACTAAACCAAGTACCAACTAAATTGATAAATGGTATTCTATATAAGCTTTGGAGTGGGAGAAAATCCATGTTATCTAATTTACATGTGTGGGGTATCGAATCATTTGTTAAGGCCTCTTTAGGTAACAAAATTACACATTGAGGAACAAGGTATAACTTTATAGGATATCCCAAGAAAACAAGGGGATATCACCTATACAACCCCTTAGATAAAAATGTTATAGTGTAAAGACACACCATATTTCTTGAGAGGAAGAAAATATACACTAGAGATAGTGGTAGCGAGATAGGCTTCGATGAAGTCGAGGCTCAAGGTACACAATAGTTTGTATAAGAGAAGATTCCAAAAATCCCCATGGAAGAAGAATCTATTCTAGAGACACAATTACTACGTGGGAGTACAAGAGAGGTTAGAGAATCAGAATGGTACATTTTTCTAGTTACCAAGGATGGTGACTCATTATTAGTTGATAATAATGATCCTCTAACCTACAAGGAAGTAGTAAGTGGCACAAATGTTGCCAAGTGGAAAGAAGACATGAATTCTAAGATGGATTCCATGTACCAAAACCAATTCTGGGTTTTGGTAGATCCTCCAGTTGATGTAAATCCTGTTGGTTGAAAAAAGATATTCAAGAAGAAACTGGACATGCAAGGACAAGTCAGTACCTATAAGGCATGAATGGTTTCAAAAGGGTTTAAAAAACGTCAATTCATTGACTATAATGAAACCTTTTCACTAGTTGTGATGCTAAAATCTATCATAATTTTATTGGCCATTACTGCTTATCATGACTATGAGATTTGGCAAATGGATGTCAAAACAACCTTCCTTAACAGGAACCTTCAGGAAGATGTCTACATGACATAACCTGAATGGTTTGTGACCCCAAAGGATGTTAATAAGGTATGAAAGTTGCATAAATAATCCATTTCTGGATTAAATCAAGCATATGGGTCATGGAACATTCATTTTTATGAATCCATAATAGAATTTGGTTTTATCAAGAATGAATGTGATCCTTGTGTCTACAAACAGTTTAGTGGGAGTGCGATAATTTTTCTAATAGTATATGTTGATGACGTATTACTTATTGGAAAAGAGATACAGGTCTTATAGTCTGTTAAGGAATGGTTTAATCAATGCTTCTCTATGAAGTACTTGGGAGAGGCATCATATATTCTTGGGATCAAGATCCATCGTGATAGATCCAAGAGTTTGCTGGGCCTAAGTCAAAGTACATACATTGACAAGATACTGAAGAGATTCAGTATGGAATAATCCAAGAGGGGATTGTTTCCAGCATCACATGACATTCATCTTTCCAAGAAAATGTGTCCTCAGACACATGAAGAAAGAGAGAGAATGTAAAGGACTCCATACACTTCAGCAATTGGGTCAGTCATGCATTCCATACTATGTACTAGGATAGATGTTGCCTGTTCATTGAGTGTGGTAAACAGATATCAAGCTGACCTAAGTGACTGCCATTGGATTTCAGTCAATACTATCCCTAAGTATCTAAGGTGTAATAAGGATACTTTCCTAGTTTATGGAGAAGATTAAGAACTAGTCATCAGAGGATATGCAGATACTAGTTTCCAGACTGATCAGGATGACATGAAGTTGAAGACATGATACATATTCACTTTGAATGGAGGTGTTATGAGCTAAAAGAGTTCAAAGTAGAGTGTGGTCACAAATTATACTTTAGAGTTTAATTATATAATAGCTTATGAGGCAGCTAAAGAAGCAGTTTAGATGTGAAGCTTTTTCCAAGAGCTGGATGTGGTACCTAGTAGTAAAGATCACATCACACTCTATTGTGATAATACTATAGTGGTGGATCTCGTAAAAGATTCAAGGTAACATTAGTGGACAAAGCACATACTTCTGAAGTATCATCTCTTAAGAGATTTTTCTCAGAGAGGTGAAGTTTCAGTGAGCAGTATTTCTACAGAAGACAACATGGAAAACCCCTTGACTAAATCCTCGACTGAGCAGAAACATGATCATCATATGAGG
Source organism: Viscum album (assembly GCA_963277665.1). Lineage (NCBI taxonomy): Eukaryota > Viridiplantae > Streptophyta > Magnoliopsida > Santalales > Viscaceae > Viscum > Viscum album. The sequence goes on along the minus strand of OY728147.1, from coordinate 108,769,138 downwards.
TCTAGCAGACTGAATGTCGTAGGTAGTTGGCTCTAGTCTAAGTGGGAGTTTGTAAGAGTTGGTGTCCTAGAACCAACTATTTTTACTTTTATTTCATGGATATTTAGTGTATTTAAATATTAAACATCTTATTACATATTGTTCATTGTTTTGCATGACTATGGTGTAATAATGTCCTAGAGTATTTTTTTTATTGATAAAGTCATGATAGTTCCACGCTATGATGAGAACGTTGAGATGCTATAACAATATTCTTAAATATAGTTATGTAGTTGGATGAAATACTATGATGGGACACATAGTATACAGTCTATCAGGTGCAAGTACTCGTAAGCAGATAGGACTTCCTCTCATGAAGTTTGCACTTGGTAATCTCTAAGATGGGAGATTATGAGAACAGACATGCTAGTATGAATTACACATGTTTTGGTGTCATAAGATATTCCTATCCGTGAGAATGTGTAATGGTCCTTAGACTTTAATATTATCATTAATACGTGTCATGACTCGCACAATTTGATTTACTCATGAAAACCATCACACCATATGATGGCGGGAAGTAGGGTATATTGGGTGCGTCACAAGTGACATGTTATTAATGGATAAGTCGAGGAAGGATTTGTCCCTTCCATTTATGAAAGTTTATATCTCAGCCCTTTGATTGAAATAGAACCATTGCATGAAATTCCATGGACATGGTGTAATGATGAGTTTATTTCAGATAGTCAAAGAATGACATATCAAGCATAAAGGTTGATGACACTATCATAAAACATGCTTGATGAGATATTGAGACAAAAGGATTATATTACAAAGTGAGCATTCGTATGTGGATGTTGTTGTTGCAACTTTAAGTTCTTTCTCTTGGGTGCCTTGACCCGTTGCTAGACAGTACTCTTGGACTTCAGGCAAGAATGCCAACGAGAAAGAATCCTAGAGGGTCATATACTAAGTGTTTCTGGTGGTCTCGGTTAAATACTATTTTAATTTAATTAATAAATATTATTCTCAAGATAATGGAATAATTTTATTCAAGTTAAAATGATTTCATAAATTAAATAAATATTTATTCACCAGATTGTGGGTAAAATATATTTATTTATTTTATTGAACATTTAATAAATATTTATTTACTAGTTTGTAAATAAAATATTTATTTAAGAGAATAATTTATTTATTTATTTATTCAGGTGTTCAATAAATGGACGTAGAGTTCAATAGGACCAAGGCCGGTCTGGTAGTAAAATAATATTTACAAGATGATAAATAATTATTTAATTAGTTGGTACAAATTAAAATAATGCCACTATTATTTTGCAACATGGAATTTTATTTATAATTATATTTTGCGCAAGTTGGTGCACCATAAATAATGATGTGGTATTATTATTAATAGCATGGGTTTCTTTAATTTTATGAATGTATTTAATTGCTGTTATGCAATTAAATATTGTAACTGAAGCCTCATGTCAATAAATAGACATATACATCTATTGTGTCATGCACTGAACCACACACCTGATGAATTGAGAATTGTTGAGCTAAACAATTTCTCTATCGAATCCTCTTCTCTCCTCTCTCAAGAATGAGAGATGTTCTTCAAGACCAAATAAAAAGTGATCAAGAATGATCGGCACAAGACACCCTCTTCACTATTTTAGCACCCGAAGAATGAGAGGTGTTCATCAAAGGCCATCAGACCATGTGTGGATCACCGCTAGAGGGATTCTAATTTGGATCATTGCAAACGCAACAAGATAATCTGGAAGGGTCATTCCAGATGATCAACATCATCAACAAAGAAAATACCAAAGATCCAAGTATTATTTTCTTTATGAAATTAATTAAATTAATTATAAACATGATGTTCAATATCCTCTCTAAAGGTTTCAGGCCTCTTCTTTATTTATCTAAATTTTTATTCTATTCTGTGGAGACTGACATTCATTGTCATATTGATCCCAGAATAGTTATTGATCATGGTAAAAATCAAAGTTGGGTGTCGGCCCAACCATGCTTCTGCTGCGCCCAAAACCTACAAGTTCCTTAGTTACAACTTATGTGTACTTTATAAGAAACATGTATTCATTATTTTCAATACTAATAAACTACTTATCACATCATGATTATTCTTTTGCATGACATAGTATGTGGTAATGTCCTAAGAGTAGTTGTCACACTAAAATGTCATAATAGTTCTCTACTATGATGAGAACCTGAAATTACTATGACACTATTCTTGAATAAATTTTCTATAGTTGAATGATATCATTTTAGGGACACAAATGATATAATCTATTAGGGGTGGAGACTCGTAGGACTTTGAGACACCTTCTTATGGTGTATGTACTTGGTAATATCAAGTAGGATATTATGAGAACGAGGCCCACCAGTAAAAAATCCACATTTATATGTGTCATTAACTATTACTATTTATAGACATGTGTATTGGTACTTAGACTTTAATATTATTATTAATGAATGTTATGAGTCACGTACTTTGATGTATTGACAAAAACCGTGATGACAGATGTTCGCAATGAAGTAATATACATTGGATTCATCATGATTAATATTACATTAATGAATAATGCAAGAAAATATTTGTCCCTTTTGTTCTTTAATGGAAGTTGATATCTCAGGATCTTTGATGGAAATAATATAGTTTAAATAAATCCATACCCACAGTATTCTATAGGCAAGTTCAATTTCTAAAAATTCAAATAAATATACATTGTGCACATAGGTTGATGACACCAGTATGAATCCTTCTTTATTTAAGATATCGTGATAAAGAGATTATATTACACAGTAATCATTCGTATGAGGTATTATTTCATTGTGTCATTAACCTCTTTCTCTATGGGTGCCTTGGCATGTTGATAGACACTAACTTTGGACTTTAGGTCGCTCCGCCTAACACCACTGAGAAAGATTCCTAGAGGGTCACACACTAAGTGTATCCAGAATCTCAGTTAAATAATATATTATTATTTATTATTTAACAGGTTGAATAAATATTATTCTCACACATGGTTTAATAATTATTCATGTATGTTTGGTCGCATATAAATATTTATTTTCTATTTTAGTAAATATAATATTTATTTATTTATTGGTGAATAATGTAGTGATATTTATTTAATAAATAAATAGACATTATTCAAGGTCCAACAAATATTATGGAGGAACGACAGACCAAGACTTTAGGTTAGGTGAGAAATAATAAATTTTGAATATTATTTGATTAAATATTATTTAATTATAATTTGCAAGTTAAGTGCATGTCGAGAAATAATGATATTATAATTATTATTTTATATGGGGTTTCTCTAGGATTAAATAAATAATTAAGGGCACTTGTGCAATTATTTTATTTTAACCCTAGCGATATATAAGCCCAATTATGTTATTTTCTCAATAGAAAATTCATTTGTTTGGGTTTTGTACAACGGAATTGGAGAGTTCTCTCAAACTTAGAGAGATCCCTTCTCCAAGAATGCCCCCAAGAACGGAGAGAAATCCTCCTCCACTAGATCAAGGAGAATGCTTTGGAAGTGGTTCTTGAAGCGATCAAAGACAGACGATGCAAGTGCAAGGATCTACCATGTTTCACCCATATATTCCTTCGGCGGCAACTGGAGATTCTTGGAACACATGTGGATCACCGCTAGATGGAATTTGCACTTGATTCCTACAAAGCAATGACACATCAACATAGATCTGTTTCCTGATTCATCAATGAATAAAGAATTCCAAACAAGGTAATTTTTTAATTAATTAAATTAATTATAGATAATATGTGATGATCCTCCCTTTGGTTCCACAACAATTTCTATTTTCTGATTATTTGATTTAATTTCATTGACCATGATGTCCAACATTGTGTTAAATCTAAAATTAATCATCGATCATGGAAAAAGGTAGATTTGGGCACCGCCCATCGCATACTTCTACTGCGCTTGAAACTTACAAGTGGTATCAAAGCAGTCATATAATTATTTATAATTATTTATAGATCTTTAGTGATTTGCACATTTTAATTTAGTTTTTCAATTCAAGTTTGATCATTCTTTTAATCTAAATAGTGAGATCTGCTTCTTCCTCCATTTATTTTAGATCTAATCAAGATTATTGATTTTATGATTAAAATAAAATTGAGGAACTCATTTGGGGGTGCCAAGGTTTCTGGCCAGACAATACTATACTACACACCGTGTAACCAGAGTTACACACTATGTAGTCACATTCAATGTATCGGAATTGATTTGGAAATCAATTCAAGATTATAAATTGATTATTTCATTAATTAAACACTTAATGCACCACGTGTTAACCAGGATTTAATGGCTCATGTTCATCAGGACTACATGTTGTGTAGCCCACGTACACACCGTGTATTCCTTTTGAGTCACAGATGGGCCATGTATTCCATACACAACCTACCTGATTGGTGACCATGTAACTCAGAGTTCATTTAGTGTATGGACCATTGGACACGCCATGTACTCTAAATTTTCTGAGGCACGAATTACACGTTGAGTCCCTAGGCACGTGACTTGAATAAATAGTGAGAGGTGTACACACCGTGTAGATCGAATCAACACACCATGTACTTATACCAAGTTACACAACTTTAAAATATATTTATTTTACTATGTAAACCTTGAGACATGTACTTATGTGTGGTCATAAATATAGGGAACAACATTTGATAGGTTTTAATATACATAAAAATTTAAATGTTTAATTAATATTTGCGTAATGTTCAGATATGTATATCATGTATGAGTTGTATTACAGGTTGTTAATCTAAGTGCATTTAAGCATAAAACTTGACCGAAAAATCATATAATTTGTGTAATCATTTGTGAAGTACACATTGTGAAAGTACATGATAAGTCGTGTATGCCATATGTCAAAAGAGTAAAATGGTATACAAGTATAATACATGTTGGGCCGAATTGGATGGGTATTCACCATGTTGCCTCCAAGGTACATTTATGTACAAAGTTAATTTTAAACAAATTTATTTAATTTGTTTAAAATTACAATGTATGAGAATCTCAAGGAAATTTGGATGATAATTAACATAAAATTATTGATTAATTAAAGATAATAATTAATCGATTTGAGCATGATTTATCTTAAATAAGAACGATTAAGAATTTAATGCTAGTTTTATTAAATGCATAATCTGTTGCATGCATGTGGATGATCAAGAGTTAGACTAGACCTTTTTATGTGATTGGTTTCATTTAATTTATTATTAATTTAAATTATTGGTCTGTGTGCCTTCTCTCCTTTCACTATGTAGAGACTGCGTACCCATGGTTTGTTTTATGTAAACTCCTTTCTCCCTCTCATGCGTGTGAGTAAAAGGAATATATAATGAATGGAGCTCCCTAACTAGTGGAGGTGGTTCAAATTTGAAGTCAAGGTGAAACCAATCCCATGAGATACATAGCTGAACTGCTGGAAAGCTTTAACACAAACATTAATTGATTCAAGGTGTTTTTACCCTAGCTCAATAGTTAGTTTATCAACCACTAGATAAACTAACCACTAGTAAGATCTCATGATCATACAACTTTATTATTTTATTTATTTAATTTTTATGGTTATTTCATTATGGGTGTCTTCTCATGATCACATAATTAATGAATTAACAAGCATGCAAGATAAAACTAAAATAAACTCGCTTATGTGTAAATATTATCTAAAACTTGGTTAATAACTTAAGTAATGACACTTAATATTGACAATAATGTGATAAAGATAATAATTGTAAATTTATTCATAAAAGGATAAAATACCTCAATAAAATATTAAGTCGCTATAACCTTCCATTACTTCGGTTAAAAATGAACTATAGTTCAAAGTGCTTGACCATCCAAAGTTGAGGTGATTTGAATTATTAGGGAATTATAATATTAGGTTTTGGTTTGACTTAACTTAGTTGACATCAAGGGTTGACTTCCAAAGTAGGAATTTGTGTAAATGAGAGGAAAAGGTTGAGGAAATCCAATTAAGGATTTTAGGATTGGGGAGTCCAGTCAGTAGATCAAGGAACTATGAGTTAATGCAGTTGAAAATTGGAATGCCTACCTAAAACCATTCATGTTTCTTGACTAACCAAAGTTGGGGTAATAAGAAGGGGAATATGGATCCTTTCCACTTGAATATCCAAGAAATAAGATATTCCAAATCCAATGGTGAGGGCTATTGGGTTTCAATAAAATAGTGGGAGATTAATAAATATAATATTTATTTATTTATCTAAATTTTATCAGATAAAGTATTAAAATTATGCTCATCTTATTTTGTAGAAACAATAATAAAATGATATCAAATATATCATTGTGATCCATACTTTAGAAGGAAAACCTTCTCACCGACACAAATTTCTAAGAGTTGCAAAGACATCTATGTGTCATCCTTCACCATGAAAGGAAATTGTATATGCTGGAAGAACCTTTACCAGTTGCACCTAACAATGAGGCAAGTGGTGAAGATCTATCTATCTATGAGAAACATCTAAATGATGCTATAGATGTTCCGTGCTTCATGCTATCAGCCATGTCCAATTATATTTTGAAGAAACATGGGGATATATATGCCTATAACCCGATGTCTCACCTTCAGTATCTCTATCAAGAGAAGACAAGACAAGAGAGGTATGAGATCTACAATGCTTTGATCATAACTAAGCTTGGAGAGTTTGCGCCAGCTGGTCCTCATGTAGTCAAGGTTATCAGCTACATTGAATGCCTGGATATCTTAGGGATTACATTCCCAGACGAGTTGTGTACAGATCTCATACTTTCATCACTTACTAAGAACTTATCCAATTTTATTATCAATTATAATATGAGCAATAATGAGAAGATATTGTTGAAACTTCTTACTTTAATTCACCAAGAGGATAAGGACATAGGGAATGATAAACCCATGTTCCTTATAATGAATAAGAAAAGGAAGAACAAGGAAAAGGGGCCCATGACTTATAAAAAATACAAAGCTCCCAACCACTGTACTTCTAAGAAGAATAAAATCCAGAGGTGGGGCAAAGAAAAGGAGGTATTATGTTTTTCATGTGGCAAGCGAGGCCATTGGAAGAGGAATTGCAACCAAAAGCAAGGGGAAGCTAAAGGTTCATTCATTATTGAGTGAAATATTTCCATTTCTACACATTGGGTATTAGATAAAGCTTTTGGTGCTCACATCTGTATCCAAATGCAGGAACCAAGTAGATTCTGGAAGATTTCTAGAGGAGAGGTGGATCTACGAGCTACCAATGGTATGAGGCTGGCTACTCTAGCCATTGGTGACCGCCACCTTTCATTTCCAACAAGAATGATTTTTGTTTTAAGAGATTGTTATTATGTACCTACAGTTACTAAGAACATAATTTCTATGCCATGTTTAGATACAGATGATTTTATTTTGAAATTTAGAAATAAAATTCGTTTCTTTTATAAGGACAACATATGTTATGATATGAAACATTTAAATAACGATATTTATCTATTAAATTATGAAAACCAAGTGTTGGAAATTGATAAAAAATCATGTTCACATGACTTATATAACACCCAGCTACAACATCACCATCTTGGTCATGTAAACGAGAAGCGTTTAACAAAGCTCTATCAAGATGGTTATTTAGACTCTTTTGAGCTAAAACCACTTGATAGATGTCATGATTGTTTATAAGGAAAAATGACAAAACCTCCATTCAGTGGAAAGGGTTAAAGTGCCAAAAAAATTCTAGGATTGGTACACACTGATGTGTGTAGACCATTTCCAGTAGAAGATAGAGGTGGATATTCTTACTTCATAACTTTTACTAAACACTTGATTAGATATGGATATATCTACTTGATGAGGTATAAGTCCGAGTCTTTTGAGAAATTAAATGAATTCAATAATGAAGTAGAGAATCATCTTGGTAATAAGATAAAGAAGATTCAATTAGATCGAGGTGGTGAATATCTTAACCAAGAGTTCATCGACTTTCTCCAGGAGTTTGGGATTCTATCTCAACTCACTCCACCTTATACACCATAGTGGATTAGTGTTAATGAAATGAGTAACCATACCTTGTTGGACATGGTAAGGATGATGATGAGTCATGAAAATATTCTATTATCCTTTTGGAGATATGCATTACAAATAGATGCATACATATTAAACTGAGTACCAACTAAAGCGAAAAATGTAATTCCCTTCGGGTTATAGAGTGAAAAGAAACACATTTTGTTACATACACATTTATGGGATTGTGAGGCGATTGTTAAGGCCTTATCAGGCAATAAACTATCACCCTAAGGCACAAAGTGTATCTTTATAGGGTATTATAAGGAAACAAAGGGACACTACCTATACAACCCCTCGGAAAAGAAAGTGACTATCACCAGACAAGCCGCATTTATTGAGAGAAATAACATCCTCAAAAAGGATAGTGAGAGAAAGATTGAATTTGATGAATTTGATGCTCAAGATACACAAGAGTTGGTATAGGAATATATTCTATAGGTCCTCATGGAAAAATTAGTTCCTGAAACACAAGTATTGTGTATGAGTGTAAGAGAGGTAAGGGAAACAAAGAGATATGGTTTTCTAGTCATAGAAGATGGTGATTCATTATTGGTTGACAATGATGAACCTCTCTCCTACAAGTAGGTAGAAGAGAGCTCATAATATGCAAGATGGAAAGAAGCCATGAATTATGAAGTAGATTCCATGTATGAGAACCAAGTTTGGGTTCTGGTTGATGCACTAGTTGATGTAAATCCCATTGGATGCAAATGGGTATTAAAGAGGAAAATTGACATGGAAGGTAAAGTAAATACCTATAAAGAAAGGCTAGTGGATAAAGGGTTTAAACAGATTCAAGGAATTGACTATGATGAATTTTTTTTCACCAATTACCATGTTTAAATCCATTATAATTATACTTGCTATAGCCGCTTACCATGACTATAATATTTGGAATATGGATGTCAAAAATACATTACTTAATGGGAAACTTTAGGAAGATGTCTATATGATAAAACAAGAAGGCTTTGTGACTCTAGGTGATTTCAAATGAATTTTAAAGTTTCAAAGATCCATTTATGGATCAAAGCAAGCATCCAGGTCATGGAACATTTGATTTGATGAATCCATCAAAAAATTCGGTTTTATAAATAATGGATGTAATCCATGTGTTTAACGAGGTTTAGTGGGAATGCGGTCTTTATCCTAGTAGTATATGTTGATTACATATTACTTATTAGAAATGACATGCCAATCTTACAGTCAGTTAAAGACTGGTTAAAGAAGTGTTTCTCCATGAAGGGATTAGGTAAAATAGCCTATATTCTAGGGATCAAGATCATTCTTGATAGATCCAAGAGGCTTCTTGGACTAAGTCAAAGTACATATGTTTACCAGATACTAAATCGATTTAGTATGGAACAATCCAAGGGTGGATTGGTTCTAGTGTCACATGGTTTACATATTTCTAAGAAAATTTTTCCTCAGACACAACATGATAAAGAGAGAATGAGTAATATCACATACGCTTTAGTGATAGGATCAATCATGTATGCCATGTAATGTACTAGGCTTGATGTTTCCTATGCACTGATTATGGTAGGCAGATATCAAGTAGATCTAGGAGAATAGCATTGGACTGTTGTTAAGGCTATCCTTAAGTATCTAAGAAGAACTAAGGATATGTTCCTAGTGTATGGAGAACATGAGGAGATGGTCATTAGAGGTTATACTAATGCTAGTTTTTAGACAGATCATAATGATCTGAAGTCACAATCAAGATATGTTTTTTGTCTCAATGGAGGAGTTATGAGCTTGAAGAGTTAAAAGTAACCAGTTGTCACTGATTCTATAGTGAAGTCTGAGTATATAGTGGATTATTATGTATCCAAGGAAGTCATTTGGATTTAGAACTTTGTACAGGAGCTTGATTTGGTACCTATAAGTAAATACCCCGTCACATTTTATTGTGATAATATTTAGTGGTGGCTCTTGCAAAAGTGCCACGGTCACACTAGTAGACAAAGAATATACTTTGGAAGTAACACCTCTTTAGGGATTTATATCAGAGGGGTGACAATGTAGTAATTAGAGTACCCATGGAAGAGAATGTGGTGGACCCCTTGAACAAAGGCTTATCTTATTATAAGCATGAGTATCATGTGAGAGCTAGTGGATTTAAGTTTGTTAACAATTATCTATAGTGAAAGTGGGAATCTGTTGTAGTTGGTTCCCTAGAACCAACATCAGTGTACTTTATGATAAACATGTATTCATTGTTTTTAATATTAATAAAATACTTATCACATCATGATTTTTTCTTTGATGTGACATAGTATGTGATAATGTCCTAAGAGTAGCTGTCGCACTAAAAGTCCATAGTAGTTCCCCACTACGATGAGAATCTGAAAGTACTAAGAAAATATTCTTGAATAAATGTTTTATAGCCAAATGATATCATTTTAGGGACACAAATGATATAGGATATTAGGGGTGGAGACTCATAGAACTTTGAGGCACCCTATCTTGGTGTATGACCTTGGTAATATCTAGTAGTATATTATAAGAACAAGACTCGCAAGTAGGAAATCCATATTTATATGTGTCCTTGGATATTCCTATGTGCGGATATGTGTATTGGTCCTTAGACTTTATTATTATTGTTAATGATTATTATGAGTCACATACTTTTATGTATTGACGAAAACCATGATGACAGATGTTCGCGGTGAAGTAGGATACGTTGGGTGCATCACGATTAATATTTCATTAGTGAATAATGAGAGAAAGGATTTGTCCCTTATATTCTTTAATGGAAGTTTATATCTTAGTCCCTTTGATGGAAATGATATATCTTAAATAAATCCATGACCATGGTGTTTTATAGGCAAGTTATATTCCTAGAAATTCAAAGAAAGAGACATCGAGCACATAGGTTGATGGCACTAGCATGCAACCTGCTTGATTTGAGATATCGTGATAAAGGGATTATATTATACAACAAGAGTTCTTATGAGGTATTATATCATTGTGGCATAAACCTTTTTCTATATGGGTGCCTTGACATGTTTTTAGATACTAACCTTGGACTTTAGGCCGCTCTACCTAATGCCACTAAGAAATAGGCCTAGTGGGTCACACACTAAGTGTTTCTAGAATCTCAGTTAAATAATATTTTATTAATTATTATTTAATAGGTTGAATAAATATTATTCCCATATGTGGTTTAATAATTATTCATGTATGCTTGGTTACATATAAATATTTATTTTTTATTTTAGTAAATATAATATTTATTTATTTATTGGCGAATAATGCAATGATATTTATTTAATAAATAAATAGACATTATTCAAGGTTTGATAAATATTATAGAGGAATTGCGGACCGAGATTTTAGGTCTAGTGAGAAATAATAAATATTGAATATTATTTGATTAAATATTATTTAATTATAATTCACAAGTTAAGCGCATGTCGAGAAATAATGATATTATTATTATTATATTTGACATGAGGTTTCTCTAGGATTAAATAAATAATTAAGGTCACTTGTGTAATTATTTTATTTTAACCCTCGTGATATATAAATCCAGTTATGTTATTTTCTCAATAGATAATTCATTTGTTTTGGTTGTGCATAATGGAATTATAGAATTCTCTCAAGCATAGAGAGCTCCCTTCTCCAAGAACGCTCCCAAGAACGGAGAGCAATCCTCCTCTACTAAATGAAGGAGAACGCTTTGGAACTAGTTCTCAAAGTGATCAAAGGAGAATGACATAAGTGTAAGGATCTACTATGCTAGCACCCGGAGATTCCTTCAGTGAAGTCTGGAGATTCTTAGAACACGTGTGGATCACCGCTAGAGGGAATATATAGTTGATTCATACAAAGAAAAGACACATCAATGAAGATCTATTTCCTGATTCATAAATGAAGAAAGAATTCCAATATAGGTAATTATTTAATTAATTAAATTAATTATAAATAATATGTGATGATCCTCCTTGTTTTAGGATAATTTCTATTGTCTAATTATTTGATTTAATTCCATTGATCACAAAATTAAAAATTGTGTTAAATCTTGGATTAATCATCGATCATGGAAAAAAGAAGAGTTGGGAATCACCCATCACACGCTTTCACTATTCCCATAACCTACACATATGCACATTTACATGTATATCCTTTAGGGATAAATAAAATGTGCATTTATATTTAATCATTATAGGATAAATAAATTATTCCTCAAATTATCATGTATGAAATATACCACTCTTAGAAGAAAGATATTTAATTTTTCATTAAGGATAAAATCATTCCAAAACTTAATATTTCATCTTTATGATGATTAATTTGAAATATAATGACATTCCATGTTATTTCATGATCAAATAAGTCATTGATTTCATAAAACTCTTTGAGAGTTTAGATGTTTTTCAAAACATATTAATAATATGATGAATATAATAATTCATAAAAACCATGGGATGATAAATTCTATTTTATATTCTTCCTTATCTTAATATGGATACATAAAAAACATCGCATTCAGTTCACCCCATAATTTATCAAATAATTGAAACTTTCATAATTTTGAATATCCTTCAAGCATTTCAAACCCGTTGAAGATTCATATATAGATGTTGTAATCAATAAACAGTGACAACATCAATTGGAAATAATCCAAACACATATAAATATCCAAATATGCATGGAATTATATTTCTTATAATAAGATCACCAGTTATCAATAGTCATGGTAGTTTGGATAATCAATCCAAAACTTTATATGTTAACTATATCATAAGTTACTTTAATATTTTTGGCCAATTATTGTGATGTAAACATCTGTCAAAATCCATTATCATTGGAGAGTTTTGAAATAATTTAAAAATCCAAGTATATTATAAAAAAATTGAATGCAATCTTATTATTTTTCTAGTACCAGTGTCACTTTAGGGAAAATATCTAAAAAGATATAATGTAGTTGATATATTCATTTTACTCTTCAAGGAAAAATATATTTATTTCTTTATAAGAATGATGAAAAATGATTTTATATAATCAGTTCAACCACAATTTTGGTGTGTATAATTAGACTATATTTATTTTTAACACTTTACATTCATGTAAGTGTTGTGTGCATCTTATCAATGGGTTTTCATGACCATTTTGTGTATAGTATGTGATGCTTGATATTTATTTTAATTAACATGAATAGTAATAAATATATACTCACCAGCAGCTAAAAAAACATGTGACCATTTAGTAAACGCATCTTTCATATAGTATTTAAATGGATCACATGGTAGGTGGGAACGCCCACATATACTTCATAATTTTTTCTTCATAAATATATGGGAAATTCATTTCAAATATAGCTAATAATGATAAAAACAATTTACCTCAATAATAGGTACCTCAATAATCAACAACTTATGGTAAATTATTGTATAGGGGAATTAATAATAACTTAATTAGAATGAATTAACTGATAACTTAGTATACATAAAACTATTAAATAAATTCATCATTCTCCCCCTGATGGATGTCTACTATGTTATAAACAAATTGATGCACACTGTCACATCCCGACCCTATCGGTATTATGACATCCCGCCTTTTTATAACATAACTTTTCATTACATTTTACAAAACTGAGGATCTTTAAGGTTTAGTGTCTTGGAAACCAGGAACTTAAAAAATGAAAACATAAAACATCCTTCTTAAACACTTGAAAGGATTCTCCTTATGTTCATACTAGGTTCATTACTGCATCTCATAACCTGAGGACATACATCAAAAGAAAGGGTGAGCAGAAGGCCCAGTAAGGGAAACAAGGGGAAACATTTAACATGTGAAATTGAGATACATCAACAATGTCATGAAAAAGAACTTTAAGGCATGAGAAAGAAATCATGTGGCATATCATAATAAAAATAAAATATTTAATAACTTGAATATGTGGCTACAAAATTTAATATTGACAATCATTTCCGTTTCACCAAGGTCCATCTCCAAGGTGTCATTAAAAATTACCAAGGTTATTCACCAAGGCATTGTTAAAAAATGGTCATCTCTAGAGATTAAGTCTTTACCCAATGCATTGGGGCGATATCAAGGAGCACCCTTAAATTTTCCTTTATTATCATGTGAACCACATATATCATCATCAAACATTTCATAAAAAACCCATATAGTATAAAAGAAATGGGTTTCCTTTCATAATTATAACGTTTTAAAAACTGCTTTAAACACATGATCTTTATGTCACTTTAAACCCACAGAAAGGGAAAGAGGGTCTCATGTATGTAAATCCCAGAATTTAAAATAGAACATTTTGGTATATATGTGAATACACCTATATAATAGAGATATTTGATTATTCACTTAATAAAATAAAATAACTTTAGAAAAATAGAGAGACATTTTGAGATAGAAATTCTGCAGCATAACGACTATGTTTCGGGGTTTTAGAAAACATTGAAAAGAGAGGGGACATGGGTAAAACATTCATAAATTACCCATAAAACAGTATAGGGATAGAATATAAAGGATATATGAAAATGGTAATGAAATTTTAAGGACATAAAATTTGAAATGAAAAACATGGAAGGAATACAAAAATAAGATTTCTCTTATGAAAATTCGGCAGCCTAACGGTGTTACTTAAAACTTCAAAAAAATGAATTGATGAGGTCAAATAGGGTATCTAATCATATGAAAATAAAATATAAGTATGATAGATATGGATATAATACCACAACATAATAAAAAGGAACATGGAATACTTGAAATGAAAATAGATCTTGAAAACGAGAAGGGTGAAAGAATCCCTTAAAAATTCAGCAGCCTAACGCCGCCACTTAAAACTTCAAAATACTGAATTGAAGAGATAAAATAGGGTCTCTCATCATATGAACATAAAATATCAGTATGATAGATATAGAGATCATACCCCAACATAATAAAAAGGAACTTGAAATACTTGACATGAAAATAGATCTTGAAAATGAGAAGGGTGAAAGAATCCCTTAAAAATTTGGCAGCCTAACGGCGCCACTTAAAATTTCAAAATACTGAATTGAAGAGATCAAATAGGGTCTATCATAATATTAAAATAAAAGATCAGTATGATAGATATAGAGATTATACCCCAAAATAATAAAAAGGAACTTGAAAGACTTGACATGAAAATAGATCTTGAAAACGAGAAGGGTGAAAGAATCCCTTAAAAATTCGGCAGCCTAACGACGTCACTTAAACTTTCTTAAAACGAATTGATGAGAGAAAGAGGGGGTCTATCATCATATGAAAATGAAAAGGGTAGTAAGAGGAATATAAAATAACATCCCCCAACATAATAGCATGGAGCATAAAATAAAGGACATAAAAGAGATTACTTGAAAAGAAAGAGAGAGGTAGGATCCCTTACCTTAAACGTAACTCTTAAAACTCGAAGGTTGGGACCTTGAGGGATTGGGGGCACCTTGGGAGGACTCCTTGGGAGGTAATGAGACTAGAGATTTATTGGGAGAGAGTTGGGAGTGAAAACTAAAAGAGGAAAGGGTGGGTATTTATAGGGAATGTGAGGGGACAAGGCATTAATGGCCAAGGGACACCTCACAAGTGGTTTTCTCAAAACCATGGGCTCTCCCATGCTATTTCCCATAGAGTTAGGCCACATGGGTCCCCCAAACAATAATTCATCACCTTTGGTCGGAAAACCCTTAAAATATCTCATGAAATCATCATGACACAGTTATGATGTCATTAAACATACCGAAACCCTAAAATTGTATTTTTACTATTCACTGAAAATTCAACTTTCTCAGAAAAATCCCAAAATTTCACCTTAACCAAATATCAATGCTCTGATTTCAAAAATGAACTCCATTTTATAAAAATAATTTTCTAAATATTTTTAATTTAATTTTTAAATAAATACACTATTCACTGAAAATTCATTTTTTTTTCAGAAAAATCCCCAAAAATTACCTTAACATAATATCGATGCTCTAAGTTCAAAAATAAAGTCCATTTTATAAAAATAATTTTCTAAATATTTTTAATTTAATTTTTAATTAAAAAACACTATTCACCCGAAAAAACTAATACTTGAATAATAATTTATGAAACCATTATTTAACCATTTTATTGAATCACATTACTTAATCAAGGTGCCTAGATTATATTAATACTTTCTTTAAGTAAGATTACTAATACATTTGGTCACATTACTAATCCTAAGAATAAAATCACTATTCATAATTTACTATTCATCAAAAACTAAGTTGATCTTATTAGATTCTAAATTTCATACTGAACATAATTGTAGAAGACCATTTTTTGAAAATCATTACACATTTTTAATTATTTAAGGTTTATATAAATATTTTTAAAATATCATTTTTTTAAAATTCATCAAAAATATGCATACTATATTTATCCAGACATTTGAAAATTCAAAAACTTCACCATAAGAAGAGAACACAATTTTATTTATAAAAAAGGATTACACAAGGAAGTTATGGTCTCGTTACATATCCCCTTATAACACCAGCATAGGACCTAAGAGTAAGGTGTGCTAGGGTGATAGAATCTTGGGGTGGCTCGGCCAACATTGCACGAGTAGTAATTTCTATCAGTTTGAACTTCTCACGAAGGCGATTCCGTTCTAGCTTCACACGATGAAGTTCGGCTTGGGTTTGGTCTAGAGTAAAGCCCAGTGGTGCTACCTCCTTCCCAAGTTCCATTAGATGGGCTACGATTGGCCCGAGACTATTGGATGAGTCCATCAAATCTTCTTTCTATATTAATTAACCAAGATCACTTGTTTTTAGAGACAGTAATCGAAACGTTTAGTTTCCAGCGGTCATATTGACCAACGATCATATAACAGTCAAAACCCAACGGTCTCATTTTAATTATACTCATGTTATCAAATGAAACAGTTTTTTGAGTATAAAAATAAAATAACACACAAGGAAATAAGATTTATTCAAAATTTCGGGTCGTTACAATCTTCCCCCCTTAAGAAATTGCGTCCTCGCAATTTTTAAAATTGGGTTTTGAAATTTTATTGAAAGTCCCACATCAGAAAAGGAGTCAGTAAAACTATTACTTTAAAAGAAAGAAAGATAAGTACAAAGGTCACCCGAGTTAACCCATACTAGGATTCCATGTAGGAAAACATGGACATGGAGGAGAAAAAAAGGGTCACGTTCTAAGGGAGAGTGATAGAAAACATGATTAGGAGAAAGTTAACAATAAGAAAATCACAAACTTATGATGGGTTAAACGGTATTTGATTTCCCAGTAGGAAACGTTAACATAAAATGTTTTTGTTTTACGTTCCTTTTCATAGTTTTGAGGAATTCATTTACTACATAGAATAAAACATAGGGAAATATACCTACCTTCAAGTAGAGTTTCATCCTTTAATAATTTTCTACTGAAACTAATCCTTTCTCCTAATGATGAGCATTCAAAACTACTTGGTCTCATCAAAGCACAAGAATCATCTTCTTGAGAGTCACGTAATCCACAAAAGATTAACTATTAATTTCTTCTATCTTTAAACATTATCCCAAAAACAGAAAGGGTAAGATAAAACAACTCTTCAAAAAGAAAGAATCCCATAGGAAGGGAAACTAATTTTAAATCTTCAAAGTTCCATGGTACTACCCAAAGTTCATAATAGACCATTCCATAAATAAATGTCCTTAAAATTTCTCAAAATAAACCAAACTAATATTGAAACCCAAATACAAGAAGGATTTGATAACATAGTCTTCCAAAATAAACTTCATCATTCATCTCCAAACAACATCAACCACTCCTAACATCTTATAAAAAAAGTAGCTAACCTAAACATATTTTCCCCAAGATAGGTTAATCATTTCCATAAGTAACCTAAATTACTCTAAGTCCACCTTAAATTCATCAATTCTTCAAAATATAAGTCAACCTTTACTCCTCAAAGAAAATACCATAGTAATCTATTTACCTCGATCAAATAGGGGTCCCAGAATAGTGAATGTCTTCCAAAATAATAATAATCTTTTAATCCCCTAATCATCTCTGTCATATTAATAAGGCAATCATCACATTTCCTATCACATTGGTTGTTGGGACATGTTCTTCCATTTCCCGGCATTAACTTAGAAAAGAAAGTACAATTAGGGGCTTAAATACTTAGCCAATAATCAAGAAAAGGAACTTAATGCATATAAGGATAACTTGTAGAAGAAAAGTATACCCTAACTTGTGATCCCCTAGGTTACAAACTAGGTTATCCATGATCATATATTCTTATTTTAATCTTTATTTTATTTTATCTTTGTTCCTTTAATAATGGTTCATACTAAGCTTATGAATTTACCAAAGCATATCCCCTGGGAGTGTCGTAACCAAGAGTGCAGCAAGGCCCGTTGTCGTGTACCAGTTACAGTTAGAGTCTAGCTCAAAGCGGTGTTTTCGGGTTTTACCCCTATGTACATCTGTGCCAGAGCCACCTCTACCTGCTCGTATCCAGTCAGGGATGTATTTTATTGGCAACCCCTTACTCAATACTCACCAAAATACCAAAAAGATTTCCTATATTTAAACTTTTCTATAGGATTATTCCTAAAGTTTTCATATCCCAATTTCCACAAATAACTAAACCATCCTTTGATACCAACCATGACATCCCACCTTTTTATAACATAACTTTTCATTACATTTTACAAAACTGAGGATCTTTAAGGTTTAGTGTCTTGGAAACCAGGAACTTAAAACATGAAAACATAAAAAATCCTTCTTAAACAATTGAAAGGATTCTCCTTATGTTCATCCTAGGTTCATTACTACATCTCATAACCTGGGGACATACATCAAAAGAAAGGGTGAGCAGAAGGCCTAGTAAGGGAAACAAGGGGAAACATTTAACATGTGAACTTGAGATACATCAACAATGTCATGAAAAATAACTTTAAGGCATGGGAAAGAAATCATGAGGCATATCATAATAAAAATAACATATTTCATAACTTGAAGATGTGGCTACAACATTTAATATTGAAAATCATTTTCGTTTCACCAAGGTCCATCCCCAAGGTTTCATTAAAAATTACCAAGGTTATTCACCAAGGCGTCGTTAAAAAATGGTCATCTCTAGAGATTAAGTCTTTACCCAGTGCATTGGAGTGCTATCAGGGCGCACCCTTAAATTTGCATTTATTATCATGTGAGCCAAATATATCATCATAAAACATTTCATAAACAACCCATATAGCATAAAAGAAATTGTTTTCCTTTCATAATCATAATGTTTTAAAAACTGCTTTAAAGACATGATCTTTATGTCACTTTAAACCCATGGAAAGGGAAAGCGGGTCTCATGTATGTAAATCCCAGAATTTAAAATAAATTTTTATGTTATATATTTGAATACCCCTATAGAAGAGAGATCTTTGAGTATTCACTTAATAAAATAAAAGAACTTTAGAAAAAGAGAGATACATTTTGAGACGGAAATTCTGCAGCATAACGGCTATGTTTTCGGGTTTTAGAAAACATTGAAAAGTGAGGGGACATGGGTCAAACATTCATAAATGACCCATAAAACAGTATAGGGACAGAATATAAAGGATATATGAACATGGTAATGAAATTTTAATGACATACCATTTGAAATGAAAAACATGGAAGGAATACAAAAATAATATTTCTCTTATGAAAATTCGGCAGCCTAACGACGTTACTTAAAACTTCAAAAAAATGAATTGATGAGGTCAAATAGGGTCTCTAATCATATGAACATAAAATGTTAGTATGATAGATATAGAGATCATACCCAAACACAATAAAAATTAACATGAAATACTTGACATGAAAATAGATCTTGAAAACGAGAAGGGTGAAAGAATCCCTTAAAAATTCGGCAGCCTAACCGCGCCACTTAAAACTTCAAAATACTGAATTGAAGAGATCAAATAGGGTCTCTCATCATATGAACATAAAAGATCAGTATGAGAGATATAGAGATCATACCCCAACATAATAAAAAGGAACTTTAAATACTTGACATGAAAATAGATCTTGAAAACGAGAAGGGTGAAAGAATCCCTTAAAAATTCGGCAGCCTAACGATGTCACTTAAAACTTCAAAATACTGAATTGAAGAGATCAAATAGGGTATCTAATCATATGAACATAAAAGATCAGTATGATAGATATAGAGATCATACCACAACATAATAAAAAGTAACTTGAAAGACTTGACATGAAAATAGATCTTGAAAACGAGAAGGGTGAAAGAATCCCTTAAAAATTCGGCAGCCTAACGACGTCACTTAAACTTTCTTAAAACGAATTGATGAGAGAAAGAGGGGGTCTCCCATAATATGAAAATGAAAAGGGCAGTAAGAGGAATATAAAAGAACATCCTACAACATAAGATCATGGAGCATAAAAGAAATGACATAAAAGAGATTACTTGAAAAGAAAGAGAGAGGTAGGATCCCTTACCTTAAACATAACTCTTAAAACTCGAAGGTTGGGACCTTGAGGGCTTGGGGGCGCCTTGGGAGGACTCCTTGGGAGGTAATGAGACCATAGATTCGTTGGGGGAGAGTTGTGAGTTAAAACTAAAGGAGTAAAGGGTGGGTATTAATAGGGAATGTGAGGGGACAAAGCATTAATGGCCAAGGGACACCTCACAAGTGGTTTTCTCAAAACCACGGGCTCTCCCATGGTATTTCCCATGAAGTTAGGCCACATGGGTCCCCCCACACAATAATTCATCACCTTTGGTCGGCTAACCCTTAAAATATCTCATGACATCATCATAACACAGTTATGATGTCATTAAACATACCGAAACCCTAAAACTGTATTTTTACTATTCACTGAAAATTCAACCTTCTCAGAAAAATCCCAAAATTTTAACTTAACCAAATATCAATGATCTGATTTCAAAAATGAACTCCATTTTATAAAAATAATTTTATAATATTTTTAATTTAATTTTTAAATAAATACACTATTTAACGAAAATTCATTTTTTTCAGAAAAATCCCCAAAAATTACCTTAACATAATATCGATGCTCTGAGTTCAAAAATAAATTTCATTTTATAAAAATAATTTTCTAAATATTTTTAATTTAATTTTTAATTAAAAAACACTATTCACCAGAAAAAACTAATACTTGACTAATAATTTATGAAACCATTATTTAACCATTTTATTGAATCACATTACTTAATCAAGGTGCCTAGATTATATTAATACTTTCTTTAAGTGAGACTACTAATCCATTTGGTCACATTACTAATCCTAAGCATAAAATCACTATTCACAATTTACTATTCATCAAAAACTAAGTTGATCTTATTAGATTCTAAATTTCATACTGAACATAACTGTAGAAAACTATTTTTTGAAAATCATTACACATTTTTAATTATTTAAGGTTTACATAAACATTTTTAAAATATCATTTTTCTAAAATTCATAAAAAATATGCATACTATATTTATCCAGACATTTGAAAATTCACAAACTTCACCATAAGAAGAGAACACAATTTTATTTATAACAAAGGATTACACAAGGCAGTTATCGTCTTGTTACATAGACCCTTATAACACCAGCATAGGACCTAAGACTAAGGTGTGCTAGGGTGATAGAATCTTGGGGTGGCTCGGCCAACATTGCATGAGTAGTAATTTATATCAGTTTGAACTTCTCGTGAAGGAGATTCTGTTCTAGCTTGACACGATGAAGTTCGACTTGGTTTTGGTCCAGAGCAAAGCCCAGTGGTGCTACCTCCTTCCCAAGTTCCGTTATATGGGCTTAGATTGGCCCGAGACTACTGGATGATGCCATCAAATCTTCTTTCTATATTAATTAACCAAGATCACTTGTATTTAGAGACAGTAATCGAAACGTTTAGTTTCCAGCGGTCATATTGACCAACAATCATATAACAGTCAAAACCCAACGGTCTCATTTTAATTATACTCATGTTATCAAATGAAACAGTTTTGTTGAGTATAAAAATAAAATAACACACAAAATTAGGAAACAAGATTTATTCAAAATTTCGGGTCGTTACAGGTATCGAGCCGTGACTACCCCAAGCCCACCTCCATAGGCCAGGGGTTAGCAACAAGCGCCGAAGGCATAACAATCTTGGATATGACTTTTTCTAAGTACCTGTACACACAAACACACACAACCCACGCAAATAAAAAGTGCAGAGTAAAAAGAAACCAAAGTATGTACTACAAAATCCCAACCAAAACATGCATCTACCTATAAAGTAGAGCATGTAAAGTGCTAAAAAGTAGACCGAAAAAAGGAAAAACACGTTCCCAACTAGAAAAGTGCCACAACTCGACAACAAATAAAAAAAATTAAGCAACTGGTGAGCCT
This sequence comes from Viscum album, assembly GCA_963277665.1. NCBI lineage: Eukaryota > Viridiplantae > Streptophyta > Magnoliopsida > Santalales > Viscaceae > Viscum > Viscum album. The sequence goes on along the minus strand of OY728147.1, from coordinate 108,746,672 downwards.
CACACCTGAAGGTCCTACTATGACAACTGAACGTTGCCTAAGCTCCTGCGTCCTCTACGCTCCTCCGTAGTCTCAATCAACCTGTCCGTCGTCTGCAAGGGCACAACAAGTGCAGGAAAAGCCCAAGAAGGTGTGAGTATAAAGATACTTAGTAGGATGCCCCGAAAGCTCGAGGGAGCAACAAAGGAGGTACCAAAATAGTGAGCAGTAGACAGAACAAGGAATAGTGAAAGAGTATAGTAAATAGAGTGTAAATCAACCCAAAAAAATAAAGGAAGTAGACTCGTCCAACCAAGAGAAGCTAGACATGGAAAGCATGTGGCATACCCCACGTTTCTTCGCCCCTCCTAGAAGGAGAGTAACTGAACCCAAGGAGTGGGAAAAAAAGTAAGGTGTATATATATATGCTCAATAAGAAGCCCGAATGAGTGCGTAAGGGGATCTTCTATCTCCAAGATCAGCCCAAGAAAAGTCACCAATAGTTATAAGAATATCCATCACTGATGACCAAAAGTCCCGCATGCCAAAGCTGTTTCATCACTGAACCTTACAACCAAGAGTATCTCTCCAATAATCACGGAGAAACTTCCCCGAATATCCTCATAGAAAGGGATGAGTCTGAAAGAAGTCATTGGGTAACCCACTGCCCAACCCAACTGGAGGGTAAACCCTAAAAGGTCGTCGAGTGACCCACTACCCAGCCCTGTTGGAGGGTAAACCCTAAAAGGTCGTCGGGTGACCCACTGCTAGAGGGTAAACCCTAAAAGGTTATTGGGTGACCCACTGCCCAGCCCTTCTAGAGGGTAAACCCTAAAAGGTCATCGGGTAACCCACTGCCTAGCCCTACTAGAGGGTAAACCCTAAAGTCAATGGGTAACCTACTGCCCATCACCACTGGAGGGTAAACCCTAAGGTCAATGGGTAACCCACTGCCCAGCCTTTCTGGGGGGTAAAACCTGATATGCCAGTGGGTAACCTACTGCCCAGCCCCACTAGAGGGTAAACCCATAACTGGTCCGATAACTCCGCACTGCCCGTGCCATCACTGGGTGTCACTAACATCGCTATCGTGCATTGGTTCGGAGTGCGTCAAAGGAACCTACGACAAATTCCCTTTCATGTTTCCATATTTAATGATATCTTGAAAGAGGATTCACATGCCCAAACAGATTACACCGTTGTAATCCTCGTGAAAAAACATGCGAGATATACTACTTACTCACTGGAAACAGACTCCCAACAAAAAATTTATTCAACACCGCTTTATGCCCATATGAAGTCTCATGGGGCCCACACATCGGTCCCGAGAGAGGTCGGGCGAATAGTACCATCGCGATGCTCTTGGAAAAACACGCCAAAATGACTACTCATTTGTCCCGAATGGACGTATGATGAAAAAGTCACAAAACGCTGCTCATAGCTTAAAAGACGGCCCATGGGGTCCACATCTCAACTCCAGCTTCAACACCTGAAACCACCCTAGAAAACTTCGTCTCAACCCCAGGGTCACAATGCTGCTGACAATGCCTTAAATGGACTCCAGATGTGTTCGCGCCATCCGAAAGAAGAATCCCAGCGAGGTACTTAACGTGTGTGTTGCGCCACCGAGTCCCCGTCTTGGGAACTAAAAATCTCTGAGACCATCTCAAAATCTCTATCTCAAGCCAAGGATTGCACTGCCATAGACGGCGCGCAAAACGGACACCCGTAGTGGAAGTTACGGGTGTCCGAAGACATGGGGGCTAACCCCTTTGGGCTAGACTAGCTTGGTCCAGCCGGTCCACCAAGCCTGGGTCGGCCCGGCCCGCAGCACTGGCCCCCGACCCTCCTGCACGGCCCGGATGCTGACCCGCGGTCCACCCGGCTGACCGGCACTCGTGGCCGGTCGCTGTCCCGCGCGGAGACCCGCCTTTGGCGGGTCTCGGTCTCCCGTGTGGGGTCGCGCGCCGCGACCCTCGTCGCGCCCCACACCGATGACCTGGGAGCCCACCGCCGCTGCCTGGGACTACCACCGCCATCTGGGACCGCTGCCGCCACCACCTGGGAGCCCGCCGGGAAAACCGAGTTTGGCCGGAAAACTTCCCGGGGCCACCCTGGGACTCAGATTTTTGACCCGAGAAGAGCATTAGAAATCTTAGATCAAATCCTACGCAACTATGGTCTTCACTCGATGATTGGACAACATTTCAACGCAACAAATTTAATTCAAGGAAGATACGGAAATTAAAAACAAAAATGCAAACTCCTACTTCGCTGGGCGTAGCCCGTAGCTTCACGAATGGTCCGCCGGGAACGCCACCGCCTTGCCGGAGAGGAGGGGAAGCTTAAAGCTTGTTGAGAGGGATTCTGCCAGGGAGAAGCAAGGGGGAAGAAGGAGGAGGGGTGGGAGAAGTGTTTAAGTAGAGAAACTCAAACATCCACCAGAAGGCTCCGTACCTGAACTTTTGGCGGGGTCGGGGTTAAGCCACCTCTAGGGTAAAATCCATGTTATGAGCATAACGACAGTCTAGGAATTTTAATTCAAGCCTCCGTTCAAAAGTTGTAAAGTTCACGCCTGAGGCCACTAAATTATGAAAATGCCCCTAGTGGCCTTTTCCATAGAATGGCCATGCCTGCGAAAGTTACACCCCTCCCAGGGTAAACAACACGTTCCAAACTCAATGGTGCCCTCAGTTTTCCCATCTGACCAACCGTTTAGGATTTATTTTGTTTATTTGGCGTGTCCAAGTGTGAACTCACTTAAAATTTAATTTTGGCCACACCGGAGCTCGAAATCACACGCCGTTTGAACGGCCTGCTCTGGAATAACATCAAAAAAATTTCAAATTCTTACACGCTCAAAACCCAGGTTTTTACATCATTCCCTCCTTCAAGTTTTTCATCCCCGAAAAACAAAACTACAAAAAAAACCGGGATACTGAGCCCGCATATGGCTCTCCCGTTCCTAGGTTCTCTCCTGCACCCTCCCGTGCTACCACAACACACGAACCAAAGGAATGGTCCATCCATGCAGTGTCCGCTCCTGCCGGTCCTCAATTGCCACCAGGTGCTCCACAAAGGTGGCTCCATCCTCTATGTCCAGCTCTCCCCATTCGATAAAGTGCATGGGGTCGTGCACGTATTTCCTCATCTATGACACGTGGAAGACGTCATGCGCCCTCTCCAGCTGTGGGGGTAGAGCAAGGCGGTAGGCAACCTCACCAACCCTACGCACGTTCTCAAAGGGCCCAATGAACCTCGGGGATAGCTTTCCACCCTGGCCGGACCTCCATGTACCACGCCGTGGAGAGACTCTCAAAAAGACATGATCCCCCTACTCTAACTCTAAAGGCCTACGAAGACGGTCTATGTAGGACTTCTGTCTGCTCTGAGCCATCCTCATCCGCTCACGAATGACCTGTACCTTCTCCGTCATCGCCTGCACCAACTCTGGGCCCACGAGGTAGGTCTCCCTAACCTCTGTCCAGCACAACGTTGACCTATAGGGTCTCCTGTAGAGGGCCTCAAAAGGTGACATGCCGATAGTAGAGTGGTAACTATTGTTGTACACGAACTCCACCAAGGGCAGGTGATCCTCCCAGCTCAGGCCAAAGTCTAACACTCACATCCTGAGAATATCCTCTAACACCTGGATAGTGTGCTTGGTTTTCCCATCTATCTGGGGGTGAAAAGATGTACTCATCCGCAGCTGAGTCCCGAATGCCTCATGCAGGCCTCGCTACAATCGCGACGTAAACCACGCGTCACGGTTGGAGAAGATCGTCGAGGGTACTCCATGAAGGTGGACAATCTCCTAAATGTACAGCTACCCTAGAATCTCCACCGAGCTCTGCTCCCTGATGGAAAGGAAGTGCGTCGACTTAATGAGTCAGTCCACTATCACCCAAATAGAGCCATGGCCCTTCGCTGTGTGTGGAATCCATGTGACGAAGTCCATAGATATGTTATCCCACTTCCACTCTGGGATATCGAGGGGCTGCAACAACCCTGCCAGAACCTGATGCTCTGACTTCACCTACTGACTGGTAAGACACTGAGAAACGAACTCAGCTACTCTTCGCTTCATGAAGGACCACCAAAATTGCCGTTTAAGGTCTCTGTACATCTTCCCCACACCGGGATGTACAAACAAGGGAGAAGTGTGGAACTCCTGCATCACCTCCTCCCACATCTCCACTTGTACTACAGCTCACCCCAGGAACAAGATCTCGTGATTCCCTCCTTCAGAATACCCATCGGGTGCGTCGCCCGTGGATATATGATCACAAAGTAACTCGCTGTCAACATCCCATAGCCGCGACTCTCTGACACGCTCAAGGAGAAAAGGAGTCAACACCATCAACTGAAGAAAATCCATACCCTCCTTCTCCACCAAGGTCATCTGTAGAGAAGCCAACTGCTCTGAAACTTCCGGCATTAACCAAGCTTGAGACTTCCTACTAAGAGCATCTTCTACTACATTGCCCTTCCCTGGAGTGTAGACTATCTCAAAATCATAGTCCTATAGAAACTCTAACCAGCGCCTATGCCTCAGATTCAGATCCCTCTAAGTGAAGATGTACTTGAGGCTCTGGTGGTCTGAGTAGACCACAAAATGCTCACCCAGATGGTAGTGTCTCCATAACCTCAAGGTGAAGACAACCGTTACCAACTGCAAATCGTGAGTCACATAATTCTGCTCATGGGGCCTCAACTGCCTCGACCCATATGCCATCACTGCTCGATGCTGCATCATCACACACTCGAGCCCAGCTCTTGAAGCGTCGCAGTATACCACGAACTCAACACCCTCTTCTAACAGCCTCAACACTGGATCACTAGTCAGTCTCCGCCTCAGCTCCTCGAAGGCCTTCTGGCACTGATCAGTCCAGGAGAACGATCGTCCCTTATATGTCAATACTGTCAAAGGGGAAAAAATCCTAGAGAAATATTCCACAAACCTCCTATAGTACCCTACCAAACCAAGGAATCTCTGCACCTATGAGGCATTATTGGGTGGCTCCCAAGCAAGCACTACCTCTATCTTTGTGGGATCTATGACCAATACCTGCTCTGTGATGACATGCCTTGGAAAGTGAACCTCATGAATCCAGAACTGACAATTCTAGAGCTTCCCATATAGCTGGTGCTCTCAGAGTAAGTCTAGGACCATCCTTAAATGCTCTGTGTGCTCCTCTTCCATCACAGAGTTGATGAGTATGTCATCAATAAAGACAGCCACAAACCGGTCCAAGTACGGCTGGAAGATCTGGTTCATAAAATCCATGAAAATGGTGGGGTCATTCTTCACGCCAAAGGGCATCACTAGAAACTCGTAATGCCCATATCGACAATGGAAAGCAAACTTTGGGATGTCAGCCTCACGAACCCACAACTGGTGGTAGTCAAATCGAAGATAAATCTTGGAGAACCACTTCACACCTCTCAACTGGTCGAAGTGGTTGTCGATCCTCAGCAAAGGGTACTTGTTATTTATCGTGGCCTAATTTAGGCGAAAATAATCCACACAAAGCCACAGACTCCCATATGCCTTTTTCACAAACAAAACCAGATCTACCCAGGGGGACACACTGGGCCTGATGAATCCCTTCTCATGAAGGTCATCTAGCTGAAGTCGTAGCTTCCGAAGCTCTGTGGGTTTCATCTGATAAGCCACACATGATATCAGGGAAGTCCCTGGATGAAAATCAATACAGAACTCCATCTCTCACCTCAGAGTTAGTCCTGGGACATCCTCAGGAAAGACGTCCATGTAGTCCTCTACAATGGTAGGAATCCAGGTGCCTGTAGCGTCTACTACTCCGAGATCCATGCCCGCCAACTGATGAGAAAAAGGTCATGGTATCCTACTCAGAGTACCCTTCTGCTCTTCCATGAGGTCTCGTTCACCAAGGATGGTGAATCTTGTCCCATCAGAAAACACGCCTCTGACTCATCTGTGATGACAGTCGATCTGGGTGTGAACCATAGAAAGCCAATCCATGCCCAGGATGACGTCGTAAGGTTCCATTGTGATGACGAGTAGATCCCATGTGAAAATCCCTCCTTCGAACAATAGTTCGCACTATTTGCAGATAAAGGTCACCAACGAGGAACTTCCCGTAGGAACCTCGAGGCTAAGTGCTGGTGTCAGTGCCTCTACTAGAAGCTCCAACTCCCGTACCAAAAGCAGCAATATAAAGGAGTGGATGGTGCCTGTGTCTACTAGTATCGAAGAAAGTGTAGAGTAAACACAAAGCGTACCTCAGACCATCTCGTGTGCTGAGAGGTCACGAACACCCATAGCCTAAAGCTACCTGCGGCCCCTACCGCCATCTCCCTGAGCCTGGCGTGGGCCACCTGGTGGTGGCGGTGGAAGGACCTCAAAACGCCATCCCGGACCTCTAGGTCCCGCCACTCTACCTATGCCGCCTCCTTGAGGACCACCCTGTCCTCGCATGGGGGACCCCTAGTCACGGTGCTGCCTCTGCCACTGCGGTGCGCCCACTGCCTTCCACGGCTGCTCGATACACCTGGTCAAGCAGTCCCATGCTAGGTGACCCTGTCCATCATAGGCATAACACCATATCTCTCTTGAATTCCCCAGTGCTCCACGGTTCCATTGCAGTGTATGACCCTGCCCCTGTGTCTGCTCATGGAAGGGCCTCCTCGACCGAGGCTCTGCTCTCTGCCACCTGCCTATCACCGAAGACTCTCCTTTGAAGCGGCCACTGCTAGGCCCTGTCAGCTGGCGTCCCTCAGCCAAGAAGCTCTCCATCACGAGCGCCCGCTCTAGCACCTCAACATAAGTAGGGATGCACAAGGGTACTACACCAGCACAGATCTCCCTGCGAAGACCCTGCACAAACTTCCGCGCCCAAAAGTAACTATCATGGACCATATCCTGTGAGTAGAATGTCAGATCGATAAACCAGGCCGAGTACTACACCACGATCATCCCCCCTGATTCAGCTCTAGAAGATCCTGAATCCGAACAGAGCGTAAACAAGAGGGGAAGTACTGCTCTCAGAAGAGCTGCTGGAAGCTATCCCACGTGAGAGACGACTCGCTGTGGGTCTGCGTAACCAACCCCCACCAATGCTTGGCCATCCTGAGAAAAAGGATGACAGCTAGGGACACCATCTGGTCCACTGGTGTCCACACCAGCCTAAAAAGTCGGTCCACGGACTCTAGCCAGTCTTTCGCTGCCTGGGGATCCGGGTCCCCGTGGAACTTCTACGGCCGCTGATGCTGGAAGTCTCGGAGCACACTCAGCCTACGCTCAACCTCGGCCTGTGCTTCTAGTACTAACTTCCACTCTCTAGGTTGAGGGGTACTGCTAAAGCACTCGGTGAAAGGGGATCACGTGAGGGTCCCTGAACTGACGCCTCGTCGCTCGCCAGGTCGTCGTCACGAACTAGAGAGGGTAACCTGGCTGGCTGTTGTCATGGGGGAATCCTGAAAATTATCAAGGATTAACATGATCAGATGAACACACATATATATATACATATTAGTAATAAAAAAGGGGAGATGACTCAAAAAGGACAGTCAAAGACTCAATCCTACTGGATGCATGTTCCAAAGTTCCCTGCAACAAGTGTCTCAACATGCCGAGTCGACAAGCGGGTTATCAGGGACCTGGCGAATGGATACGTCGACCACCCATACCATCACTGGACTCCCTATCCTGAGAGCTTCTCTCGAGACACGTCAACACTATTGCCCTAAATCCCAACCAATTCATTTTTAGGGACGTCCGAACAATGCCCCAAGGAACGAACCACCTATGATACCACTCTGTCACGTCCAGACCCTACTGGTCTCGAGCCGAGACTACCCCAAGCCCGCCTCCATAGGCCAGGGGCTGGCGACAAGCACCGAAGGCATAACAATCTCAGGGAGGCCTTTGCCTAAGTACTTTTACACATAGACACACACAAAACCTATGCAAAGAAAAAGTGCAGAGTAAAAAGGAAACCAAAGTATAGACTAAAAAATCCCAACCAAAACATGCATCGACCTCTAAAGAAAAACAAGTAATGTGCTGAAAAGTAGACCAACAAAAAGGAAAAACATGCGCCCAACTAGAAAAGTTCCACAACCTGGCAACAGATAAACAAAAGTAAGAAGCTGGTGAGCCTCAAACCTAAAAGTCCTACTACAAACACTGAACACTGCCCATGCTCCTACGTCCTCTACGCTCCTCTGTAGTCTCGATCGACCTGTCCATCGTCTGCAAGGGCACACCAAGTGCGGGAAAAGCCCAAGTAGGGGTGAGTATAAAGATACTCAATAGGATGCCCCGAAATCTCGAGGGAGCAACAAAGGAGGTACCAAAACAGTGAGTAGTAGACAGAACAAGGAATAGTGAAAGAGTACAGTAAATAAAGTGTAGCTCAACCTAAAAAAAGAAAGGAAGTAGACTCATCCAACCAAGAGGAGCTAGACACAGAAAGCAAGTGGCATACCCCGCATGTCTTCTCCCCTCCTAGAAGGAGAGTAACTGAACCCAAGGAGTGGGAACAAAATTAGGATGTATATATATATGCTCAACAAGAAACTCGAACGAGTGTGTAAGGGGATATTCTACCTCCAAGTTCAACCCAAGAAAAGTCACCAACAGTTCTAAGGATATCTATTAGTGACGCCCAAAAGTCCAACATGCCAAAGATGTCTCATCACTAAACCGTACAACCAAGAGTCTCGCTCTGGTAATCATGGAGAAAAGTCCCTGAATAGCCTCATAGAAAGGGCTGAGTCTGAAAGAAGTCATTGGGTAACCCACTGCCTAGACCAACTGGAGGGTAAACCCTAAAAGGTCGTCGAGTGACCCACTACCCAGCCCTGCTTGAGGGTAAACCCTAAAAGGTCGTCGGGTGACCCACTGCCCAGCCCTGCTGGAGGGTAAACCCTAAAAGGTCCTCAGGTGACCCACTGCCCAGCCCTGATGAAGGGTAAACCCTAAAAGGTTGTCGAGTAACCCACTGCCTAGCCCTCCTAGAGGGTAAACCCTAAATTTAATGGGTAACCCACTACCAAGCCCCGCTGGAGGGTAAACCCTAAGGTCAACGAGTAACCCACTGCCCAGCCTTGCTGGGGGTAAACCCTGATACTCTAGTGGGTAACCCACCGCCCAGCCCCACTGGAGGGTAAACCCGGAACTGGTCCGATAACTCCGCGCTGCCTGTGCCATCACAGGGTGTCACTAAAATCGCTACCGTGCATTGGTTCAGAGTGCGTCAAAGGAACCTCCGACAAACGCCCTTTCATGTTTCCACATTTAATGAGATCTCAAAAGAGGCTTTTCACACCCAAACAGATTACACCATTGTAATCCTCGTGAAAAAAAAACGCGAGATAGACTACTTACTCACTGGAAACAGACTCCCGAAAAAAAAGTTATTCAACACTACTTTATGCCCATACGACATCTTGTGGGTCCCACACCTCAATCTTGAAAGAGGTCGGCCGAACTGAGCCATCACGATGATCGCAGAAAAACACACCAAAACAACTACTCATTCTCCCCGAACAGACGTCTGAGGAAAAAGTCGCAAAACGCTGCTCATAGCTTAAAAGATGGCCCATGGGGCCCACATCTCAACTCCAGATTCAATGCTTGAAACCACCCTAGACAACTTCCGTTGACAGTGCCTAAAATGGACTCCAGATGTGTTCTCGCCATCTGAAAGAAGAATCCCGACGAGTTACTTAACTAGCGTGTCTCGCCACCGAGCCCCCATCTCGGGAATTAAAAATCCCTGAGACCATCTCAAAATCTCCATCTCGGGTATAGGATTTCACTTTCGTAGACGACATGTAAAGCATAAACCCGTAGTGGAAGTTATGGGTGTTCGAAGACAAGGGGGCTAACCCCTTTGGGCTAGACCGGCCCGGTCCAGCTGGTCCACCCGGCCTGGGCTGGCCCGCACCGACCGGCCTGGCCCGAACTGGCCGGCCCAGACCGCAGCGCTGGCCCGGCCCGAGGCCCTCCCGCGTGGCTCAGCTGCTGACCCGTGGTCCACCCGGTCGACCATCCCTCGTGGTCGGTCGTTGTCCCGTGAGGAGACATGCCTTCGGCGGGTCTCAGTCTCCTGCGCGGGGTCACGCGCCGCGACCCTCGTCGCACCCCGCACCGGAAACCTGGTAGACCGCCGCCTAGGACCGCCGCCACCACCTAGAACCATGCCGCCTCCTAGTACCGCGCCGCCGTCTGGGACCGCCACCGCCGCCGCCTGGGTGCTCGTCGGAAAAACCGATTTTGGCCGGAAAACTTCCCGAGGCCACCCTGGGCGCCCTGGGACTCAGATTTTCGATTCAAGAAGAGCGTTAGAAATCTCAGATCAAATCCTACACAACTATGGTATTCTTTCAATGATTTGATAGAATTTACATGAAACGAATTTAATTCAAGAAAGATTCGGAAATTAAAAATGAAAACACAAACTTCTACCTTGCTGGGCATAGCTCGTAGCTTCACGAACGGTCCGCCAGAAATGCCACCGCCTTGCCAGAGAGGAGGGGAATCTTGAAGCTTGTTGAGAGGGATTCAACCAGGGAGAATAAAGAGGGAATAAGTAGTAGGGGAAGCTTGAAGCTTGTTGAGAGGGATTCAACCAGGGAGAATCAAGGGGGAAGAAGGAGGAGGGGTGGGAGAAGTTTTTAAGTAGAGAAACGCTAACACCCACCAGAAGGCTCCGTACCCGAACTTTCGGCGGGGTCAGGGTTAAGCCGCCTCTAGGGTAAAATCCACGTTCTGAGTGTAACAGAGGTCTTGGAATTTTAATCTAAGCCTCCATTCAGAAGTTGTAAAGTTCAAGCCCAAGGCCACTAAATTACAAAAACACCCCTGGTGGCTTTTTCCACAGAAGGGCCATGCCCGTGAAAGTTACACCCCTCCTAGGGTAAACGAAATGTTCTGGACTCAATGGTGCCCTCAGTTTTTCCATCCGAGCAACCTTTTAGGAGTTATTCTATTTATTTGGCATGTCGTAGTGTGAAGGCTCTTAAAATTTAATTCCAGCCACACCGGGGCTCGGAATCACACGCCGTCTGAACACCCTGCTCTGGAATAACATCAAGAAAATTTCAAAGTCTTACAGGCTCAAAACCTAGGTTCTTACACACACAAATATACTTGAATCAATATCTTCTATTATAATTGATCATGTATGTCCTAAACTATCATGTCATATATTTAAAGTTTTGTGATCATTAAACTTTTGGTTTACCATAATTGATTCGATTATGCATAAACATTTATTTATAATAAATTTTTATGAATTCTTGTTACATATTAAATTACCTATTTTATCCAATGTCTCCATATTCTATTATTTCTCAAGAATATCATTAATATATCTCATCGATACTTCATATATAACAAAGTATTAATAATTTATACTACCAAATAGAAATTTATTCTCTCTTCTAGAGCCTTTAATTAATTTTCTCTATCAGTAAATGTACTTACATGAGTATATAATAACTCATATATGAGTTATTTTGAAGCATGTAATCAAAATAATATTTATTAAGATTTTTCTTCAAGATATATAAATAATATTTTCATGATCATCCATTGTGCATGCTCATATTTGTCATTATAATTTCCACTTTTGGTGGTTAATTAATTCATAATATAATCATAATGAGTTAGGCCCATCCCCAAGAATATTATTGTATATTTTTGAACTTATGGACCATATATTATTTTACAATACATTTTCTTGGGAGCAAAACCCCCACATATTTTGAATTAGTGAATGTGGTAGCGAGAACCAACGTGGAAGAATCTTTTGGATTCACAATACACTCCTCATAACAATTAAAAATTATAATTCATAAAATAAAATCATCCGATTTACCAAATGAAGGATAAATCATTTGATCAAACTTCATCAACTCTCAAATATTCATGATAAAATTCTAATTATGAGTACCGTAAATCATATCAAAAATTTCATTAATAATTTCATTCTCTTCAAGGAATAAGATAATATAATTACATTCACATAAAGAAATTCATTAATTCATTGAATTTTATAATCCATGAATGATAATTCATTATTTATCATTAATGGTCATATTATATAAAATACTATTTTTATTGATTGTGATGATCATTGTTTTAATCACTTCAGGTAGTAAAATCATTTTCATAAAATATATTGGATTATCAAAACCATGCAATTATATCATCTCATTTATGAACTATAAGAATAATATAATACACTTCAAGAGATAAAATAAAATGAAATACTTAAGATGATATTGATAATTCATAAGCACATGATGAATAATAATTTTTTCCCATGATATTGTTTCTGTATGAAAAATAATTGATAAATGAAGATACCATTCAATATAACGTTGAAGGAAATTATTTTCATATCATCCTTCAAGTATATATTATTTTATAAATATTAATAAAACTCATTTCACTTTTTAAATATTTATTGTCATCAAACCACTTCTGGTGGTTATATTATTATTATTATTTTATTTTATTTCATAAAAAAATATGGAATAATGATTATAAAAAAATATAATATTTACTCAAAAATTATTTAAAATAAAATCATGTATATTTTCATTCAATTTGGGGAATAAATAATTTTTAATTAATATCCTCATTCACTTCAGGGAATGGAATAAAATTATCTATTCAGGTTTTATAGTGTCTTTAAGATAATAGCATGAATATTCAATTCATCAATTACATCCACTTCAGGGGAAGAATATATATATATATATATATATATAATATTTACATTTTTTCTTCATGGAAACTTATTTTCTCTCAAATATTTTATAATAAATAAAATTAAATAGAAAAGAGATAAAACAATACAATATTTTAAAATATTAAAAGTAAATATCATCTCCATTATGAACCTTTATACAATATAATTAAACTTGAAACCTTTGGGGTGAACAAAGGAATAAGTGATATGAAATTTAATTGTTCATGTCATGATCAATGAACTTAGTCTTAACGTACAATGGGTACACGTTTTTCATCACTGATTATCAAACATTAGTTTGATGTATGAAAAGTACGCGATGCTCATTGTTCGACCACTTCTGGCGGTGTCATTTTTTTTCTTGATGAATTATGTTTTCCTCAAAATGAACCACAATGGTTACTAATCATACACATTATATTTAGGGGATGAAGTAAAATTTTTCATCTGTGGGTTATTATAACTCTTTAAGAGCTCATTATTTTCCCCATGAAAAAATATTAAGAAAAAAAATATTATTTTCAAATTTAGCAAGTGGGGAGAAATATATATGATATAGAAAATTAGAATCACCTATTGATATAGATCTTTGAATGATTGGATTTCATGTGAATACAAAATATCATGTAGAAAAAGAGAATGTATGAAAAAAACAAGACATACCTTTTCATGTAAAAATCATCCTATGTTGATGATAGGGATTATGATACCATTGTCAAATTACGCAATGCGGAGAAGACAATCGTGATGATAATGTGTTTTGAAATAAATCAAATTTCAATTGAAACCATGAAGAATTTGAAAACAAAAAATGTGAGATCGATCATAGGTGAAACACATCATTGAAGAAACGAGCATTGAATTTTCATATGACGGTGACAACAAATAGAAATAAAAATATAAGAGAAAGACAAGAAGTATAGAAAATAACACAATTTAGAGAACAAAAAATAATCCACTTTCATTAAAATTTACACATATTTATGGTGTACATGAGAATACCAAAAGTTGGAATATGAAAATTTGGGCATGTTAAGGGGTTTCTTAGGAATGAGAGTTACTATAATCATGAAATTCACATTTAATATTGCATAACAACATCTAATTTTTTATTTCTTTCCAACATTACTCTATTTAATCCACCTAGAATCTTTTGTTTGACAAAATAACATTTAAATGGAAAAATTAATAAATAAACTTATATATATTCAAATCTATTAAAAAATTGAAAATATAAATATTTTTTTTCAAAATTTAAAGTTTAATTTAAAAAAATAATTAAATTTTATACAATTTTACAATTTCAAAAATAATAAAATGTAACATTTAAATACCAAAAAATATTAAAAATAAAACCAAATCCATCACAAAATAAATTATAAATTTAAAACTATTAAAAAATAATTTCATGTAACATATGTTTTGTGGAACATATTAATCGTGATAGTAAACAATTGGTTTTGCATGGAACATTTGAAAATAAGAAATAGATAAAATATTTGAATATAAAACATTTGGTTGTAACCAAAAAATTCAATGGAGATAAAAAGTTATGAATAATGAAAAATATGCAACACATAAAATCTGTTGTGGGTTAAAGTAAATATATGACACAAAACATATATGCCAAAATGTAACATTTCTTTATATAGAGAACATTTGATAGAGAATGTTTAGAAAAAAATGTTTGTGTTTTTACATATTTATATGTTATGTCTCATGGTTTTTATATTATTTGTTTCATATTTATATATTTTTTTCCTTATGTTTTTATATGTTATGTAACTTGTGTTATATATTTCATATTTTATTATGTTACATGTGATAAATTTAATGTTTTGTGTAAAACATATTCACTATAGTCCATATCTTGAGCAACGATATGGGTTATATCATTTTCTATAACACACACACACATATCGTGAAGTGATAAATTTTTCCCTACAAGGATATCACATGTGTATTGTTTCACTTGTTTCCAAATAGAATACAATTTATTTTAGTTTTTACTTCTTTATATGTTTCATTTAAGTAGGTGTAAATTAAATTTTGAATCATTGAACAATTTAATGCCCACATAAGTTAGACAAAACATACACTACAACATATAATGTATATACTTAGAGAATTAATATTTGAAGAAAATAGGAACCAACATTCAACAATCCTTTATGATAGTGGTTATTATCAAGATTAACCATTATGTTCACCTCAATTCAAAAAAGGGGAGTTAAATTATGCATTTCTTTCTCTCGTGCGTCATTGAGAACTTCCAACCATCTATTTTTTTAAGGATGATATCAAAATATTAGATTTGAATCTTCTATTTACTTTGGAGGATAAGTATAGTGGCATAATCCTTTACACATATTATTACATGAATTTAAGCATAAATATCTATTAAATAAAAACCAAGGATCAAAAAGCCTACTATCTTTGGAATACTAGGTACATAATTAGACAACATGAAACAAAAATGAAACTTATTTATATTTAAATCCATAATGAGAACCTAACTTCCTTTGAGCTCCTAAAACTACATAGGGTAACCAGAGGAATACATTCAAATAATGGGTGAGCTAAAAAATCCTTGTAAAGGAATAAACATGGAAATGAAGCATAACATACAAGTCAGAAGGCATAACATGATAACATAAAAGGAATATATTAGGAATAAACATATGGAGGCATAACATATAGAACATGGAATCATAAGATCATGGAAACATAGGAATGTGGCAGTAATATATAACATGAAATAAACATGAGTTAAGGTCAGCTACCAAGATGATATCACATGGCAGACAAAGTCTCATAATGGATTAGGTTTACTCCCTAATCCCATACATAACATCTCATGAGACTAAAAAATTACCCAATGCATTGAATAACTATTTGGTTTCACCCATACTAACATGTTCATGAATATTTTTTCCACATAAATAAATAAAATATAAGGCATAAACATAAGGATTACCCATGGAAAGAAACATGCTTCATAATCATGTCATAAGGCATAATCAAAGGGTTTATCATAATGGATTCCATGAAAGAAGGGTTTGAATTATTCTTGGACATTAATAAAGGAAAAATAAGCATATATAATGATAAATTATGTCTAATTGAAGTTAAAATGTGAAAAATAGTGGTTAGATAACTTTGGAAATGCGCCACTTGATCGGGGTTTTAAGGAAAAGAGTAAAGAGTCTTTAAAAAGATAAAAGCATAATTATTTCCATAAAAAAATGAACTAAAATTTGGTTCAAGATAAAATTAATGATTTTAAAAAACATGGGTGGTTTAAAACATTTTAATGAGTGGTAATTTAAAAGGGGTAAGAAATAGTGAAGTTCCCTTTAATTAGGTTTATTTATCGAGAGGAATTGAGAAGGGAAACTTTTAAAACATGCATTCCTCCATAAAATAAAGACAAATTAAGCTAGATATATATTCATGGAAAAAATATAAAGAAAATATAATAATTAATTAAGAAAATTATAGTGGTAAATTTATTTAGGATTGAGAAAGAATAACCCTAAGGAAATACAGAGGCTCAAAAAGATCCCTTACCTTATGTTCTAGAATCATTCTATACTTGAACTTAATATCCTGAATAACCAAATTAGATTTATTAATAAAATAATTAAGAAACTTTTATATTTATATTTGATTTAACATAATTTTATTATGTTTATTTATGGTCATTTCTATGTGATATAAAGTTCAATTTTGTTGTTCGAGGGGCGTTTCATGGTTTCATGGTCGCATCACTTGTGTATAGTTATGAAAGTTCTTCTCAAATGAGACTAAAACTCCAAAAGTGAAATTAAATGGTATTAATGTAATTTAATAAATTTAAATGTTCCAAAATATCTATATTTTTCTTGATATAGGTATGGTTCATTGAGTAAAAATGTTAACTTTTCATGGTTAGTTCATTTAGCCGGGTTTACCGACCATCACAAACTAGTTTCATTTTATTTAATATTATATATATGTTAATTATAGAACATTAAATAAGTTATAATATACTTATTAAAATATTATTTAGTCATAATAATAGTTTTATTACCAACCTTGAGGGTGGTAATGGAAAACAAAAACTCATTATCCACGGAGACAGTTGGCCAACATAACATGGACAATGGTATCGTTCTTATAATAAGAGGAGGAAAGTTGAGGATTAGTGATGGATATTCCATAAGAACCATGAAATTATAATATATATATATATATTATAATATAGTCATTAATTAATATTGTATTAGGGAGGTTAGGGTAATGTAGAATAAGGAAAGAGTTTAAAAGACGTATAATGAGAATATTACCTCTTAAATGAAGACTCCTTAAAATAATCCTTAAGGAACTTGGAATTGGTATTTTAGTGATACAAGTAGCACTAAGATGTGTGGGATAGGTTTTTGAAGTGTTTTGGATAGTATTTTTTGCAACTTATAAGGATTAGAAGGTGTAAGGAGAAGGGGTGATGAGGAGTGATATTTATAAGGGGGAGAGGGGTGTTTTTGAATTTTATATTCATTAGTTAATTATTTTAGATAAAGACTATAAATATTATTGATTATTATGACTATATATGGTAAATAGTTTACATTAGTTCCAAATAATTGGTTCTTACATCATCCAAGACTCAAAAATTCATTTATTTAGCTTAAAATGGTAAATACTGTAATTTGTCATATTTCATTATTCACCAAAAATTAAACTATTTTAGAAAAATACTAAAAATTAACCTTAACCATTTTTCAAAATTTAGATTTCAAAAATAAAATAAATTTTATGAAAATAATTTTTTAAATATGATAATTTTAATTTTTAAATAAAATCCTCATTTATTTTTAAAAAACCAATTTTTATATTACGATCCATTTTCTATTTCTATGAAAAATTACTTAAGGTCTCATAAAAATCATATTATAATTATATTAAAACATAATATTAATTTATAAAAACATTTTATGAAAATAAACTTATTTTTAAATTATTATATTTGTTATAAAATTCAAACAAAACATATTTGTTTTACAAAAATACAACCACTTATTTAATAATTTTAAAATATCTATTTACTTGTATCATGATATAAATATGATATATTTTCATTTTATAAGATACCTAAATATTATTTTAAACTTCCATAGGTGAGGTTACTATTCAAATGGTCAAGTTACTATTTCCAATGGTTATATTACTGTTCCAATGGTCGGGTAACTATTCATAACAGTCAGATTACTATTCCAATGATTAGATTTGTAATGATTATATGGGTTCCATACTTTCTTTAAATACCTCTCATTTCATTAATTATTAATTCAATTCTATTTTCTCTCAAGATTATATATATTTTCATTTTCAAAATGTATATTGCATTACTAATATTCTGCATCTTTTCTATAGTGTTGTTCATGAGTATGATTATTCTAGGGGATTGAGAAGATCCAAAATTCTATATTCTTATTTATACCTATAAAAAAACATGTAAGAGCATGATCTGATCTATTAGCCCATGGATTTATGTGGATTAGGTCTTTGAATATTTAGACCCACAAAGATTCGAACTGCATTTAATCCAACATGAAAAACCCCCAGCCTCTACAAACTTTCTCACTAGGTGTCTGTGAGTCTCGTTTGGCCTGTAATTATAAGTAGGTTACCAAAAAATTACGATTGAAAAATAAAATAAAATATTTTTATAAAATAAATTAACATGAGTTTGGAAAAAATATTTCAAGTTTAAACCCACATAATACAACCATACATAAACCATCAAAGATATAATTTTTTAAGGGTTGTTATTATTATTGATGTTAAAGTTCTTATTGTTAATTGAAAACTAAATATTTTCTTCCAATCCTAAATGTGTATCCTTTCCTCCTACTCTTCATAATGTTTGACAAAGAAAAAAATATTATTATATATCATTTTCTTTGAGCCTGTGGGCAGGTCTGTTAGTCTATAGGGCCTGCATGGATAGGGTCAAGTCTTTATTTTTTAAGTCTACATTATTTGTGTAGTAAGCTGGAATGCTCAATAAAATATGTAACCTGCATGATCCTCCCTGTGGACTAACCTGCCCCACCCCGTTAACACCTCTATTCTTATTATCTTATTTTCTAGTTATTATCCTAGTGTAATACTTTTGGCCATATTTGTTTTATAAATGTAATTATCAAATTATTATAATAAAATATTGTTGGTTTCATCATGTGGTACGTGTTCATTATGTAATATTATATTAATAAATGAAACACAATTATATTTTCAAATGGGAAATTCTATTGATAAAATTTTGGGTTGTTACAGTAAGTTTATTCCTAGATGTATTCCTTTAATGGAAAATATGTGAAGGATCATAGAATATATAGGATTTTTGGGGTTGGATTTAAGTCTTATTGATAGTGAATGTATTATTTTGAGATTCTATTCCCTATATGACTATTGTAAATACCAGTCAAAGGGAATATGGATGATTGGGGTCATGCTATGAAGATTATCAAATGGCCTCCTGATTTTTATGTCAATAGTTAATTGTCAATGGTTCCAATTTGGATAAGACTTTAAGGGTTTTATATTTATCTTTTTAAACCCAAGGATTTGTTTTCCATTATTAAAATCATTGGATCTTAATTATGATTAGATAATTTAATGTTAATGTCATGAACTAATTCTTCCAGGACCCTACTTGAGTTACACTGAAACCAAATGTGACCCTCAAAACCCACCTCCAGTAGTCCATGAGTTGATGAATAGCACTGTGGGTATAAATCTCACAAATGGGAGGCTTCTCCCAATTAGAGTTGGTTCCCTAGAACCAGCTTCTATTTAATTTATGATAAACATGTATTAATTGTTTTGAATATTAATAAACTACTTATCACATCATGACTGTTCATTCGTGTGACATAGTATGTGATAATGTCCTAAAAGTAGTTGTCACACTAAAAGGTCATATCAGTTCTCCACTATTATGAGAACCTTAAAGTGCTATGAAATTATTCTTGAATAAATGTTCAATATCCAGATGATATCATTTAAGGGGAAAAAATGATACAGGCTATCAGGGGTGGAGACTCATAGGACTTTTAGGCACCTTCTCATGGTGTACGCCCTTGGTAATATCTAGTAGGATATTATGAGAACGAGAACCTCTAGTAGGAAATCCACATTTATATGTGTCATTGGATGTTCCTATCTATAGACGTGTGTATTGGTCCTTATAATTTAATATTATTATTAATGACTATTATGAGTCGCACACTTAAATGTATTGACGAAAACTGTGATAATAGATGTTCACAACAAAGTATGATATGTTGGGTGCATCAAAAGTAATATTGCATTAATGAATAATGAAAGAAATGATTTTCCATTCTATTTATTAATTAAAGTTGGTATCTCAATCCCTTTGATGGAAATAATATATCCTAAATAAATCCATGGCCATGGTGTTCTAAAGGAAATTTTATTTTTCAAGAAGTCAAAGAAAAAGACATCGAGCACATAGGTTTATGACACCAGGATGCAACCTGCTTGATTAGAGATATCTAGATAAATGAATTATATTACACATTAAGCATCCTTATGAGGTAACATGTCATTGCAACATTAACTTATTTCTCTATGGGTGCCTTGGTGTGTTACTAGATGCTAACCTTGGAATTTTGGCTAGTTCGCCTAATGCCATCGAGAAAGAGGCCTAGAGGGTCACACACTAAGTCTATACAAAATCTCAATTAAATAATATATTATTAATAATTATTTAATCGGTTGAATAAATATTATTCTCATACATGGTTTAATAACCATTCAAGTATGATTGATCACATTTATTCCATCACTATTTATTTGAGAAAATATATTGTGATCAGAATATTTAATAAATATTTATTTTCTATTTAGTGAATATAATATTTATTTATTTATTGGAAAATAATGAAGTGATATTTATTTAATAAATAGATAGACATTATTCAAGGCTTAATAAATATTTTGGAGGAATTACAGACCGAGTTTAATAGTTCGATGAGAAATAATAAATAATAAATATTATTTAACTAAATAATATTTAATTATAATTTTAAACTTAAGCACATGTCAAGAAATAATAGTAATAATATTATTTTACATGGTTTTTTCTAGGATTAAATAAAATAATCAAGGGCACTGTGCAATTATTCTATTTTAAACCTAGAAATATAAATACCTAATTATGTTATTTTCTCAAGGAGGGCCAATTCATTTTGTTGGTTGTGCACAAAAATCTTGGAGAATCCTCTCAAACCTAGAGAGATCCCATATCTAAGAATTCTCCCAAGAATGGAGAGAAATCCTCTTCCACCAAATCAAGGATTATGCTTTGGAAGCTATTATGAAAGTGATCAAAGGTGGACTATACAAGCACAAGGATCTGATGTGCTAGCACCCAAAGATTCCTTTGGTGATATATGGAGATTGATGGAACATGTGTGGATCACTGCTAGAGGAAATCTACACTTGGTTTCTAAAAACACAATGATGATGTACCGTAGATATCTCACTAGATTCATCAATGAAGAAAGAATTCCAACAAAGGTAATTATTTATTTAATTTAATTAATTATAAATAATATGTGATGATCCTCTCTCTTAGTTCTAGCATAATTATTGACTCAATTCCATGGATCATAGAATTCATCATCATATAGATCTCGGATTTATCATCGATTTTTGAAAAAAGAAAAGTTGGGCACCACCCATCACATGCTTCCACTACACCCAGAACTTATAAGTGGTATCAAAGCGGTCACATAATTATTTGTAATTATTTAAATATAATTGGTGATTTATGCATTTTAATTTAGTTTTTCAATTCAAGTTTAATCTTTATTTTAATCTAAATTTTTATATATTCTTCTTCCTCATTCATTTCTCATAGATCTAATCAAAATAATTAATTTTATTATTAAAATAAAATCAGGGAATTCATCCAGAGGTGCCAAAGTTTTTGGTTAAAAAACATAAGATTACACATTGTGTAATCGGAATTACTATAACGACCCATACTTTACATACATTGTTAATACTTCAAAATTGAAGTACACTTATTACAACATATGACAAAACCACAAAGGACCGTATAAGTATAGTGTCTTTAGAAACTGGGAAAGATAAACAACTGGTTCATAAATCTTCTACAGTGTCTCCCATTTATTTCATCATATCTAGGGTCCCTTTTAGCATATTCTACTTAATATCCATCTTCCTGACCTGGGGAAAAGAAAACATAAAAGGGTGAGCTCAAATGCTCAGCAAGGGAAAATAAAGGAAATAAAAATCATATCATATCTTTTTGAAAATCAAAAACTACAAAAGAGATCATAATATCTTATCATGGAATAAATCATAGAAGTGAAAATGAGATCCCCATAATCATAACATAAGACTTGAAACTTTGTGGCATGCACACATAATCATGGAAAATCATTTCTTGTTAGTCATGACTCATTGCCAAGACTATCTTAGTGGACAAAGTCCCTTTCTGAACCGAGTTCACTCCTCGTTTCAGTCCTGTACCACTGAACCGAAATAACCTTCCGTTCCAGCCATGTCTATCTCATGAGATATAAAATCTTTACCCAATGCATTGGAGGGATATATAGGTCCCACCCATCTTATAATTAATCCTTTCTTATGTGTGCCACATAATCATAAACCATACATCATAGCGTAACCCATGTAATAAAAATGGGATTCTTAAACAACATGCCATCACAAAACAAATCATATAAGGTAAATGACTTCATAAAAATAATTTCCTCAAAACATAATCAAATCAATGTAATAATAGGGATAAAAACAGAACCCTATATTATCTTAGATGGAAAATAATTTTGATAAAACATTTGAACTCCTTTCTTGAGGAAAATATCCTTTCTACTTCAAAAACACTTTTCTTTTCTTAACATGTCATACAATTATAAACTAAAAGAAGTTGATTAAAAATAAACTTGAAAACTTGTAAAGGAAGCTTCTTGGAAATAATGTTTTAAAAATCCATTCATGCCGTATAAGTTAAAAAAAAACATTCTTCGTACTTTTTTCGGAAAAGTCAAAAAGTACCTCGTACGAAAAACGACAAAAGATTCCTTTCATTACTAAAAACTCACCGAAGGGTAAAAATGGATTTAAACAATTGTAAGTGGATGGAAATAATATTACATATTTATGAAACATGGATGTGGATGATAAAATACACCCCAATAAATACTTACGAATAAACAATCTCGGATAAAAATGAGATTGTGATATTTCCCTTACCTTAGGTCCGATTTGCTTTGTTCGTGTCCGAAGCTCCTGTACAATGGTTTAAATAATGTTATTGACTTATTCCAGAATCATACATATTGATATGATATCATATATGGTCATATTATTAGCTTCTTGTTAGTAATATTTCATTGTTACTTGTTACTCGGGTCTTTATAACTTTTTGTTCTTATGCGTGTTTTGTCGAATAAATTCTTATTCTTATCTTTAGGTTATAGATAATTAATTTACAAAATGGTATTAGTGTAGTATATACCATATTCATTCATTCAATTCATTTATATAATCATTATGAAATGAAGATCATGTAGAACGAGTCGCATCACATCGTGGAGACGGTATTCCGTACGTACGCACGAGTGATGATATCGTTCCTATGATCGTGGAATTGTATTGAAGTATATATATTATTTCAGTATCAATATTACTTCATAATAATCATATATAGTTACTCATTACACCATTATACCCATCCTTTTAAGGTGATGGTGGAAAATAGATTACACCACGGCGTGGAGACGGTATTCCGTACGTACGCACGCGCGGTGATTTCATTTTTTTCCGTAGGATGGATAGAAGGTGAATAAGGGTTGTTTCATATTTATAATAACATATCAGTATGTAAGTAATACTGATGTTATTACTTTATCATGAAACGACTAAAGAAGAAGAAGTTGAAGAAGAAATAAATTGAAAAGATCGGTAATGGATATTACCTCTTCTTTGGAACGCTTCTTTGAATCCTCCACTTAAGGAACTAAGATTGGTCTTTGGAGAAGACCAGGACCTCTAGGATTATTCTAGGGAAGTGGAGAGGAGAAAATGGCAGGGGTTGGCCGAGCTTGAGAGCTCAAATTGGTGTGAGGAGGAGGGGGAGGAGGTGCCCTTTTATAAGGGAGGAGAGGGGAACCTTAGGAATATCTCAAAATATTATTTTATATTAAAGTCAAAATCGGTTTATAATGGTTACAAAGGGTCTTATTTCGAAGCTAAAGTGGGGATGGGTCGAAATCCTATCAACCAATAGGATTTAGACAAGTTTAGGGTATTATTTTAACCTTATCAATTAGATTTAACTCTAAGTTAATTAATTTAACTTTTACCGTGTCTTTTTGTTTTCTTTCACTATATGGTTAATACACTTACTATAACATGCCAAACGAACCCCAAATTGTTTATTATTAATATATATATCCTTATCTAATTCATTTGGCCGAACCTTAGATTTTTAGGAATAAAATAACAATTAGTAATATAATATTTGATTTAAAAACTATTTTGTGTCAATTTTGACACTATTTGATATATGATTTTTGTGAAAGTCATAACAGAATTATATGTTCGAACCAAATTGATTAAATCAATACTAATATATCATAGTAACCTAGAAAATTAGTGGAATTCATAAAAAGTCTTAAATTACATTTATTTTGGTATTTATATTATCAGTTATGTCAATATTTCATTAATAAGATAATTACTGCATCATCTTTGTCTCATAAATAAATTAAATTATTTGATGTCTAAAAATTACAAATAAAATATCATCATGTAGGAAATCTTTTTATCTTTCTAATGAATATTTAAAATTGAATTTATCTTATGTATAACCCCATATTAAAAATGATTTACTTATTAAACTTTGATTTTAACTATTTTAACCCTTCTTTAAATAAATTAATAATAAATGTCCTAATCTAATC
The DNA here is from genome assembly GCA_963277665.1 of Viscum album. Classification (NCBI taxonomy): domain Eukaryota; kingdom Viridiplantae; phylum Streptophyta; class Magnoliopsida; order Santalales; family Viscaceae; genus Viscum; species Viscum album. The sequence continues at coordinate 108,721,918 of OY728147.1, read as the reverse complement.
CAAGTGGGCCTAAATGGTCATATTTTATTCCTAAGATTGTTTTTGGTCGAATTACACTTTTCCAATAGAATTAGGACATGTGTTAGGGTAATATTAATATCATATTTACCCTTAGTTACCCTATTTACTATTAACCGCGGTAAAAAAAAGTAAAAAGTTACTATTCACCAAAAAATTATTTTCATCTCATTGAACCACATTTTAGTCCTTGATATTAACCGTGTCTCTCGAATTTTCGAAATTCCATTCACAGAAGCGGTAAAATTAAGTTTTATGCAAAATTCGGTTTTTAACCTACCACTTAGTGGTTTCACTATTCATCAAAAATTGAAAGTTTTCAGAAAAATACCAAAATTTCACCCTAGGCTAATTTCGATATTCTGAGTCCAAAAATGAAGTCCATTTTGAAAAATAAAATTTATAAATTTTCAAAAAGTGGTTATTACTATTCATAACGGCTAGTTTTAATAGCATATTGTTGTTTAGTGAAACTCGGTATTGCGTACGACGCAAGCTATCGAGGAAGGTCGCGATTGCGTGTAAAGCAAGCCAAGCAAGTGTTGTGTAGAAAAAGATTCCTTTGATGATTTATATAACATAAAAGTCTCGGGTGTTACATTCTACCCCCCTTAAAAAGAATTTCGCCCTCGAAATTCGTCACTTTGCAACAAACAGATGAGGATACTTCTCCCTCATCATATCCTCAAGCTCCCATGTAGCTTCTTCAAGTTGGTGGTTTCTCCATAAAACTTTCACCAAGCGAGTGGTCTTGTTTCGTAGGACTTTTTCGCTACGATCCAGAATCTCTATCGGCTGTTCTTCATAAGAAAGATCTTGCTCCAGCGGTACAACTTCTGAGCTGAGTACATGTGAAGGATCTGGTATGTACTTTCTCAGGAGAGATACATGGAACACATCGTGAACTTGAGAGAGATTCGGTGGAAGCGCCAATCGGTAAGCTACCTTCCCAACACGATCCAGTATTTCGAAAGGACCGATATATCTAGGGCTCAACTTCCCCTTCTTTCCAAATCTCATAACCCTCTTCTAGGGAGATATTCGTAAGAACACTTTATCGCCCACTTCAAACTCTAGGTCTTTTCTTCGGTTGTCGGCATAACTTTTCTGTCGACTCTGAGCTGCTCTTATGTGTTGTTGAATAGATCTGACCTTTTCTGCCATTTCATCAACGAGATCAGGTCCTAATAGCTTTCTTTCCCCAACTTCATCCCAGCAAGTTGGAGTCCTGCATTTCTTTCCATAGAGAGCTTCATAAGGAGCCATCTGAATACTGGAGTGAAAGCTATTATTATAAGAAAATTCCACCAAAGGTAGGTGTTGATCCCAACCTCCTTTGAAATCCATAGAGCAAGCTCTCAACATATCTTCTAGGGTTTGAATTGTTCTCTCAGACTGACCGTCTGTCTGGGGATGATAAGCAGTGCTGAAACTCAACTCTGTATCCAGAGTATGCTGAAGACTTCGCCAGAACTTCGAGGTAAATCTCAGATCTCGATCAGATATAATAGAAAGTGGTACTCCATGCAATCTTACCACTTCCTTTACATATATCCTGGCAAGCTGATCTAGAGAGAAATCCTCTCTAATAGCAATGAAGTGTGCAGACTTTGTAAGACGATCAACTATGACCGAGATAGCATTATTGCCTTTGGATGTTTTTGGAAGTCCTGTGACAAAGTCCATAGTGATGTTTTCCCATTTCCATTCGGGTATGGGTAATGGTTGTAACATCCCCTTAGACTTCTGTCTCTCAGCTTTAACTTGTTGACAAACCAAGCATCGAGAGACATATTCAGCAACATCTCTTTTCATGCCATCCCACCAGAAGTACTCTTTCAGGTCCCTATACATCTTCGTGCTTCCAGGATGAATAGAGAATGAAGAACTATGAGCCTCATCCAGCAGCTCCTTCTTTAATTCGGGGATGGAAGGAACACAAACCCGATTCCTGAACTTTATTATCCCATCACAATCAAGGTTGAATTCAGGAACATTTCTCACCTTCTTTTGTAACTCGACATCTTCTTTCTGTGCCTCTTTAATCTTCACATGTATAGATGGTTGAACATTCATTTGAGAAAGATAATATTTTCCCCTTCCATTATAATTCCAAGATCCATCCTTTGTAAATCCATAAATATTGGATCTTTTGTGATCCTCATCATGGATAAACTAGCATGGTCTTGTCGACTTAATGCATCTGCCACCTTGTTTGCTTTCCCAGGGTGGTAATGGATTGAGCAGTCATAATCCTTAATCAGCTCCAACCATCTTCTTTGACGCATATTCAACTCCTTTTGTGTGAAAATATACTTTAAACTTTTATGATCAGTATAAATATCACACCTTTCACCATAAAGGTAATGCCTCCAAATCTTTAATGCAAAGATTACCGCAGCCAACTCCAAATCATGTGTTGGGTAATTTTGCTCATGGATTTTCAACTGTCGCGAGGCATAAGCTATCACCATATCATTTTTCATAAGAACACACCCCAATCCCTTCTTGGATGCATCACTGTAGATCACAAACCTTTCTCCACTACAAGGCAGTGTGAGCACAGGTGCACTGGATAACCTTCTTTTCAACTCCTTGAAATTCTCTTCACATTCCTCTGTCCAGACAAACTTAACTCCCTTCCGAGTCAACTTGGTGATTGGATTAGATAATCGTGAAAAATCTTTTACAAAACGTCGATAATATCCAGCCAAACCAAGAAAACTTCGGATCTCAGTTACTGTTGTTGGTCTCGACCATCTTTCGATAACCTCTGTTTTTGCTGGATCCACAAATATCCCTTCTTTTGAGATTATATGACCCAAAAATGCAACTTTTTGAAGCCAAAATTCACACTTGGTAAATTTGGCATAAAGCTTCTCCTTTCTCAGGGTCTTCAATATAATTCTCAAGTGATCTTCATGCTCTTCCTTGCTCTTTGAATAGACAAGAATATCGTCTATAAAGACTACCAAAAATTGATCAAGATAGTCTCTAAAGACTCTATTCATTAGATCCATGAAGATAGCAGGGGCATTAGTAAGACCAAATGGCATCACTATAAATTCATAGTGTCCATACCTTGTACGGAAAGCCGTCTTTGGTATATCCTCCCTTTTGACCCTTAATTGATGATACCCTGAACGAAGATCAATCTTGGAAAAGTATTGAGCTCCGCGTAGTTGGTCAAATAAGTCATCAATGCGTGGGAGAGGATATTTGTTCTTGATAGTGATCTTGTTAAGTTCTCGATAATCAATGCAAAGTCTCATTGATCCATCTTTCTTCTTAACAAATAGAACAGGTGCTCCCCAAGGTGACGCACTAGGGCGTATGAATCCCTTATCAAGATTCTCTTGGAGTTGCTTCTTCAATTCCTGCAACTCAATTGGGGCCATTCTATAAGGTGTCTTTGAAATAGGCAAAGCACCCGGTACGAGTTCTATTGAAAACTCAACTTCATGATTTGGTGGAAGACCCGGTAATTCCTCCGGAAAGACATCATCAAACTCCCGTACAATGGGCATATTCTTAATCGTGAGTTTCTCACCAACCATTTGAGATAAATAACCTTCATTTAGTGGAATCAATACCCATAAGATGGAAGAAATTTCCACTGGAAGGTTATGTTCATCCTTGCATTGATAGACGATCGTAGATTGATCTGGAATATGAAATGTGACTTCCCTTCTTTGGTAATCGATATGAGCTCCATGTAGAGAAAGCCAATCCATGCCAAGAATCACATCAAATTCCACTAAAGGAAGGATCACAAGATTTGCAGGAAGCACTTTCCCACAAACTTCGATCGGAGAAGAATTATAAACTTTTGATGCGATTGATGTGCCATTAGGTGTTGTCACAGCTAACTCAACATCTAATTGTTGAGGTAATATGGTGATACCCTTAGAAAAGTCTTCAGAAATAAAAGAGTGGGTGGATCCAGAATCAAATAAAACATTTGCTACTTTAGAGTGGATGGTAAGTGTACCTTTTACCACATCGTTATCATACTCCACATCGCTGATAGAAATTGCATGTGACTTTCCTTTGTCTTTAGCCTTAAGAGTTTGTTGACGTCGACCATCATCATCAACCCTTGGATTTGGGCATTGATTGGCATAGTGCCCCATCTCCTTGCACTTGAAACATTGAAGTGTAGTAGGTTCATTCTGTGTATCCCTTCCTTTGTTTGCGTCATTAGACATCTTCTTCCCATTATCACGGCATTCAAATGCCCGATGACCTTCTTTTCCACATTTAAAACATTTACTTGTCCCTTTAAGACAACTCCCTCCATGTTTCTTTCCACACTTTGTGCATAAGGAAAAGCTAATCTTCTTTTCCGTGTGCTCTTTAGATTTTTCTTTGAATTCCATCTTCCTCTTCTTATCAAACCCATGTGACTGATGGGTTACTCCAATCTCCATCTCGACTTTGAGAGCACATCGAACGATTTCCTCGTAGCTATTGAAGTCCCTTATGGCTAACGCCCTTCGAAGACTTGGTTTTAAGCCACTAAAGAATCGACCGATCTTACTCTCAGGTTGGATAATAATACCAGAAGCGTACCTTGCAAGTCTTGTAAAATTTGCTTCATAGGTACCAACAGATTCATCATCCCTTTGCTTCAGTTCAAGAAACTCTTTCTCCATATTTGTTCGGAGAATACGAGGGAAGTACTTATTGAAAAATAAGTTCTTGAACTCGTCCCATTCCATAGACTCAATTTCATCCCTTTGCCTCGTATTCTTAACAAGATTCCACCATTGATCAGCATCTCCTTCCAAACGATACACTGCTAGGATGACTTTATCATGTTCAGAACATTGAAGAACTGAAAATATCTTTTCAGTAGTACTAATCCATTGTTCAGCAACTAATGGATCAGTAGACCCGCTAAAAGAAGGTGGACGCTGCCTCATGAAGGATTCAACAGAATGTTGCTCCCTCCTTTGCTCGTTTGGAAATCCTACATGATTCATAGCTTGAGAAAGTTGTGTGAGCATGGCTACACGATTTTTCATTCCAGCTCCCATATCGTTTGGTTGCTCAGGGGGACAATCATTGCATTGCCCATCGCATTCCGCGTTAACACGGTTCCTTCGGGTTCCAGCCATTGACTAAAACCAAGAAGAATAGTGTGAGCAACACTAATTATACTAGGAAACCACATAATTCAAGAATAAAATTTTCATGCTTAAGGTCTTATCCTAGGTTAATCAAGGCCATTTCTAAAACACTAAGATTGTGTTCTATGCTTAGACTTATCCTTAGGGTTCTTACTAAGGCTTTCACATCCTAGTTTCCAAAGGTTGACTATACCTTTCCTCTGATACCAACTATAACGACCCATACTTTACATACATTGTTAATACTTCAAAATTGAAGTACACTTATTACAACATATGACAAAACCACAAAGGACTGTATAGGTATAGTGTCTTTAGAAACTGGGAAACATAAACAACTGGTTCATAAATCTTCTACAGTGTCTCCCATTTATTTCATCATATCTAGGGTCCCTTTTAGCATATTCTACTTAATATCCATCTTCCTGACCTGGGGAAAAGAAAACATAAAAGGGTGAGCTCAAATGCTCAGCAAGGGAAAAAAAAGGAAATAAAAATCATATCATATCTTTTTGAAAATCAAAACCTGCAAAAGAGATCATAATATCTTATCATGGAATAAATCATAGAAGTGAAAATGAGATCCCCATAATCATAACATAAGACTTGAAACTTTGTGGCATGCACACATAATCATGGAAAATCATTTCTTGTTAGTCATGACTCATTGACAAGACTATCTTAGTGGACAAAGTCCCTTTCTGAACCGAGTTCACTCCTCGTTTCAATCCTGTACCACTGAACCGAAATAACCTTCCGTTCCAGCCATGTCTATCTCATGAGATATAAAATCTTTACCCAATGCATTGGAGAGAGATATATGTCCCACCCATCTTATAATGAATCCTTTCTTATGTGTGCCACATAATCATAAACCATACATCATAGCGTAACCCATGTAATAAAAATGGGATTCTTAAACAACATGCCATCACAAAACAAATCATATAAGGTAAATGACTTCATAAAAATAATTTACTCAAAACATAATCAAATCAATGTAATAATAGGGATAAAAACAGAACCCTATATTATCTTAGATGGAAAATAATTTTGATAAAACATTTGAACTCCTTTCTTGAGGAAAATATCCTTTCTACTTCAAAAACAGTTTTCTTTTCTTAACATGTCATACAATTATAAACTAAAAGAAGTTGATTAAAAATAAACTTGAAAACTTGTAAAGGAAGCTTCTTGGAAATAATGTTTTAAAAATCCATTCATGCCGTATAAGTTAAAAAAAACATTCTTCGTACTTTTTTCGGAAAAGTCAAAAAGTACCTCGTACGAAAAACGACAAAAGATTCCTTTCATTACTAAAAACTCACCGAAGGGTAAAAATGGATTTAAACAATTGTAAGTGGATGGAAATAATATTACATATTGATGAAACATGGATGTGGATGATAAAATACACCCCAGTAAATACTTACGAATAAACAATCTCGGATAAAAATGAGATTGTGATATTTCCCTTACCTTAGGTCCGATTTGCTTTGTTCGTGTCCGAAGCTCCTGTATAATGGTTTAAATAATGTTATTGACTTATTCCAGAATCATACATATTGATATGATATCATATATGGTCATATTATTAGCTTCTTGTTAGTAATATTTCATTGTTACTTGTTACTCGGGTCTTTATAACTTTTTGTTCTTATGCGTGTTTTGTCGAATAAATTCTTATTCTTATCTTTAGGTTATAGATAATTAATTTACAGAATGGTATTAGTGTAGTATATACCATATTCATTCATTCAATTCATTTATATAATCATTATGAAATGAAGATCATGTAGAACGAGTCGCATCACATCGTGGAGACGGTATTCCGTACGTACGCACGAGTGATGATATCGTTCCTATGATCGTGGAATTGTATTGAAGTATATATATTATTTCAGTATCAATATTACTTCATAATAATCATATATAGTTACTCATTACACCATTATACCCATCCTTTTAAGGTGATGGTGGAAAATAGATTACACCACGGCGTGGAGACGGTATTCCGTACGTACGCACGTGCGGTGATTTCATTTTTTTCCGTAGGATGGATAGAAGGTGAATAAGGGTTGTTTAATATTTATAATAACATATCAGTATGTAAGTAATACTGATGTTATTACTTTATCATGAAACGACTAAAGAAGAAGAAGTTGAAGAAGAAATAAATTGAAAAGATCGGTAATTGATATTACCTCTTCTTTGGAACGCTTGTTTGAATCCTCCACTTAAGGAACTAAGATTGGTCTTTGGAGAAGACCAGGACCTCTAGGATTATTCTAGGGAAGTGGAGAGGAGAAAATGGCAGGGGTTGGCCGAGCTTGAGTGCTCAAATTGGTGTGAGGAGGAGGGGGAGGAGGTGCCCTTTTATAAGGGAGGAGAGGGGAACCTTAGGAATATCTCAAAATATTATTTTATATTAAAGTCAAAATCGGTTTATAATGGTTCCAAAGGGTCTTATTTCGAAGCTAAAGTGGGGATGGGTCGAAATCCTATCTACCAATAGGATTTAGACAAGTTTAGGGTATTATTTTAACCTTATCAATTAGATTTAACTCTAAGTTAATTAATTTAACTTTTACCGTGTCTTTTTGTTTTCTTTCACTATATGGTTAATACACTTACTATAACATGCCAAACGAACCCCAAATTGTTTATTATTAATATATATATCCTTATCTAATTCATTTGGCCGAACCTTAGATTTTTAGGAATAAAATAACAATTAGTAATATAATATTTGATTTAAAAACTATTTTGTGTCAATTTTGACACTATTTGATATATGATTTTTGTGAAAGTCATAACAGAATTATATGTTCGAACCAAATTGATTAAATCAATACTAATATATCTTAGTAACCTATAAAATTAGTGGAATTCATAAAAAGTCTTAAATTACATTTCTTTTGGTATTTATATTATCAATTATGTCAATATTTCATTAATAAGATAATTACTGCATCATCTTTGTCTCATAAATAAATTAAATTATTTGATGTCTAAAAATTACAAATAATATATAATCATGTAGGAAATATTTTTATCTTTCTAATGAATATTTAAAATTGAATTTATCTTATGTATAACCCCATATTAAAAATGATTTACTTATTAAACTTTGATTTTAACTATTTTAACCCTTCTTTAAATAAATTAATAATAAATGTCCTAATCTAATCCAAGTGGGCCTAAATGGTCATATTTTATTCCTAAGATTGTTTTTGGTCGAATTACACTTGTCCAATAGAATTAGGACATGTGTTAGGGTAATATTAATATCATATTTACCCTTAGTTACCCTATTTACTATTAACCGCGGTAAAAAAAAGTAAAAAGTTACTATTCACCAAAAAATTATTTTCATCTCATTGAACCACATTTTAGTCCTTGATATTAACCGTGTCTCTCGGATTTTCGAAATTCCATTCACAGAAGCGGTAAAATTAAGTTTTATGCAAAATTCGGTTTTTAACCTACCACTTAGTGGTTTCACTATTCATCAAAAATTGAAAGTTTTCAGAAAAATACCAAAATTTCACCCTAGGCTAATTTCGATATTCTGAGTCCAAAAATGAAGTCCATTTTAAAAAATAAAATTTATAAAATTTCAAAAAGTGGTTATTACTATTCATAACGGATAGTTTTAATAGCATATTGTTGTTTAGTGAAACTCGGTATTGCGTACGACGCAAGCTATCGAGGAAGGTCGCGATTGCGTGTAAAGCAAGCCAAGCAAGTGTTGTGTAGAAAAAGATTCCTTTGATGATTTATATAACATAAAAGTCTCGGGTGTTACATTCTACCCCCCTTAAAAAGTATTTCGCCCTCGAAATTCGTCACTTTGCAACAAACAGATGAGGATACTTCTCCCTCATCATATCCTCAAGCTCCCATATAGCTTCTTCAAGTTGGTGGTTTCTCCATAAAACTTTCACCAAGCGAGTGGTCTTGTTTCGTAGGACTTTTTCGCTACGATCCAGAATCTCTATCGGCTGTTCTTCATAAGAAAGATCTTGCTCCAGCAGTACAACTTCTGAGCTGAGTACATGTGAAGGATCTGGTATGTACTTTCTCAGGAGAGATACATGGAACACATCGTGAACTTGAGAGAGATTCGGTGGAAGCGCCAATCGGTAAGCTACCTTCCCAACACGATCCAGTATTTCGAAAGGACCGATATATCTAGGGCTCAACTTCCCCTTCTTTCCAAATCTCATAACCCTCTTCCAGGGAGATATTCGTAAGAACACTTTATCGCCCACTTCAAACTCTAGGTCTTTTTTCGGTTGTCGGCATAACTTTTCTGTCGACTCTGAGCTGCTCTTATGTGTTGTTGAATAGATCTGACCTTTTCTGCCATTTCATCAACGAGATCAGGTCCTAATAGCTTTCTTTCCCCAACTTCATCCCAGCAAGTTGGAGTCCTGCATTTCTTTCCATAGAGAGCTTCATAAGGAGCCATCTGAATACTGGAGTGAAAGCTATTATTATAAGAAAATTCCACCAAAGGTAGGTGTTGATCCCAACCTCCTTTGAAATCCATAGAGAAAGCTCTCAACATATCTTCTAGGGTTTGAATTGTTCTCTCAGACTGACCGTCTGTCTGGGGATGATAAGCAGTGCTGAAACTCAACTCTGTATCCAGAGTATGCTAAAGACTTCGCCAGAACTTCGAGGTAAATCTCGGATCTCGATCAGATATAATAGAAAGTGGTACTCCATGCAATCTTACCACTTCCTTTACATATATCCTGGCAAGATGATCTAGAGAGAAATCCTCTCTAATAGCAATGAAGTGTGCAGACTTTGTAAGACGATCAACTATGACCCAGATAGCATTATTGCCTTTGGATGTTTTAGGAAGTCCCGTGACAAAGTCCATAGTGATGTTTTCCCATTTCCATTCGGGTATGGGTAATGGTTGTAACATCCCCTTAGACTTCTGTCTCTCAGCTTTAACTTGTTGACAAACCAAACATCGAGAGACATATTCAACAACATCTCTTTTCATGCCATCCCACCAGAAGTACTATTTCAGGTCCCTATAGATATTCGTGCTTCCAGGATGAATAGAGAATGAAGAACTATGAGCCTCATCCAGCAGCTCCTTCTTTAATTCGGGGATGGAAGGAACACAAACCCGATTCCTGAACTTTATTATCCCATCACAATCAAGGTTGAATTCAGGAACATTTCTCACCTTCTTTTGTAAATCGACATCTTCTTTCTGTGCCTCTTTAATCTTCACATGTATAGATGGTTGAACATTCATTTGAGAAAGATAAGATTTTTCCCCTTCCATTATAATTCCAAGATCCATCCTTTGTAAATCCATAAATATTGGATCTTTTGTGATCCTCATCATGGATAAACTAGCATGGTCTTGTCGACTTAATGCATCTGCCACCTTGTTTGCTTTCCCAGGGTGGTAATGGATTGAGCAGTCATAATCCTTAATCAGCTCCAACCATCTTCTTTGACGCATATTCAACTCCTTTTGTGTGAAAATATACTTTAAACTTTTATGATCAGTATAAATATCACACCTTTCACCATAAAGGTAATGCCTCAAAATCTTTAATGCAAAGATTACCGCAGCCAACTCCAAATCATGTGTTGGGTAATTTTGCTCATGGATTTTCAACTGTCGCGAGGCATAAGCTATCACCATATCATTTTTCATAAGAACACACCCCAATCCCTTCTTGGATGCATCACTGTAGATCACAAACCTTTCTCCACTACAAGGCAGTGTGAGCACAGGTGCACTGGATAACCTTCTTTTCAACTCCTTGAAATTCTCTTCACATTCCTCTGTCCAGACAAACTTAACTCCCTTCCGAGTCAACTTGGTGATTGGATTAGATAATCGTGAAAAATCTTTTACAAAACGTCGATAATATCCAGCCAAACCAAGAAAACTTCGGATCTCAGTTACTGTTGTTGGTCTCGACCATCTTTCGATAACCTCTGTTTTTGCTGGATCCACAAATATCCCTTCTTTTGAGATTATATGACCCAAAAATGCAACTTTTTGAAGCCAAAATTCACACTTGGTAAATTTGGCATAAAGCTTCTCCTTTCTCAGGGTCTTCAATATAATTCTCAAGTGATCTTCATGCTCTTCCTTGCTCTTTGAATAGACAAGAATATCGTCTATAAAGACTACCACAAATTGATCAAGATAGTCTCTAAAGACTCTATTCATTAGATCCATGAAGATAGCAGGGGAATTAGTAAGACCAAATGGCATCACTATAAATTCATAGTGTCCATACCTTGTACGGAAAGCCGTCTTTGGTATATCCTCCCTTTTGACCCTTAATTGATGATACCCTGAACGAAGATCAATCTTGGAAAAGTATTGAGCTCCGCGTAGTTGGTCAAATAAGTCATCAATGCGTGGGAGAGGATATTTGTTCTTGATAGTGATCTTGTTAAGTTCTCGATAATCAATGCAAAGTCTCATTGATCCATCTTTCTTCTTAACAAATAGAACAGGTGCTCCCCAAGGTGACGCACTAGGGCGTATGAATCCCTTATCAAGATTCTCTTGGAGTTGCTTCTTCAATTCCTACAACTCAATTGGGGCCATTCTATAAGGTGTCTTTGAAATAGGCAAAGCACCCGGTACGAGTTCTATTGAAAACTCAACTACACGATTTGGTGGAAGACCCAGTAATTCCTCCGGAAAGACATCATCAAACTCCCGTACAATGGGCATATTCTTAATCGTGAGTTTCTCACCAACCATTTGAGATAAATAACCTTCATTTAGTGGAATCAATACCCATAAGATGGAAGAAATTTCCACTGGAAGGTTATGTTCATCCTTGCATTGATAGACGATCGTAGATTGATCTGGAATATGAAATGTGACTTCCCTTCTTTGGCAATCGATATGAGCTCCATGTAGAGAAATCCAATCCATGCCAAGAATCACATCAAATTCCACTAAAGGAAGGATCACAAGATTTGCAGGAAGCACTTTCCCACAAACTTCGATCGGAGAAGAATTATAAACTTTTGATGCGATTGATGTGCCATTAGGTGTTGTCACAGCTAACTCAACATCTAATTGTTGAGGTAATATGGTGATACCCTTAGAAAAGTCTTCAGAAATAAAAGAGTGGGTGGATCCAGAATCAAATAAAACATTTGCTACTTTAGAGTGGATGGTAAGTGTACCTTTTACCACATCGTTATCGTACTCCACATCGCTGATAGAAATTGCATGTGACTTTCCTTTGTCTTTAGCCTTAAGAGTTTGTTGACGTCGACCATCATCATCAACCCTTGGATTTGGGCATTGATTGGCATAATTCCCCATCTCCTTGCACTTGAAACATTGAAGTGTAGTAGGTTCATTCTGTGTATCCCTTCCTTTGTTTGCGTCATTAGACATCTTCTTCCCATTATCACGGCATTCAAATGCCCGATGACCTTCTTTTCCACATTTAAAACATTTACTTGTCCCTTTAAGACAACTCCCTCCATGTTTCTTTCCACACTTTGAGCATAAGGAAAAGCTCATCTTCTTTTCCGTGTGCTCTTTAGATTTTTCTTTGAATTCCATCTTCCTCTTCTTATCAAACCCATGTGACTGATGGGTTACTCCAATCTCCATCTCGACTTTGAGAGCACATCGAACGATTTCCTCGTAGCTATTGAAGTCCCTTATGGCTAACGCCCTTCGAAGACTTGGTTTTAAGCCACTAACGAATCGATCGATCTTACTCTCAGGTTGGATAATAATACCAGAAGCGTACCTTGAAAGTCTTGTAAAATTTGCTTCATAGGTACCAACAGATTCATCATCCCTTTGCTTCAGTTCAAGAAACTCTTTATCCATCTTTGTTCGGAGAATACGAGGGAAGTACTTATTGAAAAATAAGTTCTTGAACTCGTCCCATTCCATAGACTCAATTTCATCCCTTTGACTCGTATTCTTAACAAGATTCCACCATTGATCAGCATCTCCTTCCAAACGATACACTGCTAGGATGACTTTATCATGTTCAGAACATTGAAGAACTGAAAATATCTTTTCAGTAGTACTAATCCATTGTTCAGCAACTAATGGATCAGTAGACCTGCTGAAAGAAGGTGGACGCTGCCTCATGAAGGATTCAACATAATGTTGCTCCCTCTTTTGCTCGTTTGGAAATCCTGCATGATTCATAGCTTGAGAAAGTTGTGTGAGCATGGCTACAAGATTTTGCATTCCAGCTCCCATATCGTTTGGTTGCTCAGGGGGACAATCATTGCATTGCCCATCGCATTCCGCGTTAACACGGTTCCTTCGGGTTCCAGCCATTGACTAAAACCAAGAAGAATAGTGTGAGCAACACTAATTATACTAGGAAACCACATAATTCAAGAATAAAATTTTCATGCTTAAGGTCTTATCCTAGGTTATTCAAGGCCATTTCTAAAACACTAAGATTGTGTTATATGCTCAGACTTATCCTTAGGGTTCTTACTAAGGCTTTCACATCCTAGTTTCCAAAGGTTGACTATACCTTTCCTCTGATACCAACTATAACGACCCATACTTTACATACATTGTTAATACTTCAAAATTGAAGTACACTTATTACAACATATGACAAAACCACAAAGGACCGTATAGGTATAGTGTCTTTAGAAACTGGGAAACATAAACAACTGGTTCATAAATCTTCTACAGTGTCTCCCATTTATTTCATCATATCTAGGGTCCCTTTTAGCATATTCTACTTAATATCCATCTTCCTGACCTGGGGAGAAGAAAACATAAAAGGGTGAGCTCAAATGCTCAGCAAGGGAAAATAAAGGAAATAAAAATCATATCATATCTTTTTGAAAATCAAAACCTGCAAAAGAGATCATAATATCTTATCATGGAATAAATCATAGAAGTGAAAATGAGATCCCCATAATCATAACATAATACTTGAAACTTTGTGGCATGCACACATAATCATGGAAAATCATTTCTTGTTAGTCATGACTCATTGCCAAGACTATCTTAGTGGACAAAGTCCCTTTCTGAACCGAGTTCACTCCTCGTTTCAATCCTGTACCACTGAACCGAAATAACCTTCCGTTCCAGCCATGTCTATCTCATGAGATATAAAATCTTTACCCAATGCATTGGAGGGAGATATAGGTCCCACCCATCTTATAATGAATCCTTTCTTATGTGTGCCACATAATCATAAACCATACATCATAGCGTAACCCATGTAATAAAAATGGGATTCTTAAACAACATGCCATCACAAAACAAATCATATAAGGTAAATGACTTCATAAAAATAATTTCCTCAAAACATAATCAAATCAATGTAATAATAGGGATAAAAACATAACCCTATATTATCTTAGATGGAAAATAATTTTGATAAAACATTTGAACTCCTTTCTTGAGGAAAATATCCTTTCTACTTCAAAAACACTTTTATTTTCTTAACATGTCATACAATTATAAACTAAAAGAAGTTGATTAAAAATAAACTTGAAAACTTGTAAAGGAATCTTCTTGGAAATAATGTTTTAAAAATCCATTCATGCCGTATAAGTTAAAAAAAACATTCTTCGTACTTTTTTCGGAAAAGTCAAAAAGTACCTCGTACGAAAAACGACAAAAGATTCCTTTCATTACTAAAAACTCACCGAAGGGTAAAAATGGATTTAAAAAATTGTAAGTGGATGGAAATAATATTACATATTGATGAAACATGGATGTGGATGATAAAATACACCCCAGTAAATACTTACGAATAAACAATCTCGGATAAAAATGAGATTGTGATATTTCCCTTACCTTAGGTCCGATTTGCTTTGTTCGTGTCCGAAGCTCCTGTATAATGGTTTAAATAATGTTATTGACTTATTCCAGAATCATACATATTGATATGATATCATATATGGTCATATTATTAGCTTCTTGTTAGTAATATTTCATTGTTACTTGTTACTCGGGTCTTTATAACTTTTTGTTCTTATGCGTGTTTTGTCGAATAAATTCTTATTCTTATCTTTAGGTTATAGATAATTAATTTACAGAATGGTATTAGTGTAGTATATACCATATTCATTCATTCAATTCATTTATATAATCATTATGAAATGAAGATCATGTAGAACGAGTCGCATCACATCGTGGAGACGGTATTCCGTACGTACGCACGAGTGATGATATCGTTCCTATGATCGTGGAATTGTATTGAAGTATATATATTATTTCAGTATCAATATTACTTCATAATAATCATATATAGTTACTCATTACACCATTATACCCATCCTTTTAAGGTGATGGTGGAAAATAGATTACACCACGGCGTGGAGACGGTATTCCGTACGTACGCACGCGCGGTGATTTCATTTTTTTCCGTAGGATGGATAGAAGGTGAATAAGGGTTGTTTCATATTTATAATAACATATCAGTATGTAAGTAATACTGATGTTATTACTTTATCATGAAACGACTAAAGAAGAAGAAGTTGAAGAAGAAATAAATTGAAAAGATCGGTAATGGATATTACCTCTTCTTTGGAACGCTTCTTTGAATCCTCCACTTAAGGAACTAAGATTGGTCTTTGGAGAAGACCAGGACCTATAGGATTATTCTAGGGAAGTGGAGAGGAGAAAATGGCAGGGGTTTGCCGAGCTTGAGTGCTCAAATTGGTGTGATGAGGAGGGGGAGGAGGTGCCCTTTTATAAGGGAGGAGAGGGGCACCTTAGGAATATCTCAAAATATTATTTTATATTAAAGTCAAAATCGGTTTATAATGGTTCCAAAGGGTCTTATTTCGAATCTAAAGTGGGGATGGGTCGAAATACTATAAACCAATAGTATTTAGACAAGTTTAGGGTATTATTTTAACCTTATCAATTAGATTTAACTCTAAGTTAATTAATTTAACTTTTACCGTGTCTTTTTGTTTTCTTTCACTATATGGTTAATACACTTACTATAACATGCCAAAAGAACCCCAAATTGTTTATTATTAATATATATATCCTTATATAATTCATTTGGCCGAACCTTAGATTTTTAGGAATAAAATAACAATTAGTAATATAATATTTGATTTAAAAACTATTTTGTGTCAATTTTGACACTATTTGATATATGATTTTTGTGAAAGTCATAACAGAATTATATGTTCGAACCAAATTGATTAAATCAATAATAATATATCATAGTAACCTAGAAAATTAGTTTAATTCATAAAAAGTCTTAAATTACATTTATTTTGGTATTTATATTATCAATTATGTCAATATTTCATTAATAAGATAATTACTGCATCATCTTTGTCTCATAAATAAATTAAATTATTTGATGTCTAAAAATTACAAATAAAATATCATCATGTAGGAAATCTTTTTATCTTTCTAATGAATATTTACAATTGAATTTATCTTATGTATAACCCCATATTAAAAATGATTTACTTATTAAACTTTTATTTTAACTATTTTAACCCTTCTTTAAATAAATTAATAATAAATGTCCTAATCTAATCCAAGTGGGCCTAAATGGTCATATTTTATTCCTAAGATTGTTTTTGGTCGAATTACACTTGTCCAATAGAATTAGGACATGTTTTAGGGTAATATTAATATCATATTTACCCTTAGTTACCCTATTTACTATTAACCGCGGTAAAAAAAAGTAAAAAGTTACTATTCACCAAAAAATTATTTTCATCTCATTGAACCACATTTTAGTCCTTGATATTAACCTTGTGTCTCGGATTTTCGAAATTCCATTCACAGAAGCGGTAAAATTAAGTTTTATGAAAAATTCGGTTTTTAACCTACCACTTAGTGGTTTCACTATTCATCAAAAATTGAAAGTTTTCAGAAAAATACCAAAATTTCACCCTAGGATAATTTCGATATTCTGAGTCCAAAAATGAAGTCCATTTTGAAAAATAAAATTTATAAAATTTCAAAAAGTGGTTATTACTATTCATAACGGCTAGTTTTAATAGCATATTGTTGTTTAGTGAAACTCGGTATTGCGTACGACGCAAGCTATTGAGGAAGGTCGTGATTGCGTGTAAAGCAAGCCAAGCAAGTGTTGTGTAGAAAAAGATTCCTTTGATGATTTATATAACATAAAAGTCTCAAGTGTTACAATTACACGTCATGTACTTGTGGTCAATGCACCAGGATTTAATTAAACAATTACTCAAACTGTGTGCATTGATGAAATGAAGTGTAGTTAATTTTACACCGCGTGTTGACTGGGATAAACTAGCAAAAGATCAACCGGAATACACACTGTGTAACCTGTATACACAGTGTGTAGTCAATTTTAGTCAAAATTGGCTAGGTATTTCAATACACGACCTACCTAACTGGTGACTGTGTAATTTAGAGATCACACAGAATGTATCCCATTGGACACGCCATGCACTCTAGTTTCCAAGGTACGATTCACACACCGATTCTGTTGGTGTGTACCTCAAATATATGATGAGAGATGTACACACCTTGTAACTCGGATACACACACTATGTACTTATACCAAGTTACATAGATTTAAAATTTATTTATTTTACTATGTATACCTTGATACATGTACTTGTGTGTGGTCATAAAGATAGGACACACCATACGATAGGTTTTAATATACATAAATATTAAATTTTTTAATTAATATCTACATAATTTTTAGATCTGCAGATCATGCATGAGTCATATTACAAGTTGTCACTCTATGTGAATTTAAGCATAACATGTGGCCAAAAAATCATGTAATTAGTGTAATCATACGTGAAGTACACGTCATAAAAGTACGTGATAATTCATGTATTATATATTCCAAAAATAATAAACAATTATATGAGTATAATACATGTTGAGTAGATTAGGACATGTATTCACCATATTGCCTCCAAGGTATATTTATGTAAAAATTTAATTTTAAATGAATTTATTTAATTTGTTTAAAATTATAATGGATGAGAATCTCAAGGAAATTTAGATGAGAATTAAGATAAATGAATTGATTAATTAAAGATTATAATTATTTGATTCGAGTACTATTTATCTTAAATAAGATCTATTAAGAATTGAATGCTAATTTTATTAAATGCATAACTCATTGCATGCATGTGGATTATCATGAGCTAGACTGAACCTTTTGCATGTGATTGGTTTCATTTAATTTATTATTAAATTATATTGTTGGCATGTGTGCCTTCTATTCTTTCATTATGTAGGGCCTACGTACCCATGGTTTCTTTAATATAAACCTCCTTTTCCCTTCACCCATGTGTGATTAAAGGACATATATAATGGATAGAGCTCCCAAGATAGTAGAGATAGTTCAAGTTTGGAGCTGAGGAAAAACCAATCCAAGGAGATACATAGATGGAAAGGTGGAAAGCTACAACACAAACCTTAATTGGTTCAATGGGTTTTTCTCCTAGGTCAATGGTTAGTTTATTAACCACTAGATAAACTAATCACTAGTAAGTGATCATGATCATACCACTTTATTATTTTATTTTTGTCAGTTGCATGGTTATTTTATTATGGGTGTCTTGTAGTGATCACATAATTAATGAATTAACAAGGATGAAATATATAACTAAAATAAACTAATATATATTTAAATATTATCTAAGACATAGTTAATAACTTAAGTATTAACACTTAATATTAAAAATCATGTGATAAAGATAATAATTGAAAATTTATGCATAAAAGGATAAAATCCCTCTATAAAATTTTATGTTAGTATAACTTCATATTACTTTGGTTAGAATTGAACCACAGTTCAAAGTTCTTGACCAGCCAAAGTTGGGGTGCTTTCAATTATTGAGGAATTCTAAATTGAGGTTTTGGGTTGAATTAACTTAGTTGACGTCAAGGGTTGACTGAAAAATCAAGAAATGGTGTAAGTGAGAGGCAAAGATTAAGGAAATCCAATTAAGTATTTCAGGATTAGGGAGTCCACTCAGCAGAACAAGTAACCGTGAGTTAATGTAATTGGCATTTGGAATTCGTACCTAAAACCATTAAAGTTTCTTGACCAACCAAAGTTAGGGAAATAAGAAGGGGAATATGGATCCTTTACACTTGAATATCCAAGAAATAGGATATTCTGAAGCTAATGGCGAGGGCTATTGTGTTTTGATAAAATAGTAGGAGACTTAAATATAATATATATTTATTTTTCTAAATTTTGTTAGATAAAGTACTAAAATTATAATCATATTATTTTTTAGAAACAACAATAAAATGAAATCAAACATGTCATTGTGATCCATACTTGAGAAGGAAAACCTTATCACCAACACAAATTTCCAAGAGTGGAAAAGACACCTACGTGTCATCCTTCACCATGAAAGGAAATTGTATATGCTAGAAGAACCTTTACGAGTTGCGACTAGCAATGAGGCAAGTGATGAAGAGATATCTCTCTATGAGAAATATCTAAATGATGCTAAAAATGTTTAGTGATTCATGCTATCATCCATTTCTAATGATATCTTGAAGCAACATGAGGATATGGATGCCTATAGAGTGATGTCTCACTTTCAGGGTCTCTATTAAGAGAAGACGGGACAAGAGTGTAATGAAGTATCCAATGCTTTGTTTACAACTAATCTTGGAGATTCTATTCCATATGGGCATCATTTAGTCAATATTATTAGATACATTGAATTCCTAGACATATTAGAGATTAAATTCTAAAATGAGCTGTGTATAGATCTCATACTTTCATCACTGCCCAAGACCTTCTCTACCTTTATTGTTAATTACAATATGAGAAATAATGAGAAGAGTCTTTAAGAACTTTTTACTTTGATTCTCTAAGTGGATTAAGAAATGGGGCGTGATAAACCCACGATCCTTATGGTGAATAAGAAAAGGAAGAACAAGGAAAAGGGGCCCAAGAATTATAAATTGTATAAATATCCTGAGAACCATCCTTCCAAGAAGAAGAAGATCCAGAGGCAGGGAAAAGAAAAAGAGGCAATATGTTTTGCATGTGGAAAGCTAGGACACTGGAAGAGGAACTACACCCAAAATCAAGGGGAAGATAAAGGTGATTTCATTATCAAGTGCAATATTTCCATTTATACACATTGGGTATTAGATACGGCTTATGGTGCTCACATCTGTATCCAAATGCAGGAACCAAGTAGATTCTAGAAGATTTCCATAGGAGAGGTGGATTTGTGAGCTACCAATGGTATGTGGCTGGATGCTCTGGCCATTGGTAACTACCAAATTTCATTTCCAATGATAATTATTTTGGTTTTTAAATTTTGTTATTATGTTCCTACAATTACCAAAAACATAATTTTTTCATCTTACCTAGATATAGATGGGTTTATTTTCAAATTTGGAAATAAAAGTTGTTTCTTTTATAAGAAAAAAATATGTTATGGTATGAAACATTTAAATAATATTATTTATGTATTAAATTATGAAAACTAAGTGTTGGAAATTGATAATGAATCATGTTCACATGACTTATACAACACCCATCTTTGGCATCCCCGTCTTGATCATGTAAAAGAGAATCGTTTGACAAAGCTCTGTCAAGATGGCTATTTGGAATCTTCTGAGCTAAAACCACTTGAAAGATGTTATACTTGTTTATAAGGAAAAATGTATAAACCACCATTTGGTGGAAAAGGTGAAATGGCTACAGAGCTTCTAGGATTGGTACACATTGATGTGTGTGGACCATTTCTAGTAGAAGCTAGAGGTGGATATTCTCACTTCAAAAATTTTACTAATGACTTAAATAGATATGGATATATTTACCTGATGAGGTATAAGTTTGAGTCCTTTGATAAATTCAAGGAATTCAACAATGAAGTAGAGAATAAACTTAGTAAGAAGATAAATAATCTTCGATCAGATCGAGGCGATGAATATCTTAATGAAGATTTCATCAACTTTATATGGGAGTTTGGGATTCTATCTCTACTCACTCCACCTTATACACCAAAGTGGAATGGTGTTAGCGAAAAGAGGAACTGTACCTTGTTAGGCATGGTAAGGTCGATGATGAGTCATGCATATTTTCTATTATCCTTTTGGGGAAATGAATTACAAACTAAGACATAAAAATTAATCTGAGTACCAACTAAAGCAGAAAATGGAATAACCTTAGAGTTATAGAGTGGAAAGAACCCATTTTGTTTCATATATGTGTATGGGGATGTGAGACATTTGTTAAGGCCTTCTCAGGAAAAAAACTATCACCACATGGAATGAAGTGTATCTTTATAGGGTATTCTAAGGAAACAAAGGGATACTACCTATAAAACCCCCCAGGGAAGAAAGTTATTGTCACCAAACAAGCCATATTTCTTGATAGGGAGAAGATCATTAAAAAGGATAGTGGGAGAAATATTAAATTTGATGAAGTTGATGCTAAAGATACACAAGGGGTTGTATAAGAATAGATTCCATAGATACCCATGGAAGAAGAAGTTCCTAAAACACAAGTACTATGTAAGAGTGTAAGAGAGGTAAGAGATCCAGAGAGATGGTTTTATAGTAACTAAATATGGTGATTCATTATTGGTTGAAAATGATGAATATCTATCCTAAAAGGAGATAGTAGAGAGCTCAAAATGTGCAAGATGACAAGAATCCATGAATTATGAAATGGATTCCATGTATCAAAACCAAGTTTGGGTTCTGGTTGATGCGCTAGTTGATGTAAAGCCTATTGGATGAAAATGGGTATTCAAGAGGAAACTGGACATGGAAGGTAAAGTAAATATCTATAAAGTAAGGCTAGTGGATAAAGAGTTTAAAAAACATAAATGAATTGACTAAGATAAAATATTTTCACCAGTTGTGATGTTTAAATCCATCAGAATTTTACTTTCTATAATAGATTACCATGACTATGAGATTTGGAAGATGGGTTTCAAAATTGTATTTCTTAATGGGAACCTTCAGGAAGATGTCTATATGACATAGACGAAAGGGTTTGTGACTCCAGGTGATGACAAAAGGATTTTCAAGTTGTAGAGATCCATTTATGAAATAAAGCAAGCATCTAGGTAATGGAACATTCGATTTGATAAATCCACAAAATAATTTAGTTTCATTAAGAATGAATGCGGTCCATTTGTTTACAAGAGGTTTAGTGGGAAGGCGATCATTATCCTAGTAGTACGTGTTGATAAAATATTACTTATTGGAAACGACATACCAGTATTACAATATGTTAAGGAATGGTTAAATAAATGTTTCTCCATGAAGGAATTAAGTGAAAATACTACATTATAGGGATCAATATCATTCATGATAGATCCAAGAGGATTCTTGGATAATTCAAGGTACATATATTGAATAGATACTAAAGATATTTAGTATAGGATAATCCAAGAGGGGATTGGTTCCAGTGTCACATGGTTTAGATATTTCTAAGAAAATGTGTCCTCAGAAACAACATGAGAAAGATAGAATGAGTAAGATCCCATACACCTCTACAATAGGATGAATCATGTATGACATGTTATGTAATAAACTTGATGTTTCCTATGCATTGAGCATGGTAGGCATATATCAAGCAGATCCAGGAGAACAACATTGGACTGTAGTTAAGACTATCCTTAAGTATCTGAGAAGAACTAAGGATATGATCCTGGTGTATGGAGGAGACGAGGATCTAGTCATCAGAGGTTATATTGATTCTAGTTTTTAGATAGATCATAATGATCTAAAGCTGTAATCAGAATATGTTTTCTATCTCAACAAAGGAGCTGTGATTTGGAAGAGTTCAAAGCATCCAGTTGTCGCTGATTCTACAATGGAGTCCGAGTATATAGTGGATTCTGATTCATCCAAGGAAGCCATTTGGATTCATAAATTTGTCCAAGAGCTTGATGTGATACCTAGTAGTAAAGACCCTATCGCATTGTATTATGATAATACTATAACATTGGATCTTTCAAAAGAGACCAATTCACACCAATGAACAAAACACATACTCTAGAAGTATCACCTCTTGAGGGATTTCTATCAGAGGGGTGAAGTTGTAGTGAGAAGAGTACCCATGGAAGAGAACATAATAGACCCTTTGACTAAAGGCCTATCTCAGAAGAAGCATGAGTATCATGTGAGAGCTAGCAGACTGAAGGTTTTTAGGAGTTGGCTCTAGTGAAAGTGGGATTCTGTTGGAGTTAGTTCCCTAGAACCAACTTCTATGTAATTTATGATAAACGTGTATTAATTATTTTTAATATTAATAAACTAATTATCACATTATGATTGTTCTTCCATGTGACATAGTATGTGATAATTTCCTAAGAGTAGCTGTTGCACTAAAAGTTCATAGCAATTCCCCGCTATGATGAGAACCCAGAAGTACAACAACACTATTCTTGAATAAATGTTCTATAGCTGGATGATATCATTTGAGGGACACAAATGATACATTCTATCAGGGGTGGAGACTCATAGTTATTTGAGGAATCTTCTCATGTTGTACTCCATTGGTAACATCTATTAGGATATTATGAGTCGTGTAATTATATATATTGATGAAAACCATGATGATAGATGTTCGCGGTGAAGTAGGATATGTTGGGTGCATCATGAGTAATATTACATTAACGAATAATGCAAGAAAGGATTTGTCCCGTCTATTTATTAATGAAAGTTGATATCTCAGGCCCTTTAATGGGAATTATATAGCCTAAATAAATCCATGTCCATGGTATTCTAAAGGAAAGTTCATTTTCTGGGAAGTCAAAGAAAGAGACATTAAGCACATAGGTTGATGACACAAGTATGCAACCTTCTTGATTAGAGATATCGGGATAAATGGATTATATTACACAGTAAGTGTCTGTATGAGGTAACATGTCATTGCGATATTAACTTCTTTCTCTATGAGTGCCTTAGTGTGTTACTAGATGCTAACCTTGGACTTTAGGCTGGTTCACCTAATTTCACTAAGAAAGAGGCCTAGAGGGTTACACACTAAGTGTATCCAAAATATCAGTTAAATAATTTATTATTATTTATTATTTAGTAGGTTGAATAAATATTATTCCCGCACATGGTTTAATAATTATTCATGTATTCTTGATTGCATTTATTCCATCACTAGTTATTGGAGAGAATATATTGTGAGAAGAATATTTAATAAATATTTATTTTCTATTTAGTGAATATAATATTTATTTATTTATTTATGAATAATGAAATTATATTTATTTAATAAATAAATAAACATTATTCAAGACCCGATGAATATTATGGAGTAATAGTAGACTGAGTTTAATGGTTCAGTGAGAAATAATTAATATTAAATATTATTTAATTAAATAATATTTAATTATAATTCGAAAGTTAAGTGAATGTTGAGAAATAATAATAATAATAATATTATTATTTTACATGGGTTTTTTCTAGGATTAAATAAAATAATCAAGGAAACTTGTGCAATTATTTTATTTTAACCCCAGTAATATAAATACCCAATTATGTTATTTTATCAAGGAGGGATAATTCATTTTGTTGGTTGTGTACAAAAATCATGTATAATCCTCTCAATCCTAGAGAACTCCCATCTCCAATAATGCTCCCAATAATATAGAGCAATCATCCTCCACTATATTAAGGATAATGCTTTGGAAGAGGTTCTTGAAGCGATCAAAGATAGATGACGAAAGCATAAGGATCTACTGTGCTAGCACTTGGAGATTCCTTCAGCGGCGTTTGGAGATTCATGGAACATGTATGGATCACTGAAAGAGTAAATATACAATTTTATATAATGCAATGAAAGTGGACCACAAATCCCTCACCGCATTCATCAACAAAGAAAGAATTCCCAAAAAGGTAATTCTTTATTTAATTAAATTAATTATAAATAATATGTGATGATCCTCTCTCTCGGTTCCAGTGTAATTATTAATTTTCTATTTCTTTGACTCAGTTCCATGGATTATGATGTTTATCATCATATAGATCTCAAATTGATCATCGATTATAGAAGACAACAAAGTTGGGCACCACCCATCACACACTTCTACTATGCCCAAAACCTACACTCACTCTAGAGAATTCAGTGAAAGACTGTAAAATAAAATAAAAACCTCTAAATCATGATAAAAAATTATTCCACCATAAATTAATATCATAAAAACATTAAATAATGTTGGGTTTTATGGGATTTAACAATACTTATTAGATTCAACAAAAGCAATTAAAGAAACCCAAAACCAAGATCAAACCATGCTAGAATTTTGAAATCATGTATATTGGAAATGAAGAAATAGTAAAGGTACACCTTACACTATAGATGATATTTTCATATATATATTTATCCATGATTGATGAATATCATAGTAGAGAAATCAAAAAAACTTCCCTCCTCTAGAGGTATCCATGAGTTATTGAATCACCTGACATTCAAGTGAGATTCCTCATTTCACCACGACATGCTAGTATATCATACTACACAGGTGGAAGAAGAAAGAGAGATTTAGGTTTGAGGGATCTTTGGATAATAATGAACAAGAAATCACACCCATACCATCGCATGATTGTATGATTTATAAATCCCATAAGGATTCTCTTCACGCGATATTGCATTTACTCATGCATTATAACACATAAGTAAGTGCCCCTTGACCAATTCATGTATTCATTGCATGGATGCATCCCATATCACATATTTAATCCTATTAAATATTTCTTAAATTATGGATTATGTGGAATAATTGCTGATTATTAAATATAGAAACATTTTATATACCTTATGAAATTGGCAGTCATACACTATAACTTGTCTATACAACCATATTACGATATCTATCCAATTATATCTTGTGATTGAAAGATGCAGTAGAACAAAACCATGCATTATGATATCCCTACATTATAGGTTATGTTATAGTCACATTGCATTATATGTAATTGGGATTTGAGGCATATCTCCTTCAATATAACACTTGTACTAAAGCCTAAATGACTTTGTGCTCTTTCAACTTATATCATATCGTATACAATAACTTGTGAAAACATATCCAAAACTCCCATTGGATATATTATAAAATGCATTTGGAAATCTATCATCAACTTCACTATGTATTTAATCATATAAAATACCTTGTGAATTCCCATACAAAGATATTTTGAATTGACTCTAATTTTTTTTGGAGCATCTCTCTGATTCAAACTCAATACCCATTCAGTTAACCATAAAGTGTGACCCTATGATCCTTTGTAGCATTAAAAACAAATAAAAATTTATGGATCTATAAATATAATCAAATATTGACCTTTAGAAAAGCATCAATGCTACTCTAGATACAAATGGATTTGGTGTGATCTCTATCAAATACATGTATATTTATACCATTATCCACAAATTACATCACATGATAGTATACATTCTCATACATTACCTTTTCCAAGACATTAAGTGGCCATGGGACACATAGCATGTCAATCCCATATATCTAACTCATACATTCTCAATTATATGTTTATAGACTGACCAAGTTGATAAATACATCACATGTCATTTACTTTTATGAATGTGCACATCACATATCCCTCATCCAAATATATAAGCACATCATATTTAATATCTAGGTGAAACTACACACTCCTTAGTAAAATTTCAATTGAGGGATCATATGACATGCTTGTCATATGAGAGGACAAATTCCATCATGGTTGAGCTCCAACCGATAGTTTTTTAGAAACATACCAAACCACCCTGATTAACTAAGATTCAAGGCATATGAAAGAAAGTTATTTAAGAATTAAGGTTCTATTTCTAGGTATCTCTCCAACCTTAGATTGTGGGGACTCTATATATGATTCATGAACCCCTAGTATACCAAATACACAATGTATGACACTTCATGTGGTATACTTAGTGGGCCATTTAGCACACAAAAACATGTTTTTTGCCTCATGAGAATATTTCAAAGCACCATATAGGAACTCTACTCATGCTAACCATAACATTTAATCATGATCTATAATACTCCATGAAAAACATTAGTTATGGATAACTCAAATTCATTCTTTGAGAGGTTAATTATCATTTAATTTCATGAAACTTTTATCAATATATACATATATGTAGCCAATATAAAATAATGATAAAGTGGATATTACCTTTTATATGATAAACTTTACATTATTAAAACTATTTTTAGAATACTTAACAAAAACCTATATAAGAACCCATCTATATTATTATATATGATATACCACCGTATCATCCTTATGCTTTTTTCACTTTTTAGGGTATTGTTAACTCATTACATCTATATGTAATTACTTCCACATATCTATTTGAATACCTGATAAACCCATCCCACTAAACTATTTACTAAGTAAAATACATAAAGAAATCAAGTTTTAATAATAGTGATATTTAGGAATCATATTATTAATGTTCAACTCCTTGAACGTATTCAAATTCTTTAACACTATATGATAAAATGTTATGGTGTTAATAACTTATGTTATCTACTTAAAATTTTTATAAGTACGCCATCATCATTCTTTGAACCAATTCCATCAAACTTTTCCCTTGAAATCTTATGGTAATTTGTATAACTATTTACATTATTACTAATCAACACATCCTAAACTCCTTTAGGATAAAGTGGAATTCATTTTTTTATGGTAACTAAATGCAACTCTTTACATTTCTCTTTACCACCATACCCTATAACTCTTTTAGGATAATAAATGAAATTCACCTTGTATTTTTTTGGTATAATACTCCAAGAAATAGTGATATTCACTTTCTATTGGTAACTAAATATAACACTTTAATGTCACGTATCCTAAACTCTTTAGGATATTAAGTGAGAATAAAATTATTTTTAGACTAGTTTAATATTTTATTTGTTAACATTGAACTTATTTAAGTTCAAACATATAACAAACCAAAATTATAGAGTAAGAATATTGTATTCGATAGCGTGTATGATGTGCAACACCAAGGGAATAAAAAAATATAATATCCCAAAAATTTATAATATATTTAATATTTTAAATAAATTCAATATATTTTATAGCTTTCAATGTATTCAACAATGAGTTAGAGTATGTTATACGCAACAACGAGTTTCTTCAAAAGGCTTGAATTACACACAAGATCGAGTTTTATCAAATAATGATATATTATTAAAATATTATTTTATATAATAATATATAAGCTAGCCATTAAATTAGTAGTTATTAAAAGGGTTAACTAAATTATGAAAATCTTTGGTTTAAAAAAGTATAAAATTATTTCATTGGTTAAAAATTAATTAGAAATGAATATGAAAACCGATTGAATATAAAGGAAAATATTATTACTTTTTTTTATGTTCACAAAGCTGTTTTATCCTAATAAATTAAATTAATTACAATTAGTGAGTGATATTAATGTGATATATATATATATATATTATATATATCCAATAAAATATTTTTTATATTCATCCAATATATTTGATCAGATTAAGATAAAAATAAACCTAATTTTATGCATAAAATATTATATTTTTATTAAGGTATTTTTACATTCTTTAAATAAAGAACCTATTTTAAATCCAATTTTTGGAAAATTTATGGATTATATATGTTAAAATAAATATCATATTTTAAATAGAAACATAAAAATTTCTTTATGGTAAATTTTTGATATTTTTGCGTGAAATTCCATTTTTTAATGAATAGTGAAAAATACTGAAATTTAATTCAAAACTATTTTTTATATAATTTATTTATAAGGTTAAATTATGTTTTATATTTGTTTTAAAGATCAATTAGATCATATTTATAAAAATTGAGCCCCTCTGACAGCACAGACAACCCGCCTTAACATGGACATCGGGTCTTGGCCCGCCAGGTACCACCAGTTATCCCGCAGACACGTGGTCCCCACTCTGGGGCTCACCCATGTGCCCGAATGGGTCATCTGACTAATAAATATTCCCATAGGCCAACAAATGTTCTTTTAAGTGTGCTTTGTTCTCACCCAAAGACACCTTGAGAAACTTTTTAGAAGGTCACCCATCCTAATCACTACTCCAGGCTAAGCACACTTAGCTGTGGAGTTCTAATCAGGTAGGCTCAAAAAAAAAGGTGCACCTCGTTGAAATGAGTCATATCATTTAGTCATTTAACCCTTTATCATTCTAGGGTGTTACATTCACCCCCTCCCTTTAGAGCACAACGCTCTTATTGTAGACCCTACATCTCAACCCAGGCAGTGCACCACACTCAAGGCTAAGTTCCTCCTCTAATACCAAATATAACAATTGAGCCCCATTAATAGCACAGACAACCTGCCTTAATATGGTCATCGGGTCCTAACCTGTCAGGTACCACAAACTCTCTTATGTTAAATTATTAATATCTTAAGTGGGAAAAATTGATTTATCAGTGAAATTTTGATAAATATGTTAATGAACTTAAATGTAATTTAACATCTTAGAATGTTCAATTAAATATTTTTGGAGTTTTACACTGAGTTAGTGTGATATTATGATGCCCACAAAATCTCAGTGAAGTCTAAATAAAAATATTAAATATAATATATTAAGCACACACTTTTTATTCAAAATAATTGAATAAATCCAAAACAGTGTGTCGTATGAGAAATCTGAGACCACTATTATGTCTGAAATATGGTTTTTTACCCTAGTAGGGGTATAAAATTCAAAGGCGCCAGACATTTGGATGCCTCTCTAGTGAGATAATGTTGTTAGATAATATTTAAAATATTATTTTGTTAAAAATAATGAAATATATCACAAATGGAGCGTTGCATGGGAAATCTGAGACCACTGATGGGTCCAAAATGAGGGGTTTACCCTATACAGGGTATAATATTCATAAGCATCAGACTTTTGGATGGATCGCTCATGATAAAAACCTTTTTATTTTTAATTAATTAATTATTCTGTTTTTTAAATAATAAATCATTAATATCTCTCAAACAGTTCATCGTTTGAGAAATTCGAGACCACCTTTGGGTCCAGAATGATGCGTTTACCCTAGGCGGGGTATAAATTTTATATGCAGTGGACGTTTGATAGTATTTAATATTTATGTTAAATAATGAATTGATTATATTAATTAAAACAATTGGAAATTCATTTGTTTAAGGGTATTGTGCATCTTCCCCACCCAAACAACGTGGCAACTACCATTTCTAATGCTCGAAGGTTGAAAAAACTTCATTTATAACCTGTTTTAACCATTTTAAATTATAAACATATTAATGGAGTGATTTAAAACACTTCATTGGGGTTTAAACACAAATTAATTTGGTGTTCTTAAGTTGGGATAAAAACCAATGCGATATTGGTTTCTCTATTAGTAAAACTACTAAGTTTCTGTCATGGGACGAGTTTTTCATAATTTGAGTGTTCTTAAACCTCTCTGCACTGAATCGGTGAAGTATACATGATCTTGATCAACGTTATTTAGGAATCCAGGCATGATTAAGTCTCTCCTCCTCCTACTTGTGCGCAACTCCCAAGTTTCTTATTTATTTATTTATTTATTTTTCTCTTTCTCTTTTTTTTTCACAATTCATGATTTAAGAAAAACAAGATAAAACAAATTGTTTCAAATAAAAAAAAAGATAATTCAAAAATTATAATACAATAATTTTAATTGCATTATCAAAAGATAATCTTAAAAATAAATTATTAAACGATAATTTCATTGGTAGTTTATTCTGAGGGTATAATTTATATAATTATCAAAAGTTAATCTTGTTAAAAATTAATGATAATAACAAAGAATTATCATGCAATTTATAGTTATATGAAGTTGTCTAATAATAACAATAAAATTGTTAGATGATAATTACAATGTTTTATATAAGGATAATTTATCAAAATTATTAAGGGGATAAAACATTGAATTAATTTAGGTAATATAAATAATGAATTATCTAATGATATTTTTTGTGAAATTTTGACATGACAATTATTGAATGGATAATTGTTTAAATTATCAAATGATAATTATTTGGATTATCAAAAGATAACGAATTATCAAAAGATATATATCTATATATATATATATATACATCGATAAGCACACTTGGGATAATTTATTAAATTATCTAATGTCATTTATTTTTATTATCAAAAGATATATATATATATATACACACATATATAGTTAGATATATATTTTTGATAATTAATTTGGAAGTTAAGGATAATTTTATTAAATATAAATTTATCAATGTGTAATTTCATGAACTATTGAAGGATAATTTCAAACACACGCATTTACATAAAATGATAATCTAGATATTATCCATGAGAGATAAAATATTATCACATGTAATATTTTAATTGAAAATTTGAAATCATCCATGAGAGATAAAATATTATTGCATTTAATATTTTAATCAATAATTTCAAATTATATGTGATAGATAAAATATTATCACATGTAATATTTTAATTGATAATTTGAAAGTTATCTGCGAGAGATAAAATATCATCACATGTGATATTTTATTTCCTTTTAAAATAAAATAGCTGGTATTGGTTTTAGGAACCCTTGACGAACATTGACCATTGCTATGTGACTCTTACGATAATAATCCCGTGAGGAGGTTTATTGAACCACATAAGATGGTTTATCATTTCTATTGATGTCAATGACCTTGAGGTAGGTGGTTCCGCCCCGATTAGTGAAATTTATTAACCTTAAATTGTTTGATTTATTTCAATTTTTGATTTAAATTCAATTGATCAACTTGATTTCAATTAATTAAATAAAAAACCAAATTCTAGTGAATTGAGATTTTTAAATATGTTTTGGAATGAGAAATTATAAAACCCCAATTACATTAAATTGGGGTGTGTTTTTTGGAGTTTGGTTAATTTAAATTGTTGAATTTAAATTGTGGATTTGATGAAATTTTTTTCAATTAAATTGTTGAATTTAATTGTGAAAAAGAATTGTGAAATTATGGAATTGGTTTTGAATGGATTTCAAACTGGTGAAAATGTCTTAAAATGTTTTGATAAAAACCCATTGGTTTTATCTTGTTAATGAGGCATGTTTTTAATTAAAACCCATTATGATTTTAAAATGGAAAATTGACATTGAAATAGAAGAATGATACTTAATTTTATTTTAAGCAGTCTTAAAATAAATTTCCCATCATTGATTGTGTAAGATAACATGAAATCCTTATATAGTTGGTGAGTTATTTGGACACACTCTACACTATTACAATATTCTAAAACATACATGTAGCAGGTCACATCCCTTAGGCAATGGTGACGAGTCCTATCTGACCAGTGTCTAAAGGATGTATGTGTACACATATTACTGTGATCACTTAGAGAGTTTAGAGTCCTATAGCTGGAAATACTATCATACATAGTTTTCATATGACCGTGTTACTCTCTTGTTACTTATATTTGATATATAATTGTATTCCAATGCTTTTGAACTGCTTTACATTCCTACTAAATTTATATTAACTGTTTTATGTAATTGTTTTATTTAACCCATTGTTTTAGAAATATTCCATCATTTGTAAAGCATTTGATTAAAGTAAATTTCCATCACTTGAACTGTGTAGCCTGATTTGTTTAATTATTCTTTAAAATGTAAAATATGTTTATCTTTAAAATTTTAAAGCATTCCTTTGGTTAATCAATTGTTGGCATCTGTTATGGAATCCGTGGTG
Source organism: Viscum album (assembly GCA_963277665.1). Taxonomy (NCBI): domain Eukaryota; kingdom Viridiplantae; phylum Streptophyta; class Magnoliopsida; order Santalales; family Viscaceae; genus Viscum; species Viscum album. The sequence goes on along the minus strand of OY728147.1, from coordinate 108,689,064 downwards.
ATACCCTATTGGGGTTTTTTAGCTCACACCCTACTTTTTTCCTTTAGGCGTTTGTAGAATTTCTCCTTCCAGGTTTGAGCAAGGAAAAAGTATCTCTTGGAGGTGGATCTAGCTGTTGATTGTTGGGCTTAGTGAGTTGTGTCCCTCGGGACCTTGGGTTGTTTTCCCTATTTTGGTACTTGGGTTGTAGTTCTTTGGGATTATTGTGCCTTATTGTATTATGTTACATTAATCCAATTGGAGTTTTCTTTTGTTATGCATACTATCTTTTCTATTTTGTTTACACTTTGTTAGTGGAAAAATCATTCCCACTTGCGTGTTGTATGATGCCAGGTGCTAGTCACCAACTCGTGGGGATCGGGAACGCCCTTCGGGCGATGTCAAGGTCGACTTGGTTATCAGGTTACTAGGGTACCCAGGCTAGTTCACAACAATATTTTTATCAATTAATCCAATGTAGGTTATCAAAATCAATTTCACTTTGAAATTGACTATAAAAACATAGTAAACATTTGGACATTTTTACCTTAAAACCCCAAATTATCATCCCGTTTGTGGGATTAAATTTAAATTAATTTCTTCAACTTATGTAATTGGAATTTAGAAAAATTGATCCCATATTTTGAATCATAATAATTTATATTATCTAATAATACAAACTTTGTTTTTTATAAAAAATATTAGTGAAAGTGATTAAAATTAATTACAATGATTAAAGTTAAATTAAGATTAATAAGGGACTAAACCCTAACCTTAAGGCCCAAAACAACCTATTAAATTGTTAAAAATATATTAGATGGCCATATTTAGACCCCATAATCTATTTTATAGAAATTTTACCATTATTGGATCCAATTTTAACACGGAAAACATGCATGTAATTCTTTTTTCAAAATATTATTGGAGTGCCACTCCTCCTCCACTATAAAAAAGACTCCTCTCCTCCCACTTACTCACATATAACAACTCATTTTTGGATTGAAAAATATCTACCAAAATAGATCCTAAACATCCCTCCTCTTATTCTAGAATACTCCTCTTAGTTATAAATCTATCCAAGGAAGCCTTTTTGTACAAACCAAAAAAAGTTACCCGATTAAGAGGTTACATCTTCTCTCAAGCTATCTAGTTTCATTTCCATTCTACACTCCATAGACTCTTCTTATTCTAGGATTACATAAAAAAATAGTATCCTAAATATACTAGTATTATGTTATGTTATTAATTATACCTACACTTACACACACCTCCATCTAATGGGTAACATATATACTGTTTATGTGTACGGCGAACTACTGCCTCACGAAATGATGATTATTCATTTTTCATTTACCACCTATCATAGTGGTAATTATTATGGAAAATATATTTATATATTATATATATTATATTTATAATTTCTTTATTCTTATGTATTTTTTATTTATAACATAACTTTATGCTTTCCATCTTGTGTAAATACGATAATTTCATTTGAGGACGTGTGGACTACTGCCCCCTCAAAGCGATACGGCTCATTTATTCCATACATGGAAAATATAAAGGATGGTTTTAATAAACATATGTAATATATATAACATATATATTATACTAAAATTATAATATATATATGCATCATTTAGTTTTAATTCTTTTAATACAACAAAGAAATGAAAGTAGTGTTCATGCGCACATACGACCTACCATTTCCATGAATGACGCACTTCATTTCTAATCTCCAAATATAATGGACTACTATAAATATGTATATAATGAATATATATGATAATTAAGTCATGTTTTACACTATGGAGATGATTAAATCCTGATCTAATTAATAGGAACAACAAATCACAAGTCAAAACATACTTGAGAAAACTAGGCAATTAACACCCGAAATAGTTAAAATAATGAAAGAGTGTTAACAAAAAAATAATAAAATGTTATAAGGAATTAATATATGATATTATAAAAATTATTATGGTTATGGTATAAGATATTAACATATTTTAAACCACTATACAAGAGGATAAAGACCACACAACAAAAGGAATATTAAGGTAAGGGAATTTGATATCAATTTATATTCCATTGAGACTTATTTGTTATTATGTTCCAATTCAATTTTATTTGGTGTATATACTACCTTTTTAATGTTATATCATGAATACCATTAGTATCATGATATTATAAGTTTCATTTAACTCCATACCTTTCTAGATATTATGATTTAAATGTTTCAAAGTGGTATGAGACACTTTGGAATATTTAAAGATTATTTTCCTCAAGAATGTTCTTAATGATTATCTTTGAAATCTCAATTCCTTTTGTGAGTGTTAAATTTATCTTGAAATAATCACTTTATTGTAATAATTTTCATTTTAAATTACCTTGAATATCTATATTAGCACACAATGGATATTATTATTGCCTAAATCATATATCATTTTACATACGGTGTTCACTTGATAGTTATTTGATTAATTGGGGAATTATTGATAAATTTGTATTCTTTATTAAATATGAAAATTTGATAAGTCATATTATTTATTTTAATTAATTTATATAAGGAATTATTTGGATTGGTAATGATGGGTGGGTCCCATACTTTATATATCCCCTTGATGCATTGATAGGTTCTCATGATATGATTAAGTTGTCCAAATTAAATGGGTTTCTATCCATAGTTTTAACCATCCTTTGAAAGGTATTGATGGTATAGGTTTTCATGTGCCTTAAACATGACATAAAATATTTAAGTATTTACTTCATAGATATTTTATTTATTATTTATCCATGACATTTTTCATCGACATATCTATGGATGTATTCTATTCTCAATTTATTGATTAAGTGGAATACATTTCAGATTCTTACCTTTCCATATTGATTTTTCCTTATAAAATTATTTTCATTGAATTTTTTATCATTTATTTATCTTTACATGTTAATTTATTCCTATTAATTCATTTTTTCTTCTATCGTACTTACTCTTACTTAGCATTTGAGCTCACCATAACTATATTTCCTTTCCCCAGGTTATAGAGAAGCAATATTTGAATAATCTTTAAAGGACAAAATTTATTTTATTTTTATGTATCATGTTTTTATTTACTATTTACCAATGTATTATTAGTATCATGTATGTAATTTGGCTTTCCAATACTAATAAACTAATCGATATTTTGGAATTTTATTCCTTGTAATCATGATAATGTAATAAAATAATGCACCAGCTTTAGGATTCTAAGGTTGGGGTGTTTCAAAACATACTCCTAATAACATATTAGACACTATATTATCTTTAGAATATCATTATAAAATACTAAAACTCATTTTATGTTTTAAAATAACACATATTTCCTTTTAGTAGAAATATTTAACAAATAAACTATCTATTCCATATAATATATGGTATTCTATGTGTTTACATCATTTCATCTCATAAATTAAGGATTTATTCTTTAAAATACACCATAGATGGGTGGAAAGAATATATTCCATCATATTTTAACAAATATATGGATAAACACTTTAATCCTAGATAAAACACTTTTATCCTTATCACATTTTCAAAACAAGTTATAGAATCTTTTCAATCACAAAATATGTGAACCATCTAATTTTTTTTATAACAATACTTTTTTAATAAATAACTCCTTTTATCATATAATATAAATGGGATAACTATACACATACTTTATTTATATTCATATGAACTTGGTAAACTTTTTTTTACATTCAAAACTTTGATATAAAAAATATTTTCTCCATCACTGAAATGAAAACTATAATCTATTTCAGTTATTCCCTTAACTATGAACTCTTTTATAATCACAATACTTGTAAAGCATAAATTTGGTATCATATACCATTCAAAACCAACTAATTGATTTCTATAACATTGATACCTAATATGGAAATACCACGAGGTTTTTTAATATCCTTTAGGTAACCCTGATAATTCCATCCCATGGAATCATCACTTCTCCTTACCAATAAAACCTTTATGTTTCAATGTCCTTGTATGAATACTCTAAGAAACATTATTGGACTTTCCAGAAAAAATTTATTCTTTGAGTTTGAAATTTTACCCACTTTTATTATCTATAAAACATCAGGCCTTATACATTATATGCCCAATTTATCTACACTCAACACTTTTAGAATAATATTATAACCATTTCTTAAACTCATTCATATTTTAGAATATTTACATAGATGAAAATATGATGAATTCCTTAACCAAACTAAGCCTAAAGGTAACCACTAGTCTCCCCAAGTCATTAGAATACTCAATCATATCAAGTATAATTTGACATTCCAAATCATATATAGTATATAAGACTAAAATTCCTTAGGTAATTTTGTATATAATTCTTATAAAACCATAAGTGAATCATTATATGCTTCTTAAAAACATCTATATATTTTTTACAACTTACACACTTGGTTACTTAAGAAGGGGTTACTTTAACGCATGGAATTTATCCTTATACTTAATAAATTTTCTGAGGTTATAATTCATAATATTTTCTTACATTAATATTGTAATTCATATATGATTGAACTTAAAGTTAATTTTTATGAAGATGATGATGATTATGCAACTATTTATCGACAATAAAAGTTTTTATCAGATGAGTATCATGCATTAACACCATTTAATAAGGTATTTTATTAAATTATATCCCACTAAAATGATGACCCATTTTAAATACATCATATCTATTACTGGGACAAGATCAATATTTCACTAAGAAATGAGTATACTATGGATTTACTCTCACTGATTAGCTATTTAGGTAGGGTCTTATCCCAATAATTTCACATATGACTCTTGGATTATTGAGAAAGTAACTCTTTACCCAATCTATTAAATAGATAAATTCAAATTTATTCTTATGGAAACCTAATCCTATTATGGTCTCCTAGATAAGTGTAAAAAAAACTCTAAGAACAAATACCTAATACCATTAGGTTCATCCATTACTTTCTTTCCTTACATAAGATAATCCACGGACACCTAACTTTGGCATGACCAACCAAGTTAGATGATTGAAGTTTTGAAAATTGATGCCTTGGAATGAATATAACACTTAGTATTTTAAATGGTATTTAATTCTATCCATATTATCTCATATTGTTCACTTTATGTATGCACTCTTATACTGATTTAGTTTGGAATCCTATTCTTTCCACCAAATCAATATGTTCAAATCATATTGATGTGTAAATCTTTACAAAACTCACCATTTGTGTTAATCAACCAAAAATAGAAGTTAAATATATTTATACATATCCAAATGTATCTCATGAATATGGTATATGAACTTTTAATGTAAAGGTTTATAATTATTTGAAATTTATAATCCTCACATGAGTAATCCTAGAGCCACAAATATCTAACCAAAACCTTTCTTGAACAAGGCATAAACTTCCTGACTAGTGGGAAGCTTGAATCAAAGTCCCTATAGCTAGGGATACTTTACTCAATAGAGATTACAATTCATTACAACTCTAATACCTAATATGTATAAACTATATTTAGCAACTAAATTCAAGCTAGTAACTTTAATTACAAACTGAAGTCAAGGTAGATGGAAACTAAATCAGTTATCATACCTAGTATATAACTCCTTAAATTCATGTATGATAATATTTAGAAGTAGTTTAACAATTTAAAATTAATCATGAAACTATTTATAATATAAATAGTTTATAAATATAAATAAAACAAGGAATAAATTTTAAATAAATTAAAATTTCACATATTTAAACACTATGTAAACATCTACAAATAATTCATAAATTAAAGCTAATTATAAAAAATTTATAATTTATCTAAACCTTATATAAATTCCATAATATTGAATAAAAATACTTTATATTCATTTTATAATATGAAATCCTTTATATTATTCATTAAATGACATTTCATTCAAATATATGATATTTTATGAATTATAAACATTTTATAATCTAATTTCTATTATGTAAACATTTTACATAATCTAAATATCACATAAATAACATTATTTAAAATTTGATCAAATCAACCATCAAAACCTTTTGGATTTGGTCTAAATAATATTCTAAATAAGGCCTTTTAATTTGAATAATTTAAATCAATTAATTATGAATAATTCCTAATTAAATCTAAACAATTTTATATTTTGGCCTTATTTTTTTAATTTATAAACACTTTATCAATTTCCATCATGATTTATAAATAAACAATTTATTTTTAAGTCATAAGGAATTCCATATAATTTAAAAGTTATTTTTATTATTAACACTTAATATTATGGAATCTTTATTAAGAAATATATCATAAACATTTAATTAATTAATTATATATTTTTTATAATTAATTAATTTATAAAATAATTATAAATTAATAAATATCCTCAAATTACCTTTTATCATTATTTATACATAATTTATAAATAATATAATTCAATTCATAATTGAAGCCATGTATGACTCCTGAGTTGTGTAAGTCTTTGAAAATAGTAAATTTTTGGGGACTCTACTATATGAAAATTCGAGTTTCTAGATTATTTTTTCTAAATAAAATAATAATTGGGATGATGAAAAAGTTGTTCGACCAGGGTTTAAACATCATAAAATGGGATTTATTATTCATGAAAAGGAATAATAAGGTTCATAATATAAAGAAAGAGTTTCTATGAATGAAAAAGAAGCAGTTGCTGTTGTAACTGGTTGGTCACACCACAACCTATTCCACGACACTGTAGTGGCATGGAAAAGAGTTTGAAAAGAAGAATAAAAGTGATAAAAATAAGAAGAAGGGATTATAAAATATTCAAAGTAATTTACTCACTTGAATTTTAATTTCAAATTCAAATTCAAACTTTCCTTTTTTCAATTGTTGGTGTGTGATATAATATTTGTATCATGTATGAAAAAAAGAGTACAAGAGTCTAAAAGAATAATAATCTTTACAAAATTAATCATGAATATTTTTAAGGTAAATGAAAAGTATAAGTAGTTGTTCATTTCATACAGAGAGAAAAGAAGGAACCTACAATAGTATATATTTATGGAGAAGAAAATAAGTATCACCACACCAATACTTTAGAAGTCCAATTATGTTAGAGAATTTATTATTTTTGAAAGAAAATATTTTACCATTATATTAGTGTGGGAAGAACATAAACATAGTCGGGATATGTGTAACATGAGTACAAGGATATTCCCTACTCATTTGTACCTACATGTTGATACTAGTGGGTCGTAGGGTCTTGGTGAAATATGGATCATTCCAAGGATTAGCCTTTTATTTTTAAAGGTAAACCATGTAAATATGATGTGCCCTTTAATGTGTTCTTGTATGTGTTAAAAACAAACAAACTCAAACTCTTAACAAGTAGGTAAGGTTGTTTTTAGAGGAAATATAAAAAAGGAGTTTATAATAACTGATTCACCCATCTTTTTGATTTTAGTAATCTTGTGGGTCATTTCAAGTGGTATCAAAGTCATGGTTACCTTAATTTGTGATACGTTGTTTAAAGTTTATAGGATTGAAGTTTTCTCTTTGGTTGAATAGTTTTTCACTAATTTCTATTATATATAATGGATAATTTAAACTTAGTGAACAACAAGTATATTCCTACATTTATTGGGAAATATTATCATATCTAGAGAGAAAAAATGTTTACATTTCTTTTATCTATCAGTTATAATGTCATGGAAGTTGAAACTGATGGATTAATATCTCACACCGAAGGTTCTTCCATGATAGTAGTAGAAAAGAATAACATAGAGAATAATAGATGTACTAGGAATGCAATTTTACTTTCCCTTTCAGAGAGTGAATTTCTAAAATTCAAAGGAATAAAAATGAAAAAAGGTATACGAGAAAATCTTGAGAATATCTATAAAGGTAAAACCAAAGTAAATTAGGTAAAGATACAAATTTAGAGGTTAAATTATGAGTATCTCAAGATCCATAGTGATAAAACTATGGATGGATTATTCATAATGGTTAATGATATTATTATTATAACTATAGTCTTTGGTGAGAAGTTAAAATATTTTATTGTGTTATAAAAGATCTTACGCATCCTACCTAACAATTTTGATGAAAATTTTTGGCTTAAAAAGATAAATATCCATACACACTCCCTCTTTATGACTTACACAACATTATACTTACCTATGAGATGAGAAAAGATAATGTTGTCATGAAGAAGGTTAAGGATGAAAAGGAAATAACTTTTGAATTCTCGAAGTAAGAGAAGTATAACAAGAATATTGATGAAGGATGTTTAGATTTATATTTATATGTTTTTATCAAATTTGATAAAATGGTGTCTCTTATTTATAGAAATTTGAGAAGAGGAAATAAAAAATTCAAAGTAAAGATTCCACTGAAATTTTTCAAGTGTGAATACATTTTACATTTTTATACAAATTGTCCAAGATCAAAATATGATGAATCCAATTAGGATGAAGAGGAAATACCAAGAATAAATTTCAATAAGAAATTAATAAATATTGAACAATCAAAGTTCTCTTTAAAAGGGAAGGGAAAAAATTTCTCAAAATTCAAGAAAAATAATTTCTTATCCAAGTGTGAAGATAGTTAAAGAAATAATGAATATGAGGAAGTTTAGAATTCTAATTAAATTGATAAGAAGATTCTAATTACTAAGCTGAATGAGGAAGAATTCACTAGTGATGAAAGTAGAAATTATAAAAATTTCAAGAAAAATTAAATGGAATTTATGTTAAAAATAGAGTTTAAGGAGTGTATTTTAAATATCTATAAGTTAGAGAAGGAGGTTAGAATTAAAAAGAAATAAAATAAATATTCATAAAATAAGGAATCTATCCATGAAGATGAAAAATCAAAGTTGAAAAAAGAAATTAATTATTTAAAGAAACAACTTGATGATGAGAAAAATTTGTGAGTTTGGATGGAAGAAAAGTTAAATGAGAAATAGAAATAGATTAAACATTTTAAAAAAAGTTTTTTAAGCCAGAATAAGAACTAAAAAATTCTAAATGATTATTAAAAAATAAAATTTTAGATGTTAGATAATGTTCAAAAAAGATTAAGGCCTATTAAGACTAATAAAAATCACCATCTAAGGTTGAAAAAAATCCTGAGAATTTTTTTCGGAGAGGATTTGAAGAATAAGTGAGTGAAGAAGTCCAAGATCATGAAAAAATGAAGTGAATCTAAAAAATATTGAAATTTTAGGAACTCTAACTCAAAGTACAAAACTGCTACAACTGATGACTAAAAAAATGTTGATAAGATACCTAATATGAGTAGAAATATGCTAGGAGTTGAAAATATTTTTTTTTTCACAAAAATGATATAACACCCTGCCAAAAATATCTTTTTGAATAGTAGTTGGATCAATTCACCATATAACCTTAGGTTCACCTCCTCATATGCCAAAGTCTTCCAACTAGAAGTGGTGGTATAAGGTGGTATAGTGGGGATACTATGCCCCCATATTAGAGTTAAAAATAATAAAAAACACTAAATTTAATCCATAAAGTAAAATAATCAGAGTTCAAGATAAATAAATATAAACAAAACTAAATAATAAATGGAATAAAGTAAAGGCCCGAACAAAAATTCCATACATAAATTAACCATACACTAGGCTAGTGACATATAAATACTAGAATAGGAGTAAATAAAATACACTAGATCCCTGATATCCCAATACTAAATCATCCCAAACTCTAACATCAGTTGGGAATTCCGGCTCGACCATGCCACCCCAATCCTCAACCCTAAGCCCGATCCTACAATAAAGTGAACATATGATTGATTACCTATGTGAAATGATGTCCTGATCAGAGTGCAAGTACATAACTCAGTAGGGAACCACCAACATGGACCCGTAAAAAACTAGTAAATCCAGTGTATGTGCATTTGAATTACTCAACTGAATGATAATAATAATTATAACTACTAAAAATAAATTAAATAATCAATGTCATACCTTGGGCCTGATGTCTACCTATGATGACCATACTTGCTTTAGCCAGTGCTGAAGATGTCTCTGAGCAAGCTACATCACCACAGGGGGATACCAGTCCTAACATCAGTGTAACATCTCCCAATAAAACACTCTCTCATGTAGCCATATAAGGTTTGTTACTAGACCTCAATCATGACTCCCTATATGCCAGAAGTTTCCAACTAGTAGAGGAGGTTTATAGATCATCTATACCCTCGGTACATAGTTGTAATATAACAAAAATAAAAAAATATCATAGTAACATAAAATAGAGGAAATAATACATCACAATATATAAAACAAACAATAAAAGTCAACCGAATAATCCAATAATAATAAAATGATAATATAATGATTGGCATGAATGTATCTAAATATCAAACTTAATTAATATAGATAAAAGACTATGCTGAAATAAATAAAATCAAAAGAACTTGGTCCTGAACCCCATGTTGGTCCCATATCTAAGCTCTAACCCATCCAAAAATAAAAAATAAAAAACAAGGTCCCTTTCCCTTATCCAAAACTGCATCCATGTAATCTTATCGAGTACCTAATGGTGAACCAAATAGGGTATGAGTAAAAATCAGTAGGTTGAAACCACCATGTTTAAACAAAACCAGCCTAATAATAAGTGCATGCAATAAATCAATGATCAAGAGTATTAATTAATCAATTAATATGAAACAATAATCAACCTACTTAGGCACCATGTTAGAATATCTTTGAGCATGTAGCAAAACCATTCCAACCATAACCAAAAGTCCATGGAATAATCACATAACTAGTTCAAGCCCTATAATAATTATAACATCACTAGGAAAAGCCCTTTATATAAGAATTTCAACATAATTGGGAAAATCCCTTTATATAATCATTTCAACATCACCCGACATAATCCTTTATATAATCATTTCAACATCACTAAGCATAGTCCTCTATATAATCATTTTTTCATCACTAGGAATATCCCTTTATATAATCATTTCAGTATCACCGAGAATATCCCTTTATATAATCATTTCAGTATCATCAGGCATATCCCTTTATATAATCATTTTAGCATGAGTCACAACAAAAATCAAAACAACAATAATAACACAACATAATATCATAATCCACAATGGTCAATTAAACCAATTACCATTTGTCTTTAAATTACCCATTCATTCATTAAATTATACCTCAATCTATTTCCATTCCAGTTTTCACACCCGTTTATATCAAATCATCACCAATAATTTCAATAATCAAGTAATCCATTTTAGAAGGTGAATCTATCACAATAAATCACCTAAGGTTTCATGTCATGATAAAACATATCTTTAATACATTATCCTGATATTTATTATTCAAGGGTAGTCTCACCCTATGGGTAGCCTCAATCAAGGACTAAACACCATTAGGTCCAAATGGATCCAAGGAGTAGCCTAAACACATGATTATCATCACCCATCATTACATTGGTTAACACACATTGTATTGGCACAATCACATAATATTTCACCTACTCAAATAAATAGAAACATACCATAAATAATTGTTCTATACCACACACCTTTATTAGGCTATTCAAGAAACACTCTCAACTGAAAATTCCAATGAGGAACAAAGGTTAATGATATTAAAAGGATAAACCTAGATCACAAAAGATCAAAAATTGGATAAAAAATGGTCAAGATATTACACTGTGATAATATAGAACAAGTGGAAGAGAGGGGAAAACAAAATAAAAAAAACTCACTAGAGATTAAAAGCTTGAGTGTGATGTCTAGAAGGGAAATAATAACTCCAAAAAATGCTTGGAATTTCCCTAGAGTTTGAGAGAGGGAGTTTCATGAAGGATAAAATAAAATCATACACACAACGTGGTTTAAAACTGTTGGTCCCAACAAGTTTATGACATAAAATCCTTTCATGATGTGGATTTATAAATTTATAAAATACACCAAAAAATGAATCACCTCAGGTTAAGATAACCCCGATCAACCATTTCATGGTGTGAACTAGTTTCATGACATGTAACTTTTCACACTCTAAACCAGTTTATGGCTTCTACTCGGCTTCAATATCTTATCATGTAAACCGTTCAAGATTTGAAAGTGTACAATAGACATCTTTTATCCCAACACCTATAGAGTGAACCTAGAAAACCTATGAATCCTAAAAAACTGTGAAAAACCATCATAATCCCTTGAAACATTTATTCCTAGACTCTATTAATTCAAAAAAACATTCATCCCTGAATTTTAGGTCATTTTACTCAACAAAATATATTTGTCCCCAAATAAGACTCGGCCTACAAGGTTTAAAAAAGAAGGAAAATCCAAAAAAAGAGGTTCAAATAAAACTCAAAGAGGGAAATACTTAGAAAAATATGGGATCTTACAATCTCCCCACCATATAACAGTTCATCCCTATGCTACTCTAAACATCATTATGGGATATCGGTGAACTAGCCTAGCCACAATGCTCACATATCATATTCCCTCTTCTAGGTCACCAATTGAACACACCCATACCTACACTACACTCAAACTATATATATAGTCTTTCCTTGAAGATACTTCTCACTATGGTCTACAATCCATAATGTTTTCTCTTCAAAGGTTGCATCTACTCTAATCTTGACATCATCAATGTATATCACACAAGAAGGGTCTGGATGATATCTCCAAAGTTCCAATACATGAAACACGACACGCATGGAACTGAATCATTGTGGAAGGTCCAATAAATATTCCACTAGATCGACCCTTTACACTATCTCAAATGGCCTGAAAAACTTAGGTGATATCTTTCCCTATTTCCTGATATAGTGTTTCCCTAACCTTGGAGACACCCAAGATAAAACATGATGATCCACCTCAAACTCTGGAGGTCATCTCTAATAGCCAACATAAGATTTATATCTTCTCTTTGTGGTTAACAACCACCTCCGGATCAAATGAACCTACTTAGACGTCTCCTACATGAGACTAGGTCCAGCAAGCACAAAATCACCTACCTCCAACCAATAAAGAGAAAATAAAACACAACCTACCATATAAGTCCTCAAAGTGTGCCATTTGTATTGATTCTTAGAAGCGGTTATTATAGGATAAATCCATGAGCACTAAATGATTCCCCCATAGGCCACTGAAATCCAAAACATAGGCTTGTAACATATACTCTAGAATTTGAATAGTCCATTCAGATTGACTATCAGTCTGTGGATGATAGGTTATACTTAGAAGAACCTATGATTTGAGAGCCTTCTGAATACCCTACTAGAACTGAGACATGAAACAAGGATCTCTATTAGAAATAATACTTCTTGGAACACTATGAAACTGGAATACCTCCTGCATGTAAATACTACCCAGATCATCAATAGTGAAGGTCAACCTGATGGGAAAGAAGTGGGATACCTTTTCCATTCTATATATGATCATCTACACTACATCATTATTATGAGAGGTCCTATGTAATCCTATTACAAAATCCATAGTGACGTCATCTCATTTCCATTACATAATTATTAGAGGCTACAAAATCCCAACAAGCCTATGATGCTTGTTTTTCACCTACTGATAGGTGAAGAGTCTCTCTAAAAAGTCCATTACCTCTTTCTTCATTCATAGCCACTAGTACTATCTATGGAGATCATGATACAAATTTTTTAGTCCTCAATTCACAACCCATCTAAAAGCATGGAACTCTCTCATCAGCTCCTCATGCAAGCCTATAAGAACCCATACTTGGCCATGGAAAATAAGATAACTAATGCTACCAAGAGACCATCCTATTGTAAGATCCCCATCATATAATATATCCCTTATATCTAAGTCCTTTAGATTAGATAACTACTCTATCTTGATCTGGTTAAGAATCATGGGTATAAACGACGTCGAAGTTAGAGCTACTCATCCCCAAGACACATAAACATCTAGATTAATGTCTACAAAGATCGCCATCATCTTCCACTCATTTCAAGACTCTCTCACTACTTATATCTGCATCTTTTGAATCAATGCATCAGAACTGAAGTTTCCCTTACCGGTGTATAATCCAACTCAAAGTCGAAATATTACAGATACTTGACCCACCTCCTCCGTCGAAGGTTCAAGCCCCATTGAGAAAATATGTACCAGAGGTTCTTGTGTTACATATACACCATAAACCTATCACCTAAAAGATAACGTCTCTAGAATCTCAGATCATGTGCCACTGCAGTTAACTCCATATTGTGTGTTGGATAATTCCTCTCATGTGGTCTTAGCTGTTTAGAGCCATAAGCAACCACTCGGTCCTCTAGCATTAGAACTGCTTCGAGTATAACTCTAGATGCATCATAGTACATGGTATATTACTTATCTACCATAGGTAATGTGAGGATAAGTGCTGAGGTTATCCTTATATTCATCTCCTAAAAATCTCTCTTTCAATTATTTGACCAAACAAACTTCAACCCTTTCTTGGTTAACCCAGATATTGGTACTACCAGATGTGATAAGTCCTAGATAAAATGATGATAATAACCTATTAAATCCAGAAAGATCTAAATCTAAAAGACATTCTTGGGAATCTCCTAAGATACCATGACTTCAAACTTATATGGGTCCACTAACACTCTAGCCTCTGAGATAACATTACCCAATAAGTGAACTTTATCAATCCAAAAACTATATTTGGTTATCTTGGCATAAATCCAATTATCTCTCAATATACTAAAGAAAATTTCAAGGTGTTGGGAATAATTTTCCATCTACTAGGAGCACACTAAGATATCATCAATATAAACCACCACAAACTAGTCTAGAAAAGGATGAAAGATCCATTTCATCAAGGTCATGAATACCATTAGTGTGTTCATCCAACCAAAATACATCACTACAAACTCATACAAGCCATAACCGCTATTAAAAGAAGTTTGAGGTATATACGATGGTCTCACCCTCAACTGGTTGTATCTTGATCTCAAATAAATCTTAGAGAAAATCCAAGAACAAATCAGCTGATCAAAGATATCATCGATGCATGGAAGGGGATATAGGTTCTTGACCATCATCTGGATCAATATCTGATAATATACACATAAGCGGAAAGTCCCATCATCTTTCTTGGTAAAAATAATTGTATAAACTCATGGAGATGTACTAGGAAGTATGAAACCTTTATATTTTAGATCTTCCAAATGAAATTTCAATTATTTAAGCTCTAATGGTGTAATTCTATAAGGAAGAATAGAAATTGTCTCTTCTCCTAACACCAAATAGATCTCCCGCTTGGGGGGTAAGCTTTAAAACTTATTAATAAAGACATCCTAAAAATGACCTACCACTAGAGGAAAATTATCATATTTCATTCCACTATCATGTGGAGAAAATCAAACTATCTATTCTATAAGATAATATAATTTTCACTGAATTGGTCCTGTACAACTAATCTGAAGACCCCACCTAACCTGGTGAAGATAGATACCTCCTTATAGAGATAAAAAGATAATTATCCTTCAGTAATAGTCGATAGGATCCTGGTAAAGAACTATCCAATCTATACCAAGAATAAAATCAAAACCTATCATTTCCATCAAAATTAGTTCCCAAAAAAAATGGTATCCACCAATTTTTAGAGAAAACGCCTTGCAAAATTTGATATTCTCTGACCAAACTCCAAAAAATGTATTGATGGTTGAGAAACCATCCATGATTTCCACAACCAATACCAAATCATTTAAAAAAAGAGAATATATAAAGGAATGTGATTCTCTTGTATAAAAAAATACAAGAAATGATAGATGATATAAGAATCATACATATGATGGTAGAATGTTGTGTATCCAAACTAGCCAGAGTAAACTGTATGGCATGAAACTGACTTATCCATCTTCCTTGGGCTCTAGTCTGACTCCCCTAGGCTATTACCTCTGCTTGGTATTTCTAATCGTGAACTACGGTACTAAATCACATGCCTTGACCCAAACTTCCAGTGGAACTTCAATTACCAGTATGCTGAGGGGTAGCTGTGTCTTTCTAAGGCTCTAGTACCTATCATGATCCCCTTCCACTACTATACTATGAAATGAACCTACAAAACCTCTATAGGTGACCCAAAATACTGCAAGAACCACACTCTAAAGTAGAATATGGACACTGAGGCCACTTATGACCAAATATTCCACATTGATAGCACTACAACAAAACACGATCCTGAGATGGATTCACACTTCCCTGACTGCTCTTAACACTATTTCCTTAGTGATTACTATCACAATAGAAATTATTTATACCAAAATAATATCTCCCTTTTCACCATGCTGAAATATCTTGACCGCTACTCGAGGAATCTCTAAAATTCCCTTCCATGATGAGATCCCGATTCATCATATAATAAAATATACTTAAGTGAAAATATTTCACCTGTGACCTGATCTCATAATGAATCTCATCCTAGAAACACCTCACCCTGAAAATATCATCAACTGATAAAGATGGTATAATGCACTAAAAGTCAGTGGACCATCTAGCATAGTCCATCACTGACATTCCCTACTGCATTAGGTGCATGAAATTTGTAGGTTTCAGGCATAGCAAAAGCGCGTTGGTGGGTGTACCCAACTTTGATTTTAGCATTAACAACAATCAATCCGAGATCCATCATGATAATAAAATGCCAGATCTTTGGAAAAGAACGAAGAATGAAAAATAAAGGAGTCCCAAAACCATATATAGGATCATAATATGTTGGTTATAACTAATTTAATTAATTGACAAGAATTACCTTGATGGAATTCTTTCTTCATTGATGTTTCTGGTCATGATCTAATGTGATCCGTCATTGTGTCATAGAATCCAAGAGTAGAATTCCTCTATCGGTTATCTACATGTGCTCCATGTATCTATGGACATCGCTGAAGGGATCTCTAGGTGCTAGTACGGAAGAGCCTTCACTTGCGATGTTCGCCTTCGATTGCCTTGATCTGGTGGAGGTGGATCTCTCTCTCATAGCTTGAGAGCATTCTTGGTGGAAGAGGACTTATCTATTGGCTTGAGATATTTTCCAAATCTGTTGTGCAAAACCACCCAAAAAATGGATAGGCAAATGAGAAATATATAATTGTGATTTTTAATTATATAGAATAATAAAATGAATTAATTACCCAAAAGCATTTATTCATTTTATTTAATTCTTAGTAATACCCCATGTCTAATAATAACAATTGACTATTATTATTACTTGACATGCACCTAGAAAATTACACCTAATATTATTTAATTAAATAAATAATATTATTTCTCATAAATTCCAAAAAATAAAAAAATAAAAACACACGGCGTGTATATTTAATATACACGACATGTAATTTTATTTTTCCATTTTTTTTATTTCCTCCACCACATTTATTAGAATTTGAATAATGGATATTTATTTCTAAAATAAATATCACTGAATTAATCGCTAATAAATATATTATTTCTCCCACAATATATTCTCTTGAATAACTAGTGTTGAAATAAATTCGATCAGTCATCCTTAAATAATTATTAAACCACAATCGGGAATAATTTTTATTTAACTTGTTAAATTAATATTTAATTGAGATACTTGGACACACTTAGTGTCTGACCCTCTAGGCCTCTTTATCAGTGGCATTAGACAGAGCCTGCCTAAAGTCTAAGGTTAGCGTCTAGAAACACATGAAGGCACCCATAGAGAAAGAAGTTAACGCTGCAATGACTTGTCACCTCCTACGAACACTTTCCATGTAATATAATCCCTTTGTCTCAATATCTTGAATCAAGCAGGTTTCATGTTAGTGCCATCAACCCATGTGCTCAATTATCCTTTCTTTGGCTTTTTAGAATTGAACTTTCCCATTCCTCACCATGGCCATGGATTTATTTAGGCTATATCAATTCCATAAAAGGGCCTGAGATATCTACTTCTGTTATGGAACAGAAGGTACAAATCCTTTCTCGCATTATCTATTAATTTAGTATCACTCGTGACACACCCAACGTATCCTACCTTGCTGCGAATAGTGTGTCGTCATAGTTTTTATCAATACATATAAGTGTGAGAGTTGTAATACCCATTAATAATAATCTTAAAGTATAAGGACCAATACACATGTCCGCAGATAGGAACATCCAATGACACTATGAAATGTGGATTTCCTACTGGTGGGTCTCATTCTCATAATATATTCCTGGATATTACTAAGGGCTCACACCATGAGAAGGTGCCTCAAAGTTTTATGATTCCTCACCCCTAATGGCCTGTATTATTTGTGTCCCTCAAATAACATCATCTGGCCATAGAACATATATTCAAGAATAGTGTCATGGCACTTCCGGGTTATCATCATAGTAGGGATCTGCTATGACCCTTTAATGAAACAGCTATCCTTAGGACATTATCACATGCATTGTCATGTAGAAGAACAATCAAGATGTGATAAGGTATTCATTAATGAATAAAGTAAAAATTAGTTGGTTCTAGGCCACCAACTCCAATAGACTCCCACTTGGACTAGAGCCAACTGCTAACAACCTTTAACCCTCTATATATGAGATAGGCCTTTAGTCATGGGGTCCACCAAATTATCTTCCATGGATACTCTACACATCCCTCAAGAGGTGATACTTCTGGAGTATGTGCTTTGTCTGTTGATGTGACCTTGGTTCTTTTGCAAGAGACACCGCTGCAATATTATCACAATACAATGTGATAGGATCTTTAGTGCCATACACCACATCGAGATCCTAGAAAAAGTTACAAATCTAGAAGGATTACTTGGCTACATTAGAAGCTGCTATATATTCAGAATCCACTGTAGAATTGGTGAAAACTGGCTACTTTGAACTCTTCCAGCTCACAGCTCCTCTATTGAGATAGAAAACATATCCAGATTGCGACTTCAAATTGTTTTAATCTGTCTGAAAACCGACATCAACATACCCTTTGATGACAAGCTCCTTGTATCCTCCATACAATAGGAACATATCTTTAGTTCTTCTTAGATACTTAAGTATAGTCTTAACAAAAGTCTAATGTTGTTCTCTTAGATCTTCTTGATATCTGCCTACCATGATCAGTGCATAGGCAACATCAAGCCTGGTACATAACATGGCATACATGATGGATCCTATAGCCAAAGCGTATGAGATCTTACTCATTATATCTTTCTCTTATTGTGTTTGAGGAAACATTTTCTTAGAAAGATTTAGGTCATGTGACACTGGAACCAATCCCCTCTTGGATTGTTCCATACTAAATCTCTTTAGTATCTAGTCAATGTATGTACCTTGACTTATTCCAATCATCCTCTTGGATCTATCATGAATGATCTTGATCCCTATAATGTAGGCTGCTTCAACTAAGTCCTTCATGGAGAAACACTTGTTCAACTAGTCCTTAACTGACTATAAGGCTGGTACATCATTTCCAATAAGAAATATGTCATCAACATATACTAATAGGATAATGATCACATTCCCATTAAACCTCTTATAAACACATGGATCACATTCATTCTTAATGAAACCAAATTCCTTTATGGCTTCATCAAATCGAATGTTCCATGACCTGGATGCTTGCTTTAATCTATAAATGGATTTCTGCAACTTGAAAAATCATTTGGCTACACCTGGTGTCACAAACCCTTCTAGTTGTGTCATATAGATATTTTCCTGAAGGTTCCCATTAAGGAATACTGTTTTGAAATCCATTTTCTAAATCTCTTAGTCATGGTAAGATGCTATGGAAAGTATGATTCTTATGGATTTAAATATGGAAACCAGTGAGAAGGTTTCATCATAGTCAATTACTTGACATTGTCTAAATCCTTTAGCCACTATCCTTGCTTTATAGGTGCTAATTTAACCTTCCATGTCCAGTTTTCTCTTGAATACCCATTTTCATCAAACAACCTTTATATCAACTGGCTCATTGACCAGAACCCATACTTGGTTCTCATACCTGGAATCCATCTTAGAATTCATAAATTCTATCCATCTTGTATCTTATGAGATTTCTACTGCTTCCTTTTAGGAGAGAGGTTCATCATTGTCCAAAAATAATGATTCACCATCCTCGGTGACTAGGAAACCAAATCTCTCTAGTTCCCTTACCTCACTTGAGCTCCTACGTAGTACTTGAGTTTCTGGAACCTCTTCCATGGGGACCTATGAAACTTGTTCCTATAACAACTCCTGTGTATCTTGAGCATCAACTTCGTCGAAGTCAATCTTTCTCCCACTATCCTTTTTGAGGATGTGCTCCCTCTCAAGAAAGACGGCTTGTCTAACGACAATCACTTTCTTGTCTGAAGGGTTATATAGGTAATATCCTTTCGTTTCCTTGGGATTTCCTATAAAGATACACTTCATGCCCCGAGGTTCTAGTTTGTTTTCTGAGAAGGCCTTAACAAATGACTCGTATCCCCATACACGTGTGTGCGAAAAAATGGGTTTCTTTCCATTCCATAACTCAGAGGGAATTCCATTTTCTTCCTTAGTTGGTACTCGGTTTAATGTGTATGCTGCAGTCTATAATGCTTATCCCCAAAAGGATAATGGAAGATCTGCATGACTCATCATCAATCTCACCATGTCCAACAAGGTGTGGTTCCTCCTTTTACTAACACCATTCCACTGTGGTGTATAAGGAGGAGTGAGCTAAGATAGAATCCTAGACTCCCGTAGAAGATCAATGAACTCTTGGTTCAAATATTCTTCATCTCAATCCGATCGAAGCTTCTTTATCTTCTTACCAAGCCTATTCTATAATTCATTCTTTAATTCCTTAAATTTCTCTAAGGATTATGACTTATACCTCATTAAGTATACATATACATATCTACTCAAATCATCAGTAAAACTAATGAAGTATGAATATCCACCCATAGCTTCTACTAGAAATGGTCCACACACATCCATGTGCACCAATCCTAGAATCTCTATGGCCCTTTCACCCTATCCACTGAAAGGCAGCTTGCTCATTTTTCCTTGTAAACAAGCATGACATCTATCAAGTTGTTTTAGCTCAGTAGTGTCTAAATAGCCATCTAGGTAGAGCTTTGTCAAGAACTTCTCGTTTACATGAACGATATGGTGATTCCACAACTGGGTGATGTATGAGTCATGTGAGTTTGTTTCATTATGGATTTCCAACACTTGGTTTTCATAATTTAATACATACAAACCATTATTTAAATGTGCCATACCATAACATAAATTGTTCTTATAAAAGAGACAACCCTTATTTCCAAACTTGAAAATAAATCCATCCATATACAAACAAGATACAGAAATTATGTTCTTGGTAAAACTAGGCACATAATAACAGTTATTTAAAACCAAAATCATCCCAATTGGAAATGAGAGGTGTTAATCACCAATGGCTAACACAACCAGCCTAATGCCATTAGCAGCTTGAAGGTCCACCTCTTCTCTAGAAATATTTCTAAATCTACTTGGTTCCTACATTTGAATACAAATGTGAGCCTCACAAGCTGTATCTAATACCCAATGTGTATAAATGGGAAGATTACACTTGATAAAGAACACACCTTTAACATCTCCACGCTTCTAGGTGCAGTTCCTCTTCTAGTGGCCTTACTTTCCACATGAAAAACATACCGCCTCCCATTCCTTTCCCTACCTCTGGATCTTCCCCTTCTTGGAGGGACAACACTCGGGGGATTCAGACTATTTATAAGTCTTTGGACCCTTTGCCTTGTCCTTCCTTTTCTTATTCACCATAAGGACTGTGGGTTTGTCACCCCCATGTCCTTATCTACATGGATAATTAAGGCCACAAGTTTCGATAGACTCTTCTCATTGTTTCTCATGTTGTAGTTGAAAATAATACTAGAGAAGGTATTGGGAAGTGATGATAGGATGAGATCTGTATGCAACTCATCTGAGAACTTAATCCCTAAGATGTCCAGGTGTTCAATGCAGCCAATGAGCTTGACTACATGAGGCCCAGTTGGCGCAGACTCTCTAAGCTTAGTTATAAACAAAGTATTGGATATCTCATATCTCTCCTGTCTAACCTTCTCTTGATAGAGATCCTTATGGTGAGACATCATGCTATACACGTCCATGTTTTCATGTTACTTCAAGATCTCATTAGACATGGCCAACAACATGAAACACTGGAAATCTATGGAATCATCCATGTGTTTCATATAGAGAGATAGTTCCTCATCACTGACCTCTTTTCCAGGAACAACTGGAATAGGCTCTTCCAATACATACAATTTCCTCTCGTGGTGAAGGATGATGCATAAACGCCTCTACCACTCTTGGAAATTGGTGCCGGTGAGAAGGTTTTCTTTCTTGAGTATGGTTCACAATGATATGTTTGAAGTCATTTTTCTTTTCGTTTCTACAAATTAAGATGATCAAAGGTTTACTACTTTATTATGACAAAACTGAGATAAGTAAATAAATTAATACTTATTAGTCTCCCACTATTTTATCGAAATCCAATAGCCCTCACCATTGAATTTAGAATATTCTATTGCCTAAATATTATAGTGGAAAGTATCTATATTTCAAATCACATTACACCAACTAGGGTTGGTCAAGCAACTTTAAGGGTTTTAGGTAGGCATTCTAAATGCTAACTGCATTAACTTGCAGCTCCTTGATCCGTTGAGTGGACCCCCAAATCCTGAAATCCTTTTTATTTTTGGATTTCTTCAACATTTACCTCTTGGTCACACTAAGTCCTTCTGTGGTAGTCAAACATTGATGCGAACCAAGTCAAGTCAACCCAAAACCTTGAATTATAATTCCACAATAATTTAAATCACCCCAACTATGGTTGGTCAAGCACTTTGAACTATGGTTCGATTCTAACCAATATTATGAAAGACTATACCAACTTAATATTTCTTTGAGTAATTTTATCCTTATATGTAAATTTCAATTTTATTATCTTTGATTGGATTCCTATTAATGTTAAGTGGGATATACTTAAGTGATTAACCATATCCAAGAAATATTTTATGAATAAGCAGGTCTTATTTTAGTTCCATCTTGCATGTTTGTTTAATTCATTAATTGTGTGATCATGACAACACACCCACAATAAATAAACCATTTAACTGATAGAAATAAAATAAATGGTATGATCATGATCTTGTTATATTGTTTAGTTTATTTAGAGGTTGATAAACTAACCCAAGACCTAGGGGAAAAACACCTTGAACCTTTTGGTTTCGTGTTTACAACTTTCCACCTGTCCACATTTGTATCTCCTTGGATTGGTTTCACCTTGGCTTCTAACTTGAGCCACCTCCACCATCTTGGGAGCTCCATTCATTACATATGATTTTATCTCACACTCATGTGAGGGGTAAAATGAGGTTTTACATAAAATAAACCTTGGGCGCACATGCCCTACATATTAATGAGGAGAAGGCTCGCAGGTCAACAAATTTAATTTAAATAAATAAATTAAAAGAAACCATTCATATACAAAGGTATTATTATAGCTCATGATAATCCATACATGTAATTATATTTACACATAAATAAAACTAGCATTAAATTCTTTAATCGTTATTGTTTAAGATAAATCACACTCGAATCAATTAATTATATTAAATTAATCAATCCTTTTATCTTAAACCCTTTTCTAAATTTCCTTGAGATTCTCATCCATCATAATTTTAAACAAATAAATTCATTTAAAATTATCTTTGTATGTAACTTGTACCTTAGAGGCAACCTAGTTAATTCTCATTCATAACTATCCAATGAGTAGAAATGAACATTACAAAGATGTTAAATTAAACACATATATATAAAACACCTATCACGTGTTGTGCCTCAGCTTTACACCTACACTATGGTACACGTCTCATGGGTTTTTATAATATAATAATAAATTTTAATAAATCTGCATAATTTGGATGAGTACATGGCGTGTAGTTTCAACTACATGGCGTGTACTTTTTTTCACCATCCATCCAAAGTACACGCCCGGGGACATGGCGTGTAGATATACTTCAGAAATTTTTAGAGTACACGACGTGTTCAGTGGGACACACACCGTGTAGTATCCGTGTTACATGGTTTCCAGCTGGGCAAGCCGTGTACAGGGTACACGGTCCAACCCTAGCTCGAAGGGACTACAGGCCGTGTTCAGTGGACCACAGGGCGTGTAATCTGGAAACCATGTGCCACCTATTCCTAGTCAACACACGGTGTCATTTATGACTTAGGAATACTCCAAAACACGACCTGATTTGGCAGACCAGTCTGATGAATTGAACCTAGACTACACAACATGTACTTTCGAATACACACTGTGTGTTCTGGTGTTGTACAACTAGGAATGTTTGGCACCTCCGGATGAGATCCTCTATTTTATTTTAATCAAAATTAAAAGAAAAATTCGTTTCTGTAAGGTGAACGAGAAATGTGAGAGGAGAAATAGATCTTGAGATTCAGATTTTAAAGAACGATTAACTTGAATTGAAACAACTAAATTATTAAATATATAAATCACCAACTAAAAACTTAAATAATTATAACCAATGATATGACCCCTCTGATACCACTTGTAGGTTCCGGGCACAATGGAAGAACGTTGGTGGGTGTACCCAACTTTTATTTTAGCGTTAACAACGATCAATTCAAGATCCATCACGATAATAAAATGCTGGATATTCGGAATAGAACAAATAATGAAAAAGAAAGAGGGGAGTCCCGGAACCATAGATAGGATCATCATATATTGGTTATAATTAATTTAATTAATTGACAAGAATTTCCTTGATGGAATTATTTCTTTGTTGATGTTTCTGGTCACGATCCGATGTGATCCGTCATTGCATCGTATAATCCAAGTGTAGGATTCCTCTAGTGTTGATCCACATGTGCTCCACACATCTCTGGATGTCTCCAAAAGGGATCTCCGGGTGCTAGCACAGAAGAGCCTTCACTTGCGATGTCCGCCTTCAATCGCCTTGATCTGGTGGAGGTGGTTCTCTCTCTCGTAGCTTGAGAGCGTTCTTGATGGAAAAGGAATTCTCTCTTGGCTTGAGAGCTTTTCCAAATCCATTGTGCACAACCACCCAAAAAATGGAAAGGATAATGAGAAATATATAATTGGGATTTTTAATTACATATAATAATAAAATAAATTAATTACCCGAAAGCATTTATTCATTTCATTGAATTATTAGTAATAACCCATGTCTAATAATAACAGTTGACTATTATTATTACTTGACATGCACCCAGAGAATTACACCTAATATTATTTAATTAAATAAATAATATTATTTCTCATAAATTCCCAAAAAAAATACATGGCGTGTATATTTAGTATACACGGTGTGTACTTTTATTTTTCCATTTTTCTTTATTTCCTTCACCACATTTATTAGACATTAAATAATGGATATTTATTTATAAAATTAATATCACTGCATTACTCGCAAATAAATATATTATTTCTCTCACAATATATTCTCTTGAATAACTAGTGTTGAAATAAATGCGATCAACCATCCTTAAATAATTATTAAACCATGATTGGGAATAATCTTTATTTAACTTGTTAAATTAATATTTAACTGAGATACTTGGACACACCTAGTGTGTGACCCTCTAGGCCTCTTTCTCAGTGGAATTAGACGGAGCCCACCTAAAGTCCAAGGTTAGCATCTAGAAACACGCCAAGGCACCCATAAAGAAATAAGTTAACGCTGCAATGACGTGTCACCTACTACGAATGCTTATCATGTAATATAACCCCTTTGTCTCGATATCTCGAATCAAGCGGGTTGCATTCTAGTGCCATCAACCCATGTGCTCGATTATTCTTTCTTTGAATTTCTATAATTGAACTTTCCCATTCCTCACCACGGCCATGGATTTATTTAGGCTATATCAATTCCATCAAAGGTCCTAATATATCTACTTCTGTTATAGAGCAGAAGGGACAAATCCTTTCTCTCATTATCTATTAATGTGGTATCACTCGTGACATGCCCAATGTATCCTACCTCACTGCGAACAATGTGTCGTCACAATTTTCGTCAATACATCTAAGTGAGCGAGTTGTAAAACCCATTAATAATAATCTTAAAATCTAAGGACCAATACACACCTCCATAGATAAGAACATCTAATGAAACTATGAAATTTGGATTTCCTACTAGCAGGTCTCGTTCTCATAATATCCTCCTGGATATTACCAAGGGAGAACACCATGATAAGGTGCCTCAAAGTTTTATGAGTCCTCACCCCTAATGGAATGTATTATTGGTGTCCCTCAAATAATATCATCCTACCATAGAAAATATATTCAAGAACAGTGTTATGACACTTCCTGGTTCTCATCACAGTAGGGATCTACTATGACCCTTTAATTCAACAACTATCCTTAGGACATTATCACATGAATTGTCAGCAGAAGAAAAATCAAGATGTGATAAGGTATTTATTAATGAATAAAGTACAAAGTAGTTGGTTCTAGGACACCAACTCCAACAAAATTGAGATCCTTATCATACCTTAATGTTTCATGATATAAGTGACTTAAAAACTTTACCTCAAAGTCCTTCTAGGATAAATCCTCTTACTGCCCAACTTTATTTAAAGTGTCCCACTAATTATTGGATGGTCCAAAAATTATGCATAAAAAAGGATTCATCCTCCTATTTGTGAGTGTCTTAAGGTGATTAAAGATCATCTGGACTGACTTAATCCAAAACTTGGTTACCTGGGGGCCTCCCTTCCTAGTGAATATAGGTAGATGCTACAGCTAAAACTCTCCATTCGGCTCAAAAACCCAAGACACGATGTGAGAAATATTCCTTTCCATAGATCATGTGACCCTTATAAATCTATCACAAAGATAAATATCCATATAATACTCATGATATATAGGAAGCTCTAGTTTAGCTGTGTTAGGAGCACACTGATTTCCACTCTCCTAATGCTCAATTCAAAGATGATGAGGAGGAATTTTCACCATAAGACAAACACACTCCTTAGAATACTGGATAAAAATAAGGTCAAACTCAAAAAGTGACAAAAATAGAGAACCACTGGCTCATGGTATCT
Organism: Viscum album; assembly: GCA_963277665.1. Lineage (NCBI taxonomy): Eukaryota > Viridiplantae > Streptophyta > Magnoliopsida > Santalales > Viscaceae > Viscum > Viscum album. The sequence goes on along the minus strand of OY728147.1, from coordinate 108,661,997 downwards.
CTAAAAATGGATTGAAAAGTGAATTATCATGACGTAATAGTTCTTTAATTTTCATTTATCAGATATAACAAGTATCTCATTTCACAATTCATACAAGAAAATACATCACATGTAATAAATATGTCCATATCATATGTATCTCAAGATATATCCCTATGTTCCTATCACGATGCATGAATAATTGTCTCCTCCATATCAGGACACAATTATAAATCTCAAGAAATAATAACATCACACAACATGTGAATCACATAAGGTGAAATAACATTAACTGTAATAATGAACAACATGAAAAAAAATCCCATCCCTAGGCACTTGGATTCCCCCCCACACATGGTTCAGCTACTCCCATGAACAATCTCATTACCAAGTCCTGAAACATCTTATTCTCCTTTTTACCTTTCCTAAATTATAAAGAAACAAAAAAGAACAACCTGATCCTCTAATACCACTTTGTAGTGTCCCCCGATCTGACACTCTCTCACATGTCCAGATCGATTTGGTTATTGGACGTTAAGTGTGCCTCCCTATATGATAAAGGATTCCAAATAGAAGTTGGGGTGTAGAGAACATAATGGGAATACTATATCCCATGGAACTGAGTTTTAATACAGTGAAAATAAAAAAATATCATAGTAATGAAAAATAGAGAAACAATACATCATAGTAGATAAATAAAACAATAAAAGTAAACTGAATAATCCAATAATAATAAAATTATAACATGATGACATAATGGAATGTATCTAAATTTTAAATTTAAGTAATATAGATAAAAGACCATGTTGAAACAAATAAACTCAAAAGTCACCAATTCCGAACCCCATGTTAGTCCCGTCTCTAAGCTCCAAACCATCCAACAAGAAAAAAACAATAACAAGGTCCTTTTCTCTTGTATAAACCTACATCCATGTAATCTTCTCAGGTACCAAATAGAAGTATGAATAGGGTGTGAGTAAAAATTGGTAGATCAATGCCACCGTGTCTAAACAAAAACAATATAATAATAAGTCCATGCAATAAAGTGATAATCATGAGTATTAATTAATCAATTAATACTATACAAAAATAAACCTGCTTTAGCACCATACCAAAATATCTCTGAGCATATAGCACAACCACACCATCCATAACCACAAGTCCATGGTATAATCACATAACCAGGTCAAACCTTATAAGTGTTACAACATCACTGGGAAAAGCCCTTTATAGAAGCATTTCATCATAATCAAAAAAATCCCTTTATATAAGCATTTCATCATCACTGGGAATAACCCTTTATATAATTTTTTTTATCATAATCGGTTATATCCCTTTATATAATCATTTTTGCATCACTAGATATAACCCATTATATAATAATTTCATCATCACCATGCATAGCCCTTTATATAAGCATTTTAGCATCACGAGGCATATCCCTTTATATAAGAATTTCAGTATAAGTCATAACAAAAGTCACAATGACAAGAATAACACAACATAATATCACAAACCAAAATGGTCAATTCATCCAATTACCATTTTTCTTTAAATTATCCATTCATTCATTAAATTATATCTTAAGCCATTTCTATTCTAGTTTTCACATACATTTATATCAAATCATCACAAACCATTTAAATAATCAAGTAATCCATTTTCCAAGGAGAATCTATCATAAGAAACCATGTGAGGTTTCATGTCATGCTAAAACATATCTTTAATCCATTAGATAGTTCTTTATTATTCAAGGGTAGTCTCACCCTATGGGTAGTTGTAAGCCAGGTCTCAACACCATTATGACCAAAGGGATCCAAGGATTAGTCTAAACATATAATTATCGCCACCCATTATTCTTTTTGTTAATGCACATGTTGTGTTGGTGAAATCACAAAATATTGGACATACTTAAAAAAATAGAAAAATACCATAGTGCATTATTCTAGAACACCTACCTTTATCTAGAGATTTAAGCAACACTCTAAACTGGAAACACCAATGATGAAAAAAGGTGAAAGAGATCACAAGGAGAAACCAAGATCACACAAGATCAAAACCCGGTTCAATAGAGATTAAGAGATTACACTATGATAATAGAGAAAAAACATAAGAGAGGGTAAAACCAAATAGAAACAACTAACCAAAGATTAAATTCTTGATCAAGACTCCTTAAAGGGAAGTAATGGATTAAGAATCACCTAGATTCACCCTATGGTTTGAGAGAGGGAGCTACATGATTGATGGAATAAAATGCCGACAAGCTCGTACCCGAGTGGTAAGGGCTCCTGCTTGGCATCCAAGAGACTCGGGTTCAAAACCGGGTGGAGGCAAATTTTCGGGTTACTGTAGTAGTACTGTAGCAGTTAATGTTTGATACTGTAGCAGCCAAAACTATTCACCCGATTTGGGCCTTCGGTCCACCGGTTTGGGCCTACGGGTCTCTAGGGCCTTTGGTTCATCCAAGGCCTTCGGGCCACAGGGCCTTCAGGTCACGTAGACCATGGAGTAGCCCAGTTCACACAGAACATGCCCCAGAAGAGGATCAGAGTAACAGGAGTAGTATCTACTAGATGCAGAGCTAACCAGATTGGAAGAATGAGAGGGTATGACAGCCACCATCAGGACCAAGCACCGTGCAACTTTGTACGGGGCAATTCTAGCTAATCAACAATGCAAGGTGGGGAGCTAAGGAGATCAATGATTCAAGATTCTAGGGGGGGTTAGTTCTAGTGGGCTGGGCCTACGAGTCATGTAATGGTCATGGTATGGCTCAGGGCCTTTGGGTCATGTATTGCGGGTCATGTCGGGCCTGGTGCCTTGGGCCTACGGGTCATGTATAGGTTCCCCTTCAACCCTTAAAAGGGGGATTATCTATAATAAAATAAAAATAAGGCCTTCGTGCCATTCAGGGGATGGAATAAAATCATATGCACAGTATGGTTTCAAACTATTGGTCTCGAGAAGTTCATGATGTGAAACCCTTTCAAAATGTGAATTTCTCTATTTATAAAAAACATCAAAAAACATATTTCCTTAGGTTAAAATAACCATAATCAACCATTTAATACCGTGTAACTTTTCAAACTTTGAGCTTGTTCATGGATTCTACCACGCAATAGTTTCACACCATCTAAACTGTTCGCAATGTGAAAGTGTCAAGAAAATAGCTTTCAACCCAAATTCTACAGAAAGAAACCAAACCACCTATAAAACCTTATAGACTATAGAAAACCCTCATAATACTTTTCCACATTTATACTTGGACTCCATTAATTCAAATAAACATACATATCTTAACTTTAGGTAATTTTCCCAGTAAAATTTATTTGTCACCAAATGAGACTCGACCACCAAGGTTTATAGAAGAAGAAAACCCCAAAAGAAAAGAGGTTCAACCAAAACTCAAAGAGGGAGGTACCTAAAAAAATATGGGATCTTACAACCATGATCAACCATACTCATTTATGATAAATATAAAATATAATTATAGGTATCAGATGGACATCTTGTAAGTAAGGCATCGAGTAGGATCCTAGGTGTCCTAAGAACACTACTCATGCCATGTGTAACTAGTGGAATCCAGACATCATCTTGGCGTTCCCTATTCCAGTCATATGTTGAATTCTCAGGTCGTAGTTTTTATGAAATCAAGACTTTGTAAACTATAATGAATTAATAAGGGGATAAACCTTAGGTAATATATATATATATATAAGGAATACTCTTCCAATAAGATATGATAACTCAACATCTATAAATCATCATCCCCATGACCTATTCCTAGACAACTTTGGTAAATGTCATCATGGTGTGTCCACCCAATCCTAGGATGTATCAATGGGATCAATTGATATGATCATAATCAACCCCAGTGTTAACATAAACATCCTATTCTTGATGGAAATGAGGCCACCTATAAACCTTTGGTATCATATAGATCCTAGCATTCTAGGAAACCTGAATGATATGTTGTCTAAGAGGGGTTTCTAAGATTCACTCAAAAACTTACTATGTTTCTTGACATAGGAAGGAATACTAGAGACACTACGAATTCAAGTAATAGTATCATAAAAAATTGTATTCTAAACTTACTAGAATCTAAGGATCTATCGACATCAGATAATTTTGATTTCAAACTTTAAATTACTGTCAACAACCATTTTCATTAATTAAGTTGTGAATTACAATTTTTTAGGAATCCAACTTAATATATACTTATTTTTACCCATCTAGATACACATTTATAAATATACATATTATTATAACTATAAGCATCATAATAATTTATCACATTTAGGATTCAGGAAAAACCAACATCTGATGTAATAGATAGGTAGGGAGGGGTCCTAGTTGTCCTTGTAACCCAAGCATAAAAGTAGATAAGGGTAGCTCATACCTTAAGAACTATGAGTTAATTTATAATTTTATAAGTTTATTAAAAATTAATTTTTTTTGATAAATGAATTAATACTTATCTTAAATTCGAAATGTTGGCCAAATTCTCAAACCTATATTATTATGATTATTGCCTTAGTGGACAAGATGGATATTCCATGATTTAGAGGAATACCCTTGGTCATCACTACCCATTCCCAATGACCCCTTACCAAGGTCTTTATGTGACTAGGGAACCCTAATTGGGGTCCCCTTCAAGAATTAGCTCAAGGACTAAGCCCATATATAAAGGTAAGAATACCTCTAAGTCATATTCTCTAACACATCAAGACCTTTAAGGCCTAAAAGAGATTAGGGGGGTTGGTCTTCATGTCATGAATGACCCCCAAGGCCAACCATATTAGTTCAAAAGCATTACCCTCTTAAAAGAGGTCATGAATTCTCCTTGTTCTAGGTCAAGGAGGTCTCTCTTTCCCATTACCCAATTTAAGGATCCTTATCAAGCTCCATTTCAATCTAAGGCAATAGTTTATGGTAAGTTAATGGGCTACAATGGATGAGGAGTTATGGTAATTCCCAAGGGATCAAAATGTCCCTTGGAACCTTGATATATACATATAGACTAAGGCACTTGATTTATTTTGAATAATTAAACCTATACATTTAAGAAGTTTAATTAATTTAATTGAACAATGAATTAATTATGGGTCCCTTTCCATCAATGGAGGGACATGATCAAATCATATAACACATACACATTTAAAAATTACTTAAGGGGTAAGTATGATAGACCACCTATCTCATATAGATCTTTCCAAATTATGTCCAAGGGCCGACAACAGCTATTAAGGCCCATCCAGGCTCATCCAAGGAATCCAAGACCCTGCCTCACAAAAAAACTACCAGAATTAATTATTTATAATCACATTATATTAAATTATTCAATCACAATAATTAAAACTAAATACACTATTTTATGTAAAATTCATAATGCCTAAATTCTCACCATCTAATCTCATCACTCTAGAAACAAGACCAATCACTCTCCAACAACCTATGACATTCACCCAAACCTGAATTGGAAAAAATTCCTAACATATAACATCAAAATAACTATTAATTTAATTTAATTTAATCTTAAAATATTTTAAAATTCACCATGACAACATACCTTGATGAAACAACATGCAATGAAGTGCAGAAAACATCTTGAGATGTCTTCTTCCAAGGAAAAGAAAAATCCCAATCATGATCGACCGATTCCACCATGCTACAGTGGAATTAGAGTCAAATCCATAAACCGAGGAAACTGAAATTAGATAAAAAAAGAAAGATATTATTAGAAACCAATGTAGGGTTAAACATAACTTAAATCACTGAGGTATGCTATCAAAAACCTCCTCTTGAAGAAGATTTTAGAAGATAATGAAGGAGGTGGGGGGAGCCGACTTACATAATGAAGGATAATGGGAGAAATAAGAGGATACCCTCTTAAAATATTTATAGGAAAAAATTATAACTTTCCACATTTAAATGATTTTCATGGTTTGACCATACGGTTGGCCAAATCATGCACTAACCACACACCCCCAATATCCAAGGAAACCATTCCACATGGTTATAGTGAATGGTTACATAGAAAATGTTCCAATCATGTGACATGTCTATATATATTCACATGGTATTCCAAGTCCTTCTACAAAGTTTCAAAAACCACACAACTATGTATTATGGGTCATACGATTAACACAAACCATACGCTAACCATGAATCCAAGGTTTCATTTCCAAAAACTAAAACTCTAAGACCCAGACCCCTTGGATTCTCCCAAAACCTCCAAACCACCTTTGAATATCATTATATGTCTAAAAATATCACTTTGAGGCACTCTAAATCTCTCAAATTCCATTCTGAATCTCCAATTTTTTTTACCCATTTAGTAATTGAAAATTAAAATTCCTTCTAAAATTTTCAACTTTTATGGGAATAGGATCTTACAGCCACCCAACCTCAAAACTTATCATCCCTAAGAATTTTCATTAGTCATCCAACCAAACATCTTGACCTACCTCAGTCATGAATTACTGCTAAATGAATGTATTCCACCTATGAATGCCCTGCGTACTTCTAAGCAGCACTTTGAACCTAGCTTTCTCAAACTGCTAAAACCTAAGCAAATGCTCATGACCACTATCAAATTTTTTGATGATGTTTACCCAAGAATGTATAACAATATCATGACAACATTTTCATCAGGTCCATTACCTGAACCATGGTGATCCCCACCATATGACTCATCACAAGAAGGATAATTCTGAATCATAGTGCTTCCACCATCATATTTTATAACTGATGTAGTTCCTAACTGAATGCATCTGAAAACATGCGAGAGCTTAAGTTAACCTACCTATGGTTGAATTTACCCAAGAATTATTATCTCCAACCACCGATGCATCACTCAAAACTCATTCACGGTACCTCTATCCCCAAGGCATCCCATTCTAGTCTAAGTTACCACAAAGGAATCCACACCTGACACCTGGTGTGATCTTATGATTGAAAACCCAATTAAATAAAACCACCATCATGCTCCAAACATGAGTACCGAATCACCCCAATTCAAAAATATAGTTCTTTATAATCCATCTTAGTCTAGATGCTCATGTTCAGACTCCACCTGACATCATTCCCAAATTTGTACCTATAATTCACTGAGGAATCTCATAGGTCTTGGGTTCATTTATCCATTGGTAACAGAATACCAAAAAACCCATTCAGTGGCTAGTTTTGTACTTTCATGAACCTTCTCACATGAGGGCCACACACTCACATTTGACACCCCATTCCCCACCTTAGGATCATCCCTTTCATTACTCCACCAAAATAAGTTTATGATGACCATGACCCACACCTTGTCCATCATTGGATACAAAAAATGGAATGGACAAACCAGATCATTTTTTAGCATCAATGAAAACATCAATTATCACCCATTCCCAACCCAGGAGAATGGTATTCATGACATTCATCAAATTTCCGTTCATAATGGGAGCCACCACCCTCAAGTCATTCCCTAGAACATTCCATAGTTAGACGCATGCCAGTCCTCCCGAGTCACGCTCACCAAAATCTAGGCAACACTTACCTTTAACCAACCTGTAAAACCACATCTCCCTAATAATTCATGTTAAAGGCCACCCTTGGGTCAACTGTTCCATGACACCTAATTCATTTCCAAAGCAAACCTCATCATTGGGGAAGTTTCTTTATTTCAAATGAAGCTCTAAGTCATCACACTCATAAGAATCTCATTAATTTACCATCACACCTCAACCCACTCACGGTTGTCACCAATTCTATACCTCAATGACACCTTGCATAACCAACACATTTCATCTCTAACTACCAAATGTAATGGGCATACACTGTTGTAACACCCAATCACATCTCCCAACTCACACTCATGTGAGTCATGCACTATTATGGTCATGTTTTTTGTGCTCCATGGTACTTCATTCTTGATATGTCAGGTGCTTCCTTGGAAGTCCTCTCCAAAATTGGCCACCTTACTTATTCCATGATTCATTAAATGACTTCCCACCTCATGATTTCATTCTATAAATATAGGTTCTCATCCTTGGTCTAAAGTATGTCAACCTCACCGACATGTGTAGTTGTCTCTATACATCATTTTAGTCATGAGACTTTACTCATTCTCTGACCATATTTCCAATAACACACCCATTGGCATAAAAGGCTCATGACCTAAACAACCATGCCCATAAAATATATCCTTGATACCCAATCACTCTAGGTGCTTCCTCATAAACTAAATTCATCATCCTTCTTATGACACAAACCCCAAGAACCTCCCTTACGTCAGTATCATAGGCCGAAGCATGTACCTATGATTTTCATTAAAGGAAACCACCATCTTGGGATAACCCCTCTCATGGGTTTCTATCAATCAAACTAAATGATGACTTAATAGGATCCAAATCGAACTAAGGGTCTATAGGTTTCTCACTTAACCCTAACTGTAAGGTCTCATGCCAAGACCACTTGGTCTGTCCACCTTTCCCATAGGTCAAACCTCTCACTAAGGTCATATATCACATGATTTATCTAGGCTCCCATCTAAACCCATGACATAGACATGCCCAAAAACCCACTCATGGGGTATCACATATGATGGAATCACACACTTCCCACCTCCCACAACTAGGGTACTCACACATAGGTAATATATTATTTTAATTATAACACACTTGAAATATCCTTATTCCCACCAAGACTATTAGACAACATATAACATTCCTGACAACCCACTCTAAATGAGTTAATTTTGAAGGAAGGGAATAATAATATCATCCCACTAGGATGAAAATATTCCTACATGAGGTCCGTTATATGGGTTATCAATTCTATGTTATAGAGGAAAATACCCTCTAAGTTTTAATTGGAACCCCATTTAAGTGAAACCCATTAATAATTTATTTACTTAAAGGATACTTATAAGTACTTAAACATTTAAGGAATCACCCACTAAGAATCAACCTATAGGCCCTAATCCTCTTTGATCACCATCTTATAGGGACACTACCTAGAGGGTCATGTTGTCAATGTAGAAAGAATAATTAATTGACCCTAAATAGGTATCCATATGTGGTAATAAATCCTCAAGGATCTAGTTTATCAAGGAGAGTGTAGGTACATGTCATCACCGCATTGGATGATCTGACTAGATAACCATAAAAAAATATTGGTTAAGTAATATTCTATAACAATCTATATGAAAAACACCATATAGGTTGTTATGAATTTTTAGTTTACTATATATGAAAAGGATACACCCATAAGGGGTCTACTAGAAAGGTATTGGCTACCCAAATTGACCTAAAAGAGTCAACATAGAGGAATTCTATGCTAAGAATTTCCTAATAAGTTCAAGAAAGGAGCACTGAGTTCCTACATGGTTCTCCTAATGGTCCTTCTCTAAGGCATCACATGCCCCTAGAGACATACTTGAGATAATTATAAGGAACTAAGTACATATTCTAACATAACAAAGGTTTCTTTACCTCCCATGTAGTAGGAGATATATCAGCATCATCATCACCAAGTATCACTATGAAATATCATAGAATAATGTAAATAAGGTGGCCAACTGAGTATAATTCCACCAATAACCTATATGGGAAAATTCCATTTAGGTTATTTTTATCACTTTAAATAGTTATCCAAATCATTAGTAATATAAATCAAACATAAACATGCATATGTCATGTGAACCTAAATTCCAAATATGATTCACGAGAAAATGCCTCTTGCCTCAATAGGTAAAGAGTCAAAATTAGTCATAAGGCCCTTGCTAATGGGCCAAGAGATAGAAATACATAATAAATAATAAAACCCAAACTGCAATTTCATTACTAGAATAAATAATCATACATAGTTATAACATTTCAAACTAAAAACATAAATCCCATATCCCTGGTAACTTGGACTTATTACCCAAAAAATTGTTATTGACTCACCAGTCCGATATCCATCATCGGCTTCGACACATTCCTAATACACATGTCTACCATGTCTTAAATTGTAAAATAATAGGAAAATAACTACTCTGATACCACTTTTTATCACCCCACCCTAACACACTTTATGAACAATATCTAGGTTGGTTTACCACATGATCCTAGGAACATCTCCCTGTATGCCAGAGGCCACCGACTAATAGCGGGGGTCTAAGGTGGTACAATGGGGAGACTATACCCCCATATGTAATTGTGAAATAACAATCAATCAATAAAAATTATCCATAAAGTAAAATAATTATAGTTTATGAGAAATAAATATAAAAAAAATTTAATAATAAAAGGAATATAGTAAAGGACAAAACATCTATTCTATATATACACTGATTTCCCACTGCACCGGTGACATATACATACCAAAATAGAAGTAAATAAAAGCCATTATCTCCTAGACATCTTGAGACTAAATCACCCTAAACTCCAATATCATCTAAGAAGTCTTGATTAATGATGAAACCTTAGGCCTCAACACTAAACCTATGCCTACAATCAAGTGAACATTTTCTTGGGTACCTATGTACAATGACATCTTGAGAAGGGTGTGAGTACATAACTCATTTGGGAACCACCAATGTAGTCCCAGATAGTAAATATAGTGTATGTGCATGCGAGTTACTAAATTGATTGAAAATAATAACAACTTCTGAAAATAAATTAAATAACCAATTTCATACCTCAAGCATGATGGATTCCTGGGATGAATGTACCAACTTTGACCATCACCAAAGATGTCTTCGAGAAAGCTACATCACCATAGGGGGATACAATTCCTAGACTCAGGATCACTAGTAATCACCTCCACTAAAAATAAATTATAATTCTAGGTATTAGTTGTAAATCCTATAAGTAAGGAATCAAGTAGGATCCTAAGTTTCCTAAGTATACTACTCAATCCATGTGTAACCAGTGAAACCCAGACACTGTCTTGGAGTTCCCTATTCTAGTATGATGTCATGTTCTTAGGTCCTAGTTCATAAGTAATAAAGGATTTATAAATTGAAATTAATTCCTAATGGGATTACCATTTGGAAATATATATAATTAATACTCTCATGATTTGAGATGAAAACTCAACATCCATAAATCATCAGCCCCACTACCTATTCCCAAACAGCTCTGGGAAGTGAAATCATGGTGCATACACCCAATCCTAGGAAGTATCTTAGGAATCAATTGATGTGATTGCTTCACCCTTGGGGATGTCATAAGCATCCTATATTTGGGGTAAATGCATCCACTTGACAACCTATAGCATCATCTAAATCATAGAATTCTAGGTATATTGGGTGATACACTGATTAAGAGGGATTTATGAGATGCACTTGAAAACCACCTGTTTTTCTTAATACAGGGAGTAATCCTAGATAGACTAGGTATTCCAGTAATGGTAGAATAAAATATTGGATCTTGATATCATTGGGAATCAAAGTATTTACAATCATCAGATACTTTTGATTTAAAACATTAAATCACAGTTAAGGGTCATTTTTATTAATTAAGAAGTGGATCCTGATATTTTGGGAATTCAAATTTATATATACTTATTTTCATCCATCTAAATACATACGTGTAAATATAAATATGGTTATAACCATAAAAATAATACAAATTTATCACATTCAGGATTCTGGTGGAACCAACATTCAATGTAATAGATAGTAAAGGCTAGGTCTTAGGTATCCTTAGAACTTAGTCGTAAAAGTATATATGGGAGGATCATCCCTCAATCACTATATTTGGATTTATAATTGTCTAAGTTAATAAAAAATTCAATTTATCTAATAAATTAATTAATACTTATCTTAAAGTCAGAAAGTTGGTTGAATTCTCAAAACCATGTTATTATGATGACATTCTTAGTGACCATGCTGACTATTCAATGCTTTAGAGAGAATACCCATGTCCATCAATACTTGTTCCCAATGATCCCTTACCAGGGTCTTTACATGATTAGGGAAACCTACCCAAGTAACTCTCAAATACATATCTCAAGGTTGAATACTATATCTAAGAGTAATAATACCACTATGATACATCCTATAACACATCAATATATTTAAGGCCTTAATGAGATTGGGGGGGGGGGGGGTTGGTCTGTAGGTCATGGATGACCCCCATGGCCAATCATACCAGTTAAAAAGCATCAACCTCTAAAATGAGGTCATGAAATAACCTAATTCTAGGTCCATGAGGTCTCTCTTGCCTATTCCCTAATTTAGGGATCCCATTTGGGGTCTATTTTAATATATTGAGATGTTTTATGGTAAGGCCACGACCCATGATAGTTAAGGAATTAAGATAGTTCCCAAGGGACTGAAGCGGTCCTTAGTCTAGGAAATGGTCATGTAATAGAATCCCTAAAAATGAGATCTTAAAATTTTTCACCGACAATTGATGTGATCTTGTCGACCTCGGTGAATCGCTGCCAGATTACTTCCTCAAGATCATGCATGAAAGATATTAAGCACAAAATTAAACCGTAAAATACATGGTTTAAATCTGAATTTGTGCACAATTTCTGATCATCATTAGTGATCAATTCTCAAATAATTTGAATCCAAATTCCTCTAGATCATCCAAATGTACTTAAAAAATTTGTGAGAGTATTGATCATCGAAATACAAGTGCTAGTGCAGAGTTCTGATGACGGATTTGATGCTCTGATGATCACCGCATCGCTTTTCTTGAGATGCCTGAGAGAGAGATCAATCCGAGTTCCTTGGAACCAGAGTTTATCTCTCTATAACATGGGATATAGGAGAAGAGAGTGAAATCACATGAATATTCATTGGTGAGAACCTCTCATATTCTATTTATAGTATTTAAGAAATTACCCAAAATGGAACCCTGCCCCTTGGATAATTTAACGCATTATAAATGAAATATTATGACTATTGAACTGAGTCATAATTATTATCAATTTCATATAATACATTAAAAATATATTATGTGATAATAAATGAGCTATTAACTCAACTCACCATTCCCATAAAAATTAATTAAACCTTGAATATATAAATATTTGTTCAATTAATATTTTTCAAGTATTTACTTAGAAACTTGTAAACAAATTTAATAAATAAATTCAATGCTCAATATTATTATCTTGAATAATATGAATTTATTTATTTCAATGGTGACCATAAGTCCTTGGAAGAATCCCGAACCCAGTGGTGGGTCCCACCATGTTCAAAACTCCTATTTAACTGAATAGGGAAAATGATCAAATATGCTATTGTGTGTGAAACTCTAGGACCTTATCTTGATAGTAGTAAATAGTATTCACAGACCAAGAGCGGGATCTAGCAACCTATCAGGGCCACTAAAGGGATATGTATTTTCAGAACAACGACAACCAATCTAAAAACACATACTGTGTAATATAATCTCTTTGTCTTTAATATCTCATAAAGCAGGACGCACGCCCATGTCATCATAATTTTTTTACTTTATTATTTATTGAGCTAACTGGACAGACTTACCCTCGACTTCCATGGCCATGGTCTTATGAAGGTACTACCATCCTGATCAACATAACTCGAGATATATAACTTTCTTAACCCATAAGCGACAAATCCTTTCAAGACCATTCAACCAATGTCATGCCACCAATGACACACCCAACACAAAATACCTCACCATGATTTCAATATCATGGTTTTCATCTTGCATCAAAGTACGTAATCAAATGGAATACATTGGTAATGATCTCAATTCAGGAGACTATTACCCATGATCGTAGATAGGAACATCTAATTACACCTAAAACATGTGGTGTTCCTATTGGAGGGTCTGTCCTCATGATCTCACTAGTTGAGATCACCAAGTATAAACTTCATGAGAATAAGTCTCAATGCTTATGATCCCCCAACACCTGATAGTCTAACATTTACTATGTCTAGTTAGTAAGATGCATCTAGACCATATGAACTTAGTTTAACATCAATGTCATAGTATCTCAAGGTTCTCATTATAACATGGGATATACTCTAACCTTTTGATACGATAATTAATCTATGGACATTACCATTAAATAATATATGAAAAAATATCTACACTATAATGGTAAGTTATCATCATGTATATCTAACTTGTACACATGATATGTAAATCAAAATAATTGCATAGTTGGGTCTAGGGCACCCACTATTTCAACACTTGGAATATTTCTATATATAAATAAAATAAAGAACTTGATTTATCTTAAACAATTAAACTTAAACATTTAATCATTTTAATTAATTTAGTTGAAAAATTAATTAATTATTCATACCTATCCATTAGTGGTGGGACTTGATCACATCGCATTACAAAAACGCATTAGAATATTACTTAAGTGGAAATTATGACATAACAACTACCTCATATAGATATTTTCAAATTACTTTCAAGGTCCGAAAATAGCTTCCAAGGCCCGTACAAGATCATCCAAGGAATCTAAGGCCCTAAATCATAAAAAAACTAACAAAATTAATTAATTATAATCACATTATAATTAAATAATTAATCTCAAAAATTAAAACTAAATATGCTATTTTATTTTAAAAGGAATAAATCCAAAATTCTCATTGGTTGATTTTGTCATGATGGAGTCCTGACCAATCAATCATCAATAACTCATGACATACCCCTTCCCAAAATTGAGAAAAATCATTATCACACAAAATCAAAAATATAATTAATTTAATTTAATTTAAGCTTTAAAGGTTTAAAAATTAACTATAGGGACATAACTTGATAAAATGACATGTGGAAAAGTTTGGATGACATATTAAGACATCCTCTTCCTTGGTAGCTCAAATACCCCATCATGATCGACTGATTACATCATGCTCTGGTGGAATTAAAACCAAAACCCTAAACCTAGGAAACTAAAATTATAGAAGAGCAGAGTAAGAGTTGAGTAAATACCAATATAGGGTTAAAAGTACTTTAAATCATCAAGGGAATCCATTAAAAACCTCTTATTGAAGAATATTAAAGAAGAGAAGAAAGGGTGAGGGGAGCCAGATCACGAGAGAGAAGAAAAGAGGAGAAAGAGGGGGCTTTCCTTTTAAAATATTGACGAGTTAGGGGGGGGGTAAATGCTAGTTTACCCTCTTTAAATTATTCACACGATTTGGCTGCATAGTTGGTGAAAATGTTCACCAAACATGTGCCCCCTACTATCCAAGCTATCCATTCTGCATGGTTATGATTCATAGTTACATAGATCATGTTCCAATCATGTGAAATGTCGGTACTTTATAATTAACACTCACATGGATTGTGACAACCTTCCACACGATTTTAAAAACCATGCGCCTCTTCATTCTAGGATCCATGGTTAGGGTGCATAGTTAGCACTAACTATTAATTAAATATACACCCCCTGTTTACTTTCTAAAAACTCAAACTCTAATCCCTGAACCCTTGGGATGCTCGTAAAACCTCCAAACCACCTCATAAGCCTCATTTTACATTTGAAAACATCACTTTGAGGCATTCCAACTATCAAAATTCCATTCCAAATCTATAAAAAAATAACCTAGCCTATAATTGAAAATTAAAATTCCTTATGAAATTTTTAGCTTGTGCAGACACATGATTTTACAAATGATCCAAGACTAGTGACTCAAAAAGGAATAAAGACAGGTATCGAATTCTAGGAAACATGTTGATTACAAAGGTAAGTATTTTTTCTTTGGATTATATTTTAACTATGGATACTTCAAGTATATAGAAATTTTTTTTGGTTTAATTACCAACATCATAACATGCCTAATAGGTTTGAGAGGTAAGGTTTGAAGTGGATTTTACCCTATAAAATAAATAAAGTTCATAAATAATTTTTAAATTCTAAAAAAAATATTAGAACATGTTTTATATTTTTGAATAAGTATTGTAAGATGTTCCCAATCCAGTCACCATTAAAATGAATGAATCATCCTTTTACTATCCTAGAAAAATATGATTTACAACACTGAAAATCCTCAAAATATGAATATTAAAGGTAAAGGATAAGTCTTTGGTTGTGGAAGTGGAACTTAAAGCATTAAAAAGGGATAATCCATAGATTCGGGATAGTGGACGTTCCTCTTATATAATAATAGATTTAATACCCTTGAATAATTCTTAAAAGTGAAATAAAGGCACAATGAATTTTAGGAATTACGAGTTACTCAAAATAAAAGGTGTTAGATCAGCTGAGATTGTGAACAATAAACTAAAATAAAAAAACATTTTATTTGATGAAGGACTGAAACATAATTTTTTCAGTTTTTATTAGTTATGTGATGATGGAAATGAATTTATCCTTCAAAATTATGGATTTTTGGAAAATATCATGGAATATTGGTCCATTTTGACAAGAGGTTAGTGAACAAGGATAATTTTTTTAAGTGGATGATTTTATAAATTCACGTCACTTAAGCATGAAAGAAGAAAATAAACTATAGCATAAAAGGATTAGTAATATTTTTAAAAATAAAATGAATAATATCACTTAGGGAGAAAATGTTTATGGTGTTACTATCCTGAAAAGAGGGAGGGATTGTATGTGCTAAATTTACCAAAAGGGAAATATTTATAATTCTTCATGTAAGGGAAGAGATTAAACCACCATATCCATTGAATCTCATTCATTAAGATATTTTTGGGACTATGAATAAGTAATAAATAAATAAATAAAATCATTTTTTCATTTATTGACGACTTTACTCATATTATCATTTTTATGAAACATAAATTAGAGGCTCTAATGATGATTAAAAGTTCCATAAGAATTGTAAAAGAGTGTAGTTTCTATTTAAAGAATATCAAGAAAAATAATGCTATTGAATACAAAAATGGAAGGTTTGATGCTTATATTTAGAAGTATGGTATTCTTCATGAACTTAGTGCACTATAAAAACCACAAAAAATGGTATAGATTTCTAAAAAATTAGAAGTTTAGTGAAGATGTATCAAACTATAATGATAGAGAATGATACCTCAAAGTATTTTTGGAGATAATATATTAGTGTAGTGGTTCATATTCAAAATAATTTCCTGTATAAGAAAAATTATGACATGTCACTGTATGAGATGTATTACAAGATATATTGAAATTTAAAGTATATGAGGGTGTTTGGAAGCTCTTGTATGATCAAAGTTAAAGGATAAAATCTTGGAAAGTTTGAGTAGAAAGGTGTTGATGGGATATTTCTTGTTTATCCTCTAAATAGAATAGGATACTAGTGTTATAACAAAGTGACAGTGAAGATTATTGACACTATTCATGTGAAGGTTCTAGAATACAAAACGGTAGATGTTACACATGAAAAAGTAATTTATTGAAGTGATAATGATTCTATTTTTGTGAAACAGACTAAGGAAGTTTAATGAAATGATAAAAATTTGGAAGATGTGTAATATGGATAAGCATATTCATCTATTTAAAGCGATTATGAAAAACCTCATTCATCTCATACAAGGATGAGAATATAGGTGGAGGTCTAAAAAATCATTATAGATTGATTATTTTTTTTAAAACTTGTATAAATTTGAGGAAAACATCACATAACTCACTATTTTTACAGGTTAAACCGAGAGATATTGAAGAATATTTAGAGCATCAAGAGTGGTTAGATGCCATGAATGAAGAACTAGACTGGATAGAGAATAACGAGACTTCAGATTTTATATCCAAGTTCAAATAGAAGAATGTTATTGGAAAAAATGGGTGTTCCAAAAGAAATTGAATGGACACAGAGGATTTATGAGAAACCAATAAATATTTGCGTGTAAGGGATATTATTAGGTTTGAAGAGTGGAATTTAATGAGACATTTTTACTAGTCACAAGGCTTGAAACCATAAAAGTTTTCTTTCTATTACAACCCAAATGAAATAAAATATTTTTAAAATAGATTTCAATATATCCTTACTCAATGGTGAATTTGAATAGGAGGTATACATTGAGAAACCTTTTGGTTTCTTTCTTTTAGAAAATGTGAATTATGTTTGTAGGTTAAAGAAATATTTGTTATAAAAACTTATGTTTTTCCAACATATCTTAATTTTTAAGTGTGTTTTTATGATCTAGAAAATCCATATTTTTATTATAATGGGGTTATCTTAAGTGTTTCAGATTATATTGTTATCAAAGGAATTTATCTTAAATTGAATCTACAAGTGATTATCTTATGGTGTGTGAAGTATTACGAAAAAGTATTTCATATTATGATAATTGAAGTTTTGAAATAATATCTCTCATCTACTCAGAATTAGAAAAATATGTGTTGGAAGTTTATCTTACTATGTAAGATATTATCTTACAAAGAGAATTATTTATTTAATGTATAATCAAAGTTAGATACATTAGATAGAATTAAGTTATGAGAAGTATATACCTTACAAAAAATATATTCATAAAATTTTATATCATGAACATCATAAGAAGTTATGAAATATAATTATCAAAACTCAGTAATATATTTATCTTATGAAGTTAATTATCCTATGAAATGAAGTTTATCTTATTCCCCAAAGAAGATAAATATCTTTTTTATCTTACGAAGTCTCTTAGAAGTTTATCTTACGAGAAAAATACTCCCAGTTGGATATCTTATGAAGAATTAGCTATTATATGAAATTTCATGATAATCCATTTCATTATTTTAGAGCATATCAAAAAATGGATTTTCAATTTAAGTAAAGATAAATTTGTACAAAGTTTCATGTTTCCAAGAGTGGAAAGATCTGAAGAAGAATATATCTGATAGTGCTTCTGTAGAAGCTTATTCCATATTCGGAAGGAATGGACACATTCCATTAATAGCCTATTGTATCAAAATTTTAAACAGATTATTAACTTGACTATTATGATTATCTTGATTCTTAAGTTCAAAACCAAATAAGAGATATAAAAGGAATAGTTAGCTACTATATAAAAAAAGATAGATGAAAGAGAGACCTATAATGATGTACATACAATTTAAAATACTCTGATAATGATAACAAAAAATTATTATACATTGACTAGATAAAACATAAATGATTGTGTTGTGCCTATAAGTTTATTAGTTTCATATAAGATCATCCTGAGTTATGCCTTGAAGATTATAATCTTCTTAGGACGCATCATCGACTACTATCTGTTGTTAGTTGCAATTGTGTGCTAAAATTATTCTTGAAAAGTTTATTTATGTATTTTCATTTACAACCATTATAAAAGAGTGTGTTAATATTATGGATAGGTCTTGTAAAGGGAGATCTATGTTTAAAGCTCTTGGACCTTTTTATTAAGTGAAAACTACTTATAATCAGCTAGGATCCCTTAGAAAAAGGTATGTCTTAGTGAAAATAACCAAACTCAGAGAGTAGAGTGTTGGTGGAGTGGACTAGGTGATTTATATTCCCCAAACCACTATAAATCATCTGTGTTAAATCTATTTCCATTAATATTTTATATTTTTCTTGCATATTTTCTTTAAGAAAAATATTTGAACTGTCATACCTGAAGAGGGAGATGTTCTATAAAGAATTTTTTAGGAACTCATTTCACCCCCTCTTGAGTTTTAAGTTAGATATTATTTGGGACAAAAAGATTTATATGGGTTGAAACAAGCCCCAAGATCTTAGCATTATAAGGTATAAAACTTCTTGAAGAATTTGAAATTAAAAAAATAGAGTGGAGAACAACCTATATATCAAATATGACAAAGATTTATCTATAAATTTTATTTTTATATAGATATATTCTTTTTTAATGGAAATAATGAAAGTGTTTGTGAGAAATTTTCCATTGAAATGATGAATATATTTGAAATTTCCATGATTATAGAGATGATTTACTTTATTGGCTTACAAATTTCTTAATAGAGAGATAATATTTGAATTTATCAAGAGAAGTATACTAGAAAGATTCTAAATAAGTTTGGGATGGAAGAATCAAGGATCGTTTCTATCATAATTTTAGGGGGAACCAATATTTCCAAAGATACACAAGGTAAGGAAGTGTATCCAAGGGAATTTTAGAAGCTAATTATAAGTATTTTATACATGTAAGCCATTAGAAAAAATATTTTTATACTAAAACCTATTGTTCCAAGTATTAAATTTCACTAAAGGTGTCTCATTTTTATGTTGGAAAGAAGAATATTAGGTAAATCAAAGGTACATTATATTTTGAATTAAAATATGATAGAAAATGGATGCTTGGTATACTCAGTTACATAGATTTAGATTGGGAAGGTTGTGTTGATGATAAAAGTTCTGTATCCAATAGATTTTTCTTCTTTGGATAGAGGTTTGTTTTATGGCATACAAAGAAGAAAAATTCAATCAACTTGAGAACTTATCAGTCTAATTATGTGGATACAACTCAATCCACAACCCAATAGATGTGGATAAAAACTCAGTTGGAAGATATCAAGGTTATAGTTAAGTTTCCAATGATTATTGGATGTGATAATCAAAGTGATATTAACTTATTAAGAATCTAGGTCAACATTTAAGATTAAATAATCATTGTTCATGTGTGAAATATTATAACATTTTTGTTAAAGTAAATTATAAAATTTGTGTATTACAGATTCTATAGACATATTTGTAAAGTTGAGGATAGATATGATGTAATGATTAAGTATTTATTAAAGAATAAGTGATATAGATTTGTTAAGTTGGGGGAAGATTTTATTTGACAATGAAGTATTAATTGAAGAAGAAGTGATCCATTCTCAGATCAATTTTCAAGTGGAATTATTTAATCTTATTGAATCAAGCAGATTATGTTTAAAAAGGTGTGAATATAAGTAAATTATTTATAGAAAACATGGTATTATCATTCAATGATTTTTCCTATATTGATTTCACTCAAGTAGGTTATAATTATTGAATGAAAATTAATTACTAAGCTGTTTGAGTTTGAAATTGTTTTTTGTTCCTTGGTTTCCAGTAAAATCTAAAGGGAGATTTTTTTAGCCCAAGAGTTGTTTGGATGTTATTGAATTCTTGGGGAGATTATTGAAAGAAGAAGCTCCTATAGAATGTGGAATTCATATATTGAAAAAATAATGAATAAGTTTGATGATTTTGTGATTATTATTTCATATTTTGTTGTTAATATAAAAACCATGTTCAAAATCACCTGTTATAATGTTTATTTATGTGAGGTGAAGGTTTTTTAATGTTTATAGATTGTATGAATTAGGGTTTAAGTGGTTCTATAAAGAATATAAAGAATTTTGGCCTTTCTAACTGGAGAATAAAAATGAAAAAGTCATATCCCATATAAATATATGAAATTGTATGAATTTTTAAGTCATATTCATTAGACTTTACGTATTCTCATAAGACATTAAGAGTGGTGTAAGTCATGCCCTGTAAGACTTCAATTATAGTGCATATAACTTTGGTGCTCGTGTATAACTTTACCCATATGAATTCTTATATGTGACATATGACTTTGAAGTTTCATGATACTCCCAATGTACGGTTTTTCAAGTTCATATGACTTTATTGCGAGCCAAATATGATTTTTCTGAAGTTTCATATAACTTATGAGCTGTATAAATCTTTTAAATTTGTGATTTTTTGAGGATTATGATATATGTAAATATGATTTTCTAGAATATTTATTCTAAGGAAAATAATAATTGGGGTGATGAAAAATATATTATATCAAAGTTTAAACATTACAAAATGGGAATTGTGATTTATGCACTAGAAGAAGAAGATTCACAACATGAATATAGATTTATTGTGAAGGAAAAAGATACAATTACTACTATAGCTTCTTGTTCATACTGAAACCTGTTCCATAACACTATATCGTCCTTGAGAAGAATTTAAAAATAAGAATAGTAATAATAATAATAACCAATATTAATAAGAAAATATTATAAGAAATTCACTGGTTTGAATTTTAATTTCAAATTCAAATTCAAATGTTACTTTTTTTCTTATGCTGGTTTTAAATATAATTTTTTTTATCATTCATGAAAAAGGTGTATGTGAGTGGAAGATGAGAATGATTTTTACCAAATTAATCATGAATAATTTTGAGAGAATGAAGTAGTAGAAATGGGTGTTCATTTTTTATAGAGAGAAAAGAAGGAACCTATAATAATATAGGTCGAGGGAGAAGAAAATAAGCATCACTAAAACAACACTTTGGAAGTCTAGTTCTATCAAAGGATATATTGTTGTTGAAAGAAAATATTTTATCACTTTATCAGTGTGGAAATAACTAAAACATAGTTATGAGACATGAAACATGAGTAAAAATATATTCATTACTTTTTTATACCTATATGTTGATACTAGTGGGTCATATGGTCTTGGTGAAATATGGATCATACTAAGGATTATCCTTTCAATATGAATGGTGAACCTTGAAATTTTTTGTTCCCTTTTGTGTGTGATTAGATGTATTGACAGTGAAACATATTAACATATTAATAAGTGGTCATTTTGTTTTCAATAGGAAACATAAAAAAGGCATTTATATTCGCTGATTCACCCCAAATCTTAGTGATTTCACTGATCCTGTGGGTCTTTTCACTAACATTTCTTGAAAACTTAACCAATGAACTTTATAAAATTGTAAATAAAAGTAGAGGTGAGAATATCCATATATTCAATAGGTCATACCCTAAGGAGGAACTTCCTAGTCAATATAATTCAAGTATAATAATAAAATCATTAAAATCAAAATACATAGTCACATTCTCACCAACCAATACCACTAAGGGTAGTCTAGGTCAAACATCTACAAGTGAACTAACTTGTTCTCATGACCTCAAAGGGTTATACACCTAATTATATTCAATTATAGTAATCCCTATGTCATAGTTCATAAGTCTAACTCATCATGTAATTTTACTTCCAATCTCACCATAAGAATCACTCACAAAATAACAAGGTATTTATAGTATAACACACACTATCAAAAAATAAAAAGGCCCTCACAAACCAAATCCCACCAACTAGTTTCTAAATCTATAACATCTAACATCCTATCACAAACCCATTATCATAATCACACCACATATATACCCATTAAAAAGCTAAACCTTAATATAATCAATCCATATCCATTATAAATCTAGTCTATACTACTTAGTGGGGGTGAGAGATGACATATTATTTTGGTCATCTGGTTGGTATGCTCACCAATCTGAATATTGGTTCATACCTAAGAAAATCACCCAAAGATGGTGGTTGCATCATGAATGATACTCCAAACACTGAAATTACATAAAAAATAAAATAGGTAACATATCACATAATCCCTTACCAAAAACATAGCTACTCACATAAGTCATTATCATAACATCCACATAACCATATCTATAGTCACACCAGCAACACAATAAACATCATCATAATACTATCTGCCTCATCATTGTATGCAAAAAAATATTGACTATAAAGCCTAGGTAATCATACCTATAATCCTAACACTACTGTTTACCTAGGAAAACACATACAAGGAGAATTATATGCATGAAATCATCATTCATATTCCACATCATCATCACCATGATGTCTCAAAAAGTATAACTCTCAAGTTCAATACTTTATAGTCAACACGTCAATCAATGACATGTAAAGCTAATTTTGATCAAAATTTGATTATATACCCACCATTATATAGAAAACCAAATGATAATCCCCTACCTATCAAAGAACCACACTTCAAATATACCACCCTCCTACAAGTACAAAACAATGAAGAGAATGAATATTGTAATGTGCATTATCGCATTATAGAAAAACTTTTGAGCACCGATACTATTTGAAATCACATAATATCATAATAAAAATTCATCAATATGTCAAATAACAACTAGTAATAATGTAAAGACAACTTCATGTCCATGAGATGTCTGTATCTGCATTATAAAAAGATACATGTATCACATCATTGATCACAATATTACCTTTTCACACAATCATACCTCAACCTATAATGTTCATTAAAGGTTTTACATTACTATTTATCATGAATAACATTATAAAACCCTAAAATTATTATAATTTAGTAATAAATAGAAGTCATTTAAACTATACCCATGATTTTGGGTCCTACCATAAGATCCTTGTGCATTGTAATCATCATAAAAGTTATCTAATTATCTATAAAAAATTATCGACCTAATATTATCTTAAAAAATTAATTATATTATAATTATTAAAACATAAAATGTATGAAAATGTTTATATATAGTCAGAGGAAAGATTTAATTAAATTTTTTCTGGTCGCGTTGCTGACAAACTCATTGTCTAATTTTTTAAAATATAAAAAACACCCCTTTAATGATTGTTATTAGTTTAAAAATTATTATTATCATGATCTAAATGAATAATTATGTAAAATAAACTATTTAATTATCAAATTAGAAAACTAGCCCAAAATTACAAAAAATATTTCAATATTTAGAGATATTGGGTCACATAGTGGTTTACGGGACTGCGTCGTGTGTCAAAATTGTCTATCAAATATGGGTATTGAATTAATTATTTATATGTCATAATCATATTAGAGTAGTTATAA
Organism: Viscum album; assembly: GCA_963277665.1. Classification (NCBI taxonomy): domain Eukaryota; kingdom Viridiplantae; phylum Streptophyta; class Magnoliopsida; order Santalales; family Viscaceae; genus Viscum; species Viscum album. The sequence goes on along the minus strand of OY728147.1, from coordinate 108,637,503 downwards.
ATACATACAAGAAAATAACTAGTAGGGTCCTTAGGATTAAACTTCCTCCTCCCACTAATTCAATTCTTAAGACCTTCAGTTCAACTCATTAGTCATAGATCCATCCATAACACCATTTTTTTGTTTTTTAGATATAGTACTCTAAAAACCCTATAACTAAACCCATTATTCCATTGTTTCTTTCCTCACGCTACTAATTTCCACTAAAATTACTGGTGGTGATTTAATTTTATAGTGGTAGATAGATTCCAAGGCTATAATGTTCTAAAAGGGTAACAACAAAAACTACTATGATTATGGCCAACCAAATTGAAAGTTTTCATCTATTGAGTGAATGATGAATATAAAAAATATTTAAGAATGAACATATACTCATTAAAAATTTTGATACAATAATAAAATAAATAATTTATTAATAAATCAAGATGCATGAGTGGGATCTAATTCATATCCTACCTAAAAGGGACCACCATGGCCTTCCTTTAGTCATCCTCTAATCCAAATCTATCAGATGGTGTGAAAAAATGAACCTTAAAAGAGACAACACTTATTATTTATATACAATTCCATAAATGGGCCTAGAGCTAGTTTAAAATGACACATAAGATTTTATCACTATTAACTGAAGTAACATGTCCCAATTATCATGGAACAAATAAAATATCAATTTTATTTATTCTCTAATTCATATTTTTTATTATCTAATAATCATAATTTTTAAATTTATTGAGAGGGAAACCTTACATGAAACAGAGGCACAAAGCCTAAATTACATGGCATGGAGGCCTAGAGGAACACTACCTTACATATTATTAATGACCTAACTTCATTGGAATGACCTCTCACTAACACCTCTTCAAGTCTGCATGTATCTCACCATACGATGTTGCTAATAGCATGAAGTTCACTTGTGTAGAGTAGCTTGAACCCATGGTTGGTGCCATATACCTCCTTCTATCTTGAGCCCATTTTTCTCCACCTGGTGACTGCTTCCACCCTGATCCATTATCCTAGGTTACTATATTTATTCAAACCCACAGAGGCCTTATGGCCCAAAGTCTTGAATTTTTTTGGCCCATAGGCCCGAATTCCCAAGGATGTCTTAGAGGACTTGTGGCCTGAAGGACCAATTCTATGGCCCGAAGGCCCATTTTGTATGAATTGATCTACTCTATATTATCTCTCTAGTACTTATATAGTAACCATTGTAGTATTGCTATAGTAATATAAAATTATCCCCTAACCAGATTTGAACTTGGTTATTTCATGTAACTTTACTTGGTGTTTACCACTAAGCTAAATCCCAACTGTGTCAATCTAATTTATGGTTTGAGATAATTTAATATAAACACATCAAACTATAATTAATTAATTAACTAAATTAATTAATTAATTTAAAAATATATAAAAATTAAAGTTTTTCTAAATCACACAAAAATTGAACACTAATAAAAACACTATGTTATAGGACCAATGGTTTGGTAAGAATTATTTTTAAAAATCATCATATATAATAATTATTAATTTTTCCCAAAAACATGAAAAACACATGACCTTTAATTAATTAGTTAATTTAAACACCAAGGATCAAAACTTATTTTCTTTATGAAAAATTTCAAACCCAAGTTAAGAACCACATTCTAAGATCAAAAGAATAATAAAAATGTCTAAGTCCAATTATTAGGATATATTTAAATTTTTTTATTACATGTGTGGAATCACTAATTTTTTTTTGAGATTTTAAAAACTAATTTTTTTGGAAATTTATAGATATACATTAAAAAAAATTCATCCTAAAAAATTCCAAACTCATCATTATAAATATAAAACATTAAATACATAAATTATCACAAAGTTAATCATGTGAACCTTCACTAAATTTACACCTTCAAAAATTATCAAGTCATAATTCAACATAAGAAACTGAATAATATATACACCTTCAAAAAGTATGAGCTATAATTCAAAAATATACCTTCCAAATGTCTATAAAAAGGTATAAAATTAAAATTCATTTAATTTATTCATAAATTTTACTTTTACCTTGACTTTTATCAAGAAGGGGAAGCATAAAATCAGGGAATTAAAACCTCATTTATAATTCCAACTCATAGGTTTTAAACTCTATAGTGACTCAAAAATTTAAATTTTAGGTGTACAAAATTTCATGAATTTTCTGTTATGAAGGGTAAAATGAAAGTTTTTATCATTCTCAGAATTGAATTTTGAATGTTTCATTGAATCTGGGATAGGATGATCACCATTATGTGGTAGATTGGTAATTTTTTTGAAGTTTTTGTTTTTTCCCAAAACATTTTAGGTGTTAATGGATTATTATTATTTATTTATTTTAGTATTTAATTTAAATTAATTATTTTTATTAAATAAAAGAAATAAAGTTGAGATATTTTGGTGGGGGTTATGCAGAATTATCAAAGGATATTGGTGTTAAATATTTTATGACCATGACATGGAAATTTAAGGGAGGATTTTAATAATAAGTTCAATGGGAGGAATTAAATAGAATGTAATGGAATAATTAATGGGAAGAATTGAAGGTGAAGGTTAGAGAAATTAAATAGGGAGGGTGTATTTGAAACAATTTTAATTTGATTATAAATAAATCTATCATATAGATTGTCTCAAAAGAGAAAAATCTTAGTGATGGAGAGAAGGATGAGTATAGAATGTGATATTATACAAACAATAAATAGTGATCATTAAAGGATTAAGGAATAACAATCCTCATAGAACAAGGTTGGAGACTCAAATTTTTATCTCTTTAATAATCCATGTGAATTTACCATGTTCATGTTTTTTTTGTGCTGAGTATAATATTCATAATAATCTAAAATATTTAATATGTATTAAATTGAAATTTTAGATGATTGATGAATATAGATTTGGTTAAATAACTATTCTTATAAAATAATTAAATTGTGATATATTTTGAAATTAATGTATTATTATTTAAATAGGTAATTAGTATAAATGAGTTATGGAAAATTAATGAAAATATAATTATATGATCATAAAATATTGAATTGGTAGAGATGGAAAATGAAAAATGGTGGGGATCATTGTGAATTAATGAATTATTGTTGAATATTGATTATAATTCATATAAAAATATTTGGCATGTATTTATGGTGGGATATAAATGTCGATAATTATTTATTAGAAATTATAAAATATTTTCTAAGTACATAATATAAATTTAAAGTTATAGATAGTGTAAATTAATAGAAAATACCTTAGAGGATAAAGGATGAATGTAATGACCCATAATTTTATCAATAAATTTCCCTTCTAAAAATATAATTATGCTACATTTAGTAATATATTATTATATAATGCACATATATTACATGATGAAACCAAAAAAATTTTGTTATAATAATTTGAAAATTACATTTAGAGAAAAAATATTTCCACAATAATTGAAATTATCACAATGAGATAATGAATAGAAAATAATAAAATAATAATAGTAAAATTTAGATCTTCTCAATCCCCTAGAATAATTGCACTCACGAAAAAAACTATAGAAAATATGGAGAATATTAATAGTGCAATATCCATTTTTAAAATGAATATATATATAAAATTGAGAGAAAATAGAATAAAATGAATAATTAATGAAATGATAGGTATTTATAGAAAGTAGGTAACCCATATAACCATTTCAAATCAAACCATTGGAATAGTAATATGATCATTAGGAATAGTAACTTGAACATTGGAATAGTAATATGACCATTGTGAATAGTAACCTAACTATTATAATTGAAAACTCACCTATAGAAATGTAAAATAATATTTAGGTATCTTATAAAATGAAAATATAGCATTTATATCATGATACAAGTAAATATATGTTAAAAAAATTATTAAATAAGTGTTCTTATTTTTGAAAAACAAATATTTTTTATTTTAATTTTATAAAAAATATGATGATTTAAAAGAAATATTATTTTAATCAAACAATATTATAAATTAATATTATGTTTTACAATAATTATAATATAATTTTTATGAGACCTTAAGTAATTTTTCAAAGGGTAAAAAAATGAATCGTAATATTAAAATTGGTATTTTTCAAACAAATGTAGATTTTATTTAAAAATGAAATTATCATATTTATAAAATTATTTTCATAAAATGAATTTCATTTTTGGAATCTAATTGTCAAAAAATGGTTAGAGATATATTTTTTATTTTTCTAAAAAAGTTGATTTTTTGGTGAATAGTGAAATATGGTAAATTACAATATTTAGAATTGTAATCTAAATTCATGAATTTTAAGTCATGGATGATGTAAGAAACCATTATTTCAAACTAAAATATTTACTAGATATAATAACAAGAACCAATACTATTGATAGTCTTGATTTAAAATAGTAAACTAATGAATATAAAATTCAAAAACACCTCTCTCCTCCCCTTATAAATGCCACCCCTCATCACCCCTTATCCTCACACTTTATAAGCCTTGTATATTTCCAAATTTATACCTAACACACTTCCCAAACCTCTCCTACATTTACTAGTGCTACTGGTATAAAAAAAATACCAATTCAAAGGGCCTTAAGGAGTATTTCAAGGAGGTGTCATTTAAAAGGTAATATTCTCACTTTAGCTCTTTTAAACTCTTTCCTTATTCGATATTCCCATCAACTCCTGAATAAAACATTAATTAATTACTATAGTATCATATATATTCTATAATTTCATGGTTATAATTTAGTATTCACCATCTATCCTCAAATTTTCTCTTATTATTCTAAGAACAAAACCATTGTCTATATTATCTCGGTTAATTGTCTCTATGGATAATGAGTTTTTTTCCATTACCACCTTCAAGGATGGTTATAAAACTATTATTACAGTTAAATTTGATTTTAATAAGTATATTATAACTCATTTCTTGTTTTTAACTAATATATAGATATAATATTAAATAAAACAAAACTAGTTCATGATGGTCGATAAAACCTCTTAAATGAACTAACCATACAATATTAATATTTTTACTCAATGAACCATACCTATATTGGAAAAAATATGGATATATTGGACCATTTTAATTTATATAAGTAAATTAATACCATTTCATTACACTTATAGAGTTTTATTCCCATTTTACAGGAACTTACATCACTATACACAAGTGATATGACCATGAAACCATTAAACGAACGCTCCCAGAACAATGAAATTGAAATTTATATATCATTGAAATGACCATTAAAAACAATAAAATTATAATAAATAATATATAAATATAAAATGTTTTGAATTATGTTATTAATTAATCTAATTTGTTTATTTAGGACAATAAGGTCAAATGTATAATGATTCTAGAACATAATGTAGAGATCTTTTTGAACCACCCTATTTAATTTGGGTTTATGATTTCTCTCCCTTACCTCACTTTATCAATATAATTTTTATAATTAATTATTATATATTATCTATATATTTTCCACACACACATATATATATATATATCTTAATTTATCTTTATTTGATGGGGAAATAAATGTTTTAAAGGTTCCCTTCCCAATTCCTCTCTATATGAAAACCCGATTAAAGGGAAATTCTCTGTTTCTTTCCCCTTTTCAAGTACCACTAATTAAAATGGTTTAAACCACCAATTTTTTCTAAAATAAATAATTTTATCATGTAAAACCATTTTAGTTCATTTTTTGTTTTGTGAAAATAATTACGCCATTATCCTCTTTAAACACTCTTTACTCTTTTCTATAGAACCCCGTATAAGTGACACATTTCCAAAGTAGCCTATCCACTCTTTTTAACATGTTTAATTTATTTGGATATAATTTATCATGATATATAATTATTTTTTTATTTATTAATGTCCAATAATAATTCAAACTCTTCTTTCATGGAATACATTATGATACACCCCTTGGTTATGCTTATGATATGGGTAATCCTTATGTTTATGCATTATGTTTGATTTATTTATGTGACACATACATTAATATACATGTTATTATAGGTTAAAATATAAAGTGATACAATGAGTTGGGTAATGTTTTATTCTCATGAGATGTTATGTATGAGATTTTGGAGTAACCTAATCCATTATGATACTATGTCCACCTTGTGATATCATCTTTTCAGTTATCCTTGACTCATGTTTATGTCATATTATATATTACTTAAAAATTCATATTTTCCATGATCTTATGATTCCATGTTCTATATTTTATTTCTATATATGTTTATTCACGATTTATACCTTTTATGTTCTCATGTTAGGCCTTCTAATTCATATACTATGCTTCGTTTATATATTTATTCCCTTACTAGGAATTTTAGCTCACCCCTATTATCTATGTATTCCTCAGGTTATCCTATGTATTTTTAGGATCTCAAGGGAAGTTAGTAGATAACCATAGAGTTTAAAATAAATAATTTTCATTTTAGTTTCATTTTTTCTTATTATATACCTAGTATTCCAAGCCACTAGGATTTTTGATCCTTAGTTTGTATTTAATTGATATTTATATTTAAAATTATATAATAATATGTGTAAAAGTATTAGGTCTCCATAGTTGGTATCAGAGAATGATCTAGTTATTTTTTGGGATTATGACTATAAATATTTAGCGATAAATTTCAGGTATGTCTATGTATATTAAAAATTACTACTAGATAACCTAGATTGGAACTTGGTGGCTCATAACATAGGATATACTTTTCATTTTTAAGTTGTTAGTTCTAAGTTCATAGTTACTTTTTTTTTTCTCATTATTTGAGTATTAAAACACCTAATTTTATTTTTCTTTTTTAGTTAATCGTGTGATATAGGATAACCCTTGAAAAAAACTAATGCGATATGAAATGTGATGATTTACCTAATATGATGTATAACTTAATAGGATCAGGAGATCAAAACTTCATGATAGTACTGGATCAATTGGTCCAAGTTATGAATAATAACTTGAATCATATGAAAAAACATCCTTATCCTAATAAAGAAAATGCTGTGATTAAATACTTTATATAACAAAGGCTTCATACCTTTAGTAGATCTTATGATCCTCTCATCATGGAAAAATGGATAAACACTATTGAGAAGATATTCACTATCTTCTAATGCCCAGAAGAAGAGAAATTCATAATGGAAGTCTATCATTTTAAAGGGGAAGTCGATTAGTGGTGAAAAATGATCAAGAAAATTAATTCCAAAGAGGAAATTGATTCCATAAAATAAGAAGGATTCAAAAAATTATTTTTCAACAAATATTTTCTTATAACTCTCCATCTTAAATTGGAGAAGGATTTTCTAATACTGAATAAAAAAGGAAGATGAGTCTATCAGGGCATATAAGAAAAACTTTACAAGGCTTGAATGACATGCCGCTAACTTTTCCATGGACACTAAAAAAAAGTTGGATAAATTATTTATTTGATTAAATATGAGTATATAAAGATCCTTGGCGATTTGAGACTTTTACAGTTATGAGGAGATTGTCTGTTATTCACTTAAGTTCTAGATATAGATCTGTGAATCTCAGTGGTCTCATGGGCCTAGTGATAAAAAGTGGAAAACAAAGTTTAATATGGTAGGATCAATAGATAAATACCATGGAGTAAAGTAAACCCAACATTCCACATGTTGAAAGTGTGGTAAGAATCATCTCAAAAACTATTTAAAGGGAACCAATATATGTTTCAAAGGTGAGAAATAGGGGCATCATGCTAATTAGTGATTAAGGGAAATGAAGAAACCCACTAATGTAGAATAAAAAAAGAAGGGTTAGATTAACACTCATCTTGTGGTATAATGTTTCAATTTTAATGAATATAAGAATTATGGGAGAAAATTCCCTAATCCAAGGGTTGTTAGAGATAATAAATGTCAATAATATCTAAGGCTTAGAGAGCAAGGAAAGGAATATGCTATCACTACTATTGAGGTGGATCCTGACAAAAATGTGGTGAAATATATTCTGGTTATTCATTAAAGAATGGAGAACATATTATTTGATTATAGTTCTATGCATTATTTTATATCTTTCTATTTCAATAGAACTATTCAAAAACCACCTCAAATCATGGGAGTTAAGCTATATGCAAGAACAAAAAATAGAGAAATTATTGCATCTCAAGTATATAACTCCTCCTTGGTAAATGTTTGTGGACTGAACCTCCTAGATGATCTCATCTTACATACTTTAATGGTTTTTATTCTCTATTGGGTATAGATTGGATATCTTTATATAAATAAAACATCAAATTTTAGGAGAGGGAGATAAATCTTCACATCCTGATTTATCCTTTGATTTTGTACAAGTGTAAGGAGGATGATGATTTTCCTTTAGAATCATTATCTCAAGTGTGGATATTATTTCCTTATGATAAAATATTTCTAGCTCAAATGATTGATATAATGGAGAGAATCATGCTTGAATACATTACCATCGTGAGGGACTACACTAATATGTTCCTTGAAGAATTGTTCGTTCTTACTCATGACTGAGAGGTTGAGTTCTCAATAAAACTTATACCTAGATCTCTGTCTATATATAAGACTTCCTATAGAATAGCCACTATTTAGTTAGAATAACTAAATAATTAGTTACATGATAATTTTGATAATGGTTTTATACACCTGAGTGCTTCACCGTGGGGTGTGTCAGTCCTCTTTATCAAGAAGAAGGATAGATCAATGCAACTCTGCATTGATTATCATGAGCTTAACAAAATCACGATGAATAAAAAGTTACCCCTTCCATGGATAAATGACTTGTTCTATTAAATACATAACTCCCAATATTTCTACAAGGTGGACCTTCGGTAAGGATGTCACCAATTAAAGGTAAAAAATGAATATATTCCCAAAAATTTATTTGAAACAAGGTATGGACACTATGAGTTCATAGTGATTCCTTTTTGAATCAATAATTCTCTATAAATATTTATGGACTTAATGAATAAAGTTTTTAGATATTACCAAAAAAAAATTATGGTAGTATTTATAGACAATATTCTAATATACTCTAAAAACAAATAGGAGCATGAGGAGAATTTGAATACCATGCTAAAGACTTTGTGAAAGGATAATCTATATGCAAAGTATAATAAACATGAGTTTAGGATAGAGGAAGTGTTATTCTTGGGGAATGTTATCACCAGTAAAGGGATATATATGGACCCTTATAAGATAAAAACAATGGAGGAGTGTCCTAGAATGACATTTGTAATAAAGACCATAGTTTCCTTAGACTAGCTCAATATTATTGATGATTTGTGAGAAATTTCTAATTATTTTCAAACCTTCTAAATAAGCTGACATGTAAGGGAGTAAATTATGCCTAGACTAGTGAATATAAAGAGTTATTCAAATAGTTGAGAAAGAGGCTTGCCACTATACTAGTAATTACACTACTCACAAGCGATAAACTCTTCATTGTATACATCGATACTTCAAAGAAGGTCTTAGGCTGTGCACAAATAAAAAATGATAAAGTGATTTCACATAACTCAAAGAAGTTAAAAGTTAAAAGATAAAATTATCCAACACATGATTCTGATTTAGTTACAGTAATCTTCACATTGAAAATCTACCTGAACTATTTCAATAGGGAGAAGTTTGAGATGTATAGGGATCTTGAGAGCCTCAAATACATATTCACATAGAATAATATTAAAATTTTCCAATGAATATGGTTAGAGATGATAAAAAATTATGATTTATCTGGCAAATACCATATCAGTAAAGTAAATAAAGTGGTATATGATCTAATTATAAAGGATCCTGTGACCTTATTAACGATGATAATCGGGAGGGATCCAATCTTATTAGACTTTAAAAGTATAGACGTGGAATCATAATAGAATTAACTTCATCTTTCCTTTATCAAATGATTTCCCAACCACCCCTTGTGAAAATGATAAACGATGCTCAAAGAGATGATGTGGAAATTTGAAAGAAGGTGGAATCTATAAAAAATGGAAATTCATTAGAGTTCAAAATTTATGAGGAAAGATTTATAATATTTTGTTCATGACTGTGTGTACCATAAAATCCTAAGATAAATAAAGAGATTTTGAATGATGCACATAGATCTAACTTCTCCATCCACCCAGGGATCATAAAGATGTATCGATATCTTCAAGAGTACTACTAGTGAGATAATATGAAGAAGGTGATAATGGAGTATAAATCTAAATTCCTGGTATGCCAGAAAGTGGAGGCTTAAAGGAAAAAGTCTAATGTAATGATGAAACCATTACCTATACCTACATGTTAATTGGAAAGCATCGCCATGGAAATTTTCATCGATATTACAAAGACATCCACAGGAAATAATTTTATTTGGGTCATTTTGGATTATCTTTCAAAGACTAATCACTTTATTATTATTATAGATGACTTCTTAGTTGATCAAATTTCCTGGATATACATAAAAGAAGTGGTGAGATTTCATGGAATGCCATTATCAATTGTATCCGATCGAGATCTTAGATTCACCTCCATGTTTTATAAGAGTCTCCAACATGATATAAAAAATAAGTTGAACTTTATTATGAATTATCACCCCAATAAAACGCCCCAATATTTTTATGGAATATTTCTCTTTAAATAATTTTATTTCTTCAATAGCTTTTATTATATGCAACACTGAGTTTAAATGAACCATTATAAACTACCAAAACATTATTATTTAATGTGACAGTGAAAACCTAGCCATTAATTTGGTATAAATTAATATGATTAAATAGTTTTTGAAATATATATAAATTTCATACTCAATATAAATGTATTGATAATGTCTTAGTAAATAATCATTCAATTTTTAGCAAAGTCTTTATATTCTCTAAAAATAGGTTTTCTCCAAAAATGGTTTCCATTGTGAGTGAATATTATAATTAATTTATGAAAGTTTCAGAAAATATATTTTGTAAAATAAATTTCATTTTTTAATTAAGATTTTTAAAATTATCTTATGATTATTTTTTTGAGATTTTTTTGAAAATATTAATTTTTCAGTGAATAGTGAAAATATCAATTTTTATAATACTCTCATTTTATTTATATTAAAAAAGTACCTTATGATTTGAATTTGATCTCAAAGTAAATTAAGTATTATTTAGTTATATATATCCTAATTAATTACATTTTAATCATCCTTATACATTTTCTTGGTGTAAGTACATTTTTGGGCTTAGAATGTATTTTTTCAAGAAAACTTTTTTTCATTGAGTTTTACGGGATTAATTTTTAATTAAATTATGAAAATTTTGTGAGATGAATCTTAAAAAATAGATTCCATATATGGAATAAGTGTGTAATTTTTTAAACAAGTCCCTTTTATTTTTGGTCATTAAGAATAACAACTATAGTAATTTTGTTACGACAATAAGGGTAAATCAGGTAATTTATGTTAAAAATAAAATGATAACAACTATTAAATAACCAAAAACATGCCTAAATTTTATTGGATGATTTAATTTCATATATAATTATCCAAATTTTAGTTTTATGACCTTTTGTGTCCATTTTTATGAGATTATGATCTTTACAATATTTTATTTCAAGAAAAGCCAAATATGTCACTCTTGTTTTTAATAACTATAATTTTTTAATATAGAATTATATAGAGGATATGTTTGACTATAAATATTATTTTTAAATCTAAAAGATTTAAATTCATCTTGATATTTTTTTTTTAATTTTTAAGAAATAAATAATTACATTAAGTTCTTACGCAACGCTGATGCAATAATTGTTCAATTAATGGAAAAAATAAATGATATTAAAAATATGAAAATTAATATAATTTGAGATATTTAAGGTGATACATGAATTCTATACGTGACCATTAATTTTTTAAGATATAATAAAATAGTTTATTTTTTCAAATTTTGATTATTTTATTGATGTTTTTAAAGTCAATGTAATGAATCGAATCAAAATTGACAATAATGATATTTTATAGAATTAATGATTTATTAAATTATTTAAAATCATAAAAATATTAAATATATAACACCCCAAAAATTTTATGGTATGTTTCTCTTAAATACTTTCTATTCATTAGATAACCTATATTGTATGAATCACTGAGCCTTTATGAAACAACACTTGGTTATTTATAAGAGAAATTCATAACCCAGCCTTTAAACTTAAATTTTCTAGTTTTGTGTTTTGGATTTTAAAAAATGGTCATCTACGGTTGTGATCAGTAAGTTATTTGGATTCTGATAGAACCAACTTGTTTTTTTGGTGAATAGTAATATACCCTTATGAATAGTAATATGAATAGTAATATAACCCTTATAAATAGTAAATCATATTATAATTTTATTTTCTTAAGGTTATAAGGTAATTAGATGTTGATTAATTTTTCAAGGTGTTAAAAAATGAGTTATAGATTTATAATTATTATTTTTGAATAAATTATTATTTTATTTAAAAATTAAATTAATAATATTTTGAAAATTATTTTCAAAAAATGGAGTTCATTTTTGAATTGTTCACATCAAAAAATGGTTAGGGTGATTTTTTGGGATTTTTCTAAAATTCTTGAAGTTTTGATGAATAGAAAAATACAATAAATTACGATAAATGCTAAATACTTGTTTTACTGCATCATAGTTTATACAAGGATGATTTAAACCCACTTAGTTTGAACTAATATGCAATTATTACTACTTGGGATTACATTAATCAAGACTATTCATAGTCTTGAGAAAAAATATTAAAATAATGATCAAAATAATGTAAAATCCCTCCTCCCTTCACTATATAAACCACCCTCACCCCCTCTTCCTCCCACACCACTCAAGATTTGAGCCTTGAATAAGATCTAACAAATAAACTTCCCAATACCCCCCACATCCAAGACCTTCTGGTCTCCCCAAAAGGCCAAAAACAAAGGCCTTATGGAGATTATAAAGGAGAAGTACTCAAGAGGCGAACCTCTCTTCCTTTTTCTTTCAAATTATTTTACAAGTTCTATTCTTTTGTTTCTCTCTCCTCACATCCACACATCCGAATTCTATTATAATTCTGGTAACTTACATGGATTTTAATTTTATTATGATGATTTAATATTTTATCATCATCTATCTTTTCCACCACCTCTTACACTAAAAATGAAAATACCGTCCGAGATGTATTAATTTATCACATTCAAGGATGATGGGTTTTAAATTTATATTATTATCTTAAATATTGGTCATGAAACCTTTCTAATGGTTTAATTAGATAATAATATATTTATTTTACCTTATTAAATGTTATATAATCCTTACACACTCATAATATAAAATAATAATACAAAACAAATTCATTATGCACAAAACCGCCAAGTTAATCCAAGTGTTTGTAATTAACTTTTAACTAATGAGTCATACTCATGGTATATAACCCAAAATAATTATAAGATCATTTATATCTCTATAATTTCACTAATAATATATATTAACAATTTTTTATGTTTAACCACATTTCAAATGAACTTCCATTCATGAATACAAGTAAACCGATCATGAAAACCAAGGAAGAAAATACTTACAAAACAATAAAATTGAACCTATTAAACCCATAAAAAAGGCCATGAATGAACCTAATAATTTTAAAATAAATAAATTAAAATTATATGAGGTTCTGGAATAATTAATTAATGAATCTAAATTTTATTATTCAGGTCATTAAGATCAAACGAAGAACACATTCAAGTATAAAGTAAGGGGTTTCTCATCTCACTTTTATTTCCGTGATATTTCCATTATTCACCACTTATTTCTTGTATGTGGTGTATGTTTACTTAAATTTGATATGTAATATCATGATTCTATTTATATTCATGGTATTTAGTGATTCACTTGATGATTATTAACTCGATTGATTACAATGTTGTAAGGGACTTTGTTTTGGTTTCCATTTCATTATGATTTACTTAGTATTGTGCACCTAATCATTATAATGTGGTGTACCTACTTAATATTTTGGATCATTTTTTATTTGAAATTGTAAATATATTATATATCCATATTTTGGATTCGTGGATATGATTATTTTCTTAAGTTGTATACCCTTTTACATACGGTGTTTATTTGGAATGTTGTTTTAACTATGAAAAAATTAATGAATCTATATCCTCTACTCTATATGGATATTGAGAAGGCATATTGTACTCGTATTAAATCTATTCATAAATAATGATTTGGACTTGCAGTGATGGGAGGGTCCCACTATATCCCCTCAATGCATTTACAGGTCTCATGTGACAAATCAGTTGGCAACAACCCTTCAAGTTTTTTTCCAAAACAGAATCAGATGGGTATCTACCCATAGACTTAAACCATTTCAAAAGTAGATTGGTATCATGTTCTAGATACATGACTTCCAACTAATAATAATTCTAATTATTCATTTTCAGTTAATACTATCTATGAGGTTTTTACTATGAAAAAATTTATGGATATAGTTTCATTCTCAGTTTATTAAAAGCGTGTGTTTTTCATTTATTCACCGTGATATATTGACTATGCCAATTTTTTTTTTGTGATTAAATTATTTTTGATTCAGGATTCCACTATTTGTAACCCTTAATAAGCATTTTAGCTCACCCCTTTCATTTGTTTACCTTCAACAGGTTATGAGGAGAGGACCTTTTATTTTGTTCTGATGGATGCAGTTTGTTAGTTTTTGTTATGTATTGTATTTTGTTACTTTTACCAATATAATATGAGTTACATGTATGCATATAGTTTCTTCAAGACTACTAAAATGATCATTCCTTTGGGATTTAATTCCTTTTAATCATGCCAATAGAATAAGTACTACATTGGCTCCGGGCTTCTGAGGTCGGGGCGTTACAAAATAATAACAAATAAGATTTTATATGGTAGAAATTGACTTCCCATGTTCATTGATAGTCCATTTGGAATCTTTTTTCTCTAGAATAATCTTAATATATTTTAATCTTTTGAGAAATTACAAGTGTCCCTCAGCTCAATTATAAAAGGACACCTCCTACCCCACTTAATTACACCACTTTGAGCCTCATACCTTGAGAATACTCTAAAAAATTATCTTCTAAACTTCCCTAGAAACATTATATATGTTCTTTTATTCCCAAAATACCAACTATAGATCCCTTTATAGAAGATATAAATGAGTCATTTTGAAGAAGAGATAATCTCTCTAACCAATCACTTTCTTTTTATACTCTTCTTTAAATACTATAAATATTTAATATTAATCATTAAATAATAACTTCATTATCCTAAATATTCTTAAAATTTATTATTATTATTATTAAAGTACCATTATACACCATCTTTCCCATCAAATAAGAAGTCAAAGTATAACTTGTTCATACGTAAGGCTTACCATCTCCACGTAGCGATACAATTCATTTTTCATAACCATATTTTATATATGGGAATTATGATGGGTTTGATATTTATATATGATATTTATAACATTATTATACTTATATAATGAAAATATCATATCAAAATTCTTATCATCTACTTTTTTTTGGAAATGATAATGTCACTCATGCATACGTATTAACTACCATCACTACGATTCAATGTGATTCATTTTTCATTTATATTTCACATGGATGGTAATAATGATGAATTTTATGAATATATATGATATATATGATAAAATAATAATTTTATAAAGGTTAAATATAATTTACATTTCTTTTATTTCATCAATCAAAAAATTAAAACAATGTTCATGTGTACGTACAACCTACCATCTCCATAAATGGTGTAATTCACTCTTATATATATATATTTTATGAATGATTATAAATATGTATATAAATAATATATATTATGTTTATACCATGATTAAAATTATATAACTTATGGGACTATGATCAAAGTTTAAGGATTAAGACTGCCAAACCAAAACATACATGGAAAACAAAGCAACTATAACCCAAAACATTGATTTTAATTACAAATTATTAATAAATGGGTGATAAAATATTATAAATAAATTATAAATGGTATTATTGATATATGGCTATGTAATAAATGTATAATAAATCCATATTTATTATACATGATTTTTAATTCAAATAAGAAAAGGTGATGCTTTAGATAAGTGTTTATTTCACAATACCATCATTATTTAAGATTGTTTATGCTTAAGTCTTCATTTAGGAATATTACTCTTCCATGCCCATGTTTTATAAAAATGTTTTCAAAGATGTTTTTACAATTATCCTAAAAAAATTAAAAGTAATTTTACCCATGTTTTACTTTTTACTAAATGGTTTTAAAGGAATAATTTTTTTGTTTTCCAAACGAGGTACTTTGTGACATTTCTGATAAAAATACAGAAGGAATGTTATTTTTTAGATTATAAAACATGAGAATATTTTACCACCATCATTAAAAATAAATCA
Source organism: Viscum album (assembly GCA_963277665.1). Lineage (NCBI taxonomy): Eukaryota > Viridiplantae > Streptophyta > Magnoliopsida > Santalales > Viscaceae > Viscum > Viscum album. The sequence continues at coordinate 108,621,082 of OY728147.1, read as the reverse complement.
TTTGAAGTATAATTTAAAAGTTTAAAAGTTTATTTTCAAGTAAAATGTTTTTATTAAGTTCACAAATTTTTTTAAAAAATTAATTTCAAAATGGAAAAGTTATTTTCTTAAATAATTATTCCAAGTAATATTTCAAAATAATTTTACATTTAATATGAAATAATTTAATGTTAATTAATATTTATTGGGGATATGATCCAAAGATAATAACCTTATTCTTTCTCAGGATGGTTTGTATTTATAATGAAAATGCATTGGTGAAAACTGTTCCCTTTTCCACAGTTTATACTCTCAGGAAATGTTTATGAAATCCATTTCATTTCATGAGTTCCATGATTATGAAAATTTTATGATATTTTGGCACACATATGTATGATTTATTTTTTGTGATGGATTATACTTATATCTACCTCTAATAAATTGGGTAAATCTTAATATCTCACGAGATAAAAATGGGAAACAAGTTTATGGGCTTGATCCCACTATGGGAAACAGGTGCATCCTGATCCACTATAAGAAATATGTATATCCTAATCCACAATGACAAACAAGCGTACCTTGATCCACTATAGGAAACAGGTTCATCTCGATACACATTAGGAAACAGGTGTTAATTCCTGATCTACAATGTTGATGGTATTGGAATTTGAATTTGAAATATGAAATGGTTTTCTATATTTATGATAGTGACACACTTTTATGACATGAAATCATGATTCATGATTTATTTGTGATGATTTATCACTCTTATGGACTATGTTTTCTGAAATGATATATTTTTATTCTATGACTAATGGTTATGATCTATGATAGGTTGGGTATGAACTTTATAAGTTATGTTCATGATCACATACCCTTATTCTTGTCTTATTCTTATGTGTGATCATAGATTGATATCTCATATGTTTACCCTTACTGAGAATCTAAGATCAACCTTTCTTATGTTTATTTCCCTAGGTTTTGAAGAAAGGTTTAGGTAGGGTATTCCTAAAAGTAGTACCATGTGAGAAGAACATTGTGGGAGATGTTTATGTTCTTTAAGGAAATAAGAATATCGTGCTTATAGTATCCAAAGACACTAAACTATTATGGTTATCAAGTGTATTTTTATGAAATTTATTGACTATTCATCTAAAAATATGTGATATTTATGTATGAAAATATTGGTTCCTTAAACCCAAACCAATGGATAATCTAAGTAGACTATCTAGACACCAAAAGACATGTTGAGGGCATGATCAATAGACTTCAAAGGAGGATGGAACCAACATCTTCCTCTAGATGAGTTATCATACAATAATAATTTCCACTTAATCATCCAAATGGATCCATAAGAATCCCTTTATGGAAAAAGATATAGAACACATGTGTTCTAGGATAAAGTTGTTTAACGTAAGCTATTGAGACCTAAAATAGATGAGGAAATGGTAGAAACGGTCAATACCATTCAGCAGAACATCTAGGTTGCTGAAAGTTGACAGAAGAGATACATATACAATCATTAAAGAGACATAGAGTTTGAGGTTAGAGATAAAGTATTACTATGAATATCTCCATTGAATAGATTTATGTTATTTGGGAAGAAGGGAAAGCTAAGTCTTGGGTACACCATGCCCTTTGAGATTCCTGATCATGTTGAAGCTGTAGCCTATTGACTCGCACTTCTACCAACCATGTATCAAGTACATGATGTATTACATGTATCTCTCTTGAGGAAGTACATACTTGATCCATCACATGTTTTAATTCAGCGGTTTTACATATATAAAATGATCTCTCTTATGAGTAGTAGCCGGTGAAGATCTTGGACCATAGAGATAAAGTTCCATGTAATAAGACAACTTAAATAGTCAAAGTACTATGGAGAAACCATAAGTATGAGGAGGCCACATGGGAATTGGAGGAATATATGTAGGATAAGTAACCTCAATTTTTTTACCTTAGTATGTAAACAAAATTTGAGGGTGAAGTTTCTTAAGGGGGAAGAATGAAACAACCTGGAATTTTATCAATAGAATTTTACTTCTAAAAATATAATTGTGTTACATTTAGTAATGTAATATTATATAATGCACACATACCACATGATTAAAACAACAATGTTTTATTATAATAATTTAAATATTACATTTAGAGAAAAAATATGACCATAATAATTGAAAGTATTACAATGTTATAATAAATAGAAAACTTGATAATAAGAATAGGAAAATTTGGATATGTTCGATCCCTAGAATAATTTCATTCATGAACAACACTGTATAAAAGATACAAAATATTATTAATGAAATATCCATTTTTTAAATGAAAATATATAGAACCTTGAGAGAAAATATAATTTAATGAAGAATAAATAAAATGATATGTATTTATAGAAATTAAAGAATCAAAAAATCATTACAAATCTGACCATTAGAATAGTAATATGATCATTAGGAATAATAACAAGACCATTGGAATAGTAATATGAGCATTGAGAATAGTAACCTACATGTTAGAATAGTAACCTCACTTATGAAAGTGTAAAATAATATTTATGTATCTTATAACATAAAAATATTTCATATTTATATCATGATATAAGTAAATAGATGTTTTAAAAATTATAAAAAAGTGTTCTTATTTTTTGAAAAAAAATATGTTTTATTTAAATTTTATAAAAAATATAAAGATTTAAAAGAAATTTTTTATTTTAAAAAAAGGATTTATAAATTAATATTAAGTTGTAATATAATAATAATATAATTTTTATTAGGCTTTAAGTAATTTTTCAAATGGTCATAAAATGTGTCGTAATATTAAAAATGGAATTTTTCAAATAAATGAGGATTTTATTTTAAAATTAAAATTATCATATTCAGAAAATTATTTTTATAAAATGGATTTCATTTTTGGAATATAAAAATCAAAAAATTGTTAGGTGATTTTTTTTATTTTTCTAAAATAGTTGATTTTTTTGTAGAATAGTGAAATATAGTAAATTATTATATTTAGTATTATAAGATAAATAAATGAATTTTTGAATAATAGATGATTTAATCACCCATTATTTCAAAATAAAATGCAAAAGTTACTTTATATAATCAAAATAATCAATACTATTGATATTCTTGATCCAAAACAATAAACTAATGAATGTAAAATTCAAAAACACCCCTCTCCTCCCCTTATAAATACCACCCCTCATCAGACCTTCTCCTCACACATTTTAAGACTTTTATATTTCCAAGATTATTCCCAAAACTCTTACCAAACCTCTAACCCATGTCATAGTGCTACTTCTCTCACTAAAATACTAATTCCAAGTGCCTTAAGGAGTATTTCAAGGAGGCATCATTTAAGGTGTAATATTCTCACTTTGCCTCTTAAAATCTTTCCTTATTCTACCATCCATTCACCTCCCTCATCCAACATGAATTGATGAATATATTAATCACATATATACTATAATTTTATAGTTATAATATAATATCCACCAACTATACTCATATTTACTCCTCTTATTCTAAGAATGAAAGCATTGTCCATATTATCTCAGTTAACCATCTCTGTGGATAATGAGTTTTTGTTTTCCATTACCACCTTAAAGACTGGTCATAAAAATATTATTATGGTTAAATAAGATTTTAATAAGTATATTATAACTTATTTCAGGTTATGTAACTAATAGATATACATTATATTTAATAAAACAAAACTAGTTCATGATGGTTGGTAAAACCGCCTAAATGAACTTACCATGCACATTAACATTTTTACTCAATGAACCATCCATAAATTCAGAAACCTATGGATATTTTAGATAATTTTAATTTTTTAAAGTACATAAATAATATTTCATTTCACTTTAGTATTTTTATTCCCATTTCAAAAGAACTTCCATAACTATACATAAGTGATACGACCATGAAACCATGAAACCAACACTTTTAGAACAACAAAATTGAACTTTATATCACATATAAATGACTATAAATAAAAAAAATAAAATTATAGTAACTAAAATATAAATATTAATGGTTATAAATTATGTAATTAATGAATTTAATTTGGTTATTCAGTATATTAAGGTCAAGTGAAAAATGATTATGAAACATAAGGTAAGAGATCTTTTCAAACCTTCCTATTCCTTTAGGAATATTTTTCCCTCTCTTACTTTAAATTATCTCTATAATTTTATTAATTACATATTATATATTATATATATGTTACAAAAAAACACATACATATATATATATATATCTTAATTTATATATATTTTATGGGGAAATACATGTTTTAAAAGGTTTCCTTCACATTTCCTTTCGATAGGCGGACTCGATTAAAGGGAACTTCTCTGTTTCTTACCCCTTTTTGAGCACCACTCCTTAAATTTTTTTAAACCACCCATGTTATCTAAAATCATTAAATTTATCATTTAAATTTATTTTAGTCCATTCTTAATTTTATGGAAATAATTACGCCTTTATCCTCTTTACAGACTCTTTACTCTTTTCCATAAAACCCCACTTAAGTGACACTTTTCTAAAGCTACCTAACCACTCCTTTTCACATTTTCAATTTATTTGGAAATAATTTATCATGATATATAATTATTTTCCCTTTATTAATGTCCAATAATAAATCATACTCTTCTTTCATGGAATCCATTATGATACACCCTTTGGTTATGCCTTATGACATGATTATAGAGCCCATTTCTTTCCATGGGTAATCATTATGTCTATACCAAATGTTTAATTTCTTTATGCGACACACATATTCATGTACATGTTAGGATGGTTGTGCCTAGATATCACTCTAATGAATTAGGTAATGTTTTAGTCTTATGAGACATTATGTATGGGATTAGAGAGTAAACCTAATCCATTAAGGTAATTTTTCCACCATGTGATATCATCTTGGTAGTTATCCTTGACTCAAGTTCATGCCATTTTATATGTTTCTACCACATTACTATGTTTTCATGATATTTTTATTCCATGTTTTATATGTTATTCCACTATATGTTTATTCCCGAGCGATACCTTTTATGTTATATTTCATTCCTTCTAGCTCATATGCTATGCTTCATTTCTATGTTTGTTACCTTACTGATATTTTTTAGCTCACCAATTTTTTCTATGTATTCCCTAGGTTATCCTATGAAATTTTAGGAGCTCAAGGTAAGTTAGGAGATCATTATGGAGTTTAAAATAAATAAGTTTCATTTTGGTTTCATTTTGTCTAATTATGTACCTATTATTCCAAAGATACTAGGATTTTAGATCCTTAGTTTGTATTTAATGGACATTTATGTTTAAAAACTTGTAATAAAATGTGTAATAATATTGGGTCACAATAATGAAATTTATGAAATTTGGAATGGACTATGTCAATTTGAAATGAGGTCAATGGAACTTTTAGAAAATTATTAAGAAGTGTGGGTGAGGGATGGGGGAAGAAGTGGAAGTGAGTTATAAGGGGTTTTTCCATATAGAAATGGATCTATTCTATATTTTCAAATTAGAGGACATTTTTTGAAGTGAATTACATGGGGTAGTGTTAATTCAATAAGGAACATACCACATTATAATGAGGTTGTTTTGTAACAACCCAGTTTTTTTAAATGATGATTTTTTCCTAAATAAATATGTGTTATATTATATTATATAAGTATTATACACATAGAGAACAGAGAGAAAAAACTTTAATTCATTAAATAAAATCATTACATTAGTCAATGAATAAACCCATTAAAATGCCAATTATTATAAGGGGACAAAAAATAGAAAATATAAAAACTATAATGGGAAAATATGGATCACCCCAATATACCAGAATCATAACTCCCATGAAAAACACTATAGAAAAGAAACAAAATATTATTAAACCAATAAAAATTATTGAAAATTTAATTATATAACCTTGATAGGAATTGGGTTGAATAATGAATGAAGGTATATAGAGGTATTTATAGGATGTAATGTGACTGTTGTAATAGTAATGTGACCACTGAAATAGTAATTTTACCTAAAAATAATAAATTTCAATATAAATAATATTTATCACGATTAATTTAAGTAAATATAATATAATAATTCCAAAAAATAAATATTATGATTAAAAAAATCAATGAAAATATAAACACATTTTTAATAAACTATATTTTAAAGTATTTCATAAAAATATTGTTTTTATATTAAAAATTAAAATTAACTATGCTCAAAATTTATTATGATAAAATGGATATAAATTTTTAAATAGAATCATAAAATTTTTCCAAGGTGTTCTTTTTTGGTAATTTTCTGAAATACTTCAATTTTCATGTGAATAGTAAAAATACAGTTTTCATATAACCTGTGTATCTTAAATTACATATTCATAATATAACAATGAACTACTAATATATAGAACCTGAGGTTCATAAAAAATATATTTAATTTAGTAAATTAGTCATTAAAATAAAATAAACTTAATTTCAAAATCTAAAAATCATTTTCTAAAACCTAATGTCAAAAGTGATCCCTTAAAATAACAATTTTCTTTTTTTTTTTCACATGTTATTTTTAATAAACTAAGTGAATTAAAATAATAAAGGGGTTTACCTTCCTAAAAACATTATATTATATTTATATATGTTTTACATTGCAAAAAAATTACTATTAAAAGTTTAACTTTGATATAGTATTTTATTTATTACTTTACTCTAAAAATACCCCTCTCCCCAAGTATAAATAACCCCTCCCCTTCCCCTTGGAAAACCACTCCTAACTCACTTGAAAAAGAAAAAGTTCTACCCAAATACTCTTGATTAATCAATTATAAACATTAGGGATATTTTGGAGTTAACCAACTCTATTAATCAAGGAATTCTAGTGATGTACAAGAGAATCCACACTAAGGAAAGAATAAGTTTTTTTTCAAACTCTTGTCTCGTTTTCTTCATCTTCCCCCTATTTTCCCAATTGATTTCAAAATAAAACCATATAAGATTTAATTAGGAATAATTTTAACATTATATTAATAATTTTAACTTTAAAATTTTTATTTTTTATCTATTTATATTTTATACCTATTTTTATTTATATTTGGACAACGCTCTCACTAATAGTTAGTTAACCGCCAACAAAGATATTTCTAAATTCTTTCCTTATAATCAGACTTATGGATAGTTAAAATAAATAATTTATTTTTTCTAAATGTATAAATATATATATTATAAGATTATGGAATTTATTATAATTATGTATAAATTACCTTTAAAAAAACAAAGAAATTGAAGCGAAATGAGAAATTTTTAAGGAAAACTTAATATCAAAACACATAAAATTCAACAAAGGAAATTAAGAAATATAATAAAATTATTATAATTGATAAATAGTGACATAAATTATCATAATTAACTTCCTTTTCAATTATTTAATAAATCTAATTTCATTAATCAGGAGTCAAAGCAACGAAATAAAGCAGGATTTAAGGTAAGGGGATTCTCAATCCCAAACTCTTTCTTTTGGGTTATCTATTATTTCACATTTATTTTAGTATGAATGTTACTATAATATAAAAAATATGTCATTTCAATATCCTTTACATTTAATTTTGGGGATATACATGTTCTTACCTTGTCAAAATTGAATTTCATTCCAATTATAATGATTTTTTAAAAGGAATTTACTTTTCCAAAAAACTTATTTAACTCCTCTTGAGTTGTTTCTTCTTTGCTCAAGAATGATGATTATTATAAAAAATATATTTTCCTTTATTAATTTTGGAACCCTAAATTCTATTCCTGAAAGTATTATTTATAAAATCCTTATGAAACCAATTCCTTTTTATGGGTTATTTCATGACTATGATTATTATACGTTCTATGTGTCACACATGATTATGTGAATATTATGATGTGATAGGTGGATACAGAATTATATATCCCTCCAATTCATTAGGTAATGTGATAAATCACATGAGATAATGTGTATTATGTGTGAACATGATTCTAATTTTTTCACAATAGTGATGTTATGATTTATGCACATATGTTATGCATAGACATGATGATAGATTTTTTCACAACTATGTATGGTGTTTGACCACGATGACATGAAATTTCATTTTTATGAATCACCACATTACATTACTTTATCAAATGTTTCCCCCATTATTATTATTATTATTATCACATGCTTATGATATAATGATGATGACTATGCTCACACATGTTATATTGATTAATGACCCTTATTCCTCCTCTTACTGGTATTTTATTTCATTCCCTTTGATGTATATCCTTAGGTTCCTACCTATAAAAAGTAGAACATGATATTTTTATAATGATAAATAATAAGGAATTAAATAAATGTTTATGTTTTAGTATGTACAATTGATGTATGATCCTAATTTTCCCAAGACAATAAACCTTTTGATCCTTGAATGTATAACTATTATGCTGTTTATATTTAAAATGATGTAATAGTCATGTAAGAAAAATTAAGGCTACTATAGTTTCTATTAGAGGTATGTTTCAGTTAATTTTGGAATTAGTATTATAAAATATTAGTATAAACCCTTAGGATAAGTCTAAATATATGTAAACATATAATAATCCCTATTTTAGAAAAAGGCTAAAATTATGGATCCCATAATATATTCCTTTAGAGTTAATTGTGAAAAATAATAAATTATTTATTCATGATTTTTTGAATTATGTTTTTTAAAACCTTTTATATTTTATAAAACATTGGGAACTAGGAGAAACTAGGCCAACAACCCATGCGAGGGACAATGCAACGATTGTCTGAATAAAATTCCTAATTCCATAGGAGGTGGAGTTCAAATATTTATTGTAATTATTATCCAATTTTATTAGGATATGAAAAATATCCTAAACCACATAGAACGTTCTCCATCACCAAGAATAAGAAACTGGATATTGAGTCTTTTATGTGACAAAAACCATCAATATTTAGTTGATCTTCTGATCCACTTGTCGTGAAATAGTGGGTTAAATCAATAGAGAAGATTGTTTCTATGATCAACTATTATGAGAAGGAGAACATGACTTTGGATGTCTATCATTTATATAGAGAAACTAATCAATGGTGGGAATTGATAAATAACACCAAGACAAATAATGAAATGGAAGAGTGGGAGTGGGAAGAATTTAAGAAAATATTTATTAATAAGTATTTCCCTCAAACTCTTTGAATAAATATGGAGAAAGAATTCATAGACCTGAATAAAAAGGAAGGTGAATATATCATGTCTTATGAGGAAAACCTCACAAGGATTGAAAGATATTACTTGGATTTTATTATCAACAATGATAGTGAAATAGATAGATTATTTAGTGGTTTAAAACCAAACCTTAGAAAGGCTCTAGCTATCTGATACTTTAAGAGTTATGAAGAAGTGGTTTGATGCGATCTCAATGTAGAGATATAGTTTGAATAATGGTCCCATTCTTATGGAGATAAGAATATAATAATGGATTTTCAATCTAGTGGGTCAAATGAAAAGGGAGGAATGAGGATCTAACCAACCACATTTAAAAAATATGGGAAGAAGCATCATGGGAATTACCTCAAAGGGATAGAGAAATTCTTCAAGTGTTGGAGAGGAGGAAAAAAATCTCCTGATTATCAAAGATACATGAAAAATATGGCTAAAATAATATAAGAAACGAAGGAACCTCCTAATGCACCACCCATGGTTCAATGGTTCAAATATATAGATTAAGGGAACTATGAAAGATAGCGCACTAAACCATGGGTACTTGAGGGTAATTAGCTTCAGTATCCACCAATACCAAATGAGTAAGAGAAATCTTATTCCAACACTACTATTGAAGTGGAGCAAGAAAATGAAGTCGTAAAAGGTAACATTACTATTGACTTAATAATAGAAATAATTTTATTCGATTCTGGTTCTACACATTCATTTCTATCTTTAAAGTTTTCTAAAACTATTGAATTTAAGCCCCAATACCTTGAACTAGAGATATCTATAAAAACACAAAGTGCTGCGGACATTGCAACCCAAGTGTTAGACTCTTCTCATGTAAGATTTTGTGGGAATGATCTTCTAGAAAATCTCATAATACTTCCCTTAGTGTAATTCAATTCTATAATGTGTATGGATTAACTCTCATTATATAGATTACATATCAAATTTTGGGAAAAATAAATCTATTTTCATATTCCAAACCATCATATGATTCTATACAAATGAAAAGAATATCATGAATCTCATTTGGAAAATCCATCAATAGTGTGGGTGTTGATACCCTGTGAAGAAGCATCCATTTTCCAAATGGTTGAGTGAAAGGAAGGTATCAACCTAGAGGAAATTACCATTGTAAGGGAATACACTATTGTATTTCTTGAAGAGTTACCTAGACTTCCCCCAGATCATGAGGTGGAGTTCTTAATAGAACTTATACTTAGAGCCACTCGTATACCTAAATTCCCCTATAGGATAGCCTTGATTGAACCAGACGAGTTAAAGAAAAATTTTCAAGAGAATTTGGAAAAATGGTTCATACACCTTAGTGCATCACCTTGGGTTGGGCCAATGTTCTTTATCAAGAAGAAGGATAGATCAATGTGGCTATGTATCAATTACCGAGAGATCAAAAAGATCACCATAAAGAAAAAGTATCCTCTACCAAGGATTTATAACTTGGTTGATCAACTATAAGGAGATAAGTACTTCTCAAAGGTGGATCTTTATTCTGGATATCACCAGCTAAAGGTGAGGAAGGAAGATATTCATAAGATAACCTTCCAAACAAGGTATAGGCACTATGAGTTCATATTGATTCCCTTTGGAATTACTAATTTTGCATGAATTATTTATGTATTTGATGAATATAATCTCTGAATACTACCTAGACAAATTTGTGGTAGTATTTATCAACTATATTCTCATTTAATAAAAGATTAAAGAGGAATATAAAGAATATCCAAGGATTGTGATGGAGACATTAAGGAAGGATAAAATTTATGATAAGTTAATAAAGTGTGACTTTTGGATACAACAAGTCACATTATTTGGGTACATGATCAAAATTGATATAATTTATGTAGACCCTTCAAAGATAATGACAATTGAGGAATGATCCATACCTACTAGTGATATGAAAATCCATAGTTTTCTTGGATTAATACAGTACTACTAATATTTTGTGAGAAATTTCTCATGATTTTCTAGCCCTCAAAATAATTTAAAACAGAAGGGGGTAAAGTATGTATGGATAGTATAATGTGATGGAATCTTTAAAGAAACCATGAGGAGGCAAATCACTACTCTTATACTCACACTACCAACAAGTGGAGAATTTTTTTGTGATCTAATTTGATGCTTCAAAGAAACTCTTGGGTTTTGTACTTATGAAGAATGACAAAGTAATTATCTATGAATCAAGATAGTTGAAGATCAATGAGTAAAACTACCCAATGCATGGTTTGGAGTTATTAGTTATGATCTTCTCCTTGATGATTTTCCGATAATATCTCTATGATGAGAAGTATGACATATATATCAATCATAAGAGTCTAAAGTATATATTTACGCACAAGAAGCTAAACATGCATCAAATAATATGGTTAGTGCTTATTAAGGAATACGATTGCTCTATTCATCACCATCTAGTAAAGGCATACAAGGTAGTCGATTCTCTTAGAAGAAAATAAAATGCTACTTTATCCATGATGCAGATTGAGAAATAAAATATCTTCATGGATATGAAAAGGATGGATCTGAAAATCATATTGATGGGAAATACACCCAAACTTGACCAAATGATTATCTAACCATCTATCCAATAGAATATCAAGGAGGCATGAAGGGATGATATGAAGATTCAAAATAAGGTGAAAGTAGTAAAATAAGGGAAGTTATATGAGTTCCACATTTATGAGGATGGTTTCATTATATTTGGAACTAGACTTCATGACCTATATCACTTGATATAAATAAAGATCTATTTTATAATGCACATATCTTATATTTATCCATCTATCATGGAATTACCAAGATGTATCATGATTTTCAAGAGAACTTATAGTGGGAAAACGTGAAGAAGATGATTTTTGAGTATATATCAAGAAGTTTGGTATGTCAATTAGTTAAATTAGATCAATTGAGGTCTAAAGGGATGATGCAACAATTTCCTATAACCATATGGAAATAGAAGAACATAACTATAGACTTTATCACCAGTATCTCAATGAAATCCAAAGGAAATAATGAAATATGGTTCATGGTGGATTGAATCAACAAAACTACTCACTTTATCTCAATTCAAAAAGGTTTCTCACTGAAAAAACTTTCCAAGATATACATCAAGGAAGTGGTGAAGCTGTATGGGGTTTCAATTTTTATCGCCTTTGATCATGATCCATGGTTCAAATCTAAATTCTAGATAATTCTTAAATATGATTTGAATACTGAATTGAATTTTAGTATGGCTTATCACCCCCAAAATGATATCCAATTTGAAAGGACTACTCATACACTCGAGGACATGTAGAGAGCCTACTCAATGTAATTTAAAAGAGGATGGGATAAACATTTCACATTATTTGAGTTATCATACAAAAATATCTTCCAATGAAGTATCCAAATGTATCCACATGAATATCTATATGGGAAGTGATGTAAAATTCCAACCTATTAGGATAAAGTTGATGAATGAAAGCAACTTGGACATAATCTCGTGTAAGAGATGACAGAGAAGGTTCAACCCATCCACCAACATATAAAATCTACTTAGAGTTAAAAAATATCTATAATGAAAACCATTTAAGGGAATTGGATTTTGAAAATGGAGATAAATATTTCCATAGAATATCACCATGGAAGAGAGTAAGGTGATTTGGAAGGAAATGGAAGCTTAGACCTAGGTACATTGGCCCCTTTAAGATCCTTGATCGCATAAGGGAAGTGTCTTATCGGATTTCACTTCAACAAAATATGGATCAAGTTCATGATGTGTTCTATGTATCTATTCCAAGGAAGTACATACTCGACCCCTCACATGTACTGAATTCATAGGTAGAACAATTAGAGAATGAACTTTTTAAATTATAATTATTTCCTAAATAAATGTGTGTCATATTATTTTATATAAGTATTATACACATAGATTACATTGATAGACAATAATTTAATTCATGAATTAAAATCATTACATTAGTCAGTTACTAAACCCATTAAAATGGAAATTATTACAAGGGGACAAAAAATAGAAAATAGAAAATCTATAATGGGAAAATATGGATCGACCTAATCTATTAGAATCATCCTTACCATGAACAACACTATAGAAAAGAAGAAAATATATTAGCAAACCAATAAAAATTATAGAAAATAGTAATATAGAACCTTGAGAGTAATTGAACTGAATAATGAATAAAGGAATGTAGAGGTATTTATAGGATGTAATGTGACCTTTGGAATAGTAATGTGATTGTTGGAATAGTAATTTTATCTAAAAATAATAAATTTCAATATAAATAATATTTATCATAATTAATTTAATTAAATATAAATATTATAATACTAAAAAAATAAATATCATGATTGAAAAACTCAAAGAAAATATAGACACATTTTTAATAAACTGTATTTTAAAGTATTTTGTAAAAATAATAATTTTTAAATTAAAAATTAAAATTACATATGTTAGAAATTTATTTTGATAAAATTAATATCATTTTTGAAATTAGAATTTCAATATTTTCTAAGGGTTATTTTTTTGTTAATTTTCCAAAATACTTTAATTTTCAGGTGAATAATAAAAATATAGTTTTCAACAAAACCAATGTATCTTAAATTACCTCATTCATGATGTAATAATGACCTAATAATTTATAGAACATGAAGTTTAAAAAAATATATTTAATTTCATAAATTATTCATTAAAATACAATAAACTTAATTTTCAATCCTAAAAAGCATTTTCCAAAACCTAAAGTCAAAAGCGATCCCTTAAAATAACAATTTTTCTTTTTTTTGTACTTATTTTTAATAAACTAATTGAATTAGAATTATAAATGGGTTTAAATTACTAAAACCATTATATTATATTTATATATGTTTTATATTGTTAAAAATTAACTATTACAAGTTTTACCCTTGATATAGAGTTTTATTTAATATTTTATTCGAAAAATACCCCTCTCCTCGAGTATAAACAACCCCTCTCCCTCCCCTTGGAAACCCACTCACACCTCACTTTACAAAGAAAAATTCATGACCAAATCCTATATATTAATACCCTATAATCCTTAGATATGTTTTGGTGTAAACCAACTCAATTCATCAATAAAGGCTAGTGTCATACAAGAGAAACTACATTATGGAAAGATTAAATTTTTTTCAAACTCTTCTCTCATTTTCTTCTTCTTATCCCTATTTTCCCAATTTATTTTCAAAATAAAATCTCATAATATTTAATTAGACAAAATTTTAAAATTATATTAATGATTTTAAACTATTTTAAAAATTATATTTTTGATGTATTTATATTTTATACCTCCTTTTCTTCATATTTGGACAACGTTCCGGCTAATAGTCAGTTAGCCGCCAATGAGGACGTTTCCAAATTCTTTCCTAATCATAAAAAATTTGGATGGTTAAAATAAATTATTTCTTATATATAAATATATAAATATATTTATTTTAATCTTCTATAATTTATTCTAATTATGTATTAATTACTATGAACAAAATGTCAATGCGAAATGGGAATTTTTTAAGGAAAACATGGTATCAAAATGCTTCAAATTCAACAACAAAAATTAAGAAATATAACCCAATGATTATAATTGATAAATAGTGACATAAATTAATATAAATTACTTATTTTTTGATATTTTAAAAACTATATTTTCATTATTCAGGAAACATAAAAGTGACAAAATAAAGTGGGATTTAAGGTAAGGGGATTCTCAAACCCAAACTCTTTCTTTTGGGTTATCTCATATTTCACATTGATTTTAGTATGAATGTTCCTATAATATAAAAAATATGTCATTTAACTATACTTTACCTTTTATTTTGTGTATATACATATTATTACCTTATCAAAAATTATTTTTAATTTAATTGCAATGATTTTTCAAAAGGAATTTATATTTACAAAACACATATTTGACTTCTCTTGAGTTATTTCTTCTTTGCTCAATAATAATGATTTTTATACCAAATATGTTTTCTATTATTCATTTTGAAACCCCAAAGTATATTCATGAATGTATGATTTATAAAATCCTTATGAAACCCATTAATTTCCATGGGTTATTTCATGACTACGATTGTTATACATTCCATGGGGCATGCATGATTATATGAATATTATTATGTGATGGGTGGGATCATAATTATATAGTCCTCCAATTAATTGAGTAATGTGATATATCTCATGAGATAATATGTAATTTGTGTGAACATGATGATATATTTGTTCACAATGATGATGTTATGGTTTATGCACATATGCTATTCATAGACATGATGCTATCTTTGTTCACAACTATGTGTGGTATTTGAACACTATGACACGATGTTTCATTTTTATGCATCTCCACATTCCATACCTTTATCAAGTGTTTCCCTCATGATTATGATGATGATTCTATGCTTTTGATATGATGATGATGATTATGCTCACCCATGTTATATTAATTCATGTCCCTTATTCCACCTATTACTGTGACTTTATCTCACCCTCTTTATTTTATGTATATCTTCAGGTGACTACATGTACTAAGGAGAATGTGAGGTTTTTATAAGGATAAAGCATAAGTATTTAAATAAATGTTTATGTTTTATTATGTACAAGTGATGTATAATCCTAATTTTCCCAAGATACTAAACCTTTTGATACTTGAATTCATAAATATCATGTTTTTTATCTTTAAAATTATGTAATAATCATGTAATAAAAAGTGGGGTCTCTATATGATCCATTTCTAGTAGTGGATATACAACCTGGTTCTTTTGTAATATATTGATACTCTGATGATATGATAGTGGTTTTATCACCCTAATCCAGTAAGAACCCCTAGATAACCTCTCTAGTGTGAAGAGATGAAAGCATGGATGTGATATAGATATGAAATGATATGTATTTTTTAAAAGGGTCCTTGATATGTGTTGTCCTTTTGATTATGTTGTAAATCTAGTGCATCCTCAAGATATGAAGAATGTTAGTAATGCAGTGTGGTTATACTCTTTAGGCTCTGAATTGTGGAAATCCTACATGGGAGAATTTTATATATTGGGATTTGATTATAATTATTAGCACCTCTATAGGTGTTATGGACTATGTGGGTGATTTAATAGATAGTGGGAGTTTGAATCCTTTTGCGATGTGTGATAGTGTTGTGGAAGTTTTGAATAACAATGTGGTAGTGGTAGTGTTACATGATATAGAATATGCAGATGATGTGATCTTGGTATGGATAGTGTGGAAATACATTGTGGATATGTTACACCTTGATATTAAAAAAAAAGAAAACTATGTTCGATAGTGTATACGACATGCAACATCGAGCCTCAATGAACCAATAAATATTATTACTTAAATATAACCATTATAACCTAGCCATTAAATTAGAAGGTATGAATCATATTAACTATTTTATGAAATATATATAAAGGTATCACTTAGTATAAATTTATTGATAAATTATTAATAAATAATCACTCAATTTATAGTAAAGTCATTTGATTATTCAAAAATATGTTTTTCTTCGAAAATGGATTTTGTTTATTTTCATGAGAAAATATTATAATTAATTTCTATAAGTTTAGATTTTTTTATAAAGAGTATATAATTTTTTAAATCATAATATTAAAATTATCTTAGGGTTAAATTTTAAGATTTTTCTAAGAAGAGTGATTTTTCAATGAATAGTGAAAAATACCACTTTTTGTAAAATTGTCATTTATTTTCATTAAATCAAGTAATTTAAAGTAAGATTATATTTTTGATTTGGTATTAAAGTTTCATATGACCCATTATATTTATAATAATATAATTAATTTCATTTTAATTAGTAATATTTATGATTTTGGTATAAATAAATTTTTATTCTTGAAAACACATTTATATGGAAACTATTTTTAAGTACGTAATATTTTCCATTTTAGTTAATTAAAATAACCCCTAATGAGGAATGATTTAAATTAAATTTATATATTATATACCCATATTTACGAATTTAAATTCATATAATTATGATTTCTAGTCATAGAGTTAATGTAAAATCATATTTTCCTTGAAAAATGCATTTTTCTTAAAAAATTGCTTTTCATCGTGCTTTACGTGTCTAATTTTAAAATTAAACTCTTCTAATTTTTTGAATTGAATCTTGAAAAATTGATTCCATATTTTTAATTAGTATTCCAAATTTGGTAAATATACCCTTTTAGTTTTAGTCATTATGAATAGTTACTATAGTAAATTATTATCACCAAAGTAAGGGTAAATCAGGTAATTAATGTTAAGAATAATATGATAAGGGTTAAAAATTGACCCTTAAACTTAAATTTATTATATTTTATGAGTTTATTTCAGAATATTACATTAAATTATCAAATATATGGCCACTTGGTTCATATTTCTTAGATTTTGACCTTTATATTAATTGAGTAAAAGACAAAGACAAAAATAACACTTTCTTTCTTTTAATGACTATAATATTTTATGATTAAGATCAAATCAACTTATGTTAGGCTATAAATAGTATTTTTAAATATTTTTTTTATCATTTTAATTTATTTCTAATTTTTAATAATGAAATAATTACCTTAAATGCTTATAAAACACTGATACAATATTTATTTAATTAAAAGAAAAGTAAAATAAATGATTTTAAAAATATTGAAAGTAATATAAATTGAATTAATTATTATATTACAAAAATTTATTTTAAAAATATAACATTTTAATGTTGCGTTAAAGGGTTATATTCAAATTCCATTGCTGTCATGCTATATTGTAAGTCAAATTAAATGAATAGTTCCAAAAATGGCATTAATGGCATTTTATAACAAATAATATTTTATTAAATGATTTACAATTCATAAAAACCCTATATTCAGCCATGTTATTGGTATATAGTTTAAAATATCAACCATAGTACATTTATTTGTCAAATTTCTTTTTAGAGTAACTATCTTGACCCTTAAAGAGTAATTTTTTTGTTTTCATGGTAATTGTCAAAATGGGTTAACACGGGTTAAAACCAAAAGATAAGCGTACAAACATCCCATAAATTTGTCCAATTTTTATTATATGAGATTATTTCGAACCATAATCATCCAATATTTTAATTATATTATTTTGGATCCTTTTTTCCAAGAAAATAATTTATATTAATTTAATATTTTATGAAATTCCAAAAGTGCCCCTCCCTCACTTATAAAAGGGAACATCATATCCTCTTTTCTTCCTACATAAAAAGAATTTTGTTTCAGCCAATAAATTCCCAAATACCTTACTTACTTACCTTACCATGTCTTATAGGACTTTTTTTGATTATAAAATCTTCATAGGAATGTTTTTGGTGTAAATCTAAGAGGTTGTTCGAAGAAAAGGTACCGTTCTCAACCGAGCGTCTTTGTTTTATTTATTCTTAAAAATAATTAAAATATTATTTAATTATGATTATATAATAAAATAATTATATCAAATATACTAATATGTTATTATGTTAATGAAATAACCTACATCCTTCTCCTTTTCCAGCATATGGGAAATGAAACCATCATTAGTGTGTACGACGGACTACTGCCTCATAAATTGATGCAATTTGTTTTACATCATCGACTCTAAAATATGTTTATAATAAGGTATTTAATGCATTTATATTATATTAATTACATATTTATAATTATTTAAAATTTATATGTCATATATTTTCTAACCTTTCAATTCTTTCAATGATGATAACATTGTTTGTACGTATATGTAGATTACCTCCTCCACGAAGCGATGTGATTCATTTTTCATTACCAAATCATATGGAATATATATATATAATTGTATTTAAATAAATAATATTATATTTATTATATAATTATAAAATTTTAAAGTTAAATTAACACTTATCCACTTTCCATCATGATCGCTGAAAAATGGAAACATTACTCATGCGTATGTACTGCCCACCGTCTCCATGATTACAACGCAGTTCATTTTTCATAACCATATTTCATGGTTAGTTTTAAATGGACAATTTATGTATAAACATTATAATTATTTCATGATTATTATTCTATATATGATTAAATAATGACCTTATTGACCATAGTCAACCTGCTGAAGTCATTTTAGTCATATGAGTCAAATTACATCAAAACATCCGACATCAACTTAAATGATTAAGTAATTAAATATAAAATGATAATAAATAAAATAAAAATGATAATAAAACAAAAAAAATTTATTAATAAATTAAATAATTTACATAATTTTATTATTCAGGAAGATAAATAATACACGTGACAAGTCAAACTCAAGTAAGAGACTTTCTTTTAAAAAAACCCACTTTTAAAGTTTCCCCTTTCAACTATTTTTCTTTCATGTCCATGTTATTCTAAATATTTTAAGAAATTTTTTTATTTATGATTAAATGGATGGAAAAGTTAATTTTTGAACATATTTGAATTTATTTACAATTTATTTTTAAAATAACATTTTTAAGGTTTTATGTAAGGGGTACTTTACTTTAAAAACCAACATTTAATGGTTTTAAAGATCTGTTTTCTAGGTATTTCCATTCCATGTTCAAATTATTAAAACTGTCTTATTAATATATTTATATAGACATAAATGAATTATAAAGGATATTTTATGGCTATTCTTACTTCCATTAATAGGTTTTAAAAAGAATATTTTTACATATTTTACATAGAACATTTTGAATTTCTTTCCAAAAGACAAAAGGGATGTTTTATTTTAACAAATACAATGTAAATAGATTTTCCCACCACCAAAACCATTATTTAATACTTAGATTTATTTATAATAATCCTTATTTTATTCAAATAAAAAACTATTTCCCTTTGTTCTATATAATTTCAAAATGGGTTTTAAATGAAATAGATATTTTGATATATGGAAATGTTTTTCCATGGGTGTAAGGGATCTCTCTAAACCACCCTTTTTTAGGGTTATGAAAATTTTATTTCTAACTCATTTAATCCCAATATTTAATGTTATGTAATTATTATTAATTCTATATATATTTCTCTCACATATATACCTAGCTTATTCCACCTTCCTTTGATAGGGTAATAGATGAATTATTATCATTTCTCAAATCCATTCTTTAAGAAATCCCTTTTAATTATGACATGAGGCAAGATTATGAAACCTATTTTATTTCCATAGGTAATTCTTATGTTTATGTGTTATGATTTATTTTCCTTTTGTGTCACACATAATCATGAACATGTTATGATTTATTCACGTAGATAACTATGAAATGCAATGGGTAAATCTTTTGTCTCATAAGATGTTATTTATGGGATTAGGGAGTAAACCTGATCCACTATGGGACTCTGTCCACCATGTGATGTTGTCTTGGTAGTTATCCTTGACTTATTCTTATGTAATGTTTTGTGTTTATACCACATTTTTTATGTTTCCATGATCTTATGAAACCCTTTTCTTGATGTCATGATCTCATGTGACTACTTAGGAGATTATGTTTAAAGGGAAGCATATGCTAATTTGTGAGGGTGATATATATATATATATTTAAAATATTTTCATAATATTTTCATGATTAAAAAGTAACCTTTATGGGTTTTATTTTTTACTTTAATATTTCTTATGAAATGTTTTATGATAATATTTGGGCAGAAAAGTTGATTTCTTGGGCGCTAAAATGTTTATTTTAATCCCAAAGTTTAATTTTGAGAAGTCAAATCTTGTATAAATATTGATTAACTAAAAAATTTCTTTGTTTCTTTTTATATGTTACTTACTAAGATTTTGTGACCATCCCACATTTTTAAATTTTTTTCATAGGGTTTAAAAATGGGTAAGAACAAATAATAAGTCAAGTTGAAAGTCATGAATATTATTCATGATAATAAAAAAATTCATTTTATAAGTTTCATATTATGGAAAAAATTGATACTGAGTATAAGTGTCTAATTTGTAATTTATGAGTTATTTATCAAATAGTTTGTACTAATTATCTAAAACTCTAAACCTAAATAATCTTTGGGAATAAATAAAAAGTGAATTCTTGTCTAAAGAAATTATATTATGTAATGTTTAAGGCTGGGTCTTTATAGTTGACATCAAATAAAAGTTTTATATAAATTTGAATATTAGGATGTTTTCATGTGAGGTTAACTTAATGGATACCATAATGGGTTTATAAGTATAAGGTTGACCAAAATTTAAATGGGTTATACACCCATTTTTAGGTTTTATGTGATATGATTTAAAGATTATTAAGAGTATTTTATCAGAAATTTATGGTAACATAATCCTTATGTTTAGTATGTGTTTTAGTGAAAGATTTATTTGAGGAATAATGATTTTTATTTTGTGGACATAAAGTTAAAGGTATTGATAGACTTTAGGGTTTATATGATCTTTTATATTGAGACAATTATATGTTATTACAATTTTTGAATATATGTTTGATCATATAGATAACCATGAGATTGGAAATTGATTCAGTGATTCAGTGATTAATTTTATTTTAGAAGGAGATCACTATATTTTTTAGGGAACATTATATGATTAAGTTAAACAGAATATTATGTAATTTTATTTGAAGAATAAAGGTTAAATTATCTTTTGGAATAATATATTATTTTAATATGGATTTATGGTGATGCATATTACTTATGGTAATAGTTATCATATTTTAGAGATTATATGATTAGGGCATATACATTTTTGGGTATATAACTTTATGGTTAGGAACATTTTAAATAATTTTTATGTTATTTAATTATCAAATGATCTATGTTGAACTTTAGGTGTTATTTTTGAGGCTTTGGATATTAATGTTGAATTGCTTCATAGAAAGGATTATTATTTTGAGGAATTATATTACCTTATGTTAAATGTTTTGGTTTTGATTAATGTCTAAAGATATGATTAATAGTTTTTTATCCTTTTTTGGATTATGTTTTTGATTTATTAGATATATTGAATCAAGAGTTCAAAATATGGTCTCATTAAGAATTTTTTTTTATTATGATGTTTTCATTTATGATTTTTTTCTAGAATATATTTTTGAATCTCTAACTAATTATAATTGGATACTAGCAATATAAGAAGAACTAAATTAGTTTTATAGATGTAATATTTGTAAATTGGTTTAACCACCTAAATATCAAAAAGTTACTGGTACAAAATGTATATTTAGAAACAAACTTGATGGATATCGATAAATTATAAGAAAAAAAAATGCTATATTAGTTTCTCAAGGTTATTATCAAGAAGAAGAGGTTGATTATGATGATTTTTTTTATCCTTTTTCTAGATTAGAATTTATTATAATTTATTATAATTTCATTATCTTATTCCGGTCATCATGGATTCAAATTATATAAAATGGATGTTCTTTTATTAATGGTTATATTTATAAATAAGTTTTTGTAAAATATCCCATAGTTTTATAAAAGAAACCTGATCATGTTTAAAACTTTTCTAAGGCTCTCTATGGACCTAAAAGGGACTCTAGATCATGGTATAAAAGATAATCTCAATTTGTTTTTGAAAAATGGTTTTTTGAATGTAAATTTATACTATAATTTATTTATTAATAAAAAATCTAAATATATTTTATTATTCAAATATAATTTTATTATATAATATTTATATATTAAATTGAAATTCTTTTTAAATAATTTTTAGATTTAATAACTTCTGAATTTGATATCAGTCTTATGGGAGAACATAAATTATTTTTTGGACTTAAAGTATATCAAAGGATTGATATAGTTTTTTAAATCAATATAAATATTATAATGAATTAGTAAAAATATTTGGACTTGAATCTTATAAAAGTTGAAATACTTCAATGAGAACTTCTTGTAATCAAAATTATGATAACACTACAAAAACAATAAATAATAAATTTTTTAGAGGGTTGATTGGTGGTTTATTATATTTAACCACTTCTAAACCAGATTTAATGTCTATTGTGTTCCTTTTTACTAAATTTCAAGCTAACCCTAATGAGATTCACTTAAAATTTGTTAAAAGGATCATTAAATATGTTAAAGGTTCAATAAACCTTGGTTTATTTTATACCAGTAGAATTTATTTTTATTTTAAATTATATTCTAATTATAATTTTGGTTGTTGAAAATTTTATAGAAAAAGTACAAGTGAAATGTTCCCCTTTCTAGGTAATAGTTAGGTTTCTTGGATTTTAGAGAAACAACTTTAAGTTTCATTATCCACAGCTAAATCAAAACATGTTATTGTTACTAATTGTTGTGCTCAATATTTATATATTAAACAAAATCTAACTAATTTTTATTTTTTTGATAAGTTAACAATTTTATGTGATAATTAATATGATTTTTACATCTATAAACCCTTTACAAAACTATATAATTAAAATATTGATATTAGATATCATTTAATTAGAGGTGATATATAAATGGGTTAAATTTATTTAGAATATTTTTCTATTGATGATAAATTAAAAGATATATTTATAAAACCTTTATATATAGCTAATTTGAGAAAATTAAGTTTTAATTTGGTATGCCGGAACTCTAATTTAATTTTTATATTGTTAGGAGGGGATGAATTTTCATCATTAATTATTTAATTGTCACTTTGAAGAATCTATTTATGGACAACATGTGTCTATATAGAGTTCAAGGTATTTAAAGTCATTTAAGTGATATAATGTTATATTTGGTCAGTAAGAATTAATAGTCATCTTGTATTTTATGGTTTATTGACCTTCACTTAAATCAATTTTTATCATTTAGGTTACTGGAATATTATTTTATATTTAGTAAATATTAAATTAATTTCATATCATTATATGATTCATTTTATATATAATTTTTTTTCATAACTCCTCTAAGATTTTAAAGACTTACACAAGTTGTATTTTTTAAAACTGGAATTGAAATTCAGGTTACACTGTTATGTTTATTCAAGTGGGAGAAGCTAAAATTAATAGGGAATTTATTAGTTCCTAGTTAATTTCATTTAATTTTGTATCATTCTATTGTAAGTATGAATATTGGGGGATATATCTTTTTTAAATAAACTTAAAGTATGAAAAAAAATATTTATGTAAAGTATTAGAGGTTACAAGAAATAAAATAACACACACACACCCATGTTAGAAAGGATGGATCACACACCCTAAAAGGTTTTACCCAATTTATCAATGGTTCATTTCAATTTTGAATCCTAAAGGCTCACTATTTGATGGCATGAAGTCCCCTTCATCCTGGCCTAAAGGCCCACTGCTTACATCCTATGTTGAGTTAACATGTACCTAGATCTACACCCCTTACTACACCATTGACTACATCATTTTCCATAAATGGACCATAAACCCCCATCCCCAGGTAGGCTTCCAATATTTGAACCCTTATCATATTCAAAATTACAGGGTGACTTTACCACTCAGGCAAGTCCCCAACTAAAAGTTTGCAAAAATCCGCTAAAATTTATCATCTATTTCTAGATTTACATACTGTAGTTATTTCTTATTTAAGGATAGAAATTTTATTCATAGAAAACAATTTTTTTCTTATATATAGAATATAAAAGGGTATAATTAAACATAGTTTTCAATATTTTCGATTAATTACAAAAGGTGGTGAATTTTTTATTAACTATTAATTACAATTATTTTTTGTAATTAATAAAAATGGGAAGATTTTTTAGTGGTTCATTTCCAATTTATTTGTTTTTGTTTTTATAATTACAAAATCCTCATTTTAATCCATCTAATATGAGTTTATGAAAAGAAATAGGGGTTATTTTCCTTGTTTGAAGCCTGCACTAATTACAGAAGAAAAGAGTAATTTTGTTTATTATTTATTCATTTATTAATTTTAATTTAAATTATTCTCCTTGTTTATCATGTTTCTTATGAATTGATATTCGATAAAAAATCAAGTCAGTATGAGATGAGGAATGGCTCATATACTGAATTAATTGACTTAAATTTCTCTAAGTATAAAGTCTGATGCTCTATTTTATAGGTCTTAAAAATGTTGAAAGTGTCTTTTTCTTGACTTGAATTCTTATGAATTTTTGAAAAGTTAAATATATAAAAGCCAAAGATTTTATGATATATTTATCTTTAAATAAATTTTATTTATTTGATATATTTCTTTACACACAACACCAAGTTGAAATGAACTATGATATAAATATTATTATTTAATGTGATAGTTATCACATAGTCATTGGATTGGAGGGTATTAATAGGACTAAATAGAGTATGAAAAATTATTTTTTACATACTTATAATATTAATTCATTATTTTTTAATTGATTA
This sequence comes from Viscum album, assembly GCA_963277665.1. NCBI lineage: Eukaryota > Viridiplantae > Streptophyta > Magnoliopsida > Santalales > Viscaceae > Viscum > Viscum album. The sequence continues at coordinate 108,595,571 of OY728147.1, read as the reverse complement.
TAAATTAAAATAAAAGCTTTTGAATGTAAAAAAGAGATGTTAAAAAAAACTATTTTTATGCTCACAATGTGTTTTTATATTAATAAACTATATTAATATATATTTATTAATAATATTAAATAAATTTATAGATTATATATTTGATAAAATATTTTCACATTCATCCAATAGTGTTTACATGTAAAGGAATGAAGTTGAACTTTGTTTTATGTTTAAAAATGCATTTTTCTAAAAACAGTTTTATTGCATTTTGTGCACTTATTTTAAAATTAATTTATTACACTTATAAAAATTGAATCCTATAAAATTTATTCTATATTTTGAATCATCACAATTTATAAAATTTAATAATCCAAACTTATTTTTTTTAATAATGAATTGTAAAAATAGTAAAAATGTGTTATCATGATTAAGGGTAAAATAGATTTACTGAGATATTAATATAAGATATAAGGTTTGAAATATCAAAAATGGATTTATTTAATTTTATATTTTTATTTTATATAGAAATTATCCATAATATATTCAACAATTTTTGAATCCACTTGACTTGATTAAGACATGGTTATATTTTAATCTTTTGAACAGTTTCAAGTGTGTCCTCTCCCTCCCTTATAAAAGGATACCACCTTAGCTATGTTCCTAAAAAGTTATTAGCCATAAATACCATAAAATTACTACCCTAATTCATTAATAACATCAATAACTTAGTTCTAGAGGTCCAAGTTTGATCATAATACCATAATTTCAAGTGTTAAGGTTAAAACTAAAGGAGGGTTGTCAAGGAAGACGTATAACTCTTAACCAACTACTTTCAATTTTATTTATTCTTAGACCTAATATAAATCAATAATATATATTATAAAATAAATAAATAATTATCTTAAATATAATTATTTTTTTATAATGATGTATCAACCATTTTACACATCCTTTTTATCGAATGGTAAATGAAAGTATCGCTTGTGCGTATATGTGGATTACCACCTCCACATAATGATATGATTTATTTTTCATAAACATAATTAATGGATGGTTATTATGATGTATTTAATTTTTATATATGATATTTATTAAAAAAATATTATTCTATAATTATAATATCTTCTCAAACTTATTACTTTATCATTCATTTGAAAACAATAACATCTCTCATACTTACTACAACCTTTACATAATGATGTGATTATTTTTTCATTTCCTCTTTATATGAATAATTATAAAAGTGTACATGATTAATAAATATGATAATTATTTCATTATTAATATTTTATATATAATTAAATTATGACAAAGGTTCAATCACTGGAACCATCAAACCGAAACATGCATGGAAAACAAAATAGTTTTCACCTGAATGTTCATTTTAATGAAGAAATTATTAATAAAAGAATAATTTGGATTTATAAATGAATGATTTAGTGTAATTTGTGTATGAAAATTTTTCTGTAATGTATTTATAAGAAATAAATATTTATTTTTTAGGATATTTTAATGCTTATGAGGCAAGAAGAAACTTAAGGTAAGGGATTATGTTTCAATCTCATTTTAATTTGGATTATTTATGATTGAATTTTCATTGTGGGAAATTAAATAGATATTTCCATTAAAACATAATATATTTAATTACACATTGGTTATTTCAATATTTTTAATGTATTTTTACCATTTTACTCTCTTTGGTACTTTAAAATTATTGAGAAAATGTTTTTAAAGAAAAAATGATCTTATTTCCTCTTTGGTTAGTGATGTTTTTCTTATATATCCATAATCTTGAAAATTGTTTTATGAAAGTTCTTACCAATACCTTAAATTTTTAAAAAATTAATTTTTCACTATATTTGAATTTATTTATAAAGTTTTAAAAAGTAATATTTCTAAAAAATTTATGAATAATTCATTTTTTTTCTTTTTACAAAAGTGTGAAAGGGACGTTTTATTTTAATGTATATGACATGAACGGATTTTACAACCATAATGACTATTATTTTATTTGAAGATTCCTTTAAAATATACCTTGTTTATTTTCAAATAAAATTATTTTCTCAATGTTTTCGGAATTTTTAGTTAAAATCTTATCAAAATAAAAGGATATTTTATCTTATTTTCAAAGAAAGGTTTGAATGATATTTTACATGTATTTTTTATCTATGTCATATCCCCATAAGGATTGTTTTTCTTCACTAGGGATATAATATTATGATACAATACAATTTATTTTTCTGGATGTATTATGATTATTATGATTTAAGGATGATTCTATAAAACCCATTTCTTTCCCATGGGTTAATTAATTTTCGATGAAACTTTTATGAAACCCATTTCCTTTCCATGGATTATGATATGATGATATGATGAATGTTTTATGATCTTTTGGAATTCATATGTATGGATTATTATTATGTGATGGGTGGGATTGGAATTATATATCCCTCCAATGCATTTGGAAATAATGGATATCTTAGGAGATAATAAGGAATGGAATAGGGAATGAACCCAATACAATAAAGGACTATTTCTACTATGATATTCTTAGGAGTGAACCTTAAATAATAAAATAATGGATTGATTATTGGCCCTAATATACTATGATAACATTGGAAGTTATCCTTAAAAAATGAAATCATTTTATATTCTTATTTTTATGCCAAAAACTTATGTATTATTCTTATGATATGTTCTCATGGCTCATGATTGATTATTGATGATTTCATAAACTTATCACCTATGCCATATATTATGAAAGACTTTTTCTAGTGATTTATGATTAATGGTCTTTGACTGATTTGTTTTTATTTCCATATATTATGACCATCTTCTCATACCCTTATTCTTATCTTATTATCACTTGTGATCTTTGATTCATATCTCTTAGTTTACCCTTACTGAGCATCTTAGATCACCATTTATTATGTTTCATTTCCCCAGGTTATGAAGCAAGGTTTCAAGTAGGGAATGTATAATAAGTGTACTTTTTGAGAATATTTTTTTATGGGATATTGAATATATTTCCTGAAATAATATTATTATGTATCTAGTATCCAAAACTGTAAACCTTTACAGTTTTTGGGAATGTTTTGTTTTAATATGTATTGAATATTCATCTAAAATAATGTAATTTTATTCTATGAAATTATTGAGTTACCCAAGTTGGTATCATATAAGGGTTGACTTATTTTTAGATATTAGTATTATTTAACATTGGTGAAAACCCTTGGGATAATCCTAATAACATCAAAAAAATTTGGTAAGGTATAGATTATACAGTTTTCCTTGAAATATGTCCCCATATGGAAACTAGAAGTGCTTTTGGTATTGCGAAATATTCATCTAGGGGTAACAACCCTAAACATATTTGGTCAATTATATCTCAACCATTATTCTTGTGCATGGTGAATGGGCCCTTACTATAAAATTGGTTTGATACTTCTATGTTATATGCTTGGGTTAATTCAAATTTTCTTTATGACCCATTATGAAGGATTTTAAAACATTATGACCATGAATTTCCAAGGTTAAATCTAAGGAGTTATAGATTTAAAACAATGTTTCATTATTTAGAAACCCTATAAATGATTTTTTCATGATTACAAGATTACTCACTGTGATTATTGTTTCTCAGATTGTTCTTTTTTGTCTTAGTTAATGGTTCAACCCAATAGGAATCATGGTAACCCTGAATGTGATGGGAAAATAAATGATCTTCCTTATAAGAAACCAAATTAAATGAGATATTGGATGTGAAATATTGCAATAATGCTCACCCAACTATATTAATATATGAATAGTAACATAAGTCATGCTAATATTCTAAATGGAAAAAGAGGATACAACTCACTAATGAATTTTTTATATGGAAACATCTATCTTTAATCAGTAGTTCCTCTAATCCACTAATTTCTGAACAATGTATTAGTACCACTAGAAATATATTTTTCATTCTCTAGTGTTTGAAACATGAAAAAATTATCCTATTAGTATATTATTTATAAAGAGAAGCAGATCAATAATATACTCTTATCAAGAATATGAGGAAATATGAGGAAATTGAATCTATGAAAGGGGAAGAGTTTAAGATGGTATTTTTTAATAAGTATTTTTCCTGAACTATTCACAAAAAATAGAAATGGAATTTATGGAACTAAAGAAAAAGGATGATTAATCCATTAGTACCTATGAGGAAAATCTCACTAGACTTTTAAGGTATGCTTATGGTTTTATAATCAATCCTAAAATAAAATTTTAGTAATTATTTACTATCTTAAAACCTAGTCTTTGAAATGAACTATCCAAAAGAGACTTTGATATTTATGAAGAAATTATTTGATGTAATCTCAATATAGAAGTGGAGATTAGAGAACCTCAGTGATCTCATGTTTTTATAAAAAAAGTGAAATATGGAATTTCAAAGAAATTATAATTATAAGACCCATGAAGGAAATAAAATTAACTTTACTTCATGTAAAAATTGTGGAAGGAAGAAAACGGAAAATTTATTTATGGTTTTTGGTAAATGTTTCTACTATATAAAAGAAGTATATCAAGTAAAAGAATGTTTAAGTGAAATGAAGAGGCAATTCAATGAATGGAATGGTGACAAATCTCAACTGAATGTTCCACCCATGCTCCAATAATATAATTACAATGATTATGTAAATTAAACCAATCTATAAAAATTCCATGGTTTAATGATGAAAATCAGCATCCACAACCTCTCAAGCCTAGAGACAAAGGGAAATATCATGTAATCACTACTACTAATGTGGGTCATGAGAAAGATGTATTCAAAAGTTCCCTTACCATCCACTCTATAATTACAAATGTATTATTTGATTTTAGATCCACCCACTCTTTTATATCTTAAAAATTATCTATGGGTATTATGTCACCATTTCAATGAATATATGTTGAGTTTGTAGTAAAAATTCCTAATGGTATGATTTTCCATCTCAAGTTTATTTCTCCTATCCAATAGAAGTTTGTGGTAATGTTCTTCTTGAAAATATTGTGATTCTCTATCTAGTTGAATTTGATGTGATTTTGGGCATGGATTGACTTTATTCATATATATCACATATCAATTTTCAATGAAGGGAAGTCATTTTTGATAATTTGAATCAACCTATAATCATATTTTAGTGTGAGGATGAATATGAAATTCCAATGGAAGTCACTTTCTTTATATAGGTCTTAATACATATTCATGAGGGATATTTATCTGAAATGGTTGGGTAAAAATAAACATCAATTATATGACTATTTTTAGAGATTATGATGATTTTTATTCCTAATTAATCTCTATTATTCCCTTGAATCAGGAAGTGGATTTTTCAATAGAACTCATAACTGGGGATACACCTATTTTAAAGGATTCATGTAGAATTTCCCTAACTGAGTTGTAGGAATTGAAGAAGAAAATCTAAGAGAATCTTGATAAGGGATTCATATTCCCTAGTAAATACCATGGGGTGCATGTGTTATTTTTATTAAGAAAAAATATGGTTCAATTGACCTTTTCATTGATTATTGATAACTTAAAAAGATCACTATCAAGAACATGTATCCACTGTAATGTATTGATGATTTATTTGACCAACTATGAGAATCTTGATACTTTTTTAAGATTGATCATTGTTCTACATATCATCAATTTAGGTTCAATAAGGGGGATATATCTAATATATAATTATGTATGAGGTTTTTTCATCATGCATTTATAATGATTTCATTTGGACTTAGAAATTCACCCACTATTTTCATGGATATAATTAATAGAGTCTTTAGAGATTACCTTGATCAGTTTGTGGTAGTCTTTATAGATTATATTCTTATATATTTGTTGATGCCGAAATTTAGAGAAGGTCCACATCGATAGGATAAAAGAGCAACGAATGAATCCGGGAGGGAAAGAGAAGATTTTGGGACCCGGGAGGTAGGCGCACACAAGATTTAGGGTATGCACGCAAGCGGCCCTTTGACATGCAAAATCTTGTATGCCCAATGCGCCATCAAGGGAAAGCTTCTGCAATAACCCCTCCGAAACAGCCAAAGGAACCGATGTGCAAGGGCGCCCGGGTTGAGCACAAGCGGTCCTCGATGCGCAAAGTTTGTGTGCCTAATGCGATGTCAACCGATCCTTTGTGTGAATTTCCCCTTGGTGCACCCAATGCAATGTCAACTGATCATTTGCACGCATCACCCCTTTGCGTGCCCAATGCGACGCCAACCAATCCTTTGCGTGTAGCTACCCTTTGTGTGCCCAATGCGACGTCATCCGATCGTTTGCGTGCAGCACCCCTTACGCACCACCCCTGAGGACTTTAGTTATAAAATAATGTGTACCCTCCCCCCTTGGGGGACAGTAACAGAAGATGAACCGACGCTCTGCTGCGCAAAAGACACCTCTTCCATGACCATGTGAAAAACACCATGGCCTTCAGGTATTGGATCTTGCGCGATGGGACCCCCAAGGTTCCTCCTTCGTGTGGGCCCTCTCGGGTATGATCCTCATCCATTTCATTTTACCCAAAGTCATTTGCACACAAGCGTTCCCTTTTTCATGCAAGTTTTCTCTATATCGGACTTCTTTTACGATCATATGGTCCATCTTGCGTGCAACCCTTCCATTTTGCGTGTAGCCTCCCCTCTTGCGCATAGCCCCCCTTATGCACTCCATGTGTCATCCTCACATTAAGGAACCATGTCTGAGACCCTCTTATGTGCAAAAAAATTGTGTCACATGCTCTCTTCCCGTGCAGCCCTTCAGGTTTTCACAAAGAAATTTCAAGGTCCCTTGGGCGGTGCTTCACATTGCGTTGCTTCGCCTTATGCTTCTTCAAATAGGCATGCTAACAGCTATTGATTATTTGCATAGCCACACTTATGTGGACCAATCAATGGATCACTCCATAACACCCCTGATCCATGACATTGCTGATGCCTTCCCTTCCTCAAGGGCGGGTGGTTATTAGTTATGTAAGTCCTAGGGGTGAGGAGTGAACCTGCCTCGTCCGAGCTACATGATGTTAAACTGCCAAGCGCCATCGTCCTCAACACATGATGTTAAACTATAACTTCACCCCGTGCGTCATACACGGGGTTCCCCACCTTGGACATTATTCATTCCCATTGGTCTCCATGGGAGTGAAATCACTCCTGACATGGAATGAGATCCTCTTTATTGGAGCGACATTTGTCCGTGGGTAGAGGGCAACCACCTTGGTCTATGCCCTTAGCCTTTCTTATGGGATGCATCATCCCTTATCCTTCTACCTTATTCCTGGCCAAAGACCAGGGGGGGCGATGGACACCAGATCCCTCCATTCTTCGGTGCCAAATCCCTCTCCCTTTGGGCTTTGTCACCACCGGGCCTCTACCCTGGAGTAAGTCCTAATATCCATCTCCCTGGGCTGCTAACCACACGTAAGCCCCTGTTTCCTATTTGGGCCACTAACCAAGTATAAGGCCCACTCCACTTCCCATGGACACACCTTTCACGACATTATCATCAGGTCTTTGTGGCCTCTTATTTCTCACACTGAGCATAACTCACGTGGGCTTAGAGTAAGCATCGACTATGACATCCTCCAGGCCGCCTAGAGTGTAAGTCCCAGAACCCATCTAAACTATGTGGTCTTTGATCCTTGATAAGGTGAGGTACGTAGGAAGCCTCCCTGAGGTTCAAGCCCAACACTCATTGGTCCCAATGCCCTTCACGTCGGTTCACCAACCCCATTCTGAACTACGTGGTCTGTGATCCTTACCAAGGCAAGGTATATAAGACACCTCCTTGAGGTTCAAGACCAACACCCATTAGTCCCGACCACTTCACGGTGGTTCACCACAGTATCTCGAACTACGTGGACTTTTATCCTTACCAAGGAAAGGTACGTAGGAAGCCTCCCTGAGGTTTAATCCCAATAACCATTGGTTTCGATCCCCTTCAAGTCGGACCACCTTCGTCCCGCATGACATTAAACCGCATGCCCTTTTTTCATCCTACATGAAATTAAGATGCATCCACCCTCCCGAACTACATGGGCATTGATTATTATCTCCTAGATAGGGTACGTAGGAAGCCTCCATGAGTTTTAACCCCATCCAGCGGTAAGCCATTGTGCCCCCATCCAACGGTAATCCATTGTGCCCCCATCCAATGGTAAGCCGTTGTGCCCCCATCCAGCGGTAAGCCATTGTGGCCCCATCCAATGGTAATACACTATTCCCCCATCCAACGGTAATCCGTTATTCCCCCATCTAGCGGTAAGCCATTGTAACCTCATCCAACGGTAAGAAGTTGTGACCCCATGCAGCAGTAAGCCGTTATGACCCCATCTATAATTAATCCATTGTGACCCCATCCAGCATTAAGCCGTTGTGAACCCCATTAATTGGTAAGCCGTTGTCAACCCAAACCCAACAGTAAGCCGCTATCGTCCCTTCTGTTGAGACCCATATCACTGGTCTGTCCCAGTGTCATAAGACCAACCTCAGGCTGCTAACCATGCGTAAGACCCAATATATCGTTGGTTCATTTTCCTATGCGCACTCTCCAATTCTATACCCCTATATTGAACTACGTGGAATTTGATTCCCAGCCATGGGGATACGTAGGGGGTCTCTTCGAGGCGCAAGCCCAACATCACCATCGCCCATGATTCAACTCCATATCATTATCCATCCACTTCACTTGACCATCCATTATCCATATTGATTCTTACCCGGGATGCCACATATCGGTGAGATCATGCAAGTTCACCTCTTCACTTCCCCTAGTAGTAACTAGGTAGCTAATCATGCGTTAGACCCAACATCAATATTCCCTCAAGTGGTTGCTCCCATCTAATCCACTCTAGTCAGTGTTCCGATCTGTCCGATCTGTCTCCACTAGACATTAAACCTGTATAATACCCTATGTTAAACATGGGAAGCTTAGGAAAACCTCAGATACATGCCTATGGAATATAAATCCCCGAATTTTACGTGGGATGCCTCGGGCTTCTATGCCCTTTAGAAGCCCTATAATAATGGGAAGAAACCCAGACACGCTAGTGTTCCAGCATCCAGACACGCCAGTGATGTCCAATGTGACTTTGCTGCCCTGACTGGAACCCTTGGAATGTGTTGATAGAAACAATATAATTAACCAGAGTCCATGAAGACATGGCACTGGGAAGAGTTTCATGAACAACTTCTTAATCTATAAGGGAGACCCAGACTATGTAACGAGTTCCGAGGCGGAATCCATGGAAGGAAGAACCGACATCCCATCATCCCATTTCAATCAAGGAGCAAACATACTTAAATCAGTGATGGATGTCGCCTACCTTTGGAAAGAAAGAATGCAGGGAAACAGCTAGTGTGTCCTTGTCCTCCTCAAACAGACGGATGTGTGTGCCCCGATGAAATCTTAGAAAATATAAATGGTGAACCCGATGTGAATTTATTCTCCTAAATGTGGAGATTAGTAGCGTTTGATACATTAGTGGATTAGCGTGTCACTGGATCCAATTATTTGGTTCCAGGCCCCCCTAAGAAAATAATGGTCCTGGTGTGAAACTCACTAGAAGTTGGGGTAGTCAAAATGTTGGACATACCATTCTATGACGTTGTGAGTGTGGATCCTTTTTACCAGCCTTGGGAGATGGAATGGTGCTAGGGCACTGGACGCCAGTTTCTCTGTTTCAGCACTAATGGTTTAATCTCCCTATTTTCAGGAACCAAGCTGCTGCACTAGGAATCCGATCGCCACCTGTACAATGATACAGGAGTAGGGGAAACTCCAACGTGAAAATCCCGCATGGCTCAACTGCTTCTGCGATGACTTCCGTACCCACAGCTACTGGGCACACACACCCCATCTACCCTTATGAATTTGTACAATGAAGGGTAATAAGTGAGCTCATATACCAATATGAGTAGGAGGGGATTATCTTGACTCGAGATATGGACCTCCAGGATTTAGAGGTGTCTATGCCTCATCGCCACCGCTACCCCCAAGGGACACGTAGGGAGACACTACTCCCCACCCCAACATACAATCATTTTGGGAGCCTCTCCCCAGAACGTCTCAACGACTCCCTTCCCTACGCCGATGAGGTAGGGGATGTCTGGGCCAGACCGGACATGATCCCATTCCAGGGGCCCCCAAGGAGGGCCCCCACTAGGCTGCGCCAGCACCACCACCTGGTCCCATGGTCTGAAGAGTTGGTAAGCTATGTACTTTCACCGCTGACCCCAGTTCGGCTGACCCAACACCAGCGTCGGGCACATGCTAACGAGGATGCCAGACAAGGGGCGTCAATGCCGAAAACTACTATGTCTTGGGTCACTGATGACATGTATCATCATCCCCCTATGTACACTGAGCAGGGGAACTTATATGCCCAACCTAGATTGAGGCCCCAACTACCCAACGGGCAGGCTGGGTTGACTCTATCAGCCGCCGGTGTAGGGAGCACCCGCCGCAGACCGACCCGTGGCAGCGACACCCAGTAAGGAGGTCCTCCCCATACTTCCACCATAGAGAACAAGGGTCCTCCCTATTTCCAAGATTTTCATGGAGGTCTACCCCGTGATACCTTCAATCTGAATGAGGGTTATCCCCATGACAGTGATACTTATTACAAAAGCCTCTCCTGCACTCATTACATTGGGTATGGGGTCATTCCTCCTACCACAGACAACCGATATGAAGATGTTATGAATCCAGTCAATCTCCAGTATGAGGGGATTCCCCATGTCCTTATAGTAGACAGTAAAGGCCCTCCTCACCTTAGTAATTAGAGGGGTGAAGGTCAACTTCTATTTATTGGCAGCCAACATGGAGGTCCTACCCATGTTCGGCTTGAACAGTACGAGGAACCTCCTCGCACTGAGGCTGCCTGGAGAAGAAGGCATAGAGGTCCCACCCATGCTACTATCAGCTTCGGAATAGGTCCTTCCCACTCCATGATTTCTAGCAGAGGTCCCCTTCACACATCAGTCTGTGGACATAGAGGTTCTCCCCGTGTTCCCATTGATATCTGTCCAGGTGCTCTTCACACCCAAGCTCACTCAGGCAGAAGTCCTCCCCACCCCAGCACCAGTACAGCCGAAGGAACTCCTCATGATATAAATCTACCCTGTCCCAAAGAACCATCCCAGGGCTGGAGGGAGGGTCGTCACTACTATAAAATGAATGCCGAGAAGATTCAGACTGAGATCAAACCAGTTTGATTCTCAGATTATGAGGCAGACTCAGCGGTGGAACCCTATCCTAGATCCTCTGTGTCAAGGGTTAGGGTAGGAACAAGGTGCATCAGCCTCATACTTCTAGAATGTGAGGTCCATTAGATTCTCACCTGCCTTTGCAGGTATATCAAGGAGGAAAAACATTTGGAAACCCCACAGGTTCTGGCTGTGTAATCTCCACAATCATCACCAGAAGCACTCTCTACCTCGACTAGAGATCATAGGGAGTTATTCTGGGGACCAATGGTGGACGAGTAGCAACATATCCCATCACCAGCAGTCGTAGTCCATGCTCCATAAACTGCAGTCACCAACTCTCCTTACCGTGATGTGGTGGCTAAGTCACTACACTCTTCGGAGGATAGCCCAAGATGTGGTGGCTTGTCAGCTCACTCGTCATATTCCCCATCAGCCAGCCTTCCATATCAGTGGTCTACATCAGTACCACTACCAGTTCCACAAACACCTCTAGTAGATGAGTGGGGAAATGAAGGGCCATACCCTGAATCTGGACCAAGGATCTTGTGGGATATTCTCACAGTGGACCATTTCCAAGAGATGTTCTGGCCAGTTACAGCGCCAAATTTTAGGGCACCAGAAGCACTCACCTAGGAGGAGGTTGGATTCATTTTCTAGACCCTCTAGGAAACTCATTTATGCCTTTGACTTCGAAGAGTGTCCTACCCCAATAGTCAGGTGCATTTCAAAGATATCGGCCAAAAATTCCATTTGGTTGATTTGGCCGCACTCCCTGTGGCCCAGTGCCCTGAGTCACCAGGACACCATAAGACCCTCTAACAACAATGAGTCCAGAGATTTAAAGTGATCCATAGGATAATCAAGGAGGCTTCTCCCCATGTGAAAATATGTGGCTGTGGGCAGTATGCGGCCCTCCATTTCAGTTTCATATGGTGCCAGCCTGATTTTCTAGGAGACATAGAGGATATGCCTCTAAAAAGGGTCACAGTTAACATGGCTAACCTATCAGAGGGAGAGAATGAGATGGAGATCCTTGATGGGGACTTACCCCCTAAGGGAGTTCCACAACTATTGGATCCATTGGGATGGGTCACTTGCTAACAGATAAATCTACTGGGTCTTTCCATGCCCACCGAGGCACTAGTCCTCAGACGGAATCCCAATAAGGGAAAGGAACTCCTTGGAGCCATCAAACCCTCTGAACCATTTGGATCAGTGCAAAAGGCAGAAGACGATCCCGAAAAATCCACACTGTGTTGGCAACTCTCCGAACAAAAGAAGATGGTCGACGACCTCCTTGCTGAACGCGCTGTAGAGCAACGACCAGACTATGGTGATCCTTAGCTAGGGTAGTAGGGGTAGGCACAACATCCCCTGGACGAAATTCCCCCAGGTGACCCTGACCATAATGCCCACACAGACAGGGTTGAGGATAGAACTTACGGAAAGAGGGCATGATATGTGTCACCAAATCCTCCTGAACGGCATGTCAATCCTTGGGACCCATCTTAGGATCCCCCAACTTATCTAAAGGTCATCCCACCAGCCTCTCTATGAGCCGCTGGGCCTATTTATCATGTTGAAGAATCCACCAACACACTGGTGGTCAAGGATCCCCATTAAGATAGAAATCCCCGCCCAGATGATCCAATGGTGGCACTCATCACCCGCCTCGAAGTTCTAGAGACTCAACATGTGTCAATCCCGCCTGATGGAAAGCCATACCCAACATGTGTGTATGATATGACAACATCCCCAGGTTTTAAAAATCCCACTTTTTATCCCTTAAATGGGATAGGGGACCCGCCGCAGCTCCTGACCCACTTTATATCAAGGTGTGGACCCATGTTGGGAACTCCAGTGCAGGAGGAAGCCGCCAAACTCTGGTGTTTCGTTCAGACATTGGAGGGTCCGACATTCTTCTGGTACATTCAACTCCCCATCGGATCAATATCCAGCTGGGAGGACCTCCATAGGAAATTCCTCTACTAGTTTAGTTCTACTACTCGGAAGACGAGTATCACAGAACTCTTCAAGTGCAAGCAGATGCCTGATGAGCATGTTGCAGACTTTTTCGCCTCGTGGAAAGGACTCACATAATATCTTGACATGCCATTGAATCAGGATAAATTGTTGAGGATGTGCGTAGGGAATGTCAAGGTGGAACTGGTCCCCTCTTCGATCACCCAAAAATACCTCAGGGGATTCCGAGACTTCTTTGATAAGGCCCAACGCTTAGAGGAAGCCTTACAGCAGGATAAGAAGGCATGTTCGTTGCCTCCTGCAATCCATGTGAGAAGGGCCACCAGGGCCGAACCTTCCGTAGTGGCTCAAATAGAGGCACCCAGGAAAATAGAGTTATTACCAGTGGAGCTGCCTCCATAGCCTCGTAGAGGATCTCCACCTCAGGTGCACCCTCCAGCCCAGCAACACCCACCTCAAAATCGGTAGGTTCCCCCACACAATGCACCACCACCACCCAGGTGATATAACCAAGATCCACCTCCTTGACAGGATCCTCTAGCCCCTATTCAGGGTCAATATCCAAGGCCCCCATTTTTGGAAAAGAGTAACTAGACCTACTTGTTCAACAAGGCCGAGGTCCCCGGTTACTTCTACAGTGCCTTAGAGCAGGGGATTGTATGTCTACCTGAGTGCAGGAGGCTAGAAGAGGAAAACCTCACTGATCATCCTAATTACTACCCCTATCACCAGATCCTGGGGTACACCCTCAAAAAGTTCTATGTGTTTAAATATTGGCTTCACGACCAGGTGGATAACAACATAGTCCTGTTAGGACCAGCTCCGACATTGGTGGCGTGTGTCTTTGTGAAGCCAGACAGCAACAGTGACAGTAAAGGCAAGTGGAATTAGGTTTCTAACCATGGATCCCAGAAGTATGATGACTGGATGGCTTGTAAAATAGTCTCCAGTGCCCATGGTGTTATCTATGCATTCCTAAATCAGTTAGATCCTTCAAAAGCCACAACTACTACTTCTGTATTGTCATCTTATTTTCCCTCTTCCTAGAAGAGAAAACAATGAAGACGTAAGGGAAAGAAAATTCCCCTACCAATGCCATTTTCATCCCGTACTCTTAGAGACTTCATGACCCTGGAGATGGTGATCCAACCTAGAATCCATCCAGTAGTGGATGACTCTTTGAGTGATGGTCAAGGGTACGCCTCAGTTAATATCGCAGAGCTGGTAAACCCCTACATGATTCCTGACGATGAGGAGTGCCAGGAGGATCCTCCCAATGTCCCCAGCCATCGTCAGCGTCGATGGAGCTGAGGAAATATGGTCTATCAGAGTTCCTCAGTTAGTACTTCCAGCTAGCCTATGCACGTGACCAAAACCAGGCAACAGGCCCAACGCATAGCTCAGTATACACAACCTTCTCATCTGGTGACATCAGGTCCACCTTCACCGCTGTTCATGTTGTTGGATCAGGTAGAGCCACCTCAATCACGCCATGACCAGCCACACTTTTCTACAGTCCGATCTCAGTCGTCTGGCCCCCATCAGGTAGTCACTAGACAGGCTTTGACTAGTGAGCTGAAAGATATTCCAAGCACCAGTCAGCCACTGGCCCAATTAGTAGGGCCTACCATACATTTTATCATAGTGCGACCTCCTGTAAGTATAAGTTCATGCTTGGAATGGAAGTATGATGTTCTCAAATATCTTTCCAGCATTCCTGAAATGCTCTACATCCTTGAGGCCCTTTGCCTATCATCAGATATGCATGAGGTCCTCGCTAAGGCTTTAAAAAGCCTCCTCTAGTTTGAGATGGAGGTAGCAGCCGCAGAAGCCTTTCATACTGAGCCAATGGATAATGATGAATGCTAGGCCATTATCTCGTTCTCTGGATAATATGAAGTCTCTCCCATACATGGGAACATTCACCCACTGTACATCACTGAATAGTTCAATGGCATGGAGGTTTGTCGCTGTATTGTCGACACAGGCTCTAGAATCAACCTAATCCCAACTCAGACACTGCGAAAACTGGGATTGTCTGAAGATGATCTAAGTCCCTTTGACCTAAGAATCCATGGTTATGATAGGAAATATCATAAACCGATCGAAAATATCCATTTGAAGACCCAGTTCAGTGGTCTAATTTCCAACATTGAGTTTATGGTTGTCTCCCAGGACACCACCTACAATGCGTTGATGGGTAGGTCGTGGCTCCACTTACATGCGGCGGCTCCTTCATCATATTACTAGTTCCTTAAGTACTCCCTTAATGGTCAAGTGGGTGTGCTTCAAGGTGAAGCATCTAAATTTGCCTCTTGTGAAGCCCGCTATCTAGATTCCGACTATTACAAGAGCAAGGACAAGCAGATTCAGGCTAACGAGGTCGAGCATGATACTGCTACGACAGACCCGTGGGAAGATATAGAGGATGCATACGTCTTTCTAATCCATCGATTGGAGTATAAAACTCTAGACATGGTAAAATGATTTTTAGTTTCTAGAAATAGGGGGAATACATTCCCAAGTCTAAGAGACACTGAAATATCACCTCATACTCTTACACAAACCAGACTCAGGTGATCTCGGAGCCTCCTACTCCCATAAGGTATTAGGATGTCCACCCCATGGCAATGACAATACGTCATAATTGTTTGTTTTACTGGGCCAGAATTAACCATCTAAAGCCAACGTGCCACTATTTCTTTGATATCATCAAGCGTGGCCCCTTGGGCCGAAGGCCAGATGGGATCATATCAACAAAGTTCATCGCTATGGTTGCAGCAGCACAATAGTTCCCCAATGAAGTGTCCACTGCCACTCAGGCTGGTAACAACCTCCCATCGGAAGTTTTAGACTAAGAGGAAACCCCTCCCATAGAGGATCCTCCATCCATAAGTGAGTAATAGAATTTAGAGGATAATCCCCCCGTATTTGAAGAGGGAATCTCCTCCATAGTTGATGAATTGGTACAGGTGAACCTCGATAGTGAGGCAGTCCCGAAACCCAGATTGATCAGTACCGCTATGCCCCTCGAGGAGAAACAACAATACATAGACTTACTTAAACAACACCATGATGTATTCTCCTGGATTTATGATGAGATACCAGGACTAGATCATTAGGTAGTCATCCACCGAATCGGTCTCACGACAAATCATCACGGGTTCAAGCAACCTCCTAGAAATATGCACCCTTCTCACAGTGCCATGGTTGAGGCAGAAGCTGTTAAGCTCATCAGAGACAATTTTGTTAAGGAGGTCTAGTACTAGTACCCCAAGTAGATGGACAACATTGTTCTAGTAAGAAATAAGAATGGGCAACTCAGAGTCTGCATCAACTTCTAGGATCTCAACCGTCACTATCTGAAGGATGATTTTCCCCTTCCTGTGATGAAATTGTTGATCGATGCTACAACTAGGTTCCAAGCCCTCTCCTTCATGGATGGGTACTATGGGTATAACTAGATCCAAATGTCCCCCAAGGATGAGGATTCTATAGCCTTTAGGGCACCATAAGGTAATTTCTATTACTAATTCATGCCCTTCGGTTTAAAGAATGCAGGTTCCACCTATCGGCAGGTTATGCATCACATATTTAAACCGATCCTTGGAATGTTGGTGGAATGTTATGTGGATGATCTGGTGGTCAAATATTTCTAGTGTTAGGACCATCTCTAAGACCTTTAGAAAGTGTTCAACTTCCTCCGTTCCCATCACCTGAATATGAAATCATTGAAGTGTGCATTTAGGGTCACCTCTGGAAAGTTTCTCGACTTCCTTGTCAGATACAGGGGC
The DNA here is from genome assembly GCA_963277665.1 of Viscum album. NCBI lineage: Eukaryota > Viridiplantae > Streptophyta > Magnoliopsida > Santalales > Viscaceae > Viscum > Viscum album. Next base: position 108,578,583 of record OY728147.1, on the reverse strand, counting down.
ATTGAGATTGACCCAGAAAATATTAAGGCCATTATCTAGATGTCTCCCCCAAGCAACATCTGGGAGCTTCGAGGTTTCCAAGTCCACTTATCCTACATACGCCGATTTATCATGAATTTGGATAGTAAGTGTAATCCCTTTTCTTGGCTCATGAAGAAAGGAGCTGTCTATGAGTGGGATGAAGTGTGTCAGACTGCTTTCGATGGAATCCAGTAGTATCTTCTCTATCCTCCGGTCTTAATGCCACTCATCTCTAGAAAGCCTCTAGTCCTTTATGTGACTGCCTTGGAGTGATATCTCAGCACCCTTCTCACATAGAAGAACAATGAGGGAACGAATAATATCCTCTATTACCTCAGCCTCATGCTCCTCAATACGGAGACCAGATACTCCCCTATCAAGAAAAGAGGTCATGCGCTAGTATTCTAAGTATAGAAATTACAACATTACTTGCAGCACCACGTGGTACATCTAGTGTCCTGAGTAGATCCACTGAATTAAATCCTGAACCGCACCATGTTGACAAGACTTATAGCTTGGTGGGAAGTGATTCTATAGAATTTCAACATCAGGTTTGTCCCCCAGAAGGATATTAAAGGGAAATCATTGGTAGACTTCCTTTATACTCATCCATCCCCCACAGACCAGTCTCTGGACCTTGATTTTCCTGATGAGGAAATCCTCTTGGTAGATCAAACCATCCCGTTTTGGAAAAATATCTTCGATGGTGCTTCCCAGAGCCCCACCAGCCAAAGAATCAATAACCCTAGGCTCAAAAGTTTAGGCCTAGGTATCGTCTTCATTACCCCAACATAAGATGTTCTTCTATATTCATTACTATTGTCAGAAGGCTTCACCAACAATGAGGTAGAGTATTAGGATCTCATTACTGGCCTCGAGCTGGCCCTCGAGATAGATGTTCCCCATTTTCATGTGAAACGGGACTCTAAACTAGTAATCAAGTAGATCAATGATGACTATGTCGTCAGAAAGCCAGAGCTCATGCCATTGTTGGAACACACTCTCTAGCTAATGGCCCAATTCCCATCTTGGCCAGAAGTTACTCATGTCCCTCGATCTCAGAACGGTCAAGCTGGAACCTTGGCTGGCCTAACTGCATCACTTGCGGAGCCCGAACATGATGATCTAATTATCCACGTGGCACACCGAAGAGTCATTTCTCCCGTCACTATAGATGATGATGACAGCCTGCAGGTAAGCCACCTTACTGTCATAGCTTCCACGTCAGGACACCCAGGTCCCCCGGATGTAGTGATTGAAGTGACTCCTGGCTGGAGAACCTCCTTTGTTGAGTATCTCCAGAGTGGTAATCTCCCAACAGACCGGGCTAAGAATGAGTGAATCCAATGCCGTGCATTACAATTCACCCTTCAGGATGACCCTGGTCATTAATAGATTCTTTACAAGCATGGGTTTGATGGGGTACTCATCCATTTCATTCAATGAGATAATATTTCCCAGGTCATGTAGGAGGTTCATGCCGGTTCCTACGAGGCTCATCATACTGGGCCAAAACTATCTCACTAGATCCAAATACTGGGGTATTTTTGGCCCTCCATGATCCATGACTACATCGAGTTCACCAAAAGGTGCCATGTATTCCAAATTCATGCTAAATTCATGCATCATCCATCAGATCCTCTCCACTCCACTAAGTACTCTTGGCTATTTGCGGTATGGGCACTCGATGTCGTGGGACCATAACCACTGGTGACAGCTCGCTAGTGTAGATTCATCCTAACTGCTATAGATTTATTCTTCAAGTGGGAAGAGGCAGTTCCACTAAAGGAAGTCAAGGCCTATTCCATCATTGAATTTTTGAGCTCCAACATCATCTACCGATTTGGAGTCCCTCACGCCGTCCTCACTGATAACAGCACAAACTTCCGAGCAGCTGAGCTGAAGAAATTGTACGCTAAGTACAACATTTGTTCTAACCATACCTCCTGCTATCATGCACAAGTAAATGGATAGATCAATGCATTCAAAAAAACCCTCTCTAACATTCTACAAAAAATGGTTGGTCAGAATAAGAAGAGTTGGACGGACAAGCTCCCCAATGCCCTTTGGTCTTATCTAACGACGACTCGTAATTCCACCAAGGTGACCCCCTATTCCCTGGTGTACAGAACGGAGGCTGCCCTGCCCATCGAGATTCAATTTCCCTCATTGTGCACAACTGTCTATGATCAGCAAGCACCGAATAGAGTAGCTGAAATCTATTTGGCTGGGTTGGAAGCACTCGACGAGAATAGGCTTCATGCCCTGCACAATCTAGAAAGACATCAGAACAAGATAGCTAGAGCTTTCAACAAGAAAGTTTTCCTCCGCTCCTTCTTGCAAGGTGACTTGGATTTGGCCCTGAGAACACCAATGATACTTGGAAGGAAACCACCCAAGTTGGAGCCCAAATGGGAAGGACCTTACATCATTCACAAGGTTTACTCCAATGGTGTATACTCACTAGTTACCATGTATGATGAGCATATAAACCCGCCCACCAATGCCAACTTCCTCAAGAAATAATTTTCTTGATTTTGGAATGGTCCCGAATGACCCTAAACTGCATTAGGGTCCTACATGACCTTAAACTCTTCAGTCCTACATGACCTTAAACTGTGAAAAGTTCTACATGAAATTAAACTACGTGTCATCCTAAAAGACGTTAAACTGCATCTCAAGAACTATGTATGGCTTGATTCCCATCCTCATGGAATATGTAGGAACGCTTGGACGCCTCTTCTTGAGTCCAACCCCATTCTTTTCTCATTTGGCTACCCCTCCTGGGTGTAGTTACCTTAGAGGATCTCATGTGATGCAACCCAAGCTTCTTTGGCCCCACTCATGGAAAGATTACGAAGGTCGCGCCATGTCCCCTCTTAGTTCTTCTAATCCACCCACGTCCTTACCGCATGATGTTAAACCGCACGGGCCTTTCATAACTATGTATGGCTTGATTCCCATCCTCATGGGATACATACGACCGCCCGAACATTTCGTTCGTAGGCCCAGCCCCAAACGTCGGGACCTCCCATTGGATTGAAGCACAAGGTGTGGTGCATGCTTTTTCCCTCATTCATGTCGAGTTCATCATTAACATACCATGTATCCCTCTCCCCTGAATATATCCACCTCTTCTGCTGTCGAGATTTATTTGAAATTGCATGAGCACATTTATTCTCTATACACCCCATAATTTGGTTTTTCATTATCTTTCACATATGAAAGGGCCCCTGAACGATAAGGATACTTATCCTAAGGGCTATCCTATCATTTTAGGTCAACACCCTAGAGTATTTCGAACAAAAAATTGATACAAGTCCTGCATTGCGAATATGGTTAGCAATTGATGCTCATTTGTTGTTCCCATTTTAGGTTACATGATGTGGATGCCGTGTTTCAAACCTGGTCAATAGCTATCCTTTTACATTTTTCCACCCCCATATGTCCCAAACATTGATTATAGTGGCTCATTTTCCCCGCTATCTCTTCAAGCTCTGTTCTGCTTTAGGCAGGAGTGTGATTCTAGCTATCAGACCCTTATATGATGGAAAGAGCCTAGTCATAACCCTTTTTTTACCACACCAAGCACGGTTCACATGGGATTAGGATCTGAGGTAAGACAATACCTGCATGATAGGTCATCTGGTTAAAATTGGCCAGGATACCCAGCCTCAGGTCCCTCGACCTTTTTAGCCCCCTGGCTCGAGTTCTCATCTAGGATTTTATGGTGTGGTATGGGATTATTTCCTCATTCACGTCGGGATATTTTTCCACACTACACATACCCCCTTTGATAAATTCCATCATTTATTGTCCTTTATGTAAGCACATGCCCTGCCATGCTGCGCGAGCCCCATCATTTGGGTTTCAATCATCTTCTAAATCTGAAAGGTCATCCAAATGGTATGGATGATCAGCCTAAGGGATATCCTAACATGACGGGCCAATGTCCTTGAGGATTTTGAGCAAAAAATTTATACAAGTCCCATGTTGCGAATGCGGTCAACAGTCGACGCTCAATTACTTGCCCCCAAACTCTGGTCACACAAGGGTGGATACTGTGTTGCGAACCTGGTCAATAGTTGTCCTCTATCATCATTGCCTCTTTGTGGTCATCTATAGGCACAACGATTCTCCCTCTCCAATCAGTTGTCCCATGCATATGACATTAAGCTAGTCATCTATGTTTCGAGATCTATGACCTTAAACTAATATCACCATCATCCTCACTGCAAGACGTTAAACTGCGAGCTGTCCATGACATTCTTTCGATGGCCCAACCTCAGCTCCCTCGGCCTTCTCGGGCCCTTAGCCCAAGTTCTCACTTAGTATTGTGCGATGTGATATGGGATTATGTCCTCATTCTCATCTAGTTACTCACCATGCTGTACACATCCCTCGTTGGGGTATCTCACCCTTATTTTCATCCTTACTGCATGACAATAAACTACACGTCATCCTTCTCTAGAACTATGAGTTTCTTGATTACCATCATTATGGGATACGTAGGACTGCCAGAACTTCTAGTATTCAGGTCCATCCACATCTCTTAGCGACCTCCCTATCATCTTGTCCCCTTGGCCTGCTTTCTTATAGGAGAGGGGTATATGGTGTGCTATGGGATTATGTCCCCATTCACGTTGGGTTTGTAACAACCATGCCATATACATCTCTCTCTAGAGCTCCCCTCACTCTCTTTCCCTAAAATCGTCTCTTCAAGTCGGCTTCTCTTAAGTCAGGTCCCTCAACCCTCTTTGATGATTTACCAATGTGCCTAGAAGTACTCTGGTTCAGAACCTGGAGTGTCAGATTCCACCTGGACATGATTTCACCCATTTTTCAGGCTTCATGTTCCCCTTTATTTGGGATTCCATTATCTTTCACATCTAAAGGGACCCCCCAAATGGCATAGATACTCAGCCCAAGGGCTCTCCTACCATTACTGTCCAACCTCCTCAAGGGTTTCAAACAAAAGATTGATACAAGTCTTATGTTGCGAATATGGTCAACGGTCGATGCTCATTTTTTGTTCCCATTTCAGTTCACACAATATGGATGCTGTGTTTTGAACATGGTCAACAGCTATCCTCCATCATCACACCAACCCCATCAAGCCTTAAATTTCGGTTACATGATTCACATCATTTTACAATCCATCATGTCTAAGTGGAATTTCAACACTCTCAGTACTGTCCCTCACTGCACATTTTCACGTTAGGAGGAAAAAGACGTGATAAGGTTTCATTCGGGGCTCCGCTCTGAATTTCCCTTTTACGTGTACCCCATGAGTTTCAAGGACCTCTTCTACCCTTGTTTCCCACACTGAGTTTGACTCACATGGTCTTAGGGACCAGATCGAGGTCTGCACTCACTTGGAAGAGTTCCACTTCTTCATTAGTCTGAGATCTATGACCATAAACTAAGACCACTCCAAATCCTTGATGAAAGATGTTAAAACTTCACAAAATCTTCATTAACTACGTCTAGCTTGATTCCCATGCTCATGGGATATATAGGAATGCCTAGACATCTCATCTTTGGGTCTATTTTGATTTCCACTAATTTATCTCTTCTACTCTGTCTTTTAGACCCTGTCTTTTTTTGGACCACATGGTGTGGCGTGTGTGGGCTTATGACTTTGTTCACATCGGGTTTACAATAGTCACACCACATACTCCCCTTGTAAGAGCTATCCCCTCCTACCTCATGTCCCGTATGACATTAAACTGTATGTTGTCCTGCAAGACGTTAAACAAAAAAGACACCTTTAAAACTACGTATATCTTGATTCCCATTTTTATAGGATATGTAGGAACACTTGGATGCCTCATCCACAGGTCCATAATCCTATTCTCTAACCATTTCCGGCCCCTAGGCCTAAGGTTACTTCCCTGGAATTGCACGTGGTGTGATGTGGACTTCATCCTCATTCACATTGGGTATGCTTTATCACATCATTTACATTCCTCCTAATGTCCAAGCCATATGACATTAAACAATACCACCTAGCCCCACATGACTTTAAACTATTGCGTCTATACTGTACGACATTAAAATGCATGATTGGTCCCATCACATGACCCTAAACTGTAACATTATCGTCCTGGCCGCACGACGAAAAACAGCACTGCATCATGGTGTCCTCACTCTAGAGGACATCATGCTTGGTATCAGTCACACACCATGCCATTTTTCAATGCCTGCACATAGCTTGATTCTTGTGGAAATGCCTACACACGACCTTATTATCTCTGGAACTGGTATCTTACCATTCCACACTTAGAACTATGTATGTCTTGATTTCTATCCTCATGGGGTATGTAGGAACACCCAGACACTTTGCCTCGGGCCCAACCTAACTTTCACTTTTGGTTCCCCAACCTAGAAGTTTCCTAGGGAACACATTGTGGTGATACAGACTCCCACCATACTCATTCATGTCAGGTTTAGTAATTACTTCACCACATGTCTCCCTCCTTCAATTACATCAATGTTCTGAGCTCTATGACCATAAACTAAGACCACTCACTGTCCTTGCTGCGTGATGATAAAATATACAACATCCTTTAGAACTATGTGTGGCCTGATTACCATCCTACCAGGAATATAAAATCCCACCCCCTCTCTTTATCCCCTTGGTTTAAATTCTTTTGAGATCATGTAGTGTAGATAATACCTCTTGGGTCCTCATTCATGATGGTTTTTTGCAACAGTCGCGCCTTGTGCCTCCCTTGTCATTTCCCAATATGGTCTGAGTTCTATAACCCTAAACTAAGATCTCCCATTAATGTCCCACTCTATGACCATTAAGTTGGAAGAACATAACCCCATGACCCTTTTCCTTATAAAGGGACTCAACTCCCTCTATCTGATATGTCTTATTGTCATACTCAGATGCGTTGTGACAAAAAGCATGAAGTGTGGAATTTTCACGGGGATATTACCTCATTCTACGTCCAAGCTCCGTGAGACCATTATTTGTATCCTCATCCTCTTCCACATCTGAAGGGACCCCCTTTACATCCTGGCCACATTGTCTTACCTACCGTCTTGGGAAAACTTCCCTGAGGACCTCACATGACATTTGCAATAGGTCCCGTGTTTTGAACATGGTCAGCGGTCGACCCTCATTTGTCTGTCCCCGTTCCAGGATAATGAAAAATGGATACTATGTTTCAAACATGGTCAACAGTTATCCCCTATCTTAATTCCACCATCATTGTGGTCTAGATCTCGAGCATCATGATTCACATATTTCCACTTACTTATGTTCAAATGGAATTCCAACATACTCAGCTTTACCCCTTCACGCATCTGGGTGCATCAAGTAGACGAGTCAACATTATTGGGATGCCATTAACCTAGCATCCCATCACCCCTAACACGTGACTTCCTGTGCTAGGAAATTCCCATTACTACTCCTTGTTTCCCACAGTGAGCACGACTCACTTGAGCTTAGTAGTTTTGGTAGGACGTGTACTGGCGCAACCATGCCACACATTCCTTTCATCATCTTGCATGACATTAAACTATACTCTAGAACTATGTGTGTCCTAATTTCCATCCCAATGGGGTATGTAGGAACATCCAGGTACCTTACCTCAGGACCAACCTAACTTTCACTTTTGGTCCCTTGACCTAAAGAACTTCCTCTAAGGATACGTGGTGTGGTGCAAACTCCTTATGTCCTCATTCACGTTGGTTTTATAGATAACACACTACACACTCCCTTCCTGGGATCTTCCCTTTCACTCCCCATCCTATCATATGATGTTAAACTGCACGAGTCTATATGTCTTCAATGCATGACATTAAACTTCAGTTCTACCCTGAGCAAGTTCAGGATTCACCATGCTAATCATGGGATGCACCAAATCCATTTCCAGAGTGAATTTCCCCTATCAGTGTTGGCCTCCAGCCACACTATGCTTAAGAACTACGTTTAGCTTTATTTTCATCCTCATGGGATATGTAGCGATGCATAGGCATTTCGCCTTAGGCCCAGCCTCAGGGTCATTAACCCTTCTACCCCCCGGGCCCAATCCTGGTCCAGACAGTATGGCCTTTAAACTATGTGCATCGTCCTCACCATACGACGTTTAAACTACGCGCCCATAGTCTTTATTGGTATGACGTAAAACTATATATCATTCTAGGTACTTACTAGATAGGTCATGTTCGGAAGTAGGTATGATCCCTGATCAGACCAATGTGCCCACCTAACATGTTTTCATCATGGTGGCATGATTTCAAGAGTGTTGGACTCCATTCGAACAACCCATCACTCTATAGTCCATGCTTTTCATGCCCTTTATTCATACCCTCATCCTCTTTCACGTCTAAAAGAATCCCCTAACAGTATGTATGCTCATCCTATGGTTCCCATACTATCCTGGGCCAATGTTCTGGAAGACTAATGGGTAGCATTTTGAGTCAGGCCCCATGTTTTGAACATGGTCAACAGTTGGCCCTCGTTTGTTATCTCCATTTTAGGATAATACAATAAGGATACTGTGTTTTGAACACGATAAATAGTTATCCTTCATTGTCATGTCATCCCTACAGTGTTCTAAATCTTGGGTATCATGATTTGCATTTTCCATTCCCCTATGTTTGGATTAATTCTAACACCCCTGGCGTTACCCCACTCGTGCACTAGAGCATTTTGGGGAAGTGATAGTTCGACTGTCCCGAGGACTTCATTCTTCAGCCAGGTCTTCCCTTCTCTCTTCAGAAGCCCAGATGGGTCATTTCTACCCTGGATGTCTGAAGTATGGCTGTCACTCCCATATTCAAACGAAGTAATAGTGTGATAATACCTTGTTTCTCACATCGGGAATGACCCACTTGATCTTAGGAATGGGTTTCTATTTATTTTGGGATTTTGGTCGGAGTGCATTAAAATAAACAAGCCAATAGTCCGATGATGTATACAATTCAGAATTGGAAATAGTAAAGAAGGATGATTTTATGGGTTCGTCCAAAACATGGCCCTTAAGGATTAACCTTTTGAATGGACTGTTCCAATGGCTCTACCTTTTGACTTGTGACCTCCAACATCGCATCCCATCCCCCAAAATACTTCTCTTTAGCAGTAGTGGAAGGGTGTAACTCACTAACCTTGGCCTGTACCTATGATTTTTCATCTCAGAGCTCAATCATCTGGCGATTCTTATGTGCTATTTGCTCCTAATCATTCGCGACCTGGGCCTTCAATCACTCAATGAGCTTAGATTTTTTTTCAATGAATACCTCCCTTTCTTTTTCTTGTTCTTCAAGGTGTTGAACCTCCTTCTCTGCCACCAAGAAGGCCTGAGTATTCTATGAATCTTTTTGGAACCAGGAAATGTCTAAACATCAGCTATCCTCCCTATCTTCCCTACTATGTAATTGCGAATCATTACATGAGAATGGAAATAATCTACCCCTCCAGTGTAGAGAAAGTGTAGCTAGGTGAAGAGTGACCCCATTCAGCTTAGCCATTCTACCCGTGGTTGGCTGAGAAAGTGTCTGATGCACTTACACACCTTGCAACATGTCATATAGATCTCCTCATTAGCATCCAAGTTAGAATCGTCGATTTCTTTGGGGTCTGTGGGCCTATATTCAGGGAAATCAGCAAGGATTTTGGCAGCATGGTCTTCTTCAGGAACTCCTTCTTCATCAGTAAATTCATCCTCGTTGGGTTGGAACTCCACCCCAGCAGCATTGACACCTATTATTGCAATCTCCATATCATCAAGTGCCGGGGAAGGGACACCTAGAATGGTTGCTTCTATAAAGACAGATGTATCCGCTGTCAGGGCTCCTGCAGATGTCCCAGACTCGATGGTCTTTTGGGCCTCCAACCTTATGATCATTGCATCAGGAATCAACATCTTGATCAGATGAATTTTACAGAAAAGATGAGATCCAATGAATATGGAATTACAGAATCCAAGTGCGGTGGTGTCCAATGCCTATTTCATGGTGGGGGCGCCATCACAGGAGAGCCTTCAACACTTTTCAACTCGATCACCAGTGCCGTATCCTTTTGAATGGTGGGAATTATGGGGGACTCAGAGGCCTCTGTCTCAACTCTTCCTTCTGGTTCATCATCATTCACTCCAGCCATAGTCGACACCCTACCACACTTGGCACTGAGGACAGGCTCCTGAGAATGCTCCCCGACCTCCATAGGCACATTTTCGTCCCATGTGGGGAAGGCTTACTGGGCACCCTCACCCACGTGTTCCTAAATAGGAAAGAGTTTGGTTTACAGATTGGGATTGTGAAAAATAAGGGTCAGTGAAGTTAAGAGCTAAACTTACCTCAAGATACTCATCCAGTTCTGTATCCAAGCCTAAAATCTTGGCACTCTCTCAAGAGTTTCACCGACATGTAGGAGATTCTAAGGGTCCCTCCCCACCAAGACCTTCCACCCGGTGCTCCTCCTACTCTTCATCTCCACCTTCTTCCCCTTCCTCTTCGTTGTAATGGCCCGGATATCTATGGACCATTCCTTTGTCAAAAATAAGGTCACAAAGTGTTCTGGAGGGTAAAATGGACTTTTACCACACTTTCCAAAATTTTGTAAGTACACGCCGTGTAGTGTAAGTACACGCCGTGTACAACCTTTCCGGGTATACCCCGTGTTGCAGGCCGTGTCCTCGCCGTGTGAAGTAAATGAGTACACACCATGTAGTGTAAGTACACGCCGTGTACCACCTTGTCGGGTATACCCCAGGTTGAAGACCGTGTCCTTACCGTGTGAAAGAAATGGGTACACACCGTGTACCCTAAACTATATGCCGTGTAGTCCCTCCCCGCGTACGCGTTACCAGTCAACAGCCATGTGCCATGTTGGAGCCGTGTCTTTGCCGTGTGAAATAAATGGGTACATGCCGTGTGTCCAAACTACATGCCGTGTAGTCCCTCCCCACGTATGCGTTACCCTCAAACCCTGTGTTGAACAGTCAACGGCCGCAGAGCCGTGTTGGAATCCATGTGGAGACCGTGTGAAATAACCGAGTACACGTCGTGTACCATAAATTACACGCCCTGTACTTTTGCTTTTCTTGCCTATAAAAGGAGGGGTCCCCTCCTCCTTTTCAACTCACATCTCTCCTCCCCTTTCCTCTGAGCAGAGTTCTCCCAAGAGACTCGAAGGCTATTTCTTCCATAACTTCTTCGTCCGAGCTCCGATTTATGATCCGTCAGTAGCCACGAGATCGTAATGATGAGGCCGAAATTCTGATCTTGGATCCGTTGTACTTCCTTCAGCCCTTCGTTTCCAACTTCCACCCGAGGAGGTTTTTCCAGGACTCGACGGAAGTGACGGACGCTGACATACGTCTTCTAAATTTGATCCCTAGAGCATTGCGATCCAAACCTGTTGAGGTAGGTATTCTTACCTTTGTCTCTCTAATCTGTGCATTATGTGGGGTGGGTATCCTCTTATATCCATGAGAAACGGTTGAACCAGTTTAATAAAGATAATAACTGGCTTATTTTAACGGGGATGTGAAGTTTGTGATTGCTGTTACTTTATTTATATCCTGTGATATTATGTTGTGAATTGAATAGGCTTATGCCTACTGAAAACCATAGTCGTTGGGGGCCTTTGCTTGTGCAATTAAATGTTTCCCTATCTTCTAGACTACTTTTGTGAATGGAACCTTGTGGAATGTGGATTTTGGTTAATCACGTAAAGTTGGCTAATTAAAATCTGAAACCCTTGTGTGATCACCCCGGTTCAAAAAAATGAAATAATAAACATGTGGGTGATGGTTAGGGTTTTTTTATGTGAAGGGGGTGTTTTGTGGGTTGTTGTGGATCGGGTGAGAAGCGGGGATACGATTGGATTGGTTGTGGGTTGGTGTGAATTCTATGTTGGAGATGGGCAGCAGGGCTACGATAAATGGTATCAAAGGGATGATGATGTGCGGTTTTTAGTGTGATTGTGGTTATGGTGGTTGGTAGCGGGGCTGCAGGGATGAGTTTGAATGTGAACGAACTATGGGTTGTGAATAATAAATAAAAGTGGAAGAGTTAATGAATGGTGGGGCGTGGTAATGAAACTGGAATAATAATCATGGGGCTGTTTGGATAATAAGGACTTGGTTGTGTTGCTTGTGTTTTCCTAACTTGATTTGTGGATGGTAGGGATATGTTTTATGAATGATCGATGTCGTTAGTTGTGGATAGTTGCCCAGTAGTTAAGGAACTAAATAAACCAATTCTGCTAAAACGTGAAAACCTAAATGGGGTTGGGGTTGTTTATTGTATGCATGCTTCGTGGTAGCAGTGCCGAGGCACATGCTCAGTTTCTCTGTTTAGAATCCATAGGTTGGGCTGAGTGTTTGGTATATATATATATCTATATCTTTTTGTTTTGACGCACCCCACCCATGTTGATCTCTTAGTGACGAACACTCCCATTTCATGGGAGAGGGTGTTTTCCCATAGTTACTAGCTCTTTCCTGCTCATTCTTCCCTAGGCTGTGATGACTTGAGGTGACCTTACACCTAAGACCCTTCGAGTAGGTTTCGAATGGGGTGGCTTTAGTCCAAGACTCTTCGGGCAGGTTTTATTGTTTCCCAAGAATCTTCGGGATGAGGCCCAGGTGTGTGTAGACAGGATACGTGGTTGTGAGGCCCAGGTGTGTGCGGGCGGGATAGGTGGTTGTGAGGACCAGGTGTGTGCGGGTGGGATATGTGGTTTTGAGGCCCAGGTGTGTGCGGGCAGGATATGTGGTTGTGAGGCCCAGGTGTTTGTGGGTGGGATACGTGGTTGTGAGGCCCAGGTGTGTGCGGGCGTGATGTGTGGTTTGTGGGGCCCAGGTGTGTGTGGGCGGGGAGAGTGTGGCAGCGTCAGGACGTTTGTCATTAGGAAGAGCATCTAACTAATGGGAAATGGTGCGGGGTACCCAATACTCTTGATCTTATACTACTACTACCTATTGTGATTGTGTTTTGGTGAGTGTGACTGGTGAGGTTGGGTGGATAGTTTTCCCTACTAGGTTTCTTCTGTTGTTCTCACTGGACATTAGTATGTCTCCCCACTTGTGTATGAGAGCTTTAGGTTTCTCTACTGATTATACTTGTATGCTCACCCTACATTTACTTTTAGGTTTCCAGGAGGACTACCAGGGCTGTGCGGGACCCTACTAGTCGGACAGTTGGAGTTGTTGCAGTTGTTGTACTCTTGTTTTATTTTGGTATTGTACTTTGAGCTTTCTTGTACGTGCACCTTGTTATAAAATTTTTTTAAACATGCATGTGGGATTGGTTTGGGTTTATTTCTATACACATGTTCTTTTCCTTTTTGGTGGTTGACTTGTCCTATTTCCCGATCCTAAATAATAAAAAGGGTAATGCCTCCCATATTTGAGAAAACTCATACCCTTAGTGCTAGTCGCCACCCCGGGGCCTACTGGAGGCGAGAATCAGGGGTCATTATCTCCCTTTCACCATTTCCAGCTGAGGAGGTGCATCTTTGAGGGAAGGGGGTTGTGAAAGAATGGTATTAGAGGTTATAGTTGAAAGATAGGATGAATTGTGGAGTTAGGCACAGTGAGGATTTCATGGGATGGTAGGGAAAAAATGTTAGTTAATATTGGTGCGTGACATAGGCCAGGGAAGACCGGCTAGGACATGGGATTTTAGGGCCCCCCATGATCTGATTCAAGGACTCTGAGCCTACCTAATGACCAAGTGAGACTACATTGATTGCAAGGTAGAGACCCTAGGAAAGGTACATGCATCATAATGATTGTGTTTTACTTGATTTGGGAGTTCTGGGAAAGAAATTGAAATAAAAATGATAAAATGAAACCCTGCGAAAATTCTTTACTACTTGGGATTAGGCGATATTTTTTTACTGTACAGCTATGGCACCTGGACGTCGTCCCCAGGTGGATCAGATGGACGAGGCTCAGCAGATTCAAGTAGTCGATCAGTTGAGGATTGACCGAGAGGAGGAAGATAATCATTGGTAGAAGACTATCCATTATTTCCAGTGGAAAACCCTCAAGAAGTACGAGGGTAGTACTTCAGATATAGAGATGGAGGGGTGGCTTGAGGAGCTAGGGATCACTTTTACCTTGATCCATGCTCCGAGGGAGTACTGGGTTCCCCTAGCAGTCAGTCAGCTGAGAGGTGCGGCGTGACAATGGTGGACGCTCTACCTTGGAGAGAGGATAGAGGCAGAGGTTCCATGGGCTGACTTTGAGAAGGAATTCCGAGAGGAATTCCTTTCTTCCATGATCAAGGCAGAGAAGTGGAAGGAGTTACTCTCCCTTCAGCAGGGGATTATGTCAGTACGAGAGCTGGGGATCAAGTTCAAGGATCTCCTACGCTTTGCTCCGGATCTCTTTCCGGATGAGGAGTCTCGGGCAAGACGTTTGGAGGAGGCACTTCGTCCTTCGCTCCAGTATGCTGTCACCCCCTTCACCCTTCCAACGTATTTGGAAGTATAGAAGAAGGCAGAGGTTGTAGAGAGGATTCACTCGCAGGGAGGTGCACCACGTGAGGGGATCCAACCAGGTTCGTCGAAGGGGAAGGCAGTTAGCAGCAGGTCTCCTGCGATGGGACCTTCCAGGTTCAGGCCAGTGGGGAGCAGGCCCCAGCAGTTCCAGTTCAGATATTCAGGTCTTCGTCCCTTTTTCACGAGCCTAAGACCGAAGTGTTTTTCTTGTGGAGGTTTTGGGCACATTAAGAGTCGGTGCCCGACCCGAGCTCAGTGTAGTGGAGGTGGGAAGGTTCAATGCCCACCTCAGCAGCACCAGTTGCCAGCGAGGCCCTTCCAGCAGCAGCAGGACCATGCTCCTCCAAGGGAAGACTTTACGGGAGGAGGCTGACCTCAGGGTGCTCCTCATGGACCTCGACCAGGGCATGGTCAGGGAGGTGGATGACATAAGAGAGGCAGAGGAGCTGGGTGTGGAAAGTTGCACGTAGTAGAGTTGATAGCTCTAGCAGGACCAGAGGTGGTGCGAGGTACAATTTGTTTCTTCAGCACTCTCATTTCTGCTTTGTTCGATTCAGGAGCTTCACACTCCTTTTTTGCACCTGGTCTAGCCTGTGCTTTGGGACTAGACGTAGAGAGACTTTCCATATCACTGGTGCTGAGTACACTAGTTGGAGGCCAAACCAACATATCTTGTGTCTTCCAGGGATGTGGGCTGACGTTGGAACCACATCGATCTAGTGGAGACCTTCTTCTGTTACAGATACAGCCATACGATGTCATCCTAGGAATCGACTAGTTGTTTTCTGTTAGTGCCTTTATCGACTACTTCCAGAGAAGAGTCGTTTTCTCTGACGTGGATGGGCAACGTGTAGCTTTTGTTGGTGAGAGGAGCTATTATGTGGGAAGCTGGCGTGTGGAGTCTCTCCTTTCCTTGTTAGGCGGGATATCAGTGGTTCCAGCTGATACAGAGATGATGGATGTTCCGAAGGTTGTTGGGGAGTTCCTCGATGTTTTTTTTGAGGAGGTTGTGACTCTACCCCTCTGACGTGACGTTGAGTTCGGGATAAACTTACAGCCTAGTGCCCATCCGATTTCAATGGCCCCTTATTGGATGGCACCTTCGGGGTTGCAGGAGTTGCGGATTCAGATTGATGATCTGATGGAGAAGGGTTTTGTTCGACCCAGCGTATTTCCATGGAGTGCTCCAGTTTTTTTCGTGAAGAAGGCATATGGTGGTCTCAGGCTATGCATAGACTACCGAAGGTTGAACCAGGTAACAGTCAAGAACTGCTACCCCCTTCCAAGGATAGATGATCTCTTCGACCAACTGAGGGGAGCAGGTTGGTTTTCCAAGATTGATCTACAATCTGGATATCATCAGCTGAGGGTAAAGGATAGTGAAATATCGAAGATGGCTTTCAGGTGAAGGTATAGGCACTTCGAGTTTGTAGTGATGTCTTTTGGAGTTACTAATTCACCAGTTGTGTTCATGGGACTTATTAACTTTGTCTTCCGAGAGTTTCTAGACCGGTTCGTCGTTGTGTTTATCGATGACATCTTGATCTACTCAAAATCATAGGAGGAGCACGCTGAGCATCTCATGGCAGTCTTGGAAGTCCTTCGACACCACCAGATTTATGAGAAATTGTTGAAGTGTAAGTTCTTGACGCAAGAAGTACACTTCCTTGGGCACGTGGTGTCTCAGCATGGAGTGTCAGTGGACCCGTCGAAGGTGGAGGCAGTTGTTTCTTGGGAAGCACCCAAGAGCGTGGCAGAAGTTCGTAGTTTCTTGGGGTTAGAAGGTTACTATCAGAGGTTCGTTTCAGACTTCTCTCGAGTTTCTGCTCCATTGAAAGCTTCTACTAGGAAGAACCAGGTCTTCCTATGGAGCGAGCAGTGCTAGAAGGCTTTCAACTACCTGAAGGATAAGTTGTTCAGTGCTCCCATACTCAGGTTACCAGAGGAAGGGTTGTTGTATGAGGTGTTTTGTGATGCTTCTGGCCTTGGTCTAGGGTGTGTGATGATGCAGAAGAAGGGAGTGGTCTGTTATGGGTCTAGGCAGTTACGCCCTCATGAGCATAACTATTCCACCCATGACCTAGAGCTTGCAGCAGTAGTGTTCACATTGAAGTTGTGGCGACATTACCTATTTGGGGAGCACTTTGTGGTCTTCTTAGATCACAAGAGATTGCGTTATATCTTCTCCCAGCATGTCCTAAACTTACGGAAGTAGATATGGGTCGAGTTTCTCCAAGACTATGACTTCGAGATCTCTTACACTGAAGGTAAGGGAAACATTGTGGCTGATTCCCTGAGCAGGAAGTCACATAAGGAAGTGGTTTGGGAATCCGCTGATGCTTGGAAAGCGATGGGAGATTTGGCCGCCTTGCACTTGGATGCAAGGGTAGAAGGTGTTAGAGGTTGTTTGTTTTAGATGACGGTGTAGTCCTCCTTGTTGCAGCAGGTGGAAGAGTCTCAGTGGGGGGACTCCAAGGAAGAAATGATGTGGGATCGTGTCGATCAGGGAAACACTCCCGAAGGATGGTCAGAGGACAACTGACATCAAATGATTTTCCATGGAAGGTTATTTGTTCCAGAATCGATGCATGAGGGAGTTATCCGTGAGTTCCATAGCATAGCCTTGGTGGTACATCCAGGAGTTTCAAAAATGTACCAAGGCCTGAAGGAACAGTTTTGGTGGCCCGAGGTGAAACGGGAAGTGGCAGAGTTTTTGGCTAAATTCCTAGTGTGTCAGCAAGTGAAGGCTGAACACCGTGTTCCCAGTGGGTTATAGCATCCTTTAGATGTCCCCGAGTGGAAGTGGGATGACATCTCAGTGGACTTCATCACAGGACTACCCAGAGCTCAGGGAAGTTATGATGCTATCTAGGTAGTGGTGGATCGACTGACAAAATCAGCTCACTTCTTAGCAATTAAGGAGTTGGGCCCGGTGAGTACCTTAGCACAGAGGTACATATATGAGGTGGTGCGTTTGCATGGAGTTCCAAAGACCATCATCTTAGATCGGGATACTCGGTTTACCTCACGAGTCTGGAGAGGGTTACAACATGCTTTTGGCACCCAGCTACGCCTTAACACTGCTTTCCACCCCCAGACCGATGGGCAGACAAAGCGGACTATCTAGACATTGGAGGACATGCTGCGAGCATGCATTTTGGAATTCGGAGGATCATGGGTATGACACTTTCCTTTAGTAGAGTTTTCCTACAACAACAGCTTCCACTCTACTATTGGCATGGCACCGTTTGAGGCTCTGTATGGAAGACCATGCCGTTCAACCATTTTTTGGGTGGAGGTTGGTGAGACAGGTGCTCTTGGTCCAGAGGTAGTGCAGAGCACCACAGAGAAAGTCCATCTTTTACGTGAGAGGATGAAAGCGAGTCAGGACTGACATAAGTCTTATGCTGATCTTCGAAGGAGGCCCTTGGAGTTCGAGGTGGGAGATCATGTGTTCTTCAAGGTTTCCCCTCGACGGGGTAGTGGAGGTTTGGGAAAGGGAGAAAGATCTCACCTAAGTTCAACGGACCTTTCGAGGTGCTGAGGCGAGTCGGCGAGGTGGCATATTATCTAGCCCTGGCACCTCAATTGGAGAAGGTTCATGACGTCTTCCACGTCTCCCAGCTACGTCGATACTTACACAACAACTCTCACATTATCGACTGGGGAGAGTTAGATATGGGAGACGACACAACCTTTGAGGAACAACCAGTCAGAATCGAGGATCGTAAAGAGAAGGAGCTCCATGGGTGAACCATTCCCTTGGTTTATGTGTTGTGGAGGCATGGAGGCCTCGAGGAGAGAACTTGGGAGTGGGAGGCCCAGATGCACGCTCAGTACCCGAAGTTGTTTTTACTTATGTTTTTCCTTGATCTTCTGAGCTTTGTGTTGATGTTTTACTCTGTACCTTTGATATATAGAATGCTTGGCTTGTAAGTTATGAGACCTTTTGTTTTCTTGTTCTCTGGAAGTGTGTTGCATGTCCTGATGTGTGGGGAAAGGGAAAAACCTGACTCTTAATCGAGACACATTAATGAGGATGATATTGAACCCGTGAAGGCGAGTCAGTGCCTCCTAAAGCGGATAATATCTCGACATAGAAGAAGGAATTTTTCCCCAAACCACATGTTTAGTCAGTGTGTTGGTTGTGTGGTGTTGGGGGTAGTGTAAGTTGGAAAATCCTAATATATGGAAGTGGGAAGACCCAATCCTTAATCAAGACGCATTAATGTGGATGCAATCAAACCCGTACAGGTGAGTCAGCCGCCTAAAGCGGATAATATATTGACATAGGAGAGGGGATTCTTAAAACCTGTGATTAGGATTGTTGGTTGGGTTCCTATTATAACGAGAACCCTAAGAGGTATCTTGTTGGGTTTCCTCTAGGTTGGGTTTTGAATTCTCGAGGACGAGAATGTTTTAAGAGGTATCTGATGTAATGGCCCAAACCTCTCTGGCCCATTCCTTTGTCAAAAAGAAGGTCACGAAGTGTTCTGGAAGGTAAAATGGACTTTTCCCACACTTTCCAGAATTTTGTAAGTACACGCCGCGTAGTGTAAGTACACGTCATGTACCATATTACTGGGTATACCCCGTGTTGCAGGTCGTGTCCTGACCGTGTGAATTAAATGAGTACACGCCGTGTAGTGTAAGTACACGTCGTGTACCACCTTGCCAGGTATACCCTGGGTTGAAGACCATGTCCTTACCGTGTGAAAGAAATGGGTACATGCTGTGTACCCTAAACTACATGCCGTGTAGTCCCTCCCCGCGTACGCTTTACCAGTCAATGGTCATGTGCCGTGTTAGAGCCGTGTCTTTGCCGTGCGAAATAAATGGGTATATGCCGTGTGTCCAAACTACATGCCGTGTAGTCCCTCCTCGCGTATGCGTTACCCTCAAACCATGTGTTGACCAGTCAACAGCTGCAGAGCCATGTTGGAAGCCGCGTGGAGACCATGTGAAATAACCGAGTACACGCTGTGTACTTTTTGTTTTCTCTCCTATAAAAGGAGGGGTCCCCTCCTCCTTTTAAACTCACCCCTCTCCTCCCCTTTTCTCTGATCAGAGTTCTCCCAAGAGACTCGAAGGCTCTTTCTTCCATAACTTCTTCATCCGAGCTCCGATTTACGACCCGTCAGCGGCCACAGGATCGTAACAACGAGACAGAACTTCTGAGCTTGGATCCGTTGTCCTTCCTTCGGCCCTTCCTTTCCAACTTCCACCCGAGGAGGTTTTTTCGGGACTCGACAGAAGTGACGGACGCCGACATACATCTTCTAAAGTTGATCTAGGGGAGCATTGTGATCAGAACCTATTGAGGTAGGGATTCTTACATTTGTCTCTCTAATTTGTGCATCATTCTGGGTGGGTATCCTATTATTTCCATGAAAAACAGTTGAACTAGTTTAATAAAGATAATAACTGGCTTATTTTAACGGGGATGGGAAGTTTGTGATTTCTGTTACTTTATTTATATCCTGTGATATTATGCTGTGAATCGAATAGGATTATTCCTACTGAAAATCATGGTATTTGGTGGACTTTTCTTGCGCAATTAAATGTTTCCCTATCTTCTAGACCGTTTTTGTGAATGGAACCTTGTGGAATGTGGAATTTGGTTAATCACGTAAAGTTGGCTAATTAAAATCTGAAACCCTTGTGTGATCACCCCGGTTGAAAAAAATGAAATAATAAATATGTGGGTGATGGTTAGTATTTGTTTATGTGAAGGGGGTGTTTTGTGGGTTGTTGTGGATCGGGTGAGCAGAGGGGCTGCGGTTGGCTTGGTTGTGGGTTGGTGTGAATGCTATGTTGGAGATGGGTAGTGGGGATGCGATAAATGGTATCAAAGGGATGATGATGTGTGGGTTTCGATGTGATTTTGGTTATGGTGGTTGGTACCGGGGCTGCAGGGATGGGTTTGAATGTGAACAAACTATGGGTTGTGAATAATAAATAAAAGTGGAAGAGTTAATGAATGGTGGGGCATGGTAATGAAACAAGAATAATAATCATGGGGATGTTTGGCTAATAAGAAGGACTTGGTTGTGTTTCTTGTGTTTTCCTAACTTGATTTGTGGATGGAAAGGATATGTTTTATGAATGATCGATGTGGTTGGTTGTGGATAGTTTCCCAGTAGTTAAGGAACTAAATAAACTAATTCTACCGAAATGTGAAAACCTAAATGGGATTGGGGTTGTTTGTTGTATGCAAGTTTCTTGGTACCAGTGCCGAGGAACGTGCTCAGTTTCTCTATTTAGAAGCCATAGGTTGGGCTGAGTGTTTGGTATATATATATATCTGTATCTTTGTGTTTTGACGCACCCCATCCATGTTGAGCACTTAGTGCCGAACACTCTCATTTCATGGGAGAGGGTGTTTTCACATTGTTACTAGCTCCTTCCTGCTCCTTCTTCCCTAGGATGTGATGTCTTGAGGCAACCTTACACCTAAGACCCTTCGGGTAGGTTTTTAATGGGGTGGCTTTAGCCCAAGACTCTTCAGGCAGGTTTTACTATTCCCCAAGAATCTTCGGGATGAGGCCCAGGTGTGTGCGGGTGGGATACGTGGTTGTGAGGCCCAGGTGTGTGCGAGTGGGATACGTGTTTGTGAGGCCTAGGTGTGTGCAGGCGGGATACTTGGTTGTGAGGCCCAGGTGTGTGCAGGCAGGATACGTGGTTGTGAGGCCCAGGTGTTTGCGGGCGGGATACGTGGTTGTGATGCCCAGGTGTGTGCCGGTGGGATGTGTGGTTTGTGGGGCCCAGGTGTGTGCGGGCGGGGAGAGTGTGGTAGCGTTAGGACGTTTTCCATTAGTAAGAGAATCTAACTAATGGGAAATGGTGCGGGGTACCCAATACTCTTGATCTTATACTACTACTACCTATTGTGATTGTGTTTTGGTGAGTGTGAATGGTGAGGTTGAGTGGATAGTTTTCCCTGCTAGGTTTCTTATTTTGTTCTCATGGGATATTAGGATGTCTCCCCACTTGTGCATGAGAGCTTTAGGTTTCCCTACTAAGTATACTTGTATGCTCACCCTACATTTACTTTCAGGTTTCCAGGAGGACTACCAGGGCCGTGCGGGACCCTACTAGTCGGACAGTTGGAGTTGTTGCAGTTGATGTACTATTGTTTTCTTTTGGTATTGTACTTTGATCTTTCTTGTATGTGCACCTTGTTATAAAAATTGTGTAAACATGCATGTGGGATTGGTTTTGGTTTATTTCTATACACTTGTTCTTTTCCTTTTTGGTGGTTGACTTGTCCTATTTACCGATCCTAAATAATAAAAAGGGTAATGCCTCCCATATTTGAGAAAACTCATACCCTTGGTTCTAGTCGCCACCCTGGGGCCTACTGAAGGCAGGACTCGGGGGTCATTATCTCCCTTTCACCATTTCTAGCTTAGGAGGGGCATCTTTGATGGAAGGGGGTTGTGAAATTCTTCTTCCTCTTCTTTCTCTTCTTCCTCTTCCTCTTCTTTCTCCTCTATGATTTCATCCTCGGATGGTAGATTCTCTGGGTCATACTATTGGCCAAGCATTACTTTCAATAGGAGATGCGGTTCTTCATACCGCCCCCACTAGCATGCTTACATATCCATGGCTGTCAGATAAGCATGTCAGCGATGAAATTTTACCCTATACATCATTTGGATGTGCCCTACGTCTGGAAGATCAAGCCCGATGCGTACTAACCTCCTCTACAACTCTTCAGTGGACTTGGACTATCGTAACGTTCTCCAAGTAGACCATAGATAAGGGAAGATGGAATCATAAGATGACTTTAGGAGGTACATGAGTTTCTTTCCCAGAAGTTCCCTATCTAGCCCACGAGGCCACATATGAGACCACCCATCCCCGGAATGGCGAGGCACGTTCTTAGCTTACGATGATCCTATCGATGACGTACTGGCCTATGCCATGCTAGCCGACTGACCCATTCTTTGCCTCTCTTCCCCCGTGGAACGTTGTCTACCTCCCTGATCTTTGGGCTCTGCACTGGCTGCCTTGATTTTCCAGATGTGTTTCCAAAGAATCACCTCAGGATATGTTTTCATCCAGTGTTTGACATACTCTATTGACAGGACCACACTGATGTCAGTGGGAGGAAGAGTGATGATTTCGCCCAAGCCTTCCATCATGAAAATGAGCCATAGATGGAAAAGAATAAAAGGATTCCATTCTTCACGAACCTTTGTATATACTTTCTTCAACATCCATTGCATGCACCCAAACTGCTTGGAGAACCTGGTCGGCACGTACGGTTCACAAAATATTTTTCTATCAATCTTGGCTATTAGTACACCACCTCGGATGCTTTGCAGGTACTACCTCTACTATAATGGCCCCACCCGTCATCTATTATTTGACCAACCGGGGTTCAGAATGGGTGGAAGTGAAAGTGGGAGTGGCTGCCAATATTAAGCTTGATCCCCTCTTCTCTGAGCATCAGTGGATGGATTCCAGCAATGTTCAAGATGGATGGCCGCATACCATTACCATGGGTGAATGGCATTCAGGAATTCATACCCTCCACAGTGAGATACGACCCAACCATGAAGAATCTAGAATTGTCCACATATCCTCCTGGGTGTACTTACCCTCGAGATACGCCCTAGAATACTGTACAACCTGGCCAACACATGCACCCCCAGGTTGACCTTTTTCTTCGCCACTATAATCTCGACCATCACTAGCATCCCTGGGAGCACCCCCACCCTCGTTTACCTTACTGTAAACATCCACACACTCAATAATGCAATAAAAAACTCTGCATATAGCACATTTGGGTCTCGACTTTCATTAATGCAAAATCCCCACGACTGGTACTCTCCTATCTCCATAACCCTCAAGTATAATCCTTCTTGCTTCCCTTTTCCTGGAATCTTCACAGCCGTGTCCTGTATCAGGAATAGACTAAAACACCCCAAATAGGATATGTCCTTAAGGATATATTTTATTTTTATCTCCTATTTATCCAGCTCTAGTAGGTGCCATGATAAGATTGAGGTGTGTGTCATATCCCCCCATACATTCCACGTTGGGAGGAACTCGTTGTACTGGTACCCCTCTAAGGGGATTCCCCCGATACAGTGGAAATCCCACTGACTGATGCCCACCTCCCCATGGTGGAGGTGGAAGGTGTTGGTATCAGGGTACTAACAACTGAATAGCTCTGCTACCAAGTCCCACTGTCTGTAGAAGTGAAATTGGGATGTCTAGACGGCCTCAAAAAGTCTAATAGACCGCAACTCCAGCCCAAATTCCTTGAATTTCTGACATACCCAGTGCACCCATGCCCATTCCTTGGTGAAGTTTCCCCTAGATATGAAATCCCATTCCTTCCAACCCTTCATCTCGTCAATAATGTTGCTTCTAACCAGATTGCTTCCCACAATCGTCCTGGTCTTTTGATTTAGGACATAGATGGCTATGTTCTGCATTTCCTTAACAGGATGGCCATTTTTTGTAATATGGAACTGTGGAAGACTATCCTCATGCGTCACCCATGACCGTAGTGTGTCTGTCTCAAAACTGGGAATCAACACCTCCTCTAGAAGGCTGAAGTTCCATAGCGGCAGGCTATCACTCAGGACATAATCTTTTTGAGCTTGTGTAAGCATGACAAAAAGAATTTGGTTATCAGACACAACCCTCCTCACATGAAGAATCTAAGGGTTCATGATCATTTCAGTATTTCTTGCAGCAAGGGAAGCATCCCTCTTGGAATCTATCTGTTGAGAGGCCATTGTGGAAATCCTAAGGAATTGGCATGAAAGAATGAATCTCGGTGCACAAAATATACAATGGAACACAAGAATGTCGACTTGCATGAAAAAGTTGGGACAACGTGCAAAACCCAGAGTTAACCACAGAAACTTACATGTAGATCGGGACCATTTTCACGCACGAGAGCAAAGCACCTATCATGCAGAAAAATTCAAAGTAGGGTCTAGGTGGGGGCCCTCAGCCTATTTATAGGCACTGACGCACCTTCCGCGTGTGCGAAATAGGTTTCCATTCACAAAATGCATTTTTACACGCACCGAAAGAAGTTTCCCTACATTTTGGAATACCCTCAGAATATGACCTTCGAGTTCCCTTTCAGATCTGATTCTGAGGGGGGGAATTTTTTGATTTTGAAATTTGGAGAAGGTTAGCATTGGGAGGATAAAATAGAAACAATTGAATTCAGGAGGGAAAGAGAAGATTCCGGGACCTGGGAGGTAGGCACGCACAAGATTCAGGGTATGCGTACAAGCATCCCTTCGATGCCCAAAATCTTGCACACCCAATGCGCCATCAAGGGAAAGCTTCTGTGGAAACCCCTCCAAAACCACCAAAGGCACCGATGCACAAGGGCACCCAGGTTGAGTGCAAGCGGTCCTCAATGCACAAAGTTTTCACTATCAATGCGATGTCAACCGATCCTTTGCACAAAACACCCCTTTCTACGCCCAATGTGATGTCAAAAGATCTTTTGTGCGCATCAACCCTTTGCGTGCCCAATGTGACGTCAACTGATACATTGCGTGCAACACCCCTTTGCGCACCCAATGCAACTTCATCCGATCATTTGTGCACAATGCCCCTTTTCACGCCACCCTCAAGTAATTCAGCTATAAAATGAAGCATACCCTCTCCCCTTGGGGGATGGTAATAGAAGATGAATCAATGCTTTGCTGTGTGAAAGAATCCTCTTCTGTGACCGCTTGAAAAACACCATGGACTTCAGTTATTGGATCTTGCGCGATAGGACCCCCAAGGGTCCTCATTCGGGTGGGCCCTCTCGGGCATGATCTTCATCCATTTCCTTTTACCCAAAGTCATTTGTACTCAAGAATTCCATTTTTTCACAAGTTTCCTCTACATCAGAATTATTTTACGTGCATCTGGTCCATCTTGAGCACAACCCTTCCATTTTGTGCACAACCTCTCCTCTTGTACGCAACCCCCCTATGTGCTCCATGTGTTGTCCTCACCTTAAGGCACTATATACGAGCCCCTCTTATGCGCAACACACCTGAGTCACACTCTCTCCTCCCGTGCGGCCCTCCAGGTTTGCATGAAGCGATTTCAAGGTCCCTTGGGCGGTGCTTCACGCTGCGTTGCTTCACCTCATGCTTCTTCGCATAGGCATGGTAATGGTTATTTCTTCTTTGCATAGTTTCACTAACATGGACCCCTCAATGGATCACTCCATAACACCCCCGCACCACAACATTGCTGATGCCTTCCATTCATCAAGGGAGGGAAAGTATTAGTTATGTAAGTCTTAGGGGTGCAAAGTTAACTCACCCCGTTCGAGCTGCAAGATGATAAACTACCAAGCACCATCATCCTCAAAACACGACGTTAAACTATGACCTTGCCCCGTGAATCATACATGGGGTTCCCCACCTTGGACATTCTGTATGCCCACTAGTCTCCATGGGAATGAAATCATTCCTCACATGGAATGAGATCCTCTTTATTGGAGTGACGTTTGTCCATGGGGGGAGGGAAACCACCTTGGTGTAAGCCCCTATCCTTTCTTGCAGAATGTGGAATCCCTACTCCTTCTATCTTTTTCCTGGATGAAGACCAGAGAGGGGGCGATGGGCACTAGATCTTTCCTTTCTTCGGTGACAAATCCCTCTCCGTTTGGGCTTTGTCACCACCGAGCCTCCACCTAGGAGTAAGTCCCAATATCCATCTCCTTGGGCTGCTAACCACACGTACGCCCCTATTTCCTCTTTGGGACACTAACCATGTGTAAGCCCCACTCAAATTCCCACAGACGCACCTTTCGCGACGTGATCGTTAGGTCTTTGCTTCCTCTTGTTTCTCACACCAAGCATGAATCACATGGTCTTAGAGTAAGCATCGACTATGACATCTTCCGGCCCACCTAGAGTGTAAGTCCCAGACCCCTTTTGAACTACGTGGTCTTTGATCCTTACTAAGGCAAGGTACGTAGGAAGCCTTCCTGAGCTTCAAGACCAACACCCAATGGTCTCGACCACTTCACGTTAGTTCAACAACCCCGTTTTGAACTACATGGTCTTTGATCCTTGCCAAGGGAAGGTATGTATGAAGCCTCCCTGAGGTTCAAGCCCAACACCCTTTGGTCCCAACCACTTCACGGCATTTCACTAAACCATCCCGAACTACGTGGACTTTGATCCTTACCAAGGCAAGGTACGTAGGAAGCCTCCCCGAGGTTCAAGCCCAACAACCATTGGTTATAACCCCCTTCACATCGGACCACCTTCATCCCAAATAACGTTAAACTGCATTCCCCCTTTTCATACTGCATGGAATTAAGTTGCACCCACCCTCTTAAACTATGTGGGCTTTGATCCTTGTCTCCTAGATAGGGTATGTAGGAAGACTCCATGAGGTTCAACCCCATCCAGTGGTAAGCCATTGTGCCCCCATCCAGTGGTAAGCCATTGTGCCCCCATCCTGTAGTAATCCATTGTTCCCCCATCTAGCGGTAAGTCATTGTGCCCCCATTCAATGGTAAGTCATTGTGCCCCCATCCAGCGGTAAGCCGTTGTGCCCCCATCTAGTAGTAATCTATTGTAACCCCATCCAACAGTAAGTCGTTGTGACCCCATGCAATGGTAATCCATTGTGACCCCATCCAACGTTAAGCTGTTGTGACCCCATACAACATTAAGCTGTTGTGAACCCCATTCAGCGGTAAGCTGTTGTCAACCCAAACCTAGCGGTAAGCCGCTATCATCCCTTCTATCGGGACCCATTTCGCTGGTCAGTCCCAATGGCATAAGACCAAACTTGTGATGCTAACCACGCATAAGACCCATTATGTCATTGGGTCATTTTCCTCTGCGCACTCCCTGATTCTATACCCCTATCCTGAACTATGTGGAATTTGATTCCATACCACAGGGATATATAGGAGGTCTTTTCAAGGCTCAATCCCAACATCACCATCGCCCACGAGTCGAATCCATCTCATTCTCCATCCACTTTACTTGACCATACATTATCCATATTGATTCCTACCTAGGCTGCCACATCTCGGTGAGATCATGTAAGTTCACCTCTTTACTGCCACTAGTAGTAACCGGGTAGCTAATCATGCATTATCCCCAACATCAATATTCCCTCCAGAGGTTGCACCCATCTAACCCACTCTAGTCAGTGTTTAGATCAGTCCAATCCATCTCTGCAAGACATTAAACCTGTGGCATACCATATGTTAAATAGAGGAAGCTGAGGAAAACCTCAGATACATTCCTATGGAATATAATTCCCTGCATTTGATGTGGGATGACTCATGATTCCGTGCTCTTGAGAAGCCCTATAATAAGGGGAAGAATCCCAGATGCTCTAGTGTTCCAGCATCTAGAAATTCTAGTGATGTCCAACATCACTACTCCCTCGATCGAAGGTTGTTTCCCTGACTGGAACCCTTGGAATTTCCTGACAGAAGAAGTGTAATTAAACGGCGTCCATGAATACATGGCACTGGGAAGAGTTTCACGAACAACGTCTTAATCTATAAGGGAGACCTGGACTAGGTAACGAGTTCTGAGGATGAATCCATGGAAGGAAGAACAAACATCCCATCACCCCATTTCGATCAAGGAGAAAACATCCCTGAATAAGTGATGGATTCTGCCCGCCTTTGGAAAGCGGGAATGTGGGGAAATAACCGGCGTATCCTCGTCCTCCTCAAACAGACGGATGCGCGTGCCCCTGTGAAAGTGTTAGAAACAATATTCAAAGAGAAATGAATAGTATGTAGATCATTAGAGGATTTTTCTTAAGACCTTGATGAAGGAGAAGTCATATAAAAAATTTACCACATGTGAATTTTATCTATAGAAAGTTTCATTCTTGGGTCATATAATCACAAGTGAGGGTATATTAGTGGATCCTTCAAAGACAGATGCCATTGAAAATTGGCCCAAACTAACCATAATAACTGAGATCCTCAGTTTTCAAGGGTTTGTAGGATACTTCCAATTATTTTTGAGAGATTTATAATGGATATATAATCCAATAACTAAGTTTCTTGAATGGGAGCCAAGTTCCTTTGGAAAGATGAATGTGAAAACAAAAATCAAGAATACTAAAAAAGGTTAGTTAGTGAACCTATAATTACAACACCATATAGTAGATAAAGGTTTTTAATCTTTACTGATTCATTAAAGAATGTAATGGTATTAATACTCATGAATAATGATATAATGATAGCTTATGCCTCATTTCTATTATAAATTCACAAGTAAATTTGGAGTTTGTGGAAGTGATTTTTACACAAAAAATATGGAGGCATTATATTTATGGTGAACAGTGAAATATATATGCTGATTATAAAATTTTGAAGTATATATTCACATATAAGTAATTGAATATTAACCAAAGGATATTTTTTTAGTTTATTAAATATTATTACTTCTCAATACAATGCCACAATAAGATGGCGAACAAGGTGGATGGTGCTCTAAGTCAGAACAACTATGCTAGTTTTTTCAATGATAAGGATTGAAAGAGAACAAATATCTATGGATTTATAGAATATGGATCTTGAAATCATGAAGAAATGGGTTAGATAATATATTTCTAAGATGAATATTCAATAATTCAACCATGTGATGATTAAAGAGGCATAAAAGGATGATGTGGAACTACGGAATAAGGTGAGAAAAGTTCCTGAGTTTATCCATGATTATGATATAATGATAAATTTCATGACTCATTATGTGTCCCATTAATAATAGACTTATAGAAGGATCTATTGGAAGAAAATCATAGTTTATCATTCTCTATTAATCCTAAAAGTATGAATTTTTATAAATATATGAAAAAGTTTTTCTGATGGGATAACATATAAAGGGATATGCAGAGTATGTATCTCAATACCTAGTATTTCTATAAGTTGACATTACTAAATGGAATTATATGTGGATGTTACAACCATTACCTATACCGTAATAGAAATTGGAAATCCTTATCATGGATTTCATCATCGGACTCCCCAAAACATCTAAAGAGAATAATTCTATTTAGGTTGTAATTGATTGCCTTAAAAAGTTATCATGATTTAGTACCAACTATGAAGATTTATTTATTGATCATTTTTTAGGATATAAATTAAGGAAGTGGTGAGATTTTATGGAGTACCACTCTCAATTATATATGAATAGTATCTGAGGATTACCTTGATTTTCTAGAGAAGTATTTAGTAGGCTATGGACACAATGTCGAGGTTCAGTACTACATATGATCCTTTGAAATATAGAATGTCTAAGCAAACCATTTAAACCCTAGAATATATATTAATAGAAAATTTTATGGATTTTAAATTTGGTTTGGATTAACACCTTTCTATGGTCGAATTTTCTTACAATAATATCCTTCACTCAAGAATTCAAATGACTCCTTACGAATCCCTCTATGGAAAGTAGTGAAAAAATCCAATGTTATCAGAAGGAGTTAGAAAATAATATACAATGAGACATGAAATAGATGATTAAATGGTATATTGGGTTAGATATATTCATAAATATATCAGGTCATCTCATATTTGATTGAAAAGTTATTCTAACAACCATCAATGAGATATAGATTTTGAGGTTGGTGATAAGGTGTTAAAAATATTATCTCTTTATAAGAGGGTTAAGATATTTGGAAAGAAGGGAATGTTGATCCCTAGATATATTATTCCCTTTAAAATTCATGATCTTGTTGGGGTTGTTTCTTATAAATTTTCACTTCCATTGAATATCTTTCAATTTCACGATGTGTTATATATATCACTCTTGATGAAGTACATACCTAATCCTTCAAATGAACTTAACTCAAAGGTAATACCACTAGATCATGATATATCTTATGAGAAAAAAACTGTTGGATATTCTGTATTAAAGACATAATGTTCTTCAAAATAATACCACTCACCAATTCAATGTTTTGTGGAAAAACCATAATTTTGAGGAAGCTATGTGGGAACACAAAGATGTGGTGAGATAGAAGCCTTACCAGTTGCTTCTATCAGAGTGACATAATTTCAAGGTTGAAATTTTTATAATGGGGGTATAATGTGATAGCCTAATATTTTATGATATATTTCTCTTTAAATAAATTTAATTTATTTGATAGATTTATTTACATGCAACACCGAGTATAAACAAATCTCGATATAAATATTATTATTTTATGTGTCAGTTATAGGCTAGATATTTGATTATTGGGTATGAATAGTACTAACTAAATTATTAAAAATTATTATTTACATATGTATAAAATTAATTATTTTAATTTATTAGAAACTAAAATAAAATCTTTTGAAGATAAAAATAGATGTTTTTTTTTGAAAAACTATTTTAATATGCAAAAAGTGTTTTTATGTTAATAAAATAAATTAATATCTATTAATGAATGATTTTAATAAAATTTATAGATTATATATTCAATTAAATATTTTTACATTCATATAATAGTTTTTTACATGTCAAGGAATGAAGGTAAACTTAGTTTTAATGCATAAAAATGATTTTTTTTTAAAATGGGTTTGTCGTGTTTTAAACATTTATTTTAACATGAATTTCTCCAAATTATATAAATTTAATCTTTTAAAATAAATTAAATACTTTTAATCATCATAATTAATATAATTTAATAATTTTAATTAATTTTTTATTATAATCAATAGTAAAAAAATTAAAAATGTGTTATAACAGTTAAGGTTAAAATGTGTTTACCAAGGGTTAGCCTAAGAGACAAGGTTTAAAATATCACAAAACACATTATTTTATTTTATTGTATTATATTGTTTCTAAATTATCCATCATATTTTAAGATATTTGGTATTTTGGGTCCACTTTACTTGAGTAAGATATTATTATATTTTAATATTCTACAAAATTCTAACCATGTACTCTCTCACGCTTATAAAAGGATACAACATATAATATTCTTAGTATAATTAATGATAATTATAAATCATATAATCACTACCCTAATACATTAATAAAATCCATCGCTATATTTTAGAGGTCATTTTTTATCATAATACCATCCTTTCAAGGCTTAAGGTGTAAGATAAAAGAGGTTTCTCAATAAAGAGGTATACCTCTTTACTGAGTACTTTAAATTTTATTTGTTATTATAACTCCACTAAATATATAATATATATTATAAAATAGTGAATTAATTATCTTAAATATAGATTATTTTTATTATAATTATGGATCAACAATTTTCCACCTCATTTTAATCAAATGGGAAATGAAAGTATCACTCATCCATACGTATGGACTACCGCCTCCACATAGTGATATGATTTATTTTACATCACCATAATTCATGGATGGTTATAATAAAGGTTTTAAAGTTTATAAATTATAATTATGATATAATTATGATTTTTCAATTATAATATATTATCTACCTTCTTACATTACCATTCTTTGGAAAAGGATAATGTTGCTTGTGCGTATGTGTGGACAACCACCTCCACACAATGATGTGATCCATTTTTTCTCCCCCACATTAAATGAATAATTATAAATTTTTATGTGATTAATAAATAAGATACTTATTTCATTATTAATACTCTAGATATGGGGAAATTGCGACCAAGGTGAGAATACCAGAACCATCCAACTAAAATAAGCATGGAAAATAGAATAGTTTTCACCCGAATGTTCATTTTAACGAAGAAATTATTAATAAATGATAATTAAAAATTATAAAGGAATTATAAATTGTAAGTTATGTATTAAAATAGTTCAAAAATTTATGTATAATAAATATATATTTAAAATACAATATATTTAAAAGTTTATAAAGAAATATGAAACTTGAGGTAATGGATTTAGTTTTCAATCTAATTTTAATAGAGATTGTTTATTATTGAATTTTATTGAGGTAAATTATATAGATATTTTCCATAAAAGAACATATATTTTATTATATTTTAGTTTTTTATGTATTAGGACTAGTTTCATCTTTTTGTTACTTAAAATTATTGAGATTTTTTTTAAAATAAAAACTGGCCTTATTTTCTATTTAGTAGATGTAATTTTTCTTCTAGGTTAAAACTCTTAAAAATTATTTTATAAAGGTTATTATATATACTTTAAATGTTTTAAAATTTTTATTTATTTCTACCTTTGACTTTATTTATGAATTTTTAGAAAATAAATCTTTAAAAAATATTTCCAAACTAGTTTTTTACTTTTTACAAAAGTATGAATAAAATGTTTTCTTCTAACATATATGGTATAAATAGATTTTCCCAAAGACACAAAAATTATTTTCATTGAATATTACTTTAAAATTATACTTTCTTATTTAAAAAAATATTTCCACAATATTCCAATAATTTTAAGTTTAAATTTTATCAAAAGAAATTGATATTTCTCATGTTTTCAGAAAAATGTTTGAATGATATTTTAAAGGTATTTTCATCTATGTAAATATCATTGAAGGATTGTTATAATTTATTGAGAATATTATATTATGATATCATCCACTTTATTTATTTGGATATATTATGAAGATGGTTATTTAAGGACGATTCTATGAAACCTATTTCTTTCTTATGGGTTAATTAGGTTATGATGAAACCTTTATGAAACATGTTTACTTTCCATGGTTTATGATATCATGTTATGGTGATTGTTTTATGATCTTGTGAAACACATATATATGAACTATGATTATATGATGATTGTTCATAGAATTATATAACCCTCTAACTAATTGGGTAATAATGGATATCTCATGAAATACTAAGGACTGGAATGATGAGTGAACCCAATTCAGTAAGGAGCTATGTTTAATGTGATAGTCTTGGTACTGAACCTTGATTAAGGAAATGATGGAATGGTCTCAAACCCCAACCTGAATCACCTAGTCTAGTACAAGGTCATACATGACCACATGCATGCCTCCCCATACATAAGAGGTTGTCAAATTTCAGAAAGGTACTATGCATCATGTGGGGAGACTATACCCATGGTATCTGTGAATATCAGAGTAATAATACAACAAAAACAATAACCAAAGGAATAATGTAAGTAATGAATCAATAAAAACACAATGAAATCAATATTACATGATATAACAAGATGTAATGCTTTATCAAGATTCATATAAGCATTAACCAAGGATCCCCATAAGCAGTGGATCATTAAAAATGAGGAAATTAAAATAAAATAAAAATAAAATAGGAATCACTAGTCCAAGTGTTGCCTTGATACCAATCCACTAAAATATACTCATAAATATTTCATGAGGCCCTTTCCCTTAGTCAGGTCCCTGATCATAAATTTTTCACACACATCGAGATTCCTATGGTGGGTGTGAAAATAATCTCTATAGGACACTACCAATGAAACCTTAACATAAATGAAATAAGTGTAAAAAGGTAGATGCATTGAAAAAAATTATATATATATATATATATAATAATATTTTTGGGTCATCATGTGTTCAATAAGGAAAAATAAATAGTAGACCTTTGTTATTTTTCTCTATACTGGAAGGAACGTCAGTTAGAACCATGATAGAAATAGTTACCCATGAACCGTACATGTCCCATATGTCACGACCTTGCCTGTACCATAACCCATTCTTAATAGTCTTAGGAGGTTTAACATGTCACCCCCATCCCACCCAAAGGTTCTAGGTAGACCCAATGTTTTTCCTCAACCCATCCTAAAGGTTCTTAGGATACCCAACATAGCACTTAGTTCCATCCTAAAGGTTCTTGGGAGTCCACCACAAGCAACAAGAATCGTATTATTAGTATGTAATAAAATAATATTAAAAATAATGTGGTTCATCATTCAATATCATCTGTTATATATCTAGCCCTATCCATCCCCAATAAATCCAAAATGGCTCCCAGGATCTTAACCCAAGTGGATAGCTCCCACATCAAACAAGATTCCAAATGGAATTTATTCTCTAACCAAATATTCACCCAATGCTCCCCCATAAAGAGTCCATTACTTCTATAAGGCCCTAAAAGGGTTCAATTTTACCTTAAGAAAAATTCTCAAGGGAAACCCATACTCTTATAAATTTAAAGATACATGCATCTTTATACAAAATTTTGTAAAATGGTAAAGGTTTTCAGATCTTAGGAAAAGAGAGGATAAACCACCAAGAATTTCTATCCATGAAAATCCTAACACACAAAATCATTAAAAACCATCCCAAACTCATATAATTATGGAAATAGGGAATGAAAAAGAGGATAAAGCATGATTTGAAGCTAAAATAGTGTTAGATTTACCCCGAGAAACCCAACCTAGTTAACGACAACCAAAATGGTGAATAAATGAGGTGGGGAGAGCCGAAATTTTCCCAAAGTACCCCCCCATTGAAAAATCATGTAAAGAGTTGGAGGAGATGATATGGTAGTGTAATAGGGGTTTTGGGTAAATAAAAAATTTTAACTTATTAAAAATATACCCAGCGACACCACCGACTGGATGTTGAACACTATTGGTTAGTCAGTGGGTCTAGGTAGATTATTAGGGCCACTAGATAGTCCACCTACTTTCTGGTGGACTTAAATTAATTTTATATAGTCCCCACCTCTTTCTGACAGGCCCTCAAACCTCATTTTGACCCCTCAATATCCTTAACCCATTAAAAACACTAAAATAAAATTTAACAAAAACATAATGCAACATGGATAATCAAGGGGAATTAAAAACTCCCTCTATAAGGCCTTCTCATCCCCAAGAAGCACTCCTAGGGGTCCTCACTGAAAAAATATAGCCACTATGACCATGAATTTTATTCCCACTCCTATATTTCCTATTGGTTCTATCCATGCTACCATAATAATTGAACAAGGGTCATTTTCTTCTAACATAATGCCTTCTCCCCTCAATCCAGAATCTGCATTGGGCATTACTCGAATGAATCATCTTCCTTCAAATCGACATCCTTACTATTAATCATGTGAAATAGGTATGGATCATACTTATAAATTTTCAATGAATAAAAATGGTATTTCATCTACCAATGTCATGTATGGAAGTCTAATCAATAATACATGGACCAAATTAATTCTATAATCAAGAACGAACCAACAAACATCAGTGCTAGCTTCCCCCATTTACTCAAAAATTGATGCCCTAGTCGAGGTGATGCAAGGAATAATACAAGGATTCCCATGGTAAACTCTATTGTTTTTCAACTTCGTTCAACATATAAAAGATTCATTCTCTAAGCGGTAACTGGACACTTCTAGATCAACTGCACATGTTTTGAAGTCTCATGTACTAGGCTCATTATGATCACTATTGACTAACCTATATCGTTTCAACACAATAGTGATCAACATGGTAGACCATAAAGAATCTCAAATGGTTAAATTTTAATCAAATCATGGAATTTTTTATTGCAGGTGAATTCTACCAAATATAGGTGGTCATCTTAAGCCTGATCAAAATCAAGCACACAAGCTTTGATCATATCATCTAGAATCTAGATCATCCTTTAGGATTGTTTGTCTTTCTATGGGTGATATGAATTTATCATATTCATATGTGTAATCAATGCCTTCTATAGTTATTTCAAAAATTATTACATGAAATGGGTGTCCCAATCAGACATGGTGCTCATAGGAACACTATACACCCACATTATCTCTCACACATAAAGTTCTCCCAAATCATCAACTGATTAGGTCTATTCAATAGGAAAGTAGTGTGGAAATTTTTTCGTATGGTTAAAAACTACCCACATGGAATCCAAACACCTCATATTCCTTGTAAACCCCATAAAAATGTCCATGGTCACCTCATTCCATTTTCAAACTTGCACTGGAAGAAGCTGAAGCAACCCACCTAGTCACTGGTGCTCCACATTCACCCTTTGAGAGTTAAGGAAATGAGAAAAAAATCACTCTACATATTTCTTTATGTCTAACCATCCAAAGTGGTGTTTAATATCCTTGTACATAATGTTTGATTCTAGATGAACCACCAACTATGAGGCATGATATTTTCTCATCAAATCATCTCTCACAAATGTGGGTATGAAAACCCTTCCATGGACATGATGTATGTCATTTCCATCTATAAACCATCCTGGAATAGGCTTATCACCCATCAATCACTCTCGTATCACCTGGAAATATAGGTAAAATTAATATATGGCCTTGACTTGGTCCACTATAGATTATGAAATAACCAACTAAGAACAAACCACATCTTCCCAGTCCTCTAAAACATCCACATTCCAAATCAATAGTAGAATCATAAGCTTTCACTCTTCCTCTAATGGCTGCATCAACAATTACTAAAATTTCATACTGAGGGATTATACAACAATATTCCCCTTTTATGAGGTATATTTCATCTAAAAATCAATCTTATAGAATTACTCAACCCAATTACTCTAGTTTAGGTTCAAGTCTCATCGATAAAATATGTATTGTAAGGTTTTTTGCTCAATGTAGATAAAAAACCTCTCACTGAAGAGATAATGGAAATAACACTTCAGAGTTTGAACCATGGTAGCTAACTATTGTTCATGGGTAAGGAATTTCCACCCATGGTATCATAACTAACATGACCTATATTCAACTACTTGCTCATCCTACATCAATACTTTCCCCAGAACAACCCTTAAATAATCACAATAAACTATATATCTAAGCCCTGTATCTGAGAAAAATAGAATGGGAGTGGATGCCAACCTCATCTTTAACTCCATGAAGGGATCCTCACACTTAGAAGCCTACTCAAAATTAATCCCCCATCATGTTCATCTCTATCATGGGTGCTTCCAAATGGAAAATTTCCTAAATTAATGGCCTATAATATCCTATCATGCAATAGAAAATTCATATCTTAAGAACAATTCAAGGCCCATCCCATGGCATAATATCTTATAACTTCTTTGAATAAACATAAATCCCTAAATTAGAAACCACATGCCCAAGGAACCATACCTTTTAAAAAAAATTAAATGTAAATAACCTGGCATAAAGTTTATGTGATCAGAGTGTGCTCAAAACAACCTCAAGGTGGCTGGCTTGAATCTCTAAGATCTGTGAGAAATATGTCATGTATTTAATGAATAACAAGATAAAAGAGTCCAATTAAGGGTAAATAATCAAGTTTATGAAATCCATGAACACGTTCGTTGCATTGTTTTAAACCTAATGGAATCATGAGATACTTATATAACTCATACTTTCTATTGAATGAAATATTTGGAACATCCTAACCCCAAATCATAATTGGTGATACCTTATTCATGAGTCAATATTGGAGAACCATTGGTCTCCCATAAACTGATCAAATAGATCATCAATCCTTACTATTGGATATCGATTTTTCACTATAAAATGTTTCAATTTATGATAATACATTAATAGTCTAAGTCTTTCATCAACTTTCTTGGTGAATAAAACTAGATCAGCCCAAGGAGTAGTTCTTGGGAGAATGAAACCCTTTGACTCAATGTCATCAAGATTCACCTTATGTTATCCTAAATTATAATATTCCACCTAATATAGAAAAATCAATATAGGTTTTGTTCTTGGTATGAGATAAATCTTGGAATCAATCCTCCTCTTAAGAGGTAGGCCTAATAAATAATCCAAAAAGACATTCGAATATTGATCCACCACCAGAGGAAAAGTATATGGTCTCATCATCTAATATTCTATGAGCACCAAACCTTACACTTATGATGTAATATATTTAATATAACTAAGTTATGGACCTACTCTTCATGCCTCCATGCTCTAATCCCTAGTAAGGATGTACTTATCTACTAGAGAGTAGGTAAAATCCACCCACCTCCTTTAAAAATCAATGCATGCTTGAAATCATTTCAACCAGTCCATCCCAATGATGATTTAAAAACTCTCCATGTTAAGGACTAAGAAATCACACACATTCCCATAGACTCATGCCACTATGGTGAATGAAATACACTTCCACATGTGATATATCCTTTTCTTAAGAGGTGTATCAAGTGAAAACTATGTAAAAACTCTACTAGAAACCCCAAACCAGAAAAAAATTAGACTGAAAATGATAATCCCTGGTTTTAAACAAAGAAAAAAAATGCATCACGAGAACCATAACCATCCATCTCACTTCAATGGTCCATCTCCATCATCGATTGGAACTTAATCCATTGAATATACTCATCTATCCTCTAATTCATGGGCTTGATCTATGATCCCTAGATTTCCTAATGTATTAAACCCAAAAAAACTAATAACTAGTTCTGTTAAGATCCTTGGATAGCTCCCTAACTTGATCTCCCCAAATAATCCTTATTATATTCTTAATATACTCCTAATAAAGACCTCAATGGATGAGTCCATCCCAAACCATTAACTATACTAGATTGAGAAAAACTCAAAAAATGCTAGAGATTCCCCATCATTCCATATAAATGGAACTCCTTCAACTAACTAGTGCATGAACTATGGTAATGACTAGAATTCCCACACTAAAAGAACATAAGAGGAGTCATTCCCAAAGTAAGAAGAGATGATCCCATCCCCTATCTCGACTATATCTAACTGCCCTGATGAATCTCATAAGACCTCATATTATTACAACTAGAAGGATATCCCATACCATTCATAAGACCACTACTGAAAGAAGGGGGAACCCCACTATACTATCATTGGTCAACCCCTTTTAAATAGTGGGATACTTGTGAACCACTTATAAGTATGTGTTCAGGTAAAAAGTCCAAAACTAATGTCTAAACTCTAGAAAAATCACAATCTCAAACTTTAAATCCTTTTTAGCCTCATTAATAACCAATAGTAGTGTGAGAAAAATCAATTCCCCAAAACAGATCACATACTCAGCCACTAATGTTTTCCCCTATTAAAGTTCCATAAACTAGATATTTTAATAGCCTCAAGGAATCAAAAAAGAATTCCTAAAATAAGGGATCCCTGAATACTGATCACATAAAATCCTCATGTCTCCTATCTTGGATAATCACAATCCACCACCTACTAGAAGGTCCTTATGACATAAAAGTTTCTAACTTTACTCTTTTATAAGCTAGGGTCTCTGCAAGTTCAAATATCCATTCAATGATTTCAATCCAATATTGTAAACCCTAGGTACCACCAATAAATTAGAATATATAAGGGTGTTATAGCTGGAAATCATGAGAGATGTTTTCCATAGCTGGTCCTCCCTAATGGGAACCCCCACCCCCACCAATAAGATGAAAAACATACCTGGATGAAATGGTATAAACCATGTGATCATAAAGGTTCCCTACTTTGAGAGTGCAATCACCATGATTTTGAGGTGGCATCATGGGACATCAATGGTGGAACATTATTTAATATGATAGCATAAACTCAAAATATCTCTAACATATTAACATTACAAAACTAAAATAGTTATTAGCTTCACACCAAATCAGGTCTTACATAAGGCCTAATCCCTCATTATGGTACCTTTATACTAGTCACGGTAACATAATTATCAAATCATAAACATATTTTGGTTAAAATAATTATATGACATCAAAGATATATTTGAGATAACACTGAATATATTTTTGACCAATATTTAATTAATTTAGACCCATATCAATGATAATAGATTAGGAGTATGACATGTGAACCTACATGCCTACACTTGATGCATGAACTCACTCGACTTTTCCCACATGACAAGAGAAAAATCCCATTAACTGTAACAACACAACAATAACCAAGAGAAACATGAAACTATAACATCATCACCAATAGAAACAAACCAACTTCCTTGGTAACTTGGAGGTCTGCTACACAAGTCCTGTATAGGCATAAGGTATCACCCCTACATGAGTCCCATTCAACCTATCTCCATTCTACAAGGCCCCAAAAAGTAAATAAAAAAGGGCCCTAATACTATTTTTAACATCACGACTTGAATTACCCTATTTGGGCTAAGGTGACATGTGACCTAATGCATGCCTCCTCATAAAAAAGTGGTTATTGACTAGAAGTAAAGTCCTAGGTAGCATGTGGGGAGACTATTCCCTTACTATCTATGAATATCAGAGTAAGCATACAATATAAGTATTAACCAAATGAAGCATGTAATAAATAAATCAATAAATAATGGAAATTATATCAACATAATATGTGATAAAAAGATGTTATAAAATATCCAGAGTTATACAATAGGTAACTAAGGATCCCTAAAAGTGGTGTATCAATGTAAAAAAGAAAAATAAATAAAAATAATAAAAGAGGAATTACTACTCATGCAGTATATCCTGGTGTCACCTCAATCCCAATCCAATAACACCTACTCAGTAATATTCCATGAATTTCTTTCCATTATATGGGATTCTAATCATAAATTCTATAATCACATCGATATTCCCATGTAGGATGTGAGAATAATCTTAGTAGGACACCACCAATCATCCCTTAACATAAATACAACAAGTGTATAAAGGTATGTGCATCGATAGAAAGTAGATACATAAATAACTCATAATATTTCCAAGTCATCATGCACTAAAAAATACTCCATCAACCAAAAATCTACCTACTTCAGGTCCATGCAAAAAGAAAGGTCAATTGGAACCATGTTAGAGATAGTAACTCGTGGTCGGTGCTCGTCCCACAAGTCACAACCTCTCCTAATCCCCGAACCATCCTAAAGATTCTTGGGAGGTAAACCATGTCACCCTAACCCAACCCAAAATTTATGAGGA
Organism: Viscum album; assembly: GCA_963277665.1. Lineage (NCBI taxonomy): Eukaryota > Viridiplantae > Streptophyta > Magnoliopsida > Santalales > Viscaceae > Viscum > Viscum album. Next base: position 108,537,389 of record OY728147.1, on the reverse strand, counting down.
GTCCCAATATATCACCTAAGACCATTCATAAGGTTCTTGGGAGGCCCAACATATCACCTTGACCTAGCCTGAAGGTTCTTGGGAGGTCACCACAAGCAACAAACATAGTAGTATTAGTATGAAATAAAACAATATAAAAAAATCAGGGGGTTTATAATTCCATATCATATATCATATATTTGGTCCTAACTATCCCCACTTGAACCCAAATGGCTCCCCTGAGGTCAATGTTACCTAGTGGACATCCCCTATGTCAAACAAAATTCCCAGTGGAATTTTTACTCTAGACAAGAATTAACCCAACACCCCCAATAAAGGGTCTAATACACCTATACAATCTTAACTAGGTGTAATTGTACCTTAAGAGGAATTATCATGGGATGCACACTCCAATACACAAAAATATACATGTATATTTATAAAAAATGTTAAAAAATGGTAAGGGATTTTCTAACTTAGATGAAGTGAGACTATACCACCAAGAAGCATTGTATATGATAATCCCAACACACCAAATCCCTAAAAGAATCCTTAAACTCATATTATTACTATTATAAAAAATAAAGAAAAAGAGAACCCATGAAGCTATAATAAATTTATACTTACCCAAAGAGACTCAACGTGATGAATGACAACCAAAATGGTGAAGAAATGAAGTGAGGAGTGACAAAATCCTCCCAAATAGACCTCCCCTGCTACAAAATTGAAAAAATAGTTAAGGGAGAGGATAGGGGAGAGTAATAGGGGATATGGGTGAAAATAAAAAACTAACCCTTTTTAAAAATCCACCTAGTATCCCCACTGGCTATCCAGTGGGTCCAAGTATACTACCTAGGCCATTGGACAACCCACCTGCTAGTTGGTGGACCTGTATAAATTTTTTGTGGTCCTGAATCTTCCTGATGAGCCCCCAAATCTCCTCCCAAACCTTATATAGACCATAAACCATTTAAAAAAAATAAAATTAAATTAAAAAAATAACACACTTTGGATCATCTAGGTGTGTTACAAATGGGGAGTGAACACAATCTAGTATGATAGACTTGGTAGTGATCCTTAACTTAGTAAATAATTTTCTATGCTTATGTGTATTCCAAAAAACTTATGTATTATAATTATGATATGTTATCATAGATCATGGTTTATTATTGATTATTTTTCACACTTATGACTTATGACATTTTTATGACAAAGACTTATTAAATTATTTATAATGAATGATCTTTAACAATTTGGGTATGATAATTTTAATTTATGATCATATTTTTATACCCTTATGATTATATTATTCTCACCTATGATATTTGATCAATATCTATTATATTTACCCTTATTGAGTATCTGATCTCACCATTTCTTATGTTTCCTTTCCCCAGTTTATGAAGACATTTTTTAATTAGGGTATGTCTAAGAAGTGTACTATGTGGGAAGATCTTTGTATGAGATATTGAAGATATTTCATGGGATAAAACTATTATATATCTATTATATAAAGACTCTAAACCTTTATGGTTCTAGTTTATGTTTCATTATGATATTTATTGAATAATCATCAAATGATGTAATATTAATGTATGAAATTATTAGGTTTACTCAATATAGTATTTTTTAAAAGTATTATATGCCTCTGAGAAGTCTTGTGAGAAAAATTCTTATGAGTTTTAGAAGTCGTACATGAAGGAGAAAAGTCTTATGAAATATAATGAATCTTAGGATAATATATTTATTACAATATAAAGAGTCTTTTGGAATATCAAGTCTTACAAAATTTTCTTATCTTATCAAAATTATATATTGTGGAAATTTTTATCATATGGAGTCTGTTTTCTCAAAATTTTCTAAGTACTAAATGACATATACGTAGTATGAATTAAATCGCATAAAGGATAAAATTTATCTAAGTAGGAAATAACCCATATTATGACCTATCCATAGTTAAAATAGAATTACTCATATAAAAATGACTCATATTCTAATGATTTAATAACTCATATGCTGAAACCTATGAAAATGACTTACAATCTAAGATGAATGACTCATCCACACATCATATAATTCATCATTTTATTTTTTAGAAACTCAAAATATTATTTGTTTTTATTATTTTTTATATTTTTATCCACAAAATATTCTTATTAATTATTCAATGATTTATTTGTTCCATAATTTCTTATAAATTATTTAAATTCTAAACAAATTAAATTTGAATATTTTTTTGTCGAATTAAATGAATAACCTAAGGGAAAAATTATGTATAAATATTTAAATTTTATATTCCAAGTGATAAATTAAAAATCCAAATTTTCCTGGTATTACTAATTTGTTCAGAGTTATTATCTTCTAACTATAAAAAATTCTTGAGGATGATTAATGTTAATTAATTCATATTTAAAAGGATTATTTTTCATTTATTTATTTATTATTATAATGATTTTATCTGTACAGTTTTTTTATTCTTACAAAAAATCAAATGTTCCTCCAAATTTGAAGTGGTTCATTATCATTGAGATAGAAAACTATTTTTTTATTTTGTAAAATAAAATATAAAATAGTTAGACATTAGGATATTATTTTTTCATATTATTGTGCATGAAGAGACTCTATAATTATAGTTTTATAAAACTAGTTTTGGGAAAATTGTATAAACACTAAGTGTTGTACATGTAAACTTTCAGCTATTACTTTGTGGTCCTTTTTGGATGAACTCAATCATGAAAATACTCACCTTCAAGGATATCAAAGCTAACTCATCCTTAACATTTATAACTTCACTTTCTATTTTGGATATGTGGTGTTATATTCTTATCATCTATATTATATATCATTTTTAGTTAGTTTAGGGTTCTTCATTAAAAATAAGTATTGCTAGGTTATTCTCCCCTATAAAAGGTGAATTAGGTTATGCCTTCAGGCAGAAAAAGTTTGGTCCTGATCTATGACTTGGCATAGTAAAAGGAAGGGGGTTGTAGTTGTGACTTGGTCTAAACAAGTGAAAGGTTAGTTATTTCTCTACATAAAAATGAAGGTTTTGGGTTATGCCTCTAGGTGTGTAAAAGATAGTATAAGGGTTGTGCCTCCATGGTGATAAATTTGGTTGTAATTAGGTTTTGACTCCTATTTAAAATTTAGGTCACTTTATAATAGGCGTCATACTCTTGAATTGAGTGTGTGAAGAGTAGACATAGGATCAATTTAATATGAAATAATATAAATTTTTTTGTCTTCATATTTTTATTTTTCATGGTGAAATTAATTAGCTCTGATATAATATTTAAAATTTAATAAATTGATCAATATCTTCCCTGTTGACTATTAAACAATTTTATTATTTGGGAAAAATATGCAGTAGTTTCATTGATGTCATTATAGGAGATCATGGTGTTTGAGTTTTTCACCATAGTTGTGATAAAGAAGAGGTTCATGTTCATAAGGGTTTGACTGCCGCTATTTATTTTCACTTGATAAATAGTGACCACTTCTTATTAATTTATAGAGTGGGGTGACTATTCTAGTAAATAAAAAATGATTTATTTCACCTTCACACACTACCTATTTAATGCATCACCAAGGAGAAACAACAACCACACCACCTGAATACCTAATAAAGCAACCAACCTTATCTAATTTCCAGTTTCCCTTCATTATTACCTAATCCCCTAACTAAAATTCAAAATTATCCAAATCCTCTTTCAGTAAATCCCAACCCAATATCCCAATACCCATTAATCTAACCCTTAACACAATTTCCCTTCATACCTTCCATACCCTTTCCACCTTTACCAAATTACCAATCTACCCCATCAAATTTATAACCCCTAAATTGTGACAAATCCCAATTTCTAAATAATCCATTCACCCAATCTAATACCAAGCCTATAATTCACTACCTACCCACAAATTATATGCCCATCTATATAAGTTCAATACCACTAATTTTTTTAATTCTATCCCAAAAAACACCTCCTTGGAAGGCCACTAGTACCCCAACTACAAATATTATACATCAACAAAGGATAGTTGGAATCACTATGAAAAGGGAAAAGAGATTCTTAGAATCTATTTCTCAAGTTGTTAAAACTGGTGAAATTAGGAAAATTAAAGGCTTCCATATACTCAAAAATGGAGACTATTTCTCATTGTCCTTATATTTAAATTATATGAAAATGTTCATTATAAAGAGGTCACTCTTCATTACCCCTCCATTTAAGGAAACTCACCCTCTACTTTATCCTCCTACTTTTTATGAATAAAATACTTTAATTGGGAATGTTTTCTAAGGTTATTTGATGATGGATAATTTTTTAAATTTTTATCTTTCACTCTTCTTCTTCTTCTAAGTATTTATTTTTCTTCTTCCTTATTCTCATATTTTTTATGTTTTTTAATATATTCTTGATTTTTCTTGATTGAACAGTCAGACAAGAATTATCTAATTAAAGGTATATTAAAAGATAATAAGGTTTATCTTTGTTTCTTTATACTTATTATATTCTTTAGAACTGATTGGTGTAGTTCTTGATACATTTTTTCTTCTCAAATTGAACAATATAATGGGAACATGAAATTATTTCATCTCTCTAGGATTAATTTATAATTATATGGCTTTTAGTGTCAAATTCAATATGAAAATAAAAAAAATGATAATATTGAACAATCCATTTTATCTCAAGATTTTAATGTTGTGTTTTTGAAATTTTTACATGGATAATTCTATTGGTCCCACTACACTTGATGGAGTAAGTAGTGACTAAAACTAGGCATGATAATGGAAAAACTCTAAATTCATCCAAGAAAATTTAGAATTAATGATATTTTAAGGAATGCGTTTAAGTAAAGTTGGACAAAATCATTAGATTATCATGATAATGATATTTCTAATAATGGATTTCTCAATTTAGTATCCATGGAAAAAAATTTATTTTAAAATGATGAAACTTATTTTTAATTGAATTATCCAATATTCCCTTTCCTTTTCTCTTCACTCATTTATTGAGTTTTAAGAGTTTTTATTTTTATTTTATTTTGATCAAAAATAGAAACATAAAAATATAAAAAAACACCTTGATAACATCCCATTTTCCTCGTGTATTTAACCCTTTCACCACTAGAATAATAGTAGTGTTAGGCAATTAAATCAAATTTTTTTATAGATATTACCTATAAAAATTTTATTTCATTTCTATGGAATGATAGTTTTACATTTTTAGCATCTTTCTCCATTATAAAAATTCTAAAAAAAACATGTTCTTAATTAGTTACATCCAAATAAAATCATGAAAATCATATTGAAAAGTTTTATTGTTGATATTGTTTATCACCTATAAAGTTGAAATTTTAATCACTCTAGTTATTTTTTAACTTGTAAATCACTAATATTGGATTTATAACCTATTTTTAAGATAAAAATATGATTTTTTTTACTACTGATACTTGTTTTATTCACTACTAAAATTTGAAAACCACTTTGCTACCTATTGAAAATTCTTAGACAACCCTAAACTGAAAATTTTATTCTTGAATTTTAACCATAACTATTATTGAATATGGATATTTTATAGTGATAGTGGACAAATTTTGGGGCTGAAACAATCAACAAGTATCCTCATTCCCATTTTGTGGCTACTATGAATACACTTCATGGAAGAGTGTATGTAATAGACCATGGAATCCTCTATAAAGTATATAAATCCAACATTAATTTAGGATGGGAAGTGAGTGTCATAATTATTTGAAACAAATATTGATAAATCTAATAGCCAAGATTTATACTAATTTATATTTTAATAAAAAAAACCCTTTAATGAGTTACAAAATATATTTTTAGAACTCAACCAAAAATTAGAAGAGTTAAATTACATAGAAAAAAAAAGAAATAAAAAAAAGAAAAACCCCTTAATAAAACTAAATAATTTGAACACCTAAATAAGTTTGATGAACCTTTAAAAAAGGATGAAATCGAGGAAGGTTATTATAAGATTGAGCTTAAGTGTGAGGATGAATCAATTTATTTTTAATATTTTTAAGAGAGTAGTGTTATGTATTAAATGTGTAAACTCAATCAAGTAATGAAAAACCAAAACGAAGAAGAGTTAAATAAAGATAATTTTGTTATAAACTTTCTATTGATGAAATAAAAATCTTTTGAGCCTAACTATTTTGGGGATAATTTAGTCGAGCTTGAGGAAACCCTCTAATAGACTTGTTTTCTCAAAAAAAATTTAAGGAAACTTTAGAATGAAGAAGAGTTAAAATCTATGAAAATTGAGTGATATTTTTTTAATTAAATTCATTTAATTTTAATAATATTGAAACTCAATTAAACACTGATTTCCAAAATGTTTTAAATGCCGGATCAATATCTATATTACTTGTTTGGGAGGTTGAAAAAGAGAGAAAAATTTCGGAAATGAATTTTGAAGAGAGTAATGAGGATCCATTAACCATCTAGAACAATATTTTTATAGATTTAATGTAAATAAATGGATATTAAAGTAGTATGCATTCTAGATAGAAATTAAACTTTGAATTATTTTAATTATGATTAGATTGAACTTGAACTATCAAATGATTTATGTTATGAAGTAACTACAGATCCAACACATGAAAATATCACTGTAGAAAGTGAGGATAACATAGCATTATAGGGAAAGTGTTTTGAGGAAAAAAATGAATACCCAATTCCCTTCTTATCTAGTTTTCAAGAGGCCTTAAGTAAATTAATTTAGCTTCTTATGGTAAAAATAGAGGAAATTTTTAATATTTTGATTCTTATTTCTTAAATTTATTTCAAACTAACATTAATATCAATATAAATAAACTTATAAATTAATATTCATTACTATAGAGACATGTATTGGTGTATTTTGAAGTAGAAAACACCAAAATAGTAGTAGTTGAATTTGAGTAAAGGTGTTTTGAATAAAATATGGAAGACCCATTCCCCCCCCATAATACCCATCGCAAGTGGATTCCTTAGGAAAATTCTTGATGAAAGGGAATCCTAAGATAAATATTATCAGGGTGATAAATTTAACTTAACCTTGGTTTATTATGAAATTATTGAAATTGATTTGAAAATATACTTTCCTTGATTTTCACATGAAGAAAGAATCTTTACTGATGCATACCTTAGATGAAAATAAAGAAAAATCCTCAAGAAATGGTTTTGGATTAGATAAAAACATTTTTTCCATTGAGGTGGAAAAGGAAGAGTGTGAGCTAATCAGGTGACCCACTATGGTAGAAAATGGTAAAGAGGAAAAAAAGGTGGGTCATAATAAAGACATGGAGGATTCCTATATTCTAGTCTTATATCTATTGAAAAAAATTATAAAATCGACAATAAGGTGGATAAATTACACTGTATTGGAAATATGGACATCAATATGGAGTTGTATTTATCTCTTTAGAAGAAAGAAATTGTAAAAAATAGTGAAATTAACACTTTGTGGTGGTTTCTACTACCAAAACCTCACCCACCATCAGGCCATGGTTGACTTACTGGAATTATCTATCTATAGAAAAACTAAATTTTACACCATTTTGGGGGGTTAGACCCCAATATTTTTTTCCCATTATTTTATTTTAAATTTTCTTGAATTTAGAATCATGTAATAAAGTGTTTGGTATTTTTCTGTTCATGTTTAAAGGCTAAGAAGTAGTGTTAACACACATTGAAACCCAAATATACATTTTTCCGTTTCTTAAATAAGAACTTAGGTTATCATTTCCTTAAATATTTCAATATTAATAATTGTTTTTTGGTCTTTTATAATTTTATAGATCGGGCAATATTTCCACACTAAATGAATAATTTAACCTACCACTGTCTACAATAATAAATATTTCCAAATAGTTTTATTTTTTTTATTTCTAGTTTTATTAAAAAATTAGTTTTCATTGTAGGTTGACTAAATGGAGGTTTAATAACAACAAAATTGGACCACTTTAAGCGATTAACCCTATTAATAAATAAAACCAAGTTGTATTGTTATACCATTTTAATTCATTTCTATCTTTAATCTATTTTAAGTGTCGACGAAAATAAAATATGATAATAATTTAAGGTTATATATAGAATTGGTGGGGGGATGCCTATTATTTTTAGGATAGTTTTATATGTTTTTTTCTTTTCATTTTTGTTTTTAGAGCATTTGATCTTGATCTAAACTAAGCATATTTTCATTTTCAATTCTTATCATTAGTGGAAAACATTTTTATACCTTGAATTTATATTTAATATATTATGGATATTTTTATTCCTTGGTTTAGAATTTGGAATTAAATATTTCTATTAATTTGTGAAACATAAGTTTTTATCAATTACCATTATAAATATCATAAACTCAAGAGATTTATAATCCTTTTGACAACTTCTTACATTTTCCTATTTCTTGAGAGAAATTGATTCATGCATGTTAACAAGAAAATGATATCAATTTTATTTCATAGTTCATGCGAAATTGAGAATCTATTTTAAAACTTTTGAGGCATTTTATTTAAAATCCCTTATTCAAATTCAAATTATTTGAGACCACCCTTGCATTTTAACCATATTTTATGCCCCTAAAATCCATGTATATCCTTATAGGTAGCCAAATTTCAAGATTATATCCTTACCCACCTTAATCTTAATCATTATACATGATTTTAATTGAACCCAAATGTCAGGATAATGGGACTTTTCATGAGTTTTATGGGTGAATTGATTTTGTACTTGAATAAAATTTGTTTGTATTATTTCAAATTCTTATAGAAAAAGGGTGTTGATATGATACAACCATTTATTTGTCTTTGAAGACCCATTTACATTAAATTTTTTAAACCGTGTACATTTTATCTATTTAAATCCTTATAACCAATGAATGGACATGTATGGAGCCACATTACAAACTAAAATCTCATACCACCATCTATTGAGTAACATATATACATATATATTAGGTATTTTGGGGTATAATTACAATGAAACACCCCCCCACACACACACTTTTAACCCAAAATTTTGGTTCATAGCCCCCCAAGGGATAGCCCATTCACCCGAAATTTATTTATATATACTATACAAGCATAAAGGCCCATAATTTTAGCCTAAATCCCCCCTAAAAATGGGATGTAGTCCCACATTAGAAATAGATCATAGATCCCCATGTATATGAGCTATCCACACCCCACTACTATCCACTCATCCATCATTCTCCATCGAATCCATACCCATTGTCTAGATGGGCTCCCTTTTATTAGTCGATGTCCCCTGTTATCAATATTTCCCCTGCAGCGCTCGCACCAGCCATGCCTACACCGCTCCACCGAATCCAAACCCACTATTTTGTGGGGATCTTCTGAAATCGATCCAATATACCCCCATAATCACACTTCCCCACCCCACCCACCATCAATGGTTATTTTTGTCACTAGCTGATTCATGGACGACCCTATTCTATTAACGTCAGTAATCTTCTTAAAAGGGCCCTAAAAATTCCTCTAAATGGAGGAAGGATAGTGTCTCACCCAAATTGATGCAGTATAATAGGGAACCTTAAAAAGAAAATATTTTAAAATATTTTACTTTAAATTTAAATGTTTTTAATCTCACTATATTGTTATTTTAAGGGTAATTGTCACATTTTATAGTTTTATAATCACTTGGAGCTTAATTGAAATAATATCCTAATTTTTTATTCTACCTATTTTTAATTTATTTCTATATTTTGGCCATAACATTTCCTAAACTAATCCAAATTGAAAAATTATTCGTTTTTAGGTTTCTCTATTCATTGTGATTAATTTAATTCTTTTGGGACCAAAACATTATCCTTCATTTAGAGGCCCAAAACCTTTTCACAAGTTAGGCCTCAAAATCTATCCATGTATTAGGATAATTTTCAATATAGAACCATATATCATAAATTTCTAATCAAATTGAGATTAAATTATAAATGAATTAAGAAAAAATCTGTAGGAACAACTTTCATAAATATGGTTCCACTTGAATATTCCTATATCAAGGTCATAAATTCAAGGGAAACCGAATTTTTGGAATACAAAGATTCTTCCTATCTAGATTAAATATTTGGAGTAAATTAGTCATAACTAATTCATTACCGAGCTAATAAATCTAAAATTCCATTACCTGATAGAGGGGAGATATAAGAATGCCTTTAAATAAGAAACTTTTCCAAACTTCTATCATTAAATATAGAAACCACATATAAACATTAGGATTAAAATTTTAGAGACAAAATTTCACCCCTTTTGACTTTAAAAATGTATCTCCTCTCATTTTCAAAAGGTTGGAAAATTAGCGTCCATTTTTCATATATTTAGAGGTCATTTTTTCTGTAGTATATTTTTGTACTTTTAATATATATTAATCTTATTCTTCAAACCTCATTCACTCATTTTTACTTTTATGTGTTTCTCTCACTATGTTCTCTTATAACTTCATGAGAATAGGGAACTAACCTTGGAATTTGATTGAGGGAGAGAATGTTGGTTGATTGAGTTTCATTACACCATAATTTCAAACTCTTTAATTCAAATAATTTTAGTAGTGGTTAAATTGATTATGGTGTGTGATTTTACTACATTCTTTGTCACCGAGTTCTTCCAATTCATCACTCATCCTTCCATTAACTATTTAAGTCATGCATATGATGGAGTATATATTTAGTATATGTGGTCAGAAAAGAGATCTTCTAGCTAGATTCAGGAAGATTATTTCTTTTCATGCATAGATATTTGTATCGGGGTAACAAAAATTTGAATGAGAGGGTGAAGTGTGATATATTTTGATCACTATATTGAATTGAGTTTTGAGAATATTTTAATTAATAATGATATCAATCATTATGATATCCTAATAATTAATGTCTTCCTTCTTTCTTTATAACTTTATTTTGTTCATATTCGATATATAAATATATATATATATCAAAATTTAATTCATCATTAAAAAATCCCCTCTTTATATTATTTAGTTTTATATTAGTTAGAATATAATAGTGATAAAAGAATTTTGGTGTTGTGTGAGCTGCCTCATCGAGATTGACCCAGGGTGTGCACTGTACTTGTAACACCCCAAATTTCAAAGTGAGTTTTATGTATTTTACATAAATTCAGAGATAGAAGTAGTAAACATTTTATTTATACAAAGTCTTTAACACATCATTGACATACACGAGCTAGCCCATCAAACCCACTATGATTGACAGTACCACCACTGGGAATCCACTAAGCATTATAATGAGGTCGGCCAAGTAGTGCACATCACCTAAATCATCCATAATTTGGAAAATTATAGCACATAAAATAAAAATAAAACTAAGACCAAGAGAAAAATATAACACCATTTTGAAAATAGTGGAATGAATGCCAAAAACTTTTTATCACCTTTCAATAACCTTAAATGTATAGATATATAAGCCTTTTAGTTACCATTATAAATTTTTCTATTATAACTTTTTAAATTAAAGTTGAAAATGACATAAAAATTGTTGATATATATATTTATAAACAATAGTGATTATATATTATTATTAAATTTTTATATTGAATGGTTTGTACCTTGAAGCTAAATATTATGTTCTCAATTATTAATTCTATTTTAAAGAAATTAATAAAATCGTTTTATTTAACAATGTAAAATAATACAACAATACTTTCTAAATATTATATTTTAAATATTATTATAACATAAGATTTGTGGAAATTAAAATAAAATGGTGATAAATAGAGTAATCAATGAAGGGAACAAAAAAAAAGTAGGATGCATTTCATCTTACCTATCTGTCTCTTTGAAGTTTAGCGTTTTTTTCACTGTTCGATTCAATTTCCACTTTTTTCAACCATCTGATTTTCCTGTATTTCTGTTCATTACATCATCGGATGAAAGTGGTGATTGAAATATATGTTCAATATGGTCCGTTTATTCCTTATGCGGTCCACCCTACACCATGGGACCCTCGATTTAAATCAATGAACGATATCCAATTCAACCATAGAACTAATTTGAACCATATATTTCCAAAACATGTCATCTTCTACCTATAGTTGAAACCAAGAAAATCCTCGTAGACCCTCTCTTCCAGTCATGTTATTTCTAACTTACTCAACCATGTCTCAGTCGCTTAAATGTGTAGCAATTAAAGAATCTATATCATTTATTGATATGATAAAAATATTAATAAATAGAAACAAATCCTACAGTGACATGATCTTATGGATTAAAGAAACATATCCTAAATCCCCATCAACACTCCACATTACACCATCACTTCAAAATATATATCTTCACCCATTCAGAATAGACTTGTAGTGCTGCAAGATCTGATAGATCTTCTCAGTTCCCAATCATTATAACAATATGAATATATATATATATATATCAATACATTTTAATAAAGCAAAGACTATAATTAGATATGCATATCAAAACAATCTGAACCCAATCCAACATTAAAATTGACAATATAAGAAGGCTTTTTCTGTTCTAAAATTTTATTTACAAAAACCTATGAAGGGATTACTTGTGTATTTATATTTATATTTTAAAAGGAGTTAGTATTTGAAAAATGGAGTGTTTTAGTTTTTTCAAATAATTTTTGGGTTTGATATTCTTTGATATTACACACCTACAATGCTATTATTTTATGTAATTTTTCATAAAAAATGTTATCACTTTATGTGCATCAGTCTTATCTATGTAATTTATATTATAATTCATGAAAATTTCCTATAATATTTGATATATCATGCATGTATTAATATTTACTATTAATATATATATTTATGTCATATGAATAAACATTCTTGTGTTATTTCATTAAAGAGAAATGTGAATGAAAATTTCTCTCATATCATGCAAAGACATGCCGATGTGGGATTTGATTACTTCAAATCTATCAAGTTTTTTTTGTGAAAGTATTAATATATATGTATGTATATAGTTATATATATATATGTATTAAAAAAATGTATTTTCATGTTTTTGGATTAAGAAAACCCAATGAAAAAATATGTATATACATAAAGAAAGCGTAAAATGCATTTCATAAAACTTGAAACTTGAATGGTGTAAATAGGGCAGGGAATTGGGGAGTGAACCCATCCCTAGATAAGTGGGTACGCCCAACATAGCCTTCAAAATTACAATTTTCCTCATTATTTTATATTTAAAATCTTGCTTAATATTTTTTTGAAACTCACTGAATTCTTTTAAAAGTATCTTAAAAGTATAGATATGTTCAAAGTATTAAAGTATGTTCAAATTATTAGTGTTTTGAATAATATTTTCATGATATTTTTCAAAATAATTTCAAGTTTATTTAATAAAAAGTTATTTTAAAAATAATTATTTCCCTAAAATGTATTTCAAAGGATTTAAAACCCCTTACTATGCATTTGAATGCTCATCCCGTTATTTTTAAATTATTTTCACAGGTATCATGGTGATTTTAGAGTTAGAGCACGTGGATTCATAGTGTAAATATTACTTAATTTTATTTCACTATGATAAATTGTTAAATGTAGTCTAATTTCTCAAAAATGTAGTCCAGAAAATTGTCCTCATTTGTGTAATTTTTTGTGTAATTATTCAGATTATTTTTATAAAAAATATTACACAACATTTTTAAGCACTGAGTTTGGAAGTGTGGGATTGGGGCGTTATAATATTAAATTCTTAGGTAAATAAAATATTGATTATGGATCTAAAAAAAATCCCAAGACATCAATTTAGTACCATTTCTGGGGAGGCTCAATACTTCCACACACCATTTTCATAAAAAGCACAAAAAATCATAAATTTCAAAATTTTTAAAAAATATCTTTGTTTACGATGTATTTAAATTAAAATTATTACACATAGACTAACCAATCTCATGTGTAAGAACAATTTCACAGTGATCTTGAAGTTAGGTTGAAAATTATTAGCGATGCATTGTAAAAACTAGTAATAAAAATAGTGTGGATATATTAATATGGACATTCATGTCAAGAGAAACTGTAACCTGATCCAGAACTAGAACCTGAATGAGTGGAAGAATAGATTCTACCAATAATTTATTATGTTAAAGAACCTAAGGAGATTCAGAATGAGATACTAAAGTAATTAATAACATTATCTCACACTCAACCATTTCTTGAAGATGTCCCTTAATAACACATGAAATATGATGCACTTATAGGAGATCAATATTTTTTTGGATTAATCATGTAATATATTTGTTGAAGATAACATGAAACTTGATCTTATCATCCTTGATAATGAAAAATAATCACCTTTTTATGTATCTATTGGTTTAGAAGACAATAATGGGGATGCACCAACTTAGATTGAGTTTCCAATAGTCCTCCCAAAAGAGATCAATTTCTAAGAAGGATTACATGAAAGGGAATATTTATTTATTGATTTTTCATGTTTTAATATTATTCAATCTAAATTGTTTTCTAACATCTCATTTAATAAATTTTTTTATGTGGTATGTAATGGAACAAGTCATACAAGTAGTGGATGAAGAAGAAGATCTAGAAAAGTGTGTGGTGATGTGACTTCCTCTTTTATAACAACTTTTATACCATGTTGAGGAACCCACGAAAGTCAATAGAGAGCACCCCTATATTATTTTCCCTCCCAATCTGGACCTCAAATTATATATTTCTTCTTTCTTAGGGTTTTTTAAATTTCTTATCTTTATTGGGGTTCTCAATTTTTTATTTATAATCATTGAAACCGGGAAAATTTACATGTTGTGGTTCATCTCAAAGAAACAACACCGACCATCAGATTGGGTATAATCAACTGCAGCTACCTGACTAGGGGTAGTAAAAAGCTATTAACTATCTGAGGGTATAAACCAAGCATTATCCCTTTCTATTTCAAATTTGTTTTTCTTTTTATTTAGTTTTATTCTGTTTTATCCATTATTTCTTATATTTTTAAAGTGGTAGTATCTAGGAGATTAACTCAAGGATACCACTAACAAAAAAATAAGCTTGTGTCTTTTCTTTTCTTTATTTTATTTACTACCTAATTAAAAATATGTATTAAAATATTTCTTGATCTGATTTGAACTAAAAAATAGTAGTAAATGGAGTAAGTGTGGAGATGGATTTCAATCTATTTTTAAGAATTTTTGGTGTGCTAAATTTTATTTTATTTATATTTTATTTTTTGAATTATTCATGTTTTCCTTTTTCATTTTTGGTTTTTTTTTAGGATTCTTGAGCTAAATCATGTACTTTAGAAAATTTAAACCATCTTAGTGTTTTTGTAACATTTATTAATTTTAATGTTTGAGGATTTAAATTATTTCTAAATGTATTTTTTTTCTTTATTTATGATATTTTCATTTGATGATGTTTAATTGATTATGAAAGTCATGTGAATAAGTATTGTCCAAATTGAAAATCATGCCCAACCCAAGAGATTTATAAAACTATTTGTCATATTATTTACATCTATCTTTTTCTTGAGTTCATTGAGACATGTTTTGTGATCCATGACTTTCTATTTTTCTATTTTTTCAATTATTTTAGAGTTTATAGAATGAGTCAAGTATGATTGAGGGTCCGCTTTGAAATCCCCTTTTTATATTTGACTCTAATTTGTCTTACCTTTTCATATAAACTTTATTAATCCCCTTGTATATATGAAATACCTTATGAGGAAGTCACATTATAATACATATATCCCTTTAAAACATTCTATATAATTTAAATTCATTATTATTGTTGAACTTAAGTGTGGGGGAGGGAGAAGATGAGATGTATTTTTCTTTATTGAAGAATCTGTTTGAGATGAAAAAAGTGTTTTCATATTTATTATTAATTTAACAGAATAAATTTCATGATTAAAAGATGGATGAGTTGCCCAAATTTCATTACCAATATTTTTTTGGGTGTTCAACAATATTTCAAGATCAAAATATTCCACACTTTTATGTCGTAAAGACCTTCTAGGAGGTGGTGGATTGTGATTATCCAAGATAGGAGACATAAGGATTTTATGTGATCAGTATTCAGGGATCCCTTATTTTAGGAATTATTTTTTGATTCCTTGAGGCTATAAAAATATCTAGAGTTTATGCTTTGGGAAGTTTGTTTTGACCAAGGTATTAGATGATTTACCATGAGTACATTGTTTAAGTGTATGAAAATTGAAAGAGAAAATATTTTTAATTATTTTAATTTTAATTTTAATTTTTTAATCCCACCATAGTGTTATTTTAAGGTAAACTGTAAGATTTTATGGTTTTAGAATCATTTTGAACTTAATTGAAAAAATAGAATATTTTGGGATTTTAATTTTTTTAATTTTTTTATATTTCAAAAATAACATTTTATAAACTAATGAAAATTGAAAAATTATTCTTTTTTATGTTTCTATATTATTTGGGAGTCATTTAATTCCGCTATACTCAAAGTTCAATCCATAATTTGGAGGTCCAAAACTAGCTCACAAGTCAGGGCTTAAAATTTATACATAGATCTTGATAATTTTAAATATGGGATGATATATCATAAATGGATGATCCAAATGAGATTAAATTAGACATGGGCCAAGATAAAATCTGGAGTAAAAACTTTCATAAATATGTACCCACTTGATTCTACTTATATCAAGGTCATAAATTCATGGGAAATCAGATATGGAGAATATGAAGAGTATGTCTGACCAAGTTAATTATCTGTAGTAAATTATCCATAACTAATCCATTACTTGTCTAATAAAGATGATATTTATTTATCAATAAAATAATATATATTTTAAAAGCTTTCAATAATAAAACTTTCCCAAATTTAGTCATTAAATGGGACGACCACACGTAATATTTTATAGTAAAATTATGGATCAAAAAATTCACCCCTTTTGCCTATAAAAATGTATCTCCTATGCTTTTCAAAAATATAGAAAATTAGTGGCCATTTTTTTGTATATTTAGAGGTTATTTTTTATTTAGTATATTTTTATACTTTAAATATATATTATTATTATTCTTCATACTTCATTCACTCATTTTTTACTTTTATGTGTTTATCCTACTATGTTCTCTCTGAACTCCATGAGAATATAGAACTAACATCACCATTTGTTCAAGGGAGATAATGGTGGTTGATTGAGTTTCATTGCACTTCAATTTAAAACTATTTATTTAATTATAAGATTTTTTTGGTGGTTAAATTTATTATGGTGTGATATTTCCCTGTTTTCTCTACCTTTGAGTTCTTCTCGTTCATCATTTATTCTTCCCTTCACTATCTAAGTCATGCATACGATAGAGTATAGATTGGGTAGAGACATTCAGAAAAGAGATCTCATATCCAAATTTAGTAGGATTATTTACCTACATTCATAGATATCATTTTTGGGTTAATAATAATTTGAATGAGAGGGTTTAGTGTGGTAGATTTTGATCACTACATTGAATTGAGTATTAAGAATATTTTAATTAATAATGATATCAATCATTATGATCTCATAAAAAAAGTATTTTTTCTTTCTTTATAAATTAATTTTTTCATATTGAATATATATATATATATATATTTCAATATTTCATTCATCATTCAAAAATCCCCTCTTTATATTGTTTTGTTTTATTTTAGTTAGTATATAACTAGTGACAATAGAATTTCAGTCTCGTGTGAGCCACCTCCTAGAAAGAGAACCTCAGTGTGCACTATATTACATTATTAGGTAAACAAAATATGGATTAGGGATAAATGAAAAATTCCTATACATTAATTCCTTAGCAACAAATCCAAACCCCAGCTTCTTGAGTAAAATATAATGTATATAGTGAGAGTTACGTGTGTGGGAGGTCATAATTTCTCATGGTTTATTTGGAAGAAACGTAATACTTGGGGAGTGTTCCTTAGGGAGTTCATGCTTGGGAAGTGTGATCTATAAAAATATTCAAAATTCTCAATCCCTAAAGTCTAAAATAAATATAGCTATGAAATAGTTTTTAAAATTGTAAGAATAAAAAATGAAAAAGACTTGAGGATGACATTATTTTATTAAATCAATTTAAAGCATTTGAGCTACCATAATAATTGACATAAAGTGATAAGTTGGTGATTTTTTTTGGATATTTTATCATTTTACATATAATGATATTTAATCTATATATATTTTTATTTTACTTGAGATATTAATCCTCCTCTTTCATGCATTTGTTTTTAAGAACCAACCCACCAACCCATAACTCCATAAATCTTCTTGAAAATACCTTTTGGCCAATAATAACTTTCTCATTTAGGTGGAGTTGTGCGGAATAAAATAATAATTTTATAATTATGATTTTTCCATTATTTTTTAGGAAAAGGGTTTAAACTTTCAAATTCCTTCCTTTCTCTAAAAAATATATATAAAAATAAAAATAAAACTAAAATAAAAAAAATGATAATGAGGATGTATCATTCATTGTAATAATTATTGTTTGAGTGCCCATTTAAAAGGGGGAATTATGATTGAACATAATTGAAATTAAAATATTAAATTTCAATTTTTTAGTGACACATGCTAATAATGAATCATATTTTAAGAGTTTACCCTATTTTTTTGTCATTTTATTTTTATATTTGAACCACCCACTCTCATTAATAGAACAAACTTGATAAAAAATAATGATTTATGGGATGAATTGCTTCCTTAGTGGAGAAAAAATAACATTACTAAGCTTATGGTTATTAATTTTTGTGCATTAGATTTTGTACAACCTTTCAAAAATCAAATTTGAGAAATAAGGGAAAATAAATCTGGGAAGGTTGGTGAGATTCCTTTAGGTGGATCATTTGGCTTGTATAATTTTTTGAGCATTGAAAGAAAATAAAATTAATATAAAAGAAGAATGAGGAATGATATTTTTATAGGAAAATGATAATTTCTACTAATTACTTGATGTTTTAACATGAATTTGATGTAAATTTTATCTAGAATGAAAAATTTAGGTTTGGGGGAGTGATGATATTTGATTTTGTCAATTATTTTATTTGGACATAAAATACTGGGTAATTTTTTTTCCATATTTTGATGAATTTTAGATAAATAATTTAATTATGATTTATTTTAGTTAATTTTAAATGAAAGTTAAATTAATTCTTAAATGGTCTGAATTTAATATATTTTTGCTGAATCTTCTTGTTTGTAATTGAATGTTTAGTTTTTTAAGTGAAAATATGCGTGAAAATTTATAGTATTAAATTGTAAATATATAATGGATTTGAATTCTATGAATGAACATTATTACATATTATCTATAAATAAGTTTTTTTAATTAATTATAATGTTGAATTGATGTATTGGATTAATTTTGAATTTTGATTTACACTCTATAAATTCACTTGTTTGTACAAAATTGAATTCCACACTTATGGTATATTTTATATATCTAAATTAAATATGTAAATTGAAAAACATTTGGGTTGAACATGCATATATTCTAGAAATTATTGTTATAAAATTTGAAAAACATTTTTTTTAAAATCTAGAGATTCATTGTTTATTTTTTGTGTTTAAAAGTTTATGTTTTCAAATTGAATTTATTATCATAAAGTTATTATGAAAAATTTAGGTTGTGGGGATATACACTTAGATGGGTTGAATCTCAAAAAATAGAGTCTAAATAAACCAATTCATCTAAGTGAATATGAAATGGAGGATTTCTTTCCCTATTTCACCACTGAAGAGGTGACTTGTTTAATGTGTCTACAAATCATAAAGAAGAGAATTTGTTCTATTTGTTGGATGGTTCAAGGTGTTGCAAGAATGTTTCACCATTATCGATGGTGGAACTCGGGTAAATAACTGTGTTTAGTATGGAGATATAGGTTATTTATGCATGATAAAATGAGTTGTATTGGTGTTTTGGTTTAAATATGGAGGTATGTTCATTAATGTCACTATAGTAGATAAGGGAACTTGAGTGGTTCACTATAGTTGTGATTAAAAATGGGTTTATTAAGATGAGGGTATAATAAATGTTATTAATTTATGATTATTAATTAGTGTTTTTTGATTGTTTATTTATGGATTGGAAGACAATTTAAGTGGCTATTTAAGGATCAAGTTTATCTCTACTCACTACTAGTTTGACAGATCTATAAGGAGAGACCAGACCTACATCACCTTAATACCCAACACCAAAATTATCCCTATCTCATTGCCAATTTTTCATTATAACCCAATCCCCTACTTAAAATTCAAAACCACCCACCTCCTATTTCATTAATTCCAAACTTAACATCACAAAATTGGAAAATTTATACAAATAAAAAAAACATAAATTTTAAAAATAGGTAAATTGGGAAACTATTTCCCAAAATATGTGTGTTTTTACCCTTCAAGTTAAGCACTAAATGTGACATCACCTTCTTCGAAAGGGTTATGAAGAAGGGACATTATCATTCATCACATTCTTTATAAATTTTCCAAACAAATTGGTAATTGAGAAAGTGTTTTCTTTATAAACATTTCAAAGAACATAATTTCTAAGTTATCACCTTATTTGAAAAAATTTGAAAGAATGCAGTAAATGAGAAAGTTCTTTATATTTTTTTGTATTTTTATGTATTTTTTTATTTTTCTTAAATATGTATAAGAAAATAACTAAAAAATATTTAACTATTTTTATATTTGGTATTAATTTTATTAATATATTCTTAAAATATTAAATAAAATATCACTTAATCCCCCCTTTTATAAGGGTGCAGTCTTTAACATCTTTTCCAAATTTTCAATGTGGGATTCAGACACCTCTTTCCCACATTAAATAAATAATATATTATTTATAATAATACATTAATAATAATAAATTATTAATCATAAAAATATTTATAATTAATTATTATTTAATAATTTAATAAATAGTAATTAATAAATTTACAATAATTAATATTAATAATGTCATTAATATTTTTAAAACTAGAATTAATTATAAAAAAATGTTGTTAAATGATGAAATTAATAAGAAAAATATTATTATTAATAATTTATAATAATGAATATTAATAATGTAATTAATTATATAATTAATTTAATATTATAACCAATTAATTATCTAATTAATAATCTAATTAATAATAATTAATACACTAATTAATATTACTAATAGAATTTGATAAAGTAATTTAAAATTTTAATAATAATAATGTAATTATTAAAACATTATAGTAATAATAATAATATTTTTAATTTAAAATGTGTTCAATAATGAAATTATAAACAAATAATACTTATATAAATAATATATTTAATAATGTATTGAGAAATAATTATTAATAATGGTGTATTTATTAGGTACATGTGGAGTTTAGGGCCTGAAGGCTATATTCCATTTTACTAAAAGAAAGTAGAAAGACAAATAAGATGGATTATGGGGTCATACATAGACACTTCCCTCATCTTGATAAGAAAACATCCCAAATATAGAAAAAGAAAAGAAGAAAATCATGTGTCCAAAGACACCAACAAGAAATAATGTAATGTAAAAAACATATTTTTTACTAGATGTACCTTTAAAATACATATATTTAGGATTACCTATAATACATAGGTATCATCCTCTATTTTATGTCCTGTAAGTCTTCCAGGGCTCATTATCTTCATCTAATGAAACAAAAGTGTTGTTTTCCTTACTATCAACCTTCACTTATTGAAATAAAACCTTAAGATCTAGGGGAGATGATCTAAAAACAGTCTTCTCATGGGTCCCCTAATCTCTAATAAACCCCGAATCTTCCCCAATTTCTTAAAAATAATTCCTTGAAAAATAATTCATAAACCAAATCATAAACTCTCTATATTTTCATAGAAAACTTTCCTTACTAATTATTTCATGGAAACAACCTTCCCAGACACTAGAGTGGCCAAGAATTCCATGCATCAACCTTTAGAAACTGAAACATCAGTCTCAAATTGGGGAATCATAGACAAATAATTCACCCCTTGGACATAGATATTGGAAACCACTGAATCCTATAAACCATATTTTGTTGGTTCTTTATTCTGATTCTAAATAGGATGATAGGTAGTAGAGGCCTCAATCCCCTTTAAATTATCCTTCCCAGTATAAGAATACAACCTTTTTATACCAGGGTATCCCTACTAAGAATCCTCCTTTGAAAGGGAAAATTCTTTACCGTCACCTTAACATGACCCATTGAAGAGGATTGATCATACAATTTAATAAGGAAACCAAATGATTTAATTTTAACTTTATTAACACTAGAATATATCAATTAATTCTCTAAAAACAATTGAATATTAGTGTCATTTTATATAGCTAGATTGAAATTAGATTTTGTATCCTCGTATCCATAAACTTCCACATCTATGAATTTGGAAAGTATTTCATTGAATAAAAATTCTTAATGAGAGGTCTTCCCCTCATCTGGAATATTATCCCAAGACCCTTTATATTTTAAAAATTTAATATCTTCTCTTAAAGTAGAGATTCTGGATTCATTGAAGGGCTCTGGATATCAGATTCCTATACTTGAACTCCATGCCCCTACACTTTTATTATAAATAATGTGCCTTTAGAAGGTTATTATCCAATATTATTTGAACCTAATATAGTATTCTACCCTAATTTAAATATCCTCTAAGAAATAGAGAAATATATCTATTTTCACACCGTAATCTTCACCTTCCTTACTATTATTTTTTATTTATTGGTCCCTTATTCTTACTTATTTTTTAGGACTTTTATTTTTAATTTTTTGGAATATTTTGAAATATTTTCTATTTCATGTTTAGTTATAACCATTAGGAGGACAATACAGAGGATATATAGTTTGTATTAGAGTTATTTTAATGTTTTTTTCATGGTTTTCTAAACATTTCAGCCAAACTATGCAGATCAATAGGTGATTCTCAGAAAAAGGCACACAATTAGCGCATTTTTGAAAAATCGTGTGTCCAAATTATGTTGATTTACTAAACTTTTAAAAATTAGAAATAAATATTATAAACCTACATAATTTTGATCCCTAAACCTATTCCTCTACTACCTATCATGTGGCACCAGTAAAGAAGCACCAGTAGTGGCCTTCTCATTTTCTTACCCCTGATTTGTTGATTTCCTCTTAGATTTTGACCATATTAATCAAGGTATGGTCTTCTATCTTATTCTCCTTTACTTTCTTGTTTTATTCTCTTTATATTGTTGTTGGATAGTGTTATCTAAAACATAAGTGTGGTTTTGGTTTTAAATGGTTGTGAATTTGGTTCCTAGGGTGCATAGATTCTATTACAAACCTTCCTCTCTTAATTCTTAAAGGATTCATATCATTTGCACTTGGCCTATGTATATTTTTCCATGTTATTCACTTTTTCATAACAATACACATTATTTTTATGTTTTATAAACACTCTTTTACTTGAAATTATATATGCTATGTATATTATTAAATTTCTAAGTGGTGTTTTCAAAGGTGGTTGGTATTTAAAAACAGACATCTTTATTTACAAGGAGTTTTTCATGGGTTATAAGGTATTTTTATTGAGAATTCACTTTAAATGGAAATATGTGTGTGATCTTAATTGTCCCTATTTTCTATTGATTGTATATATTAATTGTTTATATTTAATTGTTGAACAATGTTATTTCCCATTTATTTATATTTCCCATAGTCTTTTTTCATCTTAAAGAGGTGTTTTACCCTTAATTTCAGATGCATTTACAAATGGGACATGATTTTAAATTGTTTTTCAAACAAGATTTGTATGTGTATATGTGTGTTTATTGGTTCATACATATAAATACATACATATATATACCTACCTATATATATATATATATTTCTTTTAGTTTGGAAATCAAAGGCCTGTTTGGAACTTGAAAAAAAAATCAAATTTGATAATCCCTTTGAAATAACTCTTCAAATAAGGTTTCAAAAGTGTGATATTAGTTTAAAAATACAAGGCTTGGTTTTCACTTTATATAAGTGGATTTTTTTTCAAATGAACCATACTCTTGAGCTAAATTTCCATGGGGTTTTAATGAAATGATTATAACAATTTCATTTGACTATTTTTTTATTTATATGAGTTAGAATAAAAGATTTAGCGAGAAGTGTGTATGAGTGTGTATTGAGATCAAGCATAGGCATGGATTTATATATATTATATTACTGTTCCGTTTTTGGTAAATCAAACATCCTTCCTCACCCTTTATTACCAGTATCATGAGGATCATAAGAATCATAGTGATATATTGAGATGTAGTTACCATATAGACATGATTAGATTGGATAGACCCCCCCTTATGTGGGATACATCCAAACTATAGGGGAAACCACTAGTGATTATAGTTGAGAGAAACTAAATATTTTGAGACTAGGAATGAATCATTAATATGATAGATGATTCCACCCAAGTGCATCTAAAATCATCTCACTAGATGTTTAGGAATTCTTATTTTGTTACACTACTCTACTTGTGATATTTTCCTTCTTATATTTTTTCTTTGGTTTTATTACTGAAATAGTATCTAGTATGTCTTAAATGTTTAATTATACATTTTACTTTTTGGTTTAGTCATTTAATTGATTCATCTTTGATTATATTTTAGAATTCAATTTTGAGTATTTTTAAGGATTTTTTTTAAAGAGGATGTTATAAAAGGTATGTTTTAAATAAAATATTTATAAAAAGTTATTAAGAATTATTAAATCATGTTTTGAGTTTTAAAAATTTATTTGGACATGTATATGATTTTTCCTACTTGAAATGATGAAAAAACTATTTTAAAATAATATATTTTCATACTAGTGTTAATGGAATGTTTTGAAAAAGGAAATGAATAGAATCATTAGTGAAATCATACTAGGTTGTTAACTCACACACTACTTACACAAATCTGTGTCTTTAGACTGGATTTCTTGGTTGTAGTGTTTATGTGTGTACGACCAATGTATGGACACACCATACTATAAATTTGGCTAAATTCCATTACATATTGAATCTTTCTTAAAAAGGAAAATTTATTCACATACTTGTATCTGATTCCTTGGTTATTTTCACTAGTCCAAAATGAAAAGGAATGCATCTAAATTCATGTCATGGGATAACTTGGGTACCCAGTTCAAGGGTTCCCTAGACCGGTTCAGCAAACAATAGTACAAGATCTTGGGTTATCAAGGGTTCCTAGTTTCATGAAGCAACCTTATTATTTTGGAGGTATGGTATATGGGAGATATAATAACTGTAGATCAAGAAATATTTCTTATGTTAGTGTATAATGACCACCTATTGTGATGAAACCTAAGTTACCATGGGATGTTGGGATTTGATTCCCCATTTAAAACTTTATTTTTTTATCATTATTATTGTATTTTGATTTGAATTGATGGTGTTTTAATCCTTATGGGTATTTCATAAGTTTTTTATATATTTTTAAATATTTAGCTTAAAAATAAGATAATAAATTGAGGTGAATGATTTTCTCTCATGTTCAAAAAAACTGTGTAGTGCCCGTACACATGGTTTTGTGAATCTACTAATGATTTTTTTCACAGTTGGTGTATGGTCTATCAAACTGTATAGAAAAACCATGCATATCAACTAATACCTTTAAATATTTTATATTTTATCCCTTTTTTATTTCTAATTTTTTTTGATCTTGTGTCATTTTTATTTAAGATGGATTTGGTAGAATTTTATGATGTGTTCATGTTATTTGGTTGGATTTGTAAATATTTTTTAATAAGTAACATTATCTAGAAGAATAAAAACTTGTTTTGGAAAGTTTGTAAAGCGGTTTTCTAAAGATTAATTAAAAAATAGGGTGTTTTGAATCTTTGAATGAGATTAATAATAAACATTAAATTTAAATCTTATTTTTGGTAAAATTTCATGATTTTTTAAAAGGTTAAGAGAAGAGTTTTTGAATTTTATTAAAGGTGGTTCTTATAAAAAAAATGTGTTTTTACATTTTTTCTATTTTTAATCATTTTAAAAATGTGGGTTTAAGTTAAAATATTTTGATTTGAGTCTTGCGTTTTGTTTTTAAATTTATATAATGTCTCCCAAAAATTTCCTAATGAATCGAAGAATATATGTATCACATGATGTTCCTTATCCTAATGTATCTTACTGATTAGATGTGGTTATTGTAAGTATCAAACCTACCCATAATCCCAGTTGAGTGGTAGATCCTACACTATCTCAATATTCACTAATCTTCTATGGTGATAATAAACTTCAAGAGGATGTGGAAAGGCTAGAAAAATTTGAAGGAGTCTTCAATTCATTAAAAACTCCCAAGGCCACATTAGTGAATATCGTTTCAAATATGTTTGAAGGAATGTGTCTATAATGGTGGAGGAATACTATTTAACTTCATCCATGAATTATTATGTATTATTAATTCTTTAATACCACATTCATTCAGTGTCATTTTATATATTGTACCAAAGGGGAAAGGAAAAAAACTTATGAATCTCCTACACAGTGACCAGTTGGTGGAAGAGTATGTCAAACATTTAAACAAGTTAATCCCTTTCTCTCATAGATTGATATTTTAGAACTCACTGAAGTTTATTATTTTCATGAGGGGTATCCATCTATTCCTCAGTTTTAGTATTCCTCTATTAATTCATATTCACATGAGGATATCCCCAATGATTCCATGATGATGGAAGTGGTCTCTTAGGGCCAGCTCAACAGGGGTAGTGACCTTATTCATTTTAGTTTCGGTGAGGTTTAAACATATTATAATAATTATAAGTGGGGTGAACCTAATCTAAGATATCAAAATGAATCCATAGGATATTATTATTCCTATCCCATTCCAATGTTAAATAATCAGTCTCCTATACACCATTAATGAGGTCAGATTAGGCATTCTAAGCCCTCTAATTTGAAATTACCAAACACTTTCTATGGTTGTGGTCATATAGGATATCTTTAGAAGTTTTGTAGGCTCAATAATTGGAAAATTAAGGAATCTTAACCATTACTTGGATTTTAGTGGGAGTCTATGTGATCTTTTTCATGGTGTTCTCCCTTTTTTCTCCATTTTTATTTAACTTTTCTTAGTTTTATGATCAGTTTCTTGATATTTACTTTAACTATTCCTTATTACCTTTTGTAGGTGTTTATATTCATTTTGATAGAATTATGGATGGATAAAAATATTTGGGATCTATTTTTGTTTTCTATAGTTAAAAAGTTACGAGGTTCTTATGGTGCCCATTTCTAGGATCTTTGGCCTTTTTTAAACCATCAAGATAATTGAAAATCTTATGTGGTGGGGTGACCTCATAAATGTATTAGTTTTTAAACTATTCCTTTGATAAATTCCACTTGGTTATTAATTTATGATCCTTTACACCTAATTTTTATGTTAGCTTGTGCTTTTTTTCCTTTGGGTATCACCTCTAATATAAAATGTATTGAATTATCTTATATGATTTCAACTATGTGTCATCCTATGAATTAAGTGACTTTTTTCAGGATGAAATTGATATGGTAGGGTGAATTTTTACACTAAGACCTTCAATTTACTCATTATTATATTTATTTATTAGTCCATATTTTTCTTCTTCTTTTTTCGCTGTTTTTATTTTAAAATTTTTGGATTATAAAGAAAATTATCATGTCTCATAGTTAGAAGACAAAAAGTTATAACCGTGTTGTGGATATAAATAAGGGTTCAAAGTTTTTATCAAATCCATTCACACAAATGGTGCATGGATTTCTAAACCATGTGAAATAACTATGAAGGTACCCAAGTGCTCTCCTGTAAAGGGTTCGTAGTAGATGCATGGTTTGGAAAACCATGTAGTCTAACAGTGCAAGTTGCCCAAATGTTTTAAAAATTGAAATTCCTATTCCAACCTTCCCTATTTTTAATCCCAAAACATCTCATAATCTTCCCTTTTAAGAAAACCCATTTAATATTCACTGATTTGGGTCTCCTTGTGATCCTCCCGTATGATTTTGGGGTTTCCTCTTTGATTTTCACTGGATTTCTCAAGGTTTGAGCATATTTCTTCTTCTCATTTCCTTTATTTACTATTTTCTTCTTTTTTATTATTGTGGGATAGTTTTGGTGAAACCATGGGTGTGATTTTGTTTCTAATTGGATGTGTCTTTGGTCTCTAGTGTGTGTAGATATATTTTTAGACCTTTCTCTCTCTATTCTTGAAGGATTCACATTATGTTCCCTTGACCTAGGTAGTTATTTCCATATTATTTTATTTTTATCGACAATCCATGTTATGATTTAATTTGATAAACTGTTTTTTATTTAAAAATATATATGTTATATATATTATTAAAATCCAAAAATATTTTTTCAAAGAGGATCGATAATTAAAAAGGGGTTATCTTCAATTCTAAGGGGGTTTTCATTATTTATAATGGTTTTGTTCTTAAGAATTCACTTTAAATGGAATTATATGTGTATTTGGATTTTTATTATATTTTTTATTTATTTAACATGTATATTGTTCTTATGTAATTATATAACACTGTTGTTCCCTATTATTTTATAGTTCCCATCATATTTCTTGGTCTTAAGGAGGGATTTTTTCCATGGTTTCAAATGTGTTTTCAAGTGGCACATGATTTAAAATTGGCTTTCATACAAGTTATAAATATATATATATATATATGTGTGTGTGTATATATGTATAGATGTATAAAAATATATATATATATACACACACATAAATATACCAACCTATCTACAAATATTTATAGCTATTAGTTTAGAAACCAAAGGCATGTTTGGAACTTGAAAAAGGAATTAAAAATTTGATACTATAGTAGAATTGACCCTTTAAATAAGTATTTGGAAGCATACTATTATTTTAAAAATACAAGGTATAGCAACCCAGGCTTAACATACATGGATATTACACCATTTCAGATGAATATTTAGTACATTATAATAATACATTCCCAAGGACTGTAATAGTTCAATATCTTTGGAAACATAGAAACAAAATCTTTTATCCTAGTGAAAGATCTTCCAAAAATCCCATAAAAATATACACCTTTAGTAATTTAACCTAAAACCTTTCTTCATAATGTGGGGAAAAGAAAAATAAGAAGGGGTGAAACCCATTTCTTTGAAAATACTTTTAAAACATATAAAGAATTCTTAAAAACATTTTGAAAACAATTTTCTTTGAAAACATACAAAATAAGGTTAAAAATATTGTGATAACAATTTTCCTTTAAAATCACTTTTAAAAATATTTTCTTAAAAATTAACCTTTTAAAAATTCTTAGGAAGATTTAACTAAATGATGATGGGTAAATTTGTACATGCAATATGAGGTAAAAAAGAACATTCCTTTTGTATGGTAAAAAGGTTAGAAAAGAAGCCTTGTTCAAAAAGTTAAAAGAAAATTCCTTTGAAGATTTGGTAAAATAAAAAAAGAGTAAAAAGTTATTTTAAATATTAAAGTAAAATAGTAAAATATTCTTGGAAACCCTTTTTATAAAACATGGTTTTGAAGGAACATTGATTTCTTACCGAAGAGATGGTAAAGTGGAGCTTTCTTGAAAACACTTTCCTAACTATATTATGTAACTAATAGTGAAATAAATGGTACCAATATATGAATAATTCATTAATAACTAGATGAGAATAAAATTCATGAATGTTTTTTAGATATGGATCATAATATTTCATCAAAATAAGCATAAACATAAACAATCTTGACGATGATATTGTCTCAATGTACTCTTATAACTTGGTAACTTGGGATCATACTCTAGATGTAAGAAAATGAAATTAAATGAAACTTTCATTAATAGAGGTAAATTTATTATATAACATGTAAAATGGAAGTATATACACCTCGAAAGGTAATTTAGGTGCATAACAAAACATGAGTCTCAAATAAGGAAAATTAAGACAAAACGATTTCACCAATTTGGTATCTTTTGAAACGTAAAAAAAATGAAATAAAAATCATAAAATGGATTTTTTTAATACCCATAAATTTAATTAAAATATATATAGAATAAATTCATGTATATTACATACACCACACAAAAGGAAAGAGTGGTGAACATAACATTTATCTCACGAAAATAAAAAGTGAGATGAAATCCCCTTTGTGTCTTGACACTCATCATACTCATTAAAACCTCATATATAATAGATATAAATTAATTATAAATATATAAAATAACCATATTATCACTTATAATACCATATATGGTTTTATTATGTCTTTATATTACCTTTTTGTTAACAATTATATGTTAAGATTTCACTTCAGGTAATATCCGATTTGTTTTTCGCATGTGTCATAATTTGTTAAATATTTGGTCCTTATATTTATATCATGATTTCTAGAATATAAACCATTATTTAAATATAATTTATATTCATTATATTTGTATTATAAAAATACATATAATTATGAAAAAAATACACCATTCATGGAGACAGTAAGTCATACGTACAGATGAACAATATTTCCATTTAATTGTAATGATGAAAGAAAGAAAGAAATATATATACCTGTATGTATGTATATATAATTATTAAATTATATTAATTATATCATATATATCATATATATTAACTAAATACACCCTTAATACATTCAATGTAGTGTATGAATGCATCACATTGCTTTGAGGGGGCGGTAGTCCACACTTCTTCAAACAGAATTATCGTATTAACCCAAAAAATAAAGTATAAATATATGTGTTGTAAAATAATTAAATAAGATTTAAAACATAATAAATATAATATATATCATATATAAATATATTTTCCATCATAATTCACACCATGAGAGGCGATAAAGGAAAAATGAACAATCATCGTTTAGTGAGGAGGTAGTTCACCGTACACGTAGACAGTATGTTCGATACACATTAGATGGAGGTGTGTGTAAGTGTAGTTCAAACCCTTAGAATAAAAAATACTAGTATATTTATGATAATATTACTATTATAAAATCATGGAAAAAAGATATTTTATGGGTGGAGAAATAAAATAAAATAAAGGATCTTGAGAGAAGATATTACCTCTTAATTGGGTAACTTCTTTTGGATTGTGCCAAAAGGCTTCCATGGATTGTTTTCCTCAAAAAGTAAGGATTAAAGGATTAACATGGGATTTTGGGAAGTTTATTGGTTAGATATTGTCTAAAACTAAGTGGTTTGAGAGGTGTGAAGAATAGGGATAGGTGGTGTCCTTTTATAGGGAAGAGAAATGACTCACTCAATATTTTTAAAAACAAGTTAGGTGTACCCACATTTTTACCTAAAAAAAGTAATAAAAAACCAAAAACAAATTCATAAATGGAATATTAATAGCCTAATAATTTCCATAAAATGGGTTTTTATAAGTTTATAAGTCTTTTTGGGTCTTAAATTTAAGGTTTAGTCCTTAGTTAAGCTTAATTTTACCTTAATTGATGTAATTAATTTTAATTACTTTCACTAATTGTTTTTGGTAAAAAACTAATTTAACATTATTAGAAATTATAAATTATGATGATTCTGAATATTTAATTAATTTTACCAAATTATAATCACATAAGTGTCAGAAATTGATTTAAAATTAATCCCACAGTCGGGTTGACAATGAGGGTTTTTAAAGTAAAAACATTCAAAAGTTTATTACATTTTTATACCCAATTTCAAATTGAAATTGATATCAATGAACTAAATTATATTAATTGGTAAAAATATTATCTGATTAAAATTTGAAACCAATTTAAAATAAAGTTTATCCTTATAAATAAATTATATGAAAAAAAAAGTTTTCAACTAAAATTCAGTATTTTTAACTATTCATTTAAAAATGAAACCTTACAAAAAATTACCAAAAAATTATCATAACCTAATATTTATGTTTAAATTTAAATTATGAATTTTATTTTGACATATTAATTCTATAAAAGTTTTAAAATTGGTATTAAAAATGGGTTCTCTATTAAAAGATTGTAAAACTACCGTTATAAAAAAATATAGGTTTTTAAACATAAAATTGGGTTTGTTCTTATCTTATGTCCATCGAATATATTGGATAAATATAAAAAATATTTGATTGAATATATAACATATATATTAAATTAACATCACCCACTATTTTTAACTAGTTTTATTTATTAGTTAAAAAAACTTTTTGACTGTAATAATAATAATATTTTTCTTTATATGAAATCGATTTTCATATTCATTTATAATTAATTGGTAACCTATGAATTCATATTATATTTGAATAAACCATATATTTTCATAAATTAGTTGATACTATTCATAACCATTAATTTTACAGCTAGATTATATCTTATTTTTTTAATTTATAACATTTTAATGATATATTATTATTCGGATAAAATCGGTCATGTGTGTTATACAAGTCATCGAGAAAAGTAGTTATTGTGTGTAACCCAAGCTAACCTAGGAGTTTCGTATAGATAAAGATAAAATTTATGTTGTTTTTATTTCATGAATGACTTGGTGTTCTATATAACACAATCCAAACATAGTTCTTCAATATAAAATAAACTATTTTCAGTGCTGAATGAAATGAAAAATATCAAAAAGATTAAATTAATTCAAAAAATAATAATTCCAAAAATATCTGGGTGTTACATTATAACCCCCTTAAAATTAATTTCACCCTTGAAATTATTTTTGGTTATCAAAAGTTTAATACTTGAAATTTTCATTCATAGAAACTCACATCGTAAAAATGAATATTAAAACATGACTTAAAAATGGAATGTTGGAAGCATAATGGTTACCCAAAGTAACATATAACTAGGTTTCCTCATATGGTAACATAGGTGTGAAGTGAAAACATGGACATGGAAGAAAAATATAACTATCAAGTTTTTATGGAGAGTGATAGGCAAAATGTCTGGAGAAAGTTAACAATCAGAAAGCTATAAATCTGTGATGAACTAAGGGACTGTCTAATTCATCGAAAACAGAGGTACTATGATAAATTTTTTTGTTTCAATATACTTTTTCCTAAATTTAAATAATTTTTATGAAAATATATACTTTCTTGATTTCAGGACAACCTCACCCTTTTTTTGTTTCTTGATCCACTTCACCTCTTTCTCCAAAAATGATGGTGAATTTTTCATTCTCAAAGCAGTAACAGATCATGAGATCCATGATATGTAATCCCAATTACCATGGATCACTTCATCCATTGTGATTATATATGATTTACCTTTTAGCTTTGTCTTCAATTGTTTTTGGAGCTAATCACCCTTATTAACCCTTGGATTTGGTCACTTTTTGGCGAAATGCCCAAACTCCCAGCAATTGAAACACAGAAGTGTGGGAGGTTAATCCTGAGGAGTTTTCTCATTATTCACATAATTATATAACTTTTTACAATCAATTTTATATTCATCCACTCAATTTCCTTGATCCAATTCACCACTTTCTCCAAAAAGGAGGAAAAATTTTTCATTCTAAAATCAGTAATAGATCATGAGATCCATGATATGTCATCCCATCTGTCATCAGTTATCATCAACACCACGTTTTTATAATAGGTTATCCAATATTCATAATTTTACATGTGGTAATATAATAATTTATTCTCACAAACTTCATCCAGATTTTAACTTAATCATTCCATAAATCACTAACCTCATAACCCTTCCAAAAGATGAAAATTCAAATATTTAGAAATAAAGTCATAAAATCAGCTTAACATTGATCCCCCATGTGTCATCACATACCAAACATGTGAATACCTTCATCATATATTCTCTTTAAAACATGTTCAAAATATGAATTTCTATAAATCCGTATTGAATACATACATGATTCCAAAAGATAATTCACCCTTTATTCCTTAAATAGAATCATATATTTAAAAAAACTATTCTTTTGTAAGCTTGGGTTCATCCTTGTAAATATAGAAAATCAACACGATTTTATGAATCAAAAATTCATTTATAAATATAATCAATACTTATAATAATAACAAGTTTCACTAAAGGATTAATAATATTTTCATAGATCTTATATTTACAAAATCCCAAAGGAAATTCCACACTATAGAGTTCCCCAATTACCATGGATTACTTCATCCATTATGATTACACATGCCTTACATTTTCCCTTTGTCTTCAATGGTTGTTGGATCTAATCACCATTATTAACCCTTATATTTTGGCACTTTTTTTGTGAAATTCCCAAACTCCCTGTAATTGAAACACTGAAGTGTGGGAGGTTAATCCTGAGGAGTTTTCTCATTATTCACATAATTATATAACTTTTTACAATCAATTCGACATTAAGCCACTCAATTTCCTTCCTTTCCACACTTAACACATTTACTAGTCCCATTAAGATAATTCCTACTATGTTTCTTTACACCATTAGAGCACAAAGGATGACTCATCTTCTTATCTTCATGGTTTCTTAATTGTCCTTTGAACTTAATCTTCCTCTTACTTTTAAAACCATGAGATCGATACATCACTCCAACCTCTATTTTAATTTTGATTTCACAAATCAAAATATTTTAATAGCTACCAAAATATCTTATGGACAAAGCCCTTATGAGACTTGGATTTAAGCCACTGAAGAACCTATCAACCTTAATTTCTGGTTTAATGATAATTCCAGAAGTGTACCTCACAAGTCTTGTGAAATTACACTACAATATAAATCACCTTTAGCAGTGGTTTTGTAAACTACCGCTAAACCTCGTTATTTTTTTCCAACCACAACACTCCCCCCCAACCCCGACTCCCCTTTTCCCTCAGACTCCCCCCCCCCAAGAGTGATCCCTGAACCCTAGCTCCGTCGGTTGGCCATTCGTGCCACTTACCCCCAACACCTGACCCCAAACCCCCTTCTCCCCCTGACCCCCACGACCCCATCTTCTTCCCCTGACCCCCACGAGACCTGAACCCTAGCTCACCTCCCTTCCATCGATGAATTTTATTTTGGTCAGTATTTCCATTTAATTGAATTTTATTTAAGATATTTATGTGTGCTTGGATTTTAAGGATGATTGTGATGGTGGGTCTTTCCCTTTACTAGAATTTGGGAATGTTTTTTTTTGTGGATTTAGACGTGTAAGCCTTTACATATTTTTGATTATGACTAAAAATGTGCACATTTACTAGCCTTCCCTCCCAAATGATTAGATTTCAATTAACTCTAGATGATTTAGTAGTAGATTTATACTCTTTATGAGAACATGCTTGTCTTTTTGTTTTTGTGAAAAATATAGCCTATGTATAAAAGGTACATGAGTGTCGAAGTATGTTTTAGCTTCACCTTCCTTGCCTCCTTTGCCTCTATAACCTCATTCAAAAAATTTTTGGGGGAAATTTGGTTTATATATAGTTTCTTCATTATATAATTGGTTCATCATGTGGATCGTTTTGATAGAACCACATTGTGAACCTTCATCTAACAAGGATCTTGTTTAATGGGATGGTTCCCTTATTCCTAGTGATGGAGGTAGTAACTTTAGAAAAGTATATATTAGCTTGGGAACTAACATGGGTTCTTCCTCCCATGCCTAATACTTTCTATTCTAGTCACACCTTCTCTTAAGAGATTGTAATGCCAATGAAGTTGGATCAATTATCAAAGAGGGAATCAAGGTTATGACTGGATGATTTAGTTTTGTATTGATGATGGAAAGCTCTGAACTGATAAATTTTCTCAACATCCATTCATAATTTACTTCCATTATTCTTCATGATTTTGTGGTATGGTGATGGAAAAATCCACCTTATCAAGTTTTTATCAATTTGACATGTCGAAAGTCAACCATATTCTAAAGGATTCCTTCAGAGATGAATAAATACTAGATATTTTGTCCTATAATTAAACAGAATGGGTATTAGTGAGACTAAATTCATTTTGATTTTAAAAATTTTAAAACCTTTTTAGGTTATTCTCTATAACAGTGATCAAGTACCCTAATACTTTCCCTTTTTTAAAGGAACAAGTACTATTCTATAGATATTTAAAACCTAAGAGACCCAATTCCTTTTCTCACTAATAATAGGGGTGTTGTTACTGTTTATGTTGTTCAAGAGGCGAAACCATAAGATATTGAATAGGTATGGGGGCTAGAGCTGGTAAAAGTATTAGTTTAACCATAACCATTACCACTTTTACTTTTCAAACCATCTTTCATTGAGCTATGAGTACCAGCTGTGATTTGTCATTTGAGCATCGAATAAAATCCTCCAAACATTACGAAACTTCTATAAACTCTAGGTATCTTTTTTGGATATTTTAGTGGGATCAACCATGTATGTAACTCATCAATGATATTTTCTATATAGATCTATAGTAGATACTCTTATAGGAGTTTCATATTAAATATATAGGAATGAATTTTGTATTTGTAAATGAAATATTATACCCTGTCAATTTTAAATTGCATGCATATTAATAGATCAAGGAATATAGTTTTCTTAAATATGAATCTGAATTGATATAGGAATTTCAAATGAAGGACTTCCCATCATAAAACTAACCCTATTAGTTTTTTGTTAAACCAAATAACACTACCCCTCTTGGGTATTTAAAAATAATATGATCATATTGTGTTATTTTTTCTTAATTTTTCTCATAATGGGACCGCATTGTGTCACAAAGTGTGTATTATACATTTTTTAAGTCTCTCATGCCATTGAAGATCTGGAAATACAGGTTCCAAAAGTGGGTTAAAAGAGGATTCAAATCTACACACTCTAAATACAACTTTTATTTTGGTTTTAATGGTTCTCATCTCACTTCCATGACTTCCTTTTGAGCTATCAAAGACTTAATAGAGTTTAGGAATTCTTCAGGACATTCAACTGAGAAGTCACTCAAGTAGAGGCAGCAAGAAAAGATTGATTTGGTTATATCACCCTTGTTTATTGATGATATATAGTATTATCCAACTAGAGGAAACCTTATTGACATGACAATGACTATAGCCATAATATAAGGAATTATTAATTATCTTTATCTACTAGGTTTAGATACACCTGTTGTCTAGACCCAGATCCTATTAGGTAATTACACTTTTCCCTAATAGGTTGAGTAGTTTTCACCAGTCAAGGAATATTCATTTGAGAAGATTTATTGGTGTCCTTCTAGATATTATACATAGTAAGAATATTTCTCTAGATTAATTTGACATTGATTCACGTTAATTACTCTTCAGTTTCATATTGGGTTAACATATCCTTAATAATGAGTGTCTAAGAGGTCTGGGTGATGGGTGGGATATAAAAACAACCTTTTATTTTTTCTTTGGTAGAAAATCATTGGGAAGGTGTTAGATTAATATTTGTTTTTTCTCCCAAATTTTGAATCTTTCTCAGTTCATATGTATAAAAACCTTCTTTAAGAGTTTTTGTGTGGACAAAATTCTAAAAAAACATTTCTTCATCATGTTATTTTGTATTTACATCATAATCTGAGTTATCTTTGGGTCCAACACTAATAGAAATCACAAATTCAAAGTATGCCACAGAAATCATAGCTTAATTAAAAGGTTAGTGGTATTTAACATCCTTTAAATATTATATGAAGGAAAAAAAAATTATCCTTATTCATCACCTTATTGGTTTACTATTTTAGTTTATGAACCCTATGAGGATTTAACTTCTCCACTCGATGATCACCTGGAAGTGATTTATAGTGGTGATCCTAAGGGAGACCCCATCAACATTCACTAAGCACATCCCCAATGAGAAGGTTGGGTCTTGAAATGAAAGAAATTGTGAGAGATTTTTGTGTAAAGATCCTCCAATATATAATGCTTCATCTTAACTCTTAACTTTTTTACTAATGCTGAACTTGCTCAAATATATCTGAAAATACTCACTATATTCTTAAAATGTATATTACCTAAGAAAATACTCACTATCTTCTTGTTTCTTCAAGTGATTTTGTAATCACATGTGTATAAGCATACACATGCATGCACATATGTACTTTGGTTTTATAGTGGGTGATTTACCATATGTATTTATATGGGAAAACCTTATGTAACATATTTATATATTTTTTCAACTAGTATATATGAATCTCTTTCCCTATTTAGTAGCAACTATACATTTTAATTTTTTTTAATATTGTGTAGGCACATTGTGATATACATAAATAAAAGCTGGATCACATTACCAAGGAACACACCTCAGTTTGTTAAGGGTTTGAAGAAGTTTTTAGATTTTGCAATTTAAAATCGATCCGTTGAAGGGAGAATAATATTTCCATGTCCTAAATGTAAATTTAGAAGATAGTTGAAGAAAGATGAAGTTTATGAACATTTAATACTAAAGCAATTCCCTGATCAATATTTGTGTTGGATTTGGCATGGAGAATCGAACGTTACAGAAAGGTTGAGCACTGATGTTAATCCACAAAATGATCTCCCAACTTCGTCGACAATGGAAAATGAAATGCCAAACCTCATAAATGATGCATTTGGCACTACAAGACACCACTATCGACATAAAAACATAACCGAACAACCAGATGATGGTTTTACAAATTGCAACATGACAAGTGATGTTTTTGAGACTGTAACACAACTAGATCAAGATTGTAACATATCATTGGATACTCCTCCTAATTCTATAGAGACAAATGTAAGAGAAAAAATTCATTAGGGAAAATACGTTTCATGATTTAGTTGATGATGGAAATCAAGAGTTGTATAGTGGATGTTTAAAATATTCAAAGCTTTCTTTTCTGCTGAAGTTGTACCATATCAAATGTCTATGTGGAATTACAAATAAGGAAATGTCCATGATATTGGAATTGTTGTGTGATGCATTTCCTAAAGAAAAAATCCCCAAGTCTTTTTATGATATGAAATTTTTTTTAACAGGCTTGGTCTGAATTATACAAAAATACATGCATGTCCTAATGATTATATGCTTTATTGGCGAGAGGATTCAAGTAGACAAAATTGAAAAAAATGTTATTCTTGTAGATGGAAGTCAATGGGTGATGTTGGAAGTCTGAATCAACATAATTTCTTGAATAATAAGAAAGGGAACACACCTTCAAAGGTTTTGTGTTACTTTCCTTTAAATCCTTGATTGCAAAGATTATTTATGTCATCGAAAACATCCGAACACATGAAGTGGAATTCTGTAGATAATAACAATGATGGGTTAATGAGACATCCACAAGATTCACAATCATGGAATACAATTGATTCATTACATCTAGATTTCTCATCTGATCCTAGGAATGTTTGATTGGAATTGGCTACTGATGGATTCAACCCATTTGGGACTTTGAGTACCAGTTATAGCATTTAGCCAGTTGTTTTGATCCCTTACAATCTGCCTCTATGGATGTGTATGTAACAAACATCTTTTATAATTTTGATGATTATTCATGGAAAAAAATACCTGGAAATGATATTGGTGTATACTTGTAGCCGTGGATTGAAAAATTACAGGAGTTATGGAGCAACGATGTTGATACATTTGATTCTTTTTCTAAAAAAATGTTCAAAATGCATGCTCAGTTAATGTGGACCATTAGTGAATTCCTTGGGATTGGGAATTTATCTATTTGGAACATTTATACGGGTTTGGATTGTCCTGTTTTTAAATTTTATTTTGAGGCCAAATGGCTACCTCATAGTAAAAAATGGTGCTTCTTATGCCATCGAAAATTTCTCAATGCATCTCATAGATTTCAGCTGAACAGATCAAAATTTAACAATTTCATTGATCTTAAACCATCTCTAAAGTTGTTAAATGGTTCTGAAATATTGACACAACTTGAAAATGTTGAAACAGAATTTGGGAAGGTTCATCATTTGAATGATAGCGAGAAACAGGTTCTAAGTGCATCATCAAGTGAAATCAGAATGCAACATTGGAAAAAAAGTATGTTTTTAAAAATTTCATATTGGGAATTTAATTTGTTGCAGCATAATCTTGATGTGATTCATATTGAGAAGAATTTCTATGAAAATTTTATTTTCACATTTCTTAATGAACATGGAAAGTATAAAGATCATCTCAATGCTTGTAAAGACTTACAAGTAATGAACATAAAACGTTATCTCTGGCTAGATGAGGATGAAAAGTATGCTTTGGCAATTTTTGCAATGAAAAAAAGGGATAGAGATACATTCCTTCAATTTTTTAAGAATGTGAAGGTATCTAATGGGTATTCAAGTAACATCTCAAAGTGTGTTGACTTGAATAATCATAAGTTACATGGATTGAAATGTCAGGATTCATAAATTTTGTTACAACAGTTACTACCATTGGCATTGTGTACATTATTACCTGAAAAACTTACTACTATTATACTCCAATTCTGCACATTTTTCAAACAACTATGTGAGAAATATATACATTCATTTTAGCCTAACAACCTCTAGGAGAGGTTTGTATTGACCCTTTGTGCAATGGAGATGATATTTCCTCCGTATTTTTTTACTGTCATGATACATTTAACTATGCATTGGAAGCTAAATTAGGAGGCATCATTCATTATCGATGGATGTATCCAATTGAGAGGTACTTTATTTATATGTTTTTCAGTTAGGTAAACAATTTTTGGCACTTAATTAAATGCATAATTATGTTTATTTTATTTCACAGATATCTTGGGCATTTGAAATCATACGTGAGAAATAAATCTCAACCAGAAGGCTCTTTTTCTAAAGGATATTTGGTTGAGGAGTGTCTCACCTTTTGTTCTAGATACTTGGATGATATTGATACATGATTTAATCAAGTTGTATGTGTTGATGACACATTGACTTAATCTCAAATATATCATAAATCAAAAATATTTTCTACTATTGGCTGATCAGTTGCGAGGACCTCAAATGTGACACTGACAGAATTGGAATTATTACAGGCACATAGATATGTTCTGCTGAATAGTAAAATTTCAGATCCATTTATTGACAGGTTTAGGATACAAACAAAGGGAGGAATGAGAGTCCAAACATGAAATGAGACAGATATAACGAAAGCTGTTAATAAAGAGATTTTAGAATGGTTTACATGATGTGTAAGTTAATAAATATTGTAATTAATACGAATATTAGTTCGACACATATATTTTGTAAATCTAATAAAGTATATTTCTTTTTTAGATCATGAATACTAATACTTTATCAGAGTTTTCAGAATATTTGAAGTTTCTTGCTTGAGGTCCTTTAAAAAAAGTTAGAAAGTTCGACTCTTAAAATGTGAATGGATTTAGATTTCATACATTTGATAGAGAAAGGGGTTTCAAAACACAAAATAGTGGTATATTTACATTTGATAAAGTGGGATACTATGGAAAACTGACTAATATTATTGAATTAAACTACGATGGTCATTTTTCAGTTGTTTTATTCAAATGCAATTGGATCGATATTATCAGAGGTGTTAAAAGATATTCCTTGCAATTTACTTCTGTGAACTTCTCTCGCTTGATGGATGTTGGTGATTGTGAATTGTATGATCCATATATCTTATTATCACAAGAAAAAATGGTATATTATGTGAATGATGTTGTGGATGAAGGTTGGAGTGTAGTTTATCACGTAATACAAAGAGATTTGTATTATATGAGTGATAAAGTGGAAGATTTTACCTCTGAAATTGAATCTCATCAACAACAAGAAGCAAAATTATTTGTCCATCATGATATTGAAAATATTATTCTAGCAAGGATGAATGAGGTGGATGAAGTAATGAAGCAGGAAACCGACATGATTGAAGGGGAAAATGATTGTATGTATAGTTATTTATTCATTCAGCAA
Organism: Viscum album; assembly: GCA_963277665.1. Taxonomy (NCBI): domain Eukaryota; kingdom Viridiplantae; phylum Streptophyta; class Magnoliopsida; order Santalales; family Viscaceae; genus Viscum; species Viscum album. The sequence continues at coordinate 108,495,663 of OY728147.1, read as the reverse complement.
CCACATATTTCATTAGTGGAGTCATTCATTATCATTGTTATGTATATTTTTTCTGTTAGTACTGGGCATCTATTATCATTTATAAAAAAAAAATCTACATATTTTTTTGAAATATATGTTCTGAACTTAATTTTATTTGATTAAATGACAGGAATTCCAAGGAGAAAATTGATACACTATTTCATCCACTACTATGAAAAATGACGATCTATCGGTCTCCCTACCTAGATTATCTAATCCACCAGATGCCTACCCCCTGCACCATCTCCCCCCTACACCATCACTCACACCCTATGTGAGAATCCCTTTAGAAGTTGAGTCATCGACTTCCCCTTCAGCAGCCACAGTAGCGGGGCGGCACCGAACTACTTCAAGTTCATAAAGGGTATACTAGAGGTCCATTATTATAGGTACACATTTTAATATAAATAAATTTATTTCACAATTTTTATACTAATTGTTTGTTCATTAAATATGAAAAAATGAAACTATGTAGAAAAATATAAAAAGTGAAGATGTGTTGAATATGAATGAAGAGAAGATAGTTTTCCTATTTGATTCATATAGGGTCCCTATGGATGACACCGTGAGATTACCTAGCCAAATTCTAGGCCAGCTGGTAGTGGAGCCCATTCCCCTTCCTATTTCTTTTGATGATTTGAGAAATATGACTCCAAGTTAGAAAAATGAAGTTTTTGATTCCCAAATAAAGGTAATTTTAATACATTATAGTGTAATTTAATGTCATGTTATTAATATGCTCAAAATGAATTTCTATATACAGATGTTTTTCCACTTTATAGTTGTTGATGTGATAGCATGAAAGTGGAAGTTGAAAAATCTTGGTAAGAAATGGAAAGACTTCAAATGGATATTTTGGAGTGATGTCAACGATACTTTGTTGATTGTCCAACAAATGTATGATATGCTACCCAATGGGGTACCCAAAGACAGTGGAAAGTTTTTTTTGATAGACATCGTGTTGTGAAGTAGATGGTATTTAAATATATATTATTATATTAACCTCATTTTATATTTATAAATGTATATGAAGAGGAGATGACATTTAATACATTCCTATTAAATTTCATTTTATTTATTTCAGGATCTGTCACACCTGTTATTTCAAAATTTATTTATTTTATTAATTTTCTTTGTGTTGGGTAGTTCGGGTCGAAACCCAACTTAAGATTTTGAGTTATTTGTGTTTTGGTCTTGATTGCATCTGGCGCAACGCGGTCGAAGCTGTGCGGCCTCGCCTGGGTCACCGTGCGACCCTGCCCTGGTTCACCGCATGTCTTTCCGATGTTTAATTAATGAAATTATTATTATTATTATTATCTTGGATGATAATTTAATAGAGAGTATTATTTTTATTATTTTCATTTTATTAAGTTTATTATTGTAATGTTTATTATTTAATTCATTATGTTTTTTTTATTACCTTATTATTATTATTATTTCCATTATTGTAACTTGTTATTAATATTTTCCATTTAATTTTATTATTATTATCCTTAGTCTTATTTTATTTTTAGTTTTACTTTTATTTTATTATTTTAATATCATTTTTTTCATTTTGGGTAGGTTTTGGACCCCCCTTTATTGCAGCACACCCCCTTCCCCACTGGAATCTCGTCGCGCAGCTCACCCCCCTCCTGCGCACTACGCCTCACTGTCAGCTTCCCCTCCTGTGCGCTACACCCCACCGCCGGCTTCCCCAGCTCACGCCGCTACACCACCACCCCTGAAGTCCTGGTCCGCTGCACCCTGCCTCTTCCACTCGGGTCGCCCTGCCTCCCACCGTGCACCCCGCCTTCCCTAAAAATCCTCCGACCTTCCCACTCCAGTCCAGTCTACCTCCCTCAGACAGATGATGTGCCTCCCCTATCTCTTTTATTGGTGCAACCTCTCGTGTGCTGCTCTCCATGGCCGTTGTTTTTTTTTCTTCCAATGGATCTTGGCCGGTGACTCCTCAACATAGCCGAATCCCGACCCGTGGATCCCCTTCGGGCGCAACCCCCCTTCAGTTAATTCCTTTTCTCTTGTTGTCATTTTTCTTTTGAGTTTTGTTTGTTTTTTTTCCAGCGAGTATATGTACGATTTTAGGGTTAATTCTTGATGTTTTTTTGGTTCAATTGATTGATTTAGGGTCAATTTTGTTTTCTTGAGTTGCGGTTGGCATGTGACGGTTGTTGCGCACCATAGTTGTGAAGTTTTCTCTGACAAGGTAGGTGGTTTCATGCCTTTGCATCATCTAGATAATTTAATTTTTTTTGTTTAGTTAAACTTAATATGTTCTATGGTTTGGTTGAATGATGTGAATTATGTTTAAAATGTTTAGGTATGCTCGTTTGAAGAAAATGGGTTTTTGGGAGTGATATAATCTTTTCGTTTATATGTGTGTTGTGGTAAAAATTCTTTCTAGTGCTGTAGAGGTTTTGCGAAATGCATTTTAAAAATGTTGTGACATGCGTGTGTGATGAAAATTGCACTTGTTTTTAGAAATTGTCATGTTTTTCCTTTAGATCATGTTGTGGTAAATTTTAGAAGTGTTTAATAATTGTTTATAGCGTGCCAATGAGGTTTTAGAAGGTTTGATTTGTGAAATTGATTTTGTAATGGTTTCTTTTGCATGTGATATGTTTTATAAGTTGAGGAGTTGTTTATTTAAGTGGTGTTTTGAGTGCGAAACATGGTTGAATAGTTTTTAGGGTTGTTTGGTAGGTGTGAAAGGTGTTTTCAAGTCACTTTAGGTGTTTGTGTATTTAAATAGACATTTTCAAAGTATATGAATCACTTTTGGTATGTTTTTCTTTGTTGTGTACTTTTCAAATTGAACGGAAAAATTGTTTGAATAATGGAAAACAAGTTTTGACATGGTTACCTCATGTATCAAGTTTCAAAGTGACACCTCTATATAGAATCAAGTTGTTTTTGGTGTAAAGTCTTCTTGGTTTTTCTTGAAATGATTTCAATAATAGCTCAAATGATTTATTGGTACATTTATATGATGCTAAAATGGTGTTTTGAAGGAGTTGAATACGCGTTCATTTTTAAAGTGGTGTATTTCTATAAAATGAGACATGTCCTTGGTGTGCGTGTGTCTTTGAAATGGTACTTTGGTATGAAAGTGGTGACTTTTTTTGTGTAATGTCATGTTTGGTTTGTGAAATGTGAAAGTGATGTGTTATGTGAATGTGAAACATGTTTGATCACAAGGGAAAACCCTGGGTATCTAGGTGGGCGGACCAGAACTAGTGCGCTAGTGAGCCAGATGGGTATCGTCCCTGTTTCACTTAGCTAGATTGACGATTACAACACTAACTAAACATATGATGACTGAGGGATGTGTCCTTCTAAGCCACGTTTTCTCCGGGTCGTGGCCTTCTAAGCCACGTTTCACCGAGACACGAGGTTCTAGGGTACCACTCGAGCTAAATGAACCTTAAGGGAATTATCCATAGTGATGTACCATCTATGACATGGTGCCTTCCATCGGTATATGGAGGACCATTTGGGTTTGAGTATGTGTGAGTATGTGTGTGTGTGTGTGTGTTTGAGTACGTGTGTGTGTGCCTATAATGAATTTTTCGCTTCCTCTTTAAAATCGTGTTTGTGAAATGAGTTATTTTTTTAGTGTTTTCCTTTAGCATTTAGCTTGTAAATGTTTTCTTTAAAATAATTTTTGAAAGTATAATTTTGAATAAGCACATTAAATTGTCTTTTTGATGTTTTGACATGGAACCTTTTTATTGGGTGACTTCCTACTGGGCCTTCTGCTCACACCCTGCATACACCTTTGGGTGTATGTAGACCTTGTCTCTTGTATATTCCAGGTTGTGACATTGTGCTCAGTGATGGTAGTTCAGGTATCAGTTGGTCTTTTCATGCAGAGTGGTGTTGATGTGACATCTCTTTTGCTGGGAGGTTTGAGTATGAGTTTTAGTTTCCGCTGTCATCTTTTCTTTTTAGTTATTGGTTCGAATTGTAGACTTTTAACCTGTTCATAGTTTAAATGAACGTTTGGTTGTCTATTTATAGTTTTATTTTATTCATCTGGTTATTTGTTTTTCTGTCTTCTATTTCGGGTAAATCGTTCCCATGTAATGTTTGATACTCGGGCACATGTTCCAGCCCGCGGGGATCAGGAACGCCCTTCGGGCCATGTCCCGGACTGGGTCGGGCATCGGGTTGGATGGAGACCCAGCCTGGTTCATGAAAAAATGGTATCAGAGGGGCAAGTTTGCTCTCTTGGGTCGTTTTCTTTTGAGATAGAGTCAGAGTAGAACAAAATTAAGGTTGTTAGAACTCGACGTTCTAGCTACGAGCAATGTGCCTGGCCAGCACACCTCGTGGAGGGACTCGAGTTACCAAAGTATGTTGAGGTTTGTCTAAGTTTTTGGTCCTTGCGGATAATCTTGTCTAAGGGAAATGAAAAGGGGTAAGGCCAGTGGTCCTAGTGAGCTCGCAGGGTCTGGCAGGCCATGTGGAGCTGGGGATGATGTCCTAGAATACCCTCTGTGGTGGTGGCGTGACTAGCGTATGGCCTCCAACCATACGTTCCAGTCACCTGCTGACATAAGTTTTCTCTTGCGTCATTTCTCGTCTTTTTTGTTTTGGATTTGTGGAAATTTGGTTTTTAAGTAAAAATGTTTTGGTCTTCGAAAATGTTTTCAAATGAAGCACTTTAAAAATGAAATGGTGTGTGGGGTTTGAAAAGTGTGGGTTGGATGTTTTGGTTTTGAAAAATGGAAAGGTTTGGTTTTGATCCTTGGCGCTCTCATTGGCAACCACATGCATGAGTGTATATGAAAATGGAAATGGTTAATGGAACGAGCGGATGAGTGCCTGGATGAACATGAGGTGGGTGTCGGTGCGGCACGAGAACATGCATGTGTGAGGCTCATGGGATTCCATTGGTGTCTGTACAACCCACTGGGTTTTCTTATTTTAAAAATGTTTTGTTAAAGGAAGTTTTTTTGGTGTTTTAGTAAACGGTGTTTGTGTGGCATGTCCTTGTGTTTTGGAAATGTCGGATGTGAGGCGTTTTGAGCCGATGATCCTTTCTGAAGAATTTGTGTCTCGAGTTTGAATTCTTATTTTTAAATTGGTATGCAAGCATGTGGTTAGTGAATTATTTTGAAGAGTACATCAGGGATCCCTTGTAGTGTTTCCCCCTGAACGGTTGGTGTTTTCTTGTGGTATGTCTTGACAATTGGACCACTTCGGTTGAGTCCATGGTTTTCTTTATTGACTAGTGTATTCCCCCCCATAAAGCATTGACATGGGATTGAAGTGAGACCACAGGAAAATCGCCATTGGTTGACCCTCCAATTGATCAGAGGAATCCCTTCTTGAATTCTAGAATTGAACACACATCTCTTTTTTACAATTAAACGGATCCTCTCGCAGCAGGATGACATATGCGATGGGAGTTGAAGGGAGTTTTGGTATCTTTGAGTCATCTGAGTCATCAAATATGAGGTTTGACACTTTTGCGTCTAAAGGTTCCCTTGGAAGCGGTGAAAGGAATTCTAGAAAGGAAGGTTGAAGGCGGTTTGGTGTTATCGGTGCTGACCGAATTCTTGAAAGGCCGGTAGTGCTTTCATCAGCTTCAAGGGTCAGGTTTGGTGACGTCTTGTAGTGTGACGCCCCTTTGATAGTCAATGGTTGTTTGGAAGTGGTAAAGGAGACTCTAGTGGGGAAAATGTGGAAGAAACCCTAAGTTGTTAGTGCGGTCTATTGTTCTAAATGACCTCTTTTCTTCGGTTTGTTTCGTTCAAGAAAAGGTTCGTGTTAGGATACTAGTTTGGCAAACCCAGTCATATGAGGCTTCTATGTTCGTTTGCAGGAATCACGTGTTGTTCAATATACGGTTTAAAGTCTTTCCTAGCGTAATGTTTTTCTCGACAGTAATGATCGTGATCGGTGATGATTTGTGGTGTCGTGTTCTCATTCATTGTAACAAGGGGTCATGTGCGTGTACCATCTAAGCTCTCGTTATGGTGAATGTTTCGTGTATGATCAGTAGGATGTTGTAATGTGTTGTGTTTGTTGGTGTTTCCTCAGTTGTAGTGCGGTTGCGTGTGACACCAAAAGGAGAAAATCTGTTCGAAAGTCTCCCATGCCTGACTGCGAGGCAAAAGATGCTTCAAACATCAGGGCTCTAGCCATAGGCCTCGAAGTGAAGCTAGTGCGTGGTCAGGAACCCAAGGAGTGTATGGGACCCTGACTTTATTTATGTCATCGGTGTTGAAGTGAAAGCATCTTAAATTGTTTTCTATGGTTTTTCTATTTTGAATGAACCATCTGGTTGCGTAAGGTTTCAGTGACTATGCGGAGGCATGTCTGCCTCGTTGCAATGAAGTGTTGGGGTTGGCGTCCCATCGAATGTGATCACTTTTAGTGGTCCTTGAAAGTCTATTGGGGAAATCAGTCCCAAAATTGTATAGTGATCATCTCGGGATGTGGATGTGTTGGTCGGGTCTTGGATTATAGTTTTGACACCCCGATAGTCGGGCCCCTCCCTCCCCACCCCTTGTGGTGGGGTGTTTGGTCACCATCAAAAAAATTTCAATGTTATGTATCCTCTGTTCGTTCAAATGGTGGCGAGACCCACGATGGGTATCACACAAAGGTCTCTGGAATAAATCGGTATTGGCCTTTCCTTAATGGTGGGGAGTCCACCCGGACATCCCCATGTTGGTTTTCTAGTCTCGTCTTGTGCGTTGGAATGTTCTTAATGGTGGGGAGACTCACATTGGTTCTCACACGAATGTCTCTAGAATGAATCAGTGCTGGACTTTTATTTAATGATGGGGAGTCTGCTCGAACCTATCTATGTCGGTTTTCCAGTCTCATTTCGAGTGTTAGTGAGTTCCTAATGGTGGGGAGCCCCTCAGGCCTCCCCATGATGATATTTTGATTCTGTATTTAAATATGGCTTGGTGATAAGTGATAAGAGTGTTCTGTGGACATGGTTTGACCTTTTTTGTTCACTCTAGCCAAATGTTGTGGTTGAGGTTTAATAGTACTTGAGGTGTTTCGGCTTGTGAAGTTGGTTTCCGTGGGTGCGAGAGTTCCCTTCCCTGATCAGTCAACTGGAGGCGTTCTAGCTCTTTGGGGCGGGCGACACATATCAGAAAGTCTCTTCTGCGTGTTTTTTGAAGTTGTCTTTGAGTCACTTTCTCTGAGCATGATGCTTTTGCCTTTTTTCGCTTGTTGATTATGGGGATCCTCTTTAAACCTTAGTGGGATATCAGTTTCTTCTTTGGGGTTCATCCTTAGTTTTGGATTTCCGGGGGCGAAAAGCTTTATGGTGGGGAGAATTGTCACACCTTCTATTTCAAAATTTATTTATTTTATTAATTTTCTTTGCGTTGGGTAGTTCGGGTCGAAACCCGAACTAAGATTTTGAGTTATTTATGTTTTGGTCTTGATTGCGTCCGGCACAACACGGTCGAAGCTGCGCGGCCTCGCCTGGGTCGTCGTGCGACCCCGCTCAGGTTCATCGCACGCCTTGCCAATGTTTAATTAATGAAATTATTATTATTATTATTATCTTGGATGATAATTTAATAGAGAATATTATTTTTATTATTTTTATTTTATTAAGTTTATTACTGTAAAGTTTATTATTTAATTCATTAAGTTTTTTTATTACCTTATTATTATTATTATTATTTCCATTGTTGTAACTTGTTATTATTATTTTCCATTTACATTTATTATTATTATCATTAGTCTTATTTTTTTTAGTTTTTCTTTTATTTTATTATTTTATTATCATTATTTTTTTTCCATTTTGGGTAGGGTTTGGACCCCCCCTTCATCGCGGCACACCCCCTTCCCCATTGGAATCCCATCACGCAACTCACCCCCCTTCTGCATGCTACGCCTCGCCGTCAGCTTCCCCTCCTACACGCTACACCCTGCCGCCAGCTTCCCCAGCTCACGCCGTTGCTCCACCACCCCTGAAGTCCTGGTCCGCCGCACCCTGCCTCTTCTGCTCGTGCCACCCTGCCTCCCACCGTGCACCCCACCATCCCTAAAAATCCTTCGACCTTCCCACTTCAGTTCGGTCTACCTCCCTCGGACAGCTGATGTGCCTCCCCTATCTCTTTTATTGGCGCAACCTCTCGTGTGCTGCTCTCCATGGCCATTGTTTTTTTTCCTTCCAATGTATCTTGACTGGTGCCTCCTCAATATGGACAAAGCCCTACCCGCAGCTCCCCTTCGGGCGCAACCCCGCTTTGGTTAAGTCCTTTTCTCTTGTTTTCCTTTTTCTTTTGAGTTTTGTTTGTTTTTTTTTCAGCGAGTATATGTCTGATTTTAGGGTTAATTCTTGATGTTTTTTTGGTTCAATTGATTGATTTAGGGTCAATTTTGTTTTCTTGAGTTGTGGTTGGCGTGCGACGGTCGTTGCGCACCATAGTTGTGAAGTCCGCTCTGACAAGGTAGGTGGTTCCATGCCTTTGCATCATCTAGATAATTTAATTTTTTTTTTAGTTAAACTTAATATGTTATATGGTTTAGTTTCATGATGTGAATTATGTTTAAAATGTTTTGGTATTCTCATTTGAAGAAAATGGGTTTTTTGGAGTGATATAATCTTGTCGTTTATATGTGTGTTGTGGTAAAAATGCTTGGTAGTGCTGTAGAGGTTTTGCAAAATGCATTTTAAAAATGTTGTGACATGCATGCATGATGAAAATTGTACTTGTTTTTAGAAATTGTCATGTTTTTCCTTTCGATCCTATTGTGGTAAATTTTAGAAGTGTTTAATAATTGTTTATAGCATGCCAATGAGGTTTTAGAAGGGTTGATTTTTTAAATTGATTTTGTAATGGTTTCTTTTTCATGAGATATGTTTTATAATTTGAGGAGTTGTTTATTTAAGTGGTGTTTTGAGTGCGAAACATGGTTGAAAGGTTTTTGAGGGTTGTTTAGTAGGTTCGAAAGGTGTTTTTAATTCACTTTAGGCATTTGTGTATTTAAATAGACATTTTTAAAGTATATAAATCACTTTTGGTGTGTTTTCCTTATTGTGTACTTTTGAAATTGAAAGGCCAAATTGTTTGAATAATGAAAAACAAGTTTTGACATGGTTACCTCGTGTATCAAGTTTCAAAGTGACGCCTATATATAAAATCAAGTTTATTTTGGTGAAGAGTATTCTTGGTTTTTCTTGAAATGATTTCAATAACAGATCAAATGATTTATTGGTACATTTATATGACGCTAAAATGGTGTTTTGAAGGAGTTGAATACGTGTTCATTTTTAAAGTGGTGTATTTATATAAAATGAGACATGTCCTTCGTGTGCGTGTGTCTTTGAAATGGTGCTTTGGTATGAAAGTGGTGACTTTCTTTTGTGTAATGTCATGTTTAGTTTGTGAAATGTGAAAGTGATGTGTTATGTGAATGTAAAACATGTTTGAGCACAAGGGAAAACCCTGGGTATCTAGGTGGGTGGAATAGAACTAGTGAGCTAGTGAGTCGGATGGGTATCGTCCCTGTTTCACTTAGCTGGCTTGACGATTACAACACTAACTAAACATATGATGACTGAGGGTCGTGGCCTTATAAGCCACATTTTCTGAGGTTCGTGGACTTCTAAGCCACGTTTCACCAAGACACGAGGTTATACAGTCCCACTCAAGCTAGATGAATCTTAGGGGAATTAACCATAGTGCTCTACCATCTATGACGTGGTGCCTTCCGTCGGCATATGGAGGACCACTTGGGTGTGAGTACGTGTGAGTATGTGTGTGTGTGTGTGAGAGAGAGTATGTGTGTGTGTTCCTATAATGAATTTTTCTCTTCCTCTTTAAAATCGTGTTTGTGAAATGAGTTCTTTTTTAGTGTTTTTCTTTAGCATTTAGCTTGTAAATGTTTTCTTTAAAATCATTTTTGAAAGTATAATTTTGAATAAGCAAATTAAATTGTCTTTTTGATGTTTTTACATGGAACCTTTTTATTGGGTGACTTCCTACTGGGCCTTCTTCTCAAACCCTGCATACACCTTTGGGTGTATGTAGACCTTGTCTCCTGTATATTCCAGGTTGTGATATTGTGCTCAGTGATGGTGGTTTAGGTTGTAGTTGGTCTTTTCATGCAGAGTGGTGCTGATGTGACATCTCTTTTGCTGGGAGGTTTGAGTATGAGTTTTAGTTTATGCTGTCGTCTTTTCTTTTTAGTTATTGGTTTGAATTGTAGACTTTAAACTTGTTCATAGTTTAAAGTCACATTTGGTTGTCTATTTCTAGTTTCAGTTTATTCATCTGGTTAGTTGTTTTTCTATCTTTTATTTCGGGTAAATCGTTCCCATGTAATGTTTGATACTCGGGAACTTGTGCCAGCCCGTGGAGATCGGGAACGCCCTTCGGGCCATGTCCCGGAACAAGTCGGGCGTCGGGTTGGATGGAGACCCGGACTGGTTCGTGACAGGATCTCTCAAGAAAGAATGCATCAAGTCGGGCTAAGCAAGTCATCCCTCACACAACGGGGTCGAAAAGCTTTTCTAGAAGCCAGTCAACTCTGGTAATCTTTTCATTAGTTTAAATATTTATAAGAAAATATTATATGTTTAATATATTTAACTGTTTATTTATTGTTGTTTAATAAAGTCACAGAGTTTAGGGAACTAAGAATCCCAAACTGAAGTGTGGTTGGATGTTCACAAAAAATATGATGGAAGTTTTGTTAATGATCCTACCAAAGAAGTTGGGGTGTGAACTCATTTTTTCATTATAATAACTTATTATCAGTTTTAAATATGTTAATATATATTGATATTTGATTTATAGGTAAAAATTAAATAAATATGGGATGCCAATCCTAGGCAGTCCTACTCAGTCTCCCAGGATGACCCAGTTGCTAAAGTCCTTGGGAAGGAGCATCCTGGTAGAGTGTGCAGGATGGGTTTGAGACCTATACCATATGAGGTCTTTAGAAGGCCATCAGTGATTGTAGCTGCATCTACTACTGGTTTTAGTCAGTCCATACTCGGAGATTCTTAGAGAGAGATTGTTTCCCTATGAAATATAGTTCAAGACCAGGGGGCTCAGATATCCGCTTTTCAGAAAGCGTTGACTGATATACGTTAGTAGATGAACAGATATCCCCCCGGTGGTATTGCATCAACCGGTGGTGATAAGTTAAATCACAAAAATTCAAAATCATTTAGTTTTAAAACTTTTATTGGTTTTAATTTTAAATATAAATATGAAACACTATTTAATTTTCAATATAATGTTCTTAGATGTGGTAACAGGAAGTGGAGATGGAGGTGGAGAGGGTGATGATATCTATTCATCATCGGACAATGATTAGTAGTATTGTTGATATGTGGAAAAATATTGACAGTCGGTTTGTATATGTATCATGTGTGGCACATAGTTGCCTCCAAACATTTTCAGGACCTAACATTTTCTTGATCTCTCATGTTTCCTTTTATGTATTTTATTGATTTATAATGTTTCCTTTTATGTCTTGATTTCTCGAGTGTGGTATGCACTGTAACATCCCAGGTAAATAAAGAATAAATAATTTTCATATTAATTAATATTTATTAATTAAATATTAATTTTAATTAAAAGGGGTTTCTACATTCGATAGCGTACTCGATACGCAATGATGAGTTTCATTGAAATCTTACGTTGCATACTAGTAATATAATAATATTATTTTAAATGGTAGTTAACATGTAGCCGTTTTACTGGCGGGAATGAATAGAAATAACTAAAATATGATTATATATGTTTTTAAATGTTTTTATATTTACCCAATAAAAGATAAAGGCTTAAAATACGGAAAGAATTCAATTTTAGGCATTTATACCTTAATTTTCACTAAGGGTTCACTTATCACCTTTTGACGGCGAACCGTCATTAAATATAGTTTTGATCAATCTTATAAATTCTATTTGACCAAATATAACTCTTCTTTAGAATCGGGACATCAAAATTTACTTTGTGTAAATTTTTGGTATCTTTCCGATAAAGTTCATTTTTTTAATGAATATTGTAAATGTTGTATTTTAATTCAAAACCTCTTTTTGATCTAATTTATTTATATGATTATATTATTATTTGAATTGGTTTTAAAGTGAAATTAGAAAATATTTTTACCATTAAATCCAATAGTGGTCGTTGAAATTAATTTCACTTTGAAATCAGACTTAAACTAGTGTCAATCTTTTGATATTTATTGTTTCACAAAAACACGCTATTTGTCATGACAGCGGGAATTAATTTTTAAATTAATTAATTTGACTTATATGTTTTGAATTTTGAAAAATGGACTTCATTTTTGAATTTGGAATATCAAATATAGCTTAGGGTGAATTTTTGGAATTTTTCGGAAAAACTTCAATTTTTGATGAATAGTGAAATCACTAAGTGGTACTTATAAAAACTGATTTTCCATTTAAATGAAATTTTGTCACCTTTGTGTATTGAATTTAAAAAATCCGACATACATGGTTGTCACTAAGATGTAAAATGTGGTTCAATGAGATTAAAATAATTTTTTTGGTGAATAGTAACTTATTAAGTTTTTAATCGCGATTAGTGGTAATTAGTGTAGTTTAAGGAATAATGTTTTAATAGTATGAGATGAGCTTGAAACATGTCCTACCCTCATTGGATGTGTCATGGCTGACCAAGAAAATCCATGGGTCAACTTGGGGACCCCATGGAGCTACTTTGTTTGGTAAATGACATAAATAACTTTTTATTTAATGTTAAAGTAAAAATGACACAAACATTAGTTATTTTACGAAAACAATTTTTATATGGGGTTATACAAGTCAGATTTTTGATTATAAATAGTAATTGGAAATATAAAAAATATTCCTACATCATAGTATTTTTTTTATAATTTTTAGACATTAAATAAATAAAATTATTTATGACATAATAATGATGCAGTGATGACATCATTATTTGACGATTTAAATAAAATGGAAAGATAATGTAATATCTAAGACCTACACATGTCCAAAACCTATTGGATGAGTAGATTTCGAACCCTTATCACCTTATCCACGAATTATATCAATGTGGGACCTTTTAAAACCGAAACACATTTTCAAATAAAGTAATATTTCTTTACTTTCCAAAAGTACCCCTCCTCTCCTCTTATAAAAGGCCCCCACCTCTACCACCTTACCCACACTCCCAAAGCCTTTGGCTCGGACAAACCCTGCCCATTTTGTCTTTACAATTCCTTCTCTTACTCCTTGAAGCCTCACTTTGGGCAGAAGTCTTCCCAAGGAAGCCTTTGAGCTCAAACCAAAGGGAGTTACCCGATTTTGAGGTAATGTCTTCACTTGAGTCCTTTTGTATTATTTTGCTTCTCCAACCCCCTAAAATCTTTTTATTTATTTATTTTGTAACAACTAAAGTATCTTCAATATACTAGGATGTTATTATAAGAAGTATTAGAGCTACACTTACACACACCTTCATCTAATGGTTAAAGAACATACTGTTTCCGTGGATGGTGAATTTATGCCTCCCGAAACGATGATTGTTCAACATTCCTTTAACACATTAAAAGGTGGCCATTAAGATGTCACTATATTTATATATGATATATAATATGTTTATTTTTTCTTTAAGCTTTGGTATTTTTCATTTTGGGCATACCTTTATGGTTTCCATTATGGGTAAACACGATATCTTCATTTAAGGAAGTGCGGACTACCGCCCCCTCAAAGTGATGTGATTCGTTAATGCCATATGTGGGACGTGTAAAGGATGGATTTAAAGTTATTATATATGATTCTATACTGGAATTATAATATACCTCTATATCATTATTATTTCTTTCCATTAAAGTATGAGATAGAAATGAAAGTAGCGTTCATGCGTACGTACGGCTTACCGTCTCCATGAACGGTGTATTTCATTTCTTATCCCCAAATGTAATGTACTATTCAAAGTACATGTATATAATGGATATATATAATGAATGATATATCTAAATGATGAATATAATTCTGGAATTAAAATATACATACCTCTCATTTAGTTTTAATTCCATTAATATGACAAAGAAATGAAAGTATCGTTCATGCGTGCGTACGGCTTACCGTCTCCATGAACGGTGCATTTCATTTCTTACCTATAAATGATTATTTAATATTATAAATACATGTATATGCTAGATATATATGATATATATGATATCCAAATTAGGAATTTCATTCTGGATATAAATAACCTTTGACCACACGAACAACATGTAATTGTAAGAAGTCCACTTTCGACTTAAGAACCAAATATCGACAAAACAAACATTATTAACTTAAATGATTACATAATGTTTATAACATCGAAATAAGTGATATAAAAGGAATAATTAACTTTAAAAAGGTTCTTAATCAAGTATACATTAACTCAAGTTTATTATTCAGGACGTTAAAGAACGATCGAGTCAAGTCGGACCCAAGGTAAGGGACTTCATCTCAATCTCCTTTCATTGAGGCATATTTCGTTTTATACACAAAATTATTTTATACGGTGTATAAACCCCTTTGACTTATACTTTTATACAAAAAGAATCTTTTTCTACGAAGCGTTTTACTAAACGACAAAAAGGAATGTTTTTTTAACGTACACGGTGACAACGACCTTTTCTGCCGCCGCGAGTATTATTTGGTCTTTGGCTTCCTCAACAAGCCGTAATGTTTTTAAAATAAAATAAATACCATATACTCTTTTATGTATTTTGGTATTTAAAATGGTGTTGATAAAGGATTCTATTATGATATATTGTGATGTGGAAATGTTATCATTCCTTTATATTGGTTTTATGTTTTATGATTTTATATTGGTACATGGACATTTTAACGGGTGGTTACATTATAAACCATATGACGGGTGGTGCCGTGAATTCCAGGATGGGTGGTTACGTTATAACCTCCAATGCATTGGGTATGGAAGTCGGCCGTATGGCTATTCCATTAAGTATGTATGGAAATTGGCCGTATGGCTATTCCATTAAGTGATATGTGTGGAAGTCGACCGTATGGTCATTCCACTTAAGTATGTTTGTGTCCCAAGTTACCTTTATATATGTTATGTTTTCTTTATATGGGTTTTATGGTAATATTTTGGTTACAAAAAGGTAGGTAATGATACTTTATTCAGTGAAGAGTTTTTACTACTTCATGAAGGTGAAGGTATTACTTTGATAGAGTATACATGGTTTACTTGATGTTTGAAAAAGTAACAGTTTTCATTCTTTGTGTATCCCTTACTGAGCTTTTTATGCTCACCCCAAGTTTTTTTTGAAATGTTTTTCACAGGACTTAAAGTGGAATAAGGTCAAGGATGGGATCAAGGGAATGTCATGCTATATAAGACATGGAACTAGACATGTTTCTTTTTAAGAGTTTTTTTTATTATGGAAACTTAGTAGAAGTGTCTACTTTGTATTCTTTTGAGATGTAATAGTTATGTTCTAATTCTCTAAAACTATAAACCTGAAAAGATCCTCAATGTGAATTATTCATTTAATTAAATATTAAGTAAGGTTTAAGGATGGGGCCTTATAGTTGGTATCAGAGGTCGGTTTAGACAACTTTAGGAGTTAGAAAATCGTTAGATTATAAGTTAATTTATGGTATGACTGAAATGATATAGAATTTAAAGATTACCATGTTGCTTCATCCAAGGTATTTCAGTGTTTGGAATGATTTTTCAAAGAGGAAACAAGGAAGTTGAGTTAGGAATGTATACAAATGAAAATGAACTTCTAAATCGGCATCCTGAGATGGCCAGAATCAGAACTAAACAGTTTTTTGCAGTGATGGCTCAGTTGACTCAGGTGATAAATCAGGGTTGTGTTTATTGATGATATTTTGGTGTTTTCTAAAAGTAAAGAGGATCATGAAAGTCATTTAGGGGTTATCTTTCAAACCTTAAAAGAAAAGAAACTATATGGGAAATTCAGCAAGTGTGAGTTTTGGATGCAACACATTTCTTTCCTGGGTCACATTGGTTCAAAAGATGGCATAACTATTGATCCTACTAAAACAAAAGTTGTTGAAGAATGGCCGAGACCCACAAATGTAACCGAGATCCGTAGTTTTCTTGGTTTGGTAGGTTACTACCGAAGGTTTGTTGAAAATTTTTCACGGTTATCTAGTCCAATGACTAAGCTAACTCGTAAGGTTGTTAAGTTCATCTGGACAAAAGAATGCGATGATTGTTTTCAGGAGTTGAAAAGAAGATTGGTGAATGCTCCAGTTTTGGCACTTCCTTCCAGAAATGGTGAGTTTGTTATATACAGTGATGCTTCGCTGAAGGGACTTGGTTGTGTCCTAATGCAGAATGATCAGGTAATTGCTTATGTTTCACGTCAGTTGAAAACGCATGAGGTAAATTCCCCTACACATGATTTGGAATTAGCTGCTATTGTCTTTGCTTTAAAAATTTGGAGGAATCATTTGTATGGATTAAAGTGTGAAATATATACCGATCACAAAAGTTTAAAGTATATATTCACTCAGAAAGAGTTAAACATGAGACAGAGGAGATGGCTGGAATTAATCAAGGATTATGATTGTACAATTCATTACCATCCAGGAAAAGAAAATAAAGTGGCGGATGCTTTGAGTCGAAAAAGTAATGCTTCATTAGCAATGTTGCGTTTGGAACGTGATCATTTGGTTAAGTATTTGATGAAATTTGGCATAGAAGTTGTTGGTGCAAGAAATTCTTCTGTTTTGTTTCAGGTATCAGTGAGATCATCTCTATCAAACAGAATCAAGCAAGCACAGAAGCAAGATAGTGAGTTGCAGAGAAAGGTAGAGCTGGTTCAGAAAGGTAAGATGCCTGAATTCAACATTGATAATGATTGTGTTTTGAGGTTTGGGAAGAGATTATGTGTGCCTTGTGATTCACAGTTGAAGAATGAGTTGTTATGTGAGGCTCATAGTTCTCCGTTTTCAGTTCATCCTGGCAGTACTAAAATGTACAGAGATCTGCAGGAGTATTACTGGTGGGATGGAATGAAAAGAGATATTGCTGATTTTACTATGAAGTGTTTGACTTGTCAGTAGGTTAAAGCAGAGCGGTAGTTACCGAAAGGGATGCTTCAGCCTTTACCAGTGCCAGAGTGGAAATGGGAAAACATATCCATGGACTTTGTTGTGGGATTACCAAGGACATCTTGAGGTAATAATGCAATCTGGGTTATTGTTGATCACTTGACCAAATCTGCTCATTTCCTTGCTATATGAGATACTTTCTCTCTAGATCAACTTTCCCGTTTGTATCTTAAAGAGATAGTCAGGTTACATGGAGTTCCTCTCTCCATTGTATCTGACCGTGATCCCAGGTTCACTTCTAACTTTTGGAAAGGCCTTCAGAAGTCGTTGGGTACTGAATTAAATTTTAGTACAGCTTTTCATCCTCAATCAGATGGGCAGTCAGAACGAACAATTCGGACATTGGAGGATATGCTACGAGCTTGTTCGATGGATTATCAGGGAAGTTGGGACCAACATCTTTCTTTGGTTGAATTTTCATATAATAACAGTTTTCATTCTAGTATACAAATGGCACCATTTCAGGCATTATATGGGAAGCAGTGTCAAACTCCAGCTTTTTGGGATGAAGTAGGGGGAAGGAAGCTGATGGGACCAGAGTTGGTAGAAGAGATGGCAGAAAAAGTTCAGTTGATTCATAAACACATGAGAACAGCTCAGAGCAGGTAGAAGAGTTATGCAGACAATAGGAGGAAGGATCTATCTTTTGAGGTAGGTGATCATGTTTTTCTCAAAGTATCACCATGGAAAAGTGTGATACGATTTGGTAAGAAAGGAAAGCTGAGTCCAAGGTTCATTGGACCATATGAAATTCTGGAGAAAGTTGGATCAGTTGCTTACCAAGTGGCTTTACCTCTGAGTTTATCTCAGGTACACAATGTTTTTCATGTTTCAATGTTGAGGAAGTATATGCCAGATCTATCTCATGTTTTGAGTCCAGAGGTAGTTCAGCAGGAAGAGAACCTATCTTATGAAGAACAACCAGTCCAGATTCTTGACCATAGGGAGAAGGTGTTACAGAATAAGGTGATTCATCAGGTAAAGGTTTTGTGGAAAAACCATGTGACTAAAGAGGCAACGTGGGAATCTGAAAATGCTATGAGGGATAAATACCCCCACTTATTTTGATAAGTGAATAAAATTGCGAGGACGCAATTCCCAAAAGGGGGGAAGGATGTAACATCCCAGGTAAATAAAGAATAAAGAATTTTCATATTAATTAATATTTACGAACTAAATATTAATTTTAATTAAAAGGGGTTTCTACATTCAATAGCGTACTCGATACACAACGATGAGTTTCATTGAAATCTTACGTTGCACACTAGTAATATAATAATATTATTTTAAATGGTAGTTAACATGTAGCCGTTGTACTGCCGGGAATGGATAGAAATAACTAAAATATGATTATATATGTTTTTAAATGTTTTTATATTTACCCAATAAAAGATAAAGGCTTAAAATACAGAAAGAATTCAATTTTAGGCATTTATACCCTAATTTTCACTAAGGGTTCACTTATCACCTTTTGACGGCGAACCGTCATTAAAAATAGTTTTGATCAATATTATAAATTCTATTGGACCAAATATAACTCTTCTTTAGAATCGGGACATCAAAATTTACTTTGTGTAAATTTTTGGTATCTTTCCGATAAAGTTCATTTTTTTAATGAATATTGTAAATGTTGTATTTTAATTCAAAACCTCTTTTTGATCTAATTTATTTATATGATTAGATTATTATTTGAATTGGTTTTAAAGTGAAATTATAAAATATTTTTACCATTAAATCCAATAGTGGTCATTGGAATTAATTTCACTTTGAAATCGGACTTAAACTAGTGTCAATCTTTTGATACTTATTGTTTCACAGAAACACGCTATTTGTCATGACAGCGGGAATTAATTATTAAATTAATTAATTTGACTTATATATTTTGAATTTTGTAAAATAGAATTCATTTTTGAATTCGGAATATCAAATATAGCTTAGGGTGAATTTTTGGAATTTTTCTGAAAAACTTCAATTTTTGATGAATAGTGAAATCACTAAGTGGTACTTATAAAAACTGATTTTCCATTTAAATGAAATTTTGCCACCTTTGTGTATTGAATTTCAAAAATCCGAAATACATGTTTGTCACTAAGAAGTAAAATGTGGTTCAATGGGATTAAAATAATTTTTTGGTGAATAGTAACTTATTAAGTTTTTAATCGCGATTAGTGGTAATTAGTGTAGTTTAAGGTAAAAATAATGTTTTAATAGTATGAGATGAGCTTGAAACATGTCCTACCCTCATTGGATGTGTCATGGACGACCAAGAAAATCCATGGGTCAACTTGGGGACCCCGTGGAGCCACTTTGGTTGGGAAATAACATAAATAACTTTTTATTTAATGTTAAAGTAAAAATGACACAAACATTAGTTAGTTTACGAAAACAATTTTTATATGGGGTTATACAAGTCATATTTTTGATTATAAATAGTCATTGGAAAGATAAAAATATTTCCTACATCATAGTATTTTTTTATAATTTTTAGACATTAAATAAATTAAATTATTTATGACATAATAATGATGCAGCGATGACATCATTATTTGACGATTTAAATAAAATGGAAAGATAATGTAATATCTAAGACCTACACATGTCCAAAACCTATTGTATGATTGGATTTAGAACCTTTATCACCTTATCCACGAATTATATCAATGTGAGGCCTTTTAAAACCGAAACACATTTTCAAATAAAGTAATATTTCTTTACATTCCAAAAGTACCCCTCCTCTCCTCTTATAAAAGGCCCCCACCTATACCACCTTACCCACACTCCCAAAGCCTTTGGCTCGTCCAACCCCTGCCCATTTTGTCTCTCCACTTCCTTATATTACTCATTGAAGCCTTACTTTGGGCAGAAGTCTTCCCAAGGAAGCCTTTGAGCTCAAACCAAAGGGAGTTACCCGATTTTGAGGTAATGTCTTCACTTGAGTATTTTTGTATTATTTTGCTTCTCCAACCCCCTAAAATCTTTTTATTTATTTCTTTTATAACAACTACAGTATATTAAATATACTAGGATGTTGTTATAAGAAGGATTCGAGCTACACTTACACACACCTTCATCTAATGGTTAAAGAACATACTGTTTTCGTGGATGGTGAATTTATGCCTCCCGAAACGATGATTGTTCAACATTCCTTTAGCACCTTCAAAGGTGGCCATTAAGATGTCACTATATTTATATATGATATATAATATGTTTATGTTTTCTTTAAGATTCTGTATTTTTCATTTTTGGCATACCTTTATGGTTTCCATTATGGGTAAACACGATATCTTCATTTAAGGAAGTGCGGACTACCGCCCCCTCAAAGTGATGTGATTCGTTAATGCCATATGTGGGACGTGTAAAGGATGGATTTAAAGTTATTATATATGATGTTATACTGTAATTATAATATACCTCTATATCATTATTATTTCTTTCCATTAAAGTATGAGATAGAAATGAAAGTAGCGTTCATGCGTACATACGGCTTACCGTCTCCATGAACGGTGTATTTCATTTCTTATCCCCAAATGTAATGTAATATTAAAAGTACATGTATATAATGGATATATATAATGAATGATATATCTAAATGATGAATATAATTCTGGAATTAAAATATACATACCTCTCATTTAGTTTTAATTCCATTAATATGACAAAGAAATGAAAGTAGCGTTCATGCGTACGTACGGCTTACCGTCTCCATGAACGGTGCATTTCATTTCTTACCTATAAATGATTATGTAATATTATAAATACATGTATATGCTGGATATATATGATATATATGATATCCAAATCAGGAATTTCATTCTGGATATAAAGAACCTTTGACCACACGAACAACATGTAATTGTAAGAAGTCCACATTCGATTTAAGAACCAAATATCAACAAAACAAACATTATTAACTTAAATGATTACATAATGTTTATAACATGGAAATAAGTGATATAAAAGAAATAATGAACTTTAAAAAGGTTATTAATCAAGTAGAAATTAACTCAAGTTTATTATTCAGGACGTTAAAGAACGATCGAGTCAAGTCGGACCCAAGGTAAGGGACTTCATCTCAATATCCTTTCATTGAGGAATATTTCGTTTTATACACAACATTATTTTATAAGGTGTATAAACCCCTTTGACTTATACTTTTATACAAAAGGAATCTTTTTCTACGAAGCATTTTACTAAACGACAAAAAGGAATGTTTTTTTAACGTATGCGGTGACAACGACCTTTTCCGCCGCCGCGAGTATTATTTGGTCTTTGGCTTCCTCAACAAGCCGTAATGTTTTTAAAATAAAATAAATACCATATACTCTTTTATGTATTTTGGTATTGAAAATGGTGTTGATAAAGGATTCTATTATGATATATTGTGATGTGGAAATGTTATCATTCCTTTATATTGGTTTTATGTTTTATGATTTTATATTGGTACTTGGACATTTTAATGGGTGGTTACGTTATAAACCATATGACAGGTGGTGCCGTGAATACCAGGACGGGTGGTTACGTTATAACCTCCAATGCATTGGGTATGGAAGTCGGCCGTATGGCTATTCCATTAAGTATGTATGGAAATTGTCCGTATGGCTCTTCCATTAAGTGATTTGTGTGGAAGTCGACCGTATGGTCATTCCACTTAAGTATGTTTATGTCCCAAGTTACCTTTATATACGTTATGTGTTCTTTATATGGGTTTTATGGTAATCCTTTGGTTATAAAAAGGTAGGTAATGATACTTTATTCGGTGAAGAGTTTTTACTACTTCATGAAGGTGAAGGTATTACTTTGATAGAGTATACATGGTTTACTTGATGTTTGAAAAAGTAACAGTTTTCATTCTTTGTGTATCCCTTACTGAGCTTTTTATGCTCACCCCAAGTTTTTTTTCGAAATGTTTTTCACAGGACTTAAAGTGGAATAAGGTCAAGGATGGGATCAAGGGAATGTCATGCTATATAAGACATGGAACTAGACATGTTTCTTTTTAAGAGTTTTTTTATTATGGAAACTTAGTAGAAGTGTCTACTTTGTATTATTTTGAGATGTAATAGTTATGTTCAAATTCTCTAAAACTATAAACCTGAAAAGATTCTCAATGTGAATTATTCATTTAATTCAATATTAAGTAAGGTTTAAGGCTGGGGCCTTATATTCACCATATATGTCAACTCTTTATTTTGATGATTCATTTTTTTGATGATTCATTTTTTCTAAATTAATTTTTTCATTATAATAACTTGTCCTACATTTTCTAGCCCAATGCATTTACCAATACATTTCCATTTCTAAGAAGTAATTCTTAGTTATGATCTTGTATCAATCCCTAGGGATGAGAATGTGTGTCTCGCTAACATGTTTAATATAGATCACCCTTTAGTGTGGAATAATACTAGTATCCAAAATTTCAAAAAAATTAGTTGGAATCCATAGATACTGATACGAGATTAGGGTAAATTTTGCTACACTGTCTGAAATGGGGTTTTCCCACCATTTCCAAAGTGTCCTCCAAGAATAGTCAGGCAGTGTAAATGACAGTGTCCATTATCTCATTAGGCATGACATGCCGATGGGAAACTCCCATTAGATTCTGTAGAACCCCCTTCCATAGAAAAATGTTAAATAGACTACGTGATCAGTTACTTACCATTCATAACATCAACTACCCTATCACAAATAATTTATTATAAGAATCCATATTCCTTGATAGAATATATAAACCCCCTTTAGGAGACACTCTTCCCTTTGAAGGAATGTGCCTGATCACTTCTATTATAATCCACACATCAAAATAATGACGATGCATAATGGGAGTTACAATATATTAGGATCTAGATTCCATTCCTTCTAAGGAAACCACACTAAAGGATACTTTTCCAAAGAAATCACATGAGTGAAACAAATATGATACTTGAACCTGATCCATCACTCTTAAAAAATTAGGAACACTTATCCATGCGAGAGATGATTTTACCATTTTTATATCTTTAGTGTCAAGTATAATAATTCCACATGGAATAACCCAAGTGAGAGATGATTTTACCAAATTCCTATGTTATGTTTCATTTATAATAATTCCACATGGAACACCAACATAAATTAATCCCAAGAAAATATTACCACATCATTATTCCCATGATAAAGGGTCTACCACCAACATACTACACCCCATATCTTTTGAGTACCTAAGGAATAAATAAATAACCACCCAATCATGTTCCTAATGGACTGTATGAGGGTTTAAATTTATCGACACATAGATGGAATAGAAATCTAAATAGTTACTATATATATAGTAGTAATATATATAGTTTTTATATATTTCATCCACCTATATTGTCAAGTTATGTGAAGATTTATGTAGCTATATACTTATAATAATACTCATGAATAGACCATGGAATAACTCAGGAATCCCTAACCAGTCTAACGAGCCTATGTGCTTATGTAATTGGGTACATGTCCTATATCCCAATAGAGTGAGAGATGCCATGAAACAACACATGGGATGTTGAGTGCACTATCAGGTCAAAATTATAGTCATGGAATGTGGTGATTAAATCACAATACTTATATAGTAACATTTTTGTGATACACCGTGCTCAACACCTGATGTAAGGAATTGTGATATCTCCTTGCTCAACAATCTCATACCATCATACCACAACCTCTATAAAAGAATATTTAAATATAACTAGAAAGGGGAATTACCTCAAATCCATATCTTTTATCTACACCATATACATAATAAAGTCATAATCATTTGTGTCATAATAGATAAGTAATAACCTATTATTCATGTCTTTATCCATGTTCAATTCTCATTTAAAATATTACAGTTTGTATGAAGCATTTTATAAAGCATAAATCAAGAGCATGACATTACAATTACTTGGGTTCATTCCATTTAAAACTAATTGATTTATTTTAAGAAATGAAACCCATCATTAATTATTCATTTCAAATTATTAGTTACATTTAACTCATTCAATTCATTAAAATAAGGGAAACCCATATATAATCTCAATGGAGTCACTTAGATGGTGGCATGTTAATCTAGGAAATTTCCCACTTTAGAAATTCCAACTATAAGTGGTCCAAACACCTAAGGGATTCCTTGGGTTCTATAAAATAATCATATATAAAGGGATATTACATTCTTGAACAAATCCAGAAGATATGTTGAGTACCAAAATTTGAAAAAAAAATCATATTGTCCCATTTCACCTAGATCACCCAATGGGTGACCATATAAGTTGTACACAACATATGAACATCCAATCAAGGATCAAATAGTATATATGATTCTAAAATGGTCAATTTTTAATACATAAAGTCACCACTACATTTTATTGGATACTAGGATTATGCCATTTGATATGTTTATTTGCATTCCTTTACTCACTAAATGATTCATTTGGTTGTGCTTAGTTAATCATATCCTTTCATATAGACTATAGTATTTATTCTGTTGGTGTTTTGGTATTCTTGGAATGGTTTTTTTTAGGGCACTGGTACAGGGGCTCCAAAAACTGGTTTTTTTCTAAATCTTCTATTTAGCGGTAGTTTTAACTAATGCTAACTGTAAGAGGTACATTTAGTGGTGGTTTTAAACGCTGTTAAATGTCATTATTTTTTCTATTAGTGACAGTTTTAACTTTCACTACCTTCTTAAATTTAGTGGTGGTTTTAACTGCTGCTATAGTGTCCCATCTTCTGCGTATTTTTTCCACGGTTATATTGTTTTTTGTGACAGTTTTTCCCAGAAAACCCACCGCGAAAAACAATATAACTGCCACAAAAATGCCCCAAATATGACGGTTCTCATAAACCACCGCTAAACCACATTAACCACCGCAAATAGTTTCCCAACACACAATTTAACAACGGTTTTTATAAATCACCGCCATAACCAAAAAAAACTACTGCAAATTGCAATTTTTCTGTAGTATTAGCCTCATAGGCACTGAAAAATTCATCATCCTTTTGCTTCAACTAAAGGAACACCTTTTCTATTATTTTATGAAGAACACGAGGAAAGTAATTATTTAATAAAAAGTTCATGAACTCATCCCAATCCATTGATTCATTTTCATCTTGATTCCTCGTATTATTTACTAAAGTCCACCACTGGTCTGTTTCACATTATAACCAATAAATATCCACAATTACTTTATCATGATATGAACACTGGATAATAGAGAATAAATTTTCAGCAGTATCGATCCAGTGTTCAGCAACAAGTGGATCAGAAGAATCGCTAAAATAAGGTAGAAGTTTCCTCATGAAGGAATCAATAGAATGTTGTTCCCTCCTTTGATCATTTGGAAGTTCATCTTGATTCATATCTTGAGAAAGTTGTGTGAGCATAGAAATGGGGGTTTTCATTCCAGTTCCCAAATCATTCATATTTTTAGGTGAAAAATTGTTCCATTATCCCTCACAATCACCATTAATGAGGTTCCTTCAGGTCCCAGACATTTACTAAATCCAAAAATCATATAGTAATTAAAAATTATCATATATAGGAACCACATAATCATGAAAATTCACTTATAGGATTTATAAATTATGAAACCCTCCTTAATCTATGAAACCTTATATTTATCCTAGGTTATTCAGAGTCAGATTTTATTTAAATCCTTCATGATGGTTCATCAAGATCTTGTGAATTTCTAAAGCATATCCCCTAGGAGTGTCAAACTAGGTGTGCAACAAGACCCATTGTCGTATACCAGATTACCCTGAATCAGGTCAAGAACATCTTTTCAAAGTTGTTATTCCTAGTTACATATATTCCAAAACCACATCCATATATATTATCTATACATGGACATATTTTTAGTAAACCACTCATTTTATCATTTACCAAAATTCCATAACATTTTCCTAAATGTTAACTCATCCTTAAAGACATCCCTAGACATATCCTTAGAAATATACCTAGGGATCTCACTAAAGTTTTCTCATCATAGTTTCCAAAGGTCGACTAAAAATTTCCTTTGACACTAACTATAGTGACTTGGGATTAACATACATTGATATTACACAATTTCATATGAATATTCAATACATTACAATAATACATTCCTAATGACCGTAATTGTTTAGTATATTTGGAAACTTGGAAACAAAATCTTTTATCCTGGTAAAAGATCTTCAACATCTCTCATATATATATCCACCTTTAATACTTATACCTAAAACATTTTTTTCATAACCTATGGAAATGAAACATAAGAAAGGGTGAGATCAAATGATCAGTAAGAGGAAATAAAGGAAATGTGTAATGATAACAAGGACAAAGGGTCTGGAACTTGAGAAAAACATTTAAAGATCATACCCTGCATACTAGAGATCATAATAAATATTGTAAATTCAGAATATATAGATAATAATAGAACTAATATCATAATTCATGATATAAAAACATAGAAATAAAACATTAAATTTGTGGCATATATAAGAATAGAAAATGTTATGCCAAGGATACCTACCAAGACCATTATAACATGTTAGGCTTGGGATATGACTAGTGTACCTGATTTGGGGTTCTTCTAAAAACTCATATACCCTCTTACTTTTAGTCCTGGTCTAAAATACATGTACCTTATTGTTTTAGGTCATGGTCTATAACCTGTATACTCTCTTACTTTTAGTCTTGGGAAATAACCAATATACCTTCTTATTTTTAGTCTTGGGATACAACTTGTATACCTTCTTACTTTTAGGCTTGGTCTAAAACCCATGTACCATATTGTTTTTTGGCTTGGGCTACAACCCATGCACCTTCTTGGTTTTGGGCTTGGGATACAACCCATCTACCCTCTGATATCATATACAACTTATCATTACCTAATGAATTGGAGGGAGATATAGGACTTAGCCATCTCATAATAAAATAATTCATACATGTGCTACAAAATAACAAAACTTTCATCATTTCATGAATCATAAAAAGAGATATGTTTTATAAAAATCAAATCATAACCCATGAAATGAAATGGGTATTATTAACATTTCATCCCATCGTAACCTATGAAAAGAGGTAGGTTTTGTAATCACTTCAAAAAAGAATAACCCTTATAAAGAAGTGGGATTAAAAAGCATAAAACTCATGGAAGTGAAATGGGTGAATTAATCATTATTCCATAAAAACATAAACCATTCAATAAAGAATACGAATGTAACATTTGGATCTTTTCCTAGAAGGTCATAAGTAACATCAATGGATGTTATCTTATATGAAAAAAATTGGAATATCTATCAAAAATGTTTCTTAAGGAAAATATCCTTTATTATTTGAAAAAGGATTTTTAATATATAAAAAAAATTTAAAATAATTTTCTAAAATACCTTTAAAACTTATAAAGAATACTTGAAATAATTTTGAAAACCTTTATCCTTGAAAACTTATAAAATAAGATTTAAAACATTTAAAAAAATTCTTTGAAAACAATTTGAAAATAGATAAATAAAAATTGAAAATGTTTTTAAAACCATTTTAATTGAAGACATATGAAAGGATCTTGAAAATGTTTTGAAAACCATTTCATTGAAAATACTTTGAAAACATATAAATAAATCTTGAAAACATTTTGAAAAGAATTTTCCTTGAAAACTTACAAAATAAGGTTGAAATAATTTTGGAAAAAAATTTCTTGAAAATCACATTAAAAAATTCATAAAAATTAACCTTTTAAAAATTAAAAGGAATATTCAGATAAATAATGGTGGGTAAATTCATACATATCATATGAGATAAAAAGAGCATTCCATTTTCACTGTAAAATGGTTTGAAAAAAAATCCTTATTCAGAAAATGACAAGAATATTACTCTAAAGATATTGGTATAATACAAAAGGGGAAAATTTTATTTTAAATATTAAAGGATAATCGTACAATATTCTTAGAAATACTTTTTAGAAAACATGGTTTTCAATAAACATAGATTTTCGACCGAAGAGAGGGTAAAGTTGGGATTTATTGAAAAAACTTTATTAACTATATTATGTACCAAAGAGTGGAGGAAATGGTACCAGTATATAAATAAATAAATAATTACCGAAGGAGAATAAAATCCATGAATTTTATTGATATTTTGATCCTAATATTTAATCAAAGGAAGCATAAACATAAACAATCTTGAAGAGTGATGAGATTGTCTCAATAAACTCTTATAACTTGGTAACTTGGGATCATACTCTCCATGTAAGAAAATGAAATTAAGTAAAACTTAAAATATCATGAAAAGAGGTAAATTCATGATATAATAAGTAAAATTGAAGTATATACACCTAAAAAGATAATTTAGGTGCATAACAAAACATGAGTCTCAAAGAAGAAAAATTAAGAGAAAAATATTTTATAGATTTGATAACTTTTGAAACTTAAACCCCATGAGAGAAATATCATAAAATGGATATGTTAATACCCATAGATCTATTTATAATATACATATAATAAAATCATGTGAAGTACATACACCATAAAAAAGGAAAGTGTGTCAAACATAGCCTGTATCTCACATAAATAAAAGGTGAGATGAAATCCCCTTACCTTGTGTCTTGACAATCATCATACTCATTCAAACCTCCTATTTAATAGATATAAATTTGTTATAAATATATCATATAACCATATTATTACTTATAATACCATATATTTTTTGGTTATGGCTTTATATTACCCTCTCGTTAACAATTCTATGTTAAGGTTTCACTTCGGGTAATATCCGCTTTGTTTTTCGCTTGTATCTTAATTCGTTACATCATTTGTCCTTTGATTTATATCGTGATTTAAAGAACATAAGACAAGGTTTAAATATAATTTATATTCAGTATATTTTTATTATAATAATCCATAGAAATATGAAATATAATACACTATTCATGGAGAAGGTAAGTCGTACGTATGCATGAACATTATTTCCAATTAATTTTCGTGTTGAAAGAAATAAAGAAAAATACACACATATATATATGTATATATATATATAATTATTAAATTATATTTATTATATAATTTATATATCATATATATTCACTAAATCCACCCTTAATACATTCCATGTAGTGCATGAATGAATAACATCACTTTGAGGGGGTGGTAGTCCACACTTTCTCAAACACAATTATCATATTAACACAAAATGAAAAGTATAAAAATATATATTATAAAATAATAAAATAATATTAAATATATAATAAATATAATATATAACATATAAAAGTATATTTTCCATCATAATTTCCACCATGAGAGGTGGTAAATGAAAAAATGAACAATGATCATTTAGTGATGCGGTAGTTCACCGTACACGTAAAGAGTGTGTTCGTTACCCATTAGATGGAGGTGTGTGTATGTTGAGGTAAAAAATTATCATAACAACATCCTATTATATTTATGATAATTTTTTTTATAAAATCATGGAATAAATAGACTTTATGGGGTAAATAAATAAAATAAAAGAAAGGATCTTGAGAGAAGGTGTTGCCTCTTAATCAGGTAACACCTTTTGGTTTGTGGAAAAAGGTTTCCTTGGATTTCTTTATTCCAAATGTAAGGGATAAAAGATGAAGGGAGTTATTTTGGGAATTTTATTGGGTAAATATTGGCAAAAAATAATTTTATTAAGAGTTTTTAAGAAGAGGGAGAGGTGGTGACCTTTTATTGGGAAGGGAAACGACTCACTTCGTATTTTTTAAAACAAGTTAGGTGTACACACGTTTTTACCTAAAAAAAGTCATAAAAAATAAAAAAACTAGATAATGGAATGTTCATGGCATAATAATGGTAATTAAATGGGTTTTGAACTAGTTTATAAGTCTTTTTGGGTCTTAAAGTTAAGGTTTAGTCCTTAGTTAAGCTTAATTTTACCTTAATTGATGTAATAAATTTTAATTACATTCACTAATATTTTTGGTAAAAAACTAACTTTACCTTATTAGAAATTATATATTATGATTATTAAAAATATGGAATCAATTTTTCCAAATTTTAATCACATAAATGGCATAAATTAATTTAAAATTAATCCCACAGTCGAGTCGACAATGTAGGTTTTTAAGTAAAAACATTTAAAGGTTTGCTAAGTTTTTATACCCAAATTCAAATTTGTGTTGATATAAATGAACAAAATTATATTAATTTATTAAAATATAATGTAATTAAAATTTTAAACTAATTTAAAATATAATTTAACCTTATAAATAAATTAGATGAAAAAGAAGTTTTGAACTAAAATTCAGTATTTTTAAATATTCATTAAAAAATGAAACCTTACCGAAAAATACCAAAAAATTATACTAACCTAATTTTTATGTTTATATTTCAAATATGAAGTTTGTTTTAACATAATAAGTCTATTAATGTTTCAAAATTTTTATTTAAAATGGGTACTCCATTAAAAGTGGTAAAACTACCTTTATAAAAAAAATAGTTTTTTATACATAAAATTAGGTTTTTTATCTTATGTCTATCAAATCTATTGAATGAATATAAAATATATTTGAGTGAATATATAATATATATATTAAATTAATATCACTCAATAGTTTTACTAAATTTTATTTATTAGGTTAAAAATTCTTTGTGATGATAATAATAATAATATTTTCCTTTATATTCAACTGATTCACATATTCCTTTCTAATTAATTAGTTACATATGAATTCCTATTATATTTTTTTAAGCCATATCTTTTATTAAATTATTTAATACTATTCATAAAATCTAATTTTATGTCTTGTTTATATCTTACTATTTTGATTAATTACATTTTAATGATATACTATTGTTCGGTAAAAATCGGTTATTTGTGTTACGCAAGCCATCGAGAAAAGTCATTGTTGCATGTAACACAAGCTAACCTCTGTGTTATGGGTAGAGTAAGATAAAATTTATGTTATGTCTAGTTCATGATTAACTTGGTTTTGCATATAACGCAAGCCAAATATAGTACTTTAATATAAAATAAATTATTTTTAGTGTTGCATGAAATGAAAAATATCAAAAATATTAAATTAATTCGAAAAAATAATTCACAAAATCTCGAGGTGTTA
Organism: Viscum album; assembly: GCA_963277665.1. NCBI lineage: Eukaryota > Viridiplantae > Streptophyta > Magnoliopsida > Santalales > Viscaceae > Viscum > Viscum album. The sequence goes on along the minus strand of OY728147.1, from coordinate 108,464,466 downwards.
CACAAGGCCTAGTTGTCACTTAATGTAAGTGGATTTTCTCATATAATATGCACTCTTGAGCTAAATATTCATGGGTTTATGATGAAATGGGTCTAATAGTTACATGGGATTTTGTTTTTATTTATATGAGTTGGAATGGGAGTTTTAGTGAGATGTGTGTGAGAGGGTGGGTTGAGGTTTGGAAAAGGAATGGTTGACCTTGTATTATATTATTGGCGTGTGTTTGATAAGAAAAAAATCTTCAATCACCATATATTACAAGTATCAAGGGTATCCTAGGAATTTTAGTAAGAGATTGGGATATGGTTAATATCTATCCATGATTAGACTGGAAAGATCCCCTTGTGTGTGATAAATCTAGACTTTGTGAGGGTTCCAACAGTGAGGATATTTGAGAGTAAAAGGTTGTTTATAAACTAGGAATGAATTTTAAGGTTTATATATGATTCTAACTAAGTATGTATCATATTATCTCCTTATATTTTTAGGAGTTTCTTGTATTTTGATTTACCCCACTTATTTCCTATTTTTATTAAATAGTGGTGCAAATTTTGTTTTTCATTTTTTTATGTTACTGTATTAACTATGGTATTTTTTATTCTTTTATTCTTTTCCTTAGTTTTATTACATCTATAGTATCTAGTATATCTTACCAGTTTAATTATATATTTTAATTTCTAGTTTGTTTATTTGGTTAATTCCACTTTAATTATTTTTCAAAGATCCTTTTTGAGGAATTTTATGAAATGGTTTTAAAAAGTGTGTTTTAAAAGTAATATTTTAAATGGATGTTTTATAAGAACTTATTAAGTTTTCTTAAATCATGTTTTGGGTTTTAAAAGTTTATTTTTAAATGTAAATGATTTTTTCTTCTCTAAATGATGAAAAAAATATTTTAAAATATGGTATTTTTTAACTACTATTTCTTGAATGTTTTAAAAAATAAAATGCATGGAATCCTTGGTAAAATCCTACTTGGGTTTTATCTCACATGTTACATACACCACTTGGAGTTTCTAGAATGAGTTTCTTGGTTTTATAATTAAAATTAGGTTTTGAATCTCTCATGGAATGCACATTTCATAGACAGAGAATGACCTCAGAGTCATAAGGTAATGGTACCTGATACTTTGATATTTATTTTATATTATATATATATCTGAAAAGAAAGTTTGTAACACATCTATATTTTATGATATATTTCTCTTTAAATAAATTTTATTTCTTTGATAACTTATTTTATATGTAACACCAAGCTTAAACAAACCATGATATACTATTAAAATATTATTATTTAATGTGATAGTTATTGTCTAGCCATTGGATTGGTGGATATTAATTGGAACAAAAATATTATGGAATTTTTTTTATACATTTATAAAATGAATTAACTCATTATAAATTGGTTATAAATGAAAATAAAATCATTTGAAGGTAAAAAGTGATGTTTTGTCTGAAAAACAACATTTATACATGTAATGTGTTTCTTATCTTAATAAATTAAATTAATAACTATTGATGAATGATTTTAATGAAATTTTTAGATTTTGAAAATATTAAATAAAATGATTTAATATTCACCTAATGGCTTTTACTTTTCATTTAAAAAAGAATAAATTTAGTTTTATAATTAATTTTTTTTTCTAAAAATGATTTCCATTTCATTTTTCACACTTATTTTAAAATTAATTTCATCAACATATAGGATTTTAATTTGATAATATTTATTTTATATTACAAATTACTAATTTTTTAATGATCCCACTTTCATTGTTTTTCAAAATTAATAGTAAAAATAGTAAAACTTTGTTATCATGGTTAGTATTTGAATGGGTTTAATGGATGTTAAAATAAGAGATAAGGGTAAAAATGTCACCTAATCTTGTATAAATCGTATTTTTTGAATATTTATAGACCATATATTATACTATATTTGAATAATTTTCCCTTTTGTTTCACTTTCATAAGAAAGTAACTTTATATTATTTAAATATTTTAAGTAATTACATGGGTTTCACTCCCCTCACTTATACAAGGGAACATATTATCCTCCATTATTCACACAATTTTAGCCTTGTATCACAACCAATATCATAATAAACATTAATAAATCTCATACCTTTGTTCATTTAATCTTTTAGTTTCACTATGACCATCCAAATAGGGCTTGAGGTGTATTCTAAAGGATGTCTCTTCAAGAAGAGGTAATTGTCTTACCCAACTCTTTTAATGTTTATTTCTTCTTATAATTCCTATAAATATGCAATATACATGATAAAATGATGAATACAGTATAATAAATGTAATTATATTTTATTATTATCATAGTAAAACCATTTTCCACCTTCTTTCCATCAAATGGGAAATGAAAGTATCACTTGTGCGTATATGTAGACTACTACTTCCACGTAGTGATATGATTCATTTTTCATTATCATATTTATGGTTGGTTATTATGATGGATTTAATATTTTTATATGATATTTATAACATAATTATTCTTCTATAATAATAATTTATTATTTATCTTCTTACCATACCATTCGTTGGAAAATGATAACATTGCTCGTGTGTTAGTGTGGACTACTACCTCCATAAAGTGATGTGATTAATTTTTCATTTCCTCTTAACATGGATGGTAATAAGGATGTATTTAATGAATATATATGTTATTTATGATATTATAATTATTAATTAAAGTAAACTTATTATTTTATTTCTTTTTTTCCATCCATTGAAAAGTAGGTTTATCACCCATGCATACGCACTCCATGAAGTGATGTAATTCATTTTCCAGCACCACTTTATATTAATGGTTTTAAAATTATATTTAATTAATATATATAAAACCTATTTCATGATTAATATTATATATATTATTAAAACATGGTAAATGTGCATGTACCTAAACCATCAGACAAAAACATGCATGGAAAATAGAACATTTCTACCTAAATGTTCATTTTAATGAAGAAATTGTTAATTAGAGGATAATTGTAAATTATAAAGGATTTAAAAATAGTAACTTATTTATAAAAATGGATCTATAATATAAATAAAAAATATATATTTATTTTTTAAATTTTTTTAATCCATAATAATCAATATTGTAATTTAGGTAAGGATTTATATAATAATCTCATTTCTTTTCAGGATTTTTTATGCTAAATTTACATTAAGGGAAATTATATAGATATTATAATTTAAACCACATATATTTTATACTCCTATGTTTATTCTTATAATATTTATGTATTATTACCATTTTCACTCTACGATATTTAAAAATATCATGAATTTATTTTAAGAAAAAATGATCGTATTTCCTCTTTAGTTGATAAAATTTTTCTTCCATGTCCTTGTTCTTTAAAATGTTTTCATGAATGTTCTTTTCTATGATTCAATTATTTTTTAAATTAATTTTCAAACATATTTGGTTTTATTTTAAAATTATTAAAAATAATTTTTATAATGTTTTCTAAACTGGTTATTTATGACGTTTTACAAAAAGTGTGAAAGGAATATTTTTTTAACATTTACCACACAAATGGATTTTCCATCCATCATGACTATTATTTACATCAAATATCAATTTATAATATTACATTGTTATTTTATAAGATTTTTTTTTCCTCAGTGTTCTAGTAATTTTTAGTTTTTATGATATTGAAAGAAAGTGTTATCTTCCATGTTTTCAAAGAAATGATTAAAATATCTTCTAAAGGTTTTCTTATTGATGTAAAAATCATTTAAGGATTATTATAATTTAGTGGTGATATGATATTATGATACCATACACTATCATTATCTGGATAGATTATGATGTTGATGATTTAAGATAAAATCTATAAATTTTTTTTCTTTCCAATGGGTTAATTAAGTTAAGATAAAATCTTTATGAAATCTTATTCATTTATATAATTCCCTTAACCAAACCATCAAGTTCATGCTAATTATCAATAAGACCTCATGCACAAATCCCAGTATAAAAGAGGCTACCGAGTAGTGGTGAGGGTCAAAATGTTTCTAGTGGTGATATTATACCCTTATATCATATACTTACAACAATAATATAATTAAAATATAATAACTCAAAGTCAAAAATGTGGAAGTAATGAATATAACATGGAACACATGTCATATAATAATTAAATGGGATCCTAGAGTGTCGATTTAAAATAAAGTATAAGTGAAATATGATAAATAAATAAAACATTATAGATCCCTATAAATTCTATCCTAGACTTTTACCTCCCCCATGCTCCATCATTTAGTTATCTAACATGCCCCCTTACCCTTTCTTGGATCCCTATACATGAAGTTTGCATGCACATTGAGAGGACCATGTAGGGTGTGAGTAATGAAACACAGTAGTAAACTACAAATGCATCATTAACAAATGTGCACATTTATAATAGTTGTATGACATGGTAATAATAAATGTGGAAATGTTCTTATCAATCATATGATCATGTACCAAGCAGTCATTTTATAACCAAGCTACCAAAAACCCCTGATCATACCTGATTCAGCTCCATTCTAGAAGGATAATGATAAGATATAAAAAGTGACATTACTATCCACAAGACTAGTGAACATATTTCTCAGCATCCTTAATGCATTGAGTCAGATAATGACTCCATATCGTCATATCCCAACTTCATCGCGATTCAATTCTCTAAGTTGTTTACGCCATTTGTACCTCAAGTCTATCCTCTAGGCCATCATTCCCCTAATTCCACTATCTTAGGTCAAAACACTAGTATTTCATTCCCCTACCATGTGTTATGGACCATCACAACCATCATCTAAAGTTGTTCACACTCCCCCTCTAATTGATAGTCATAACATGATGGTTTACCTATCTAAAGTACCAAAAACAACCTATAAAGGCATGGTAACACACATAATAGGGTAGAGAATATAGGGAAAGGCATATCATATCATTATGAGAAAAAAGTATCATTTAAAAATACATTTTATCAATATAAAACATGATACAGGAATACCCATGAAAAAATGTGTCATAAATGGGCCTCACGGGCTACACACACCCACATGAAATATCTATCAATAATGATCAAACAAGAAACCATTATAATAATCATACCATGGGAAAAAATATATGATAGACCCAAATGGTAAGTAACTTCCAACCTTAAGGCTTTAAATTTAAACATCATGGTTCTTCATAGGTTTACTCTCCCAAACCACGTTCTCACACCAACTAGAACAAGATATCTTTCGAAGAACTCCTAGATTATATTTTATATAAAATTAAATGGTTTCTAGATCATGACATGAGGAATAACAAGCTAATTGGTAGAACAAAACTTTACAATAATGACAACTAAAAATGGTATAATCCAACCCGGTTAAAGAAAAAAGTAATTACCACTCTTGGAAAGAAACAAGAGGATAAGTCACCAAGATAATTCCATCAAGATGTCACTGAACACCCCAAATCCTAAAAAAGGTTATTTATAAACCAATTTTGGAATTATATCTCTATACAATAAAAGTAATCAACATTAATTCTATAACAACATAATTCAATGATTGAATAAGAAATAAGAGTTGAAATTTGGATAAAAAAAGACTCATTGAATGCCTTCACCCAATCAACCAAATTCAGAGGATCCAATGAAGAAGGTTGATTTAAGGCTTTAGATAAATCAATTAGAATACAAGATCAACCAAAATAAGGAACAAACCAAGGATAATCGATCAAAAAACTCATTATTCGAAGGGATTTTACATTTTTTATCCAAAAGAATCTGAGAAATAAGAAATCGTTAAATGTGTAAATTTGATTAATAGGGGTTAGAAATCAATTAATAACCTGATTTAATACCCCACAATTAATACCAACATGTTTCCTTTTTTCAAGATTTGAGAAGTGAGGATGGATTTTTAGCTATTCCAAAATTTCCCTAAGACAAAATGTTCTACACCACGACCTCACCATAGTCATGGTGTTATTGAACATGCCAGGCTGAAATAGCCATCCCTACAACATTTTACTTAGATATAGGGTTGTTATCCAACAAAAAACCATCCAAAACAAGTGTGGTGTGTTCTCCCAATCTGTGTTTAATAGGGACTTTTTCTAAACACTATAGTTTTCCCAAGTCGTTTCCCTAAGGCCATTTTACATCAGGACCAATATAGAAACCCAAATTTTTCTAACATTAATATTACATAATTTTTAAATAAAAACATAATTTTAATACAATAAAGGATCGAAAGATTTAATATCTTTGGTAAATTAGGATTATAAATCAATTATACATAATAGAACTTAAACATTCTTTAAATAATTCAACTTTATCCTCCTAAAATCTCTCACATTATCTTTAGTACATGTAATCACTTGAGGATATACATCAAAGAAAGGGTTGTGATAAAATCCTAGTAAGGGGAGAAATAACATATTAGTAATAAGATGCATGAATCAATAGTGAATGGGTGAGAATAATCGTCGTTATCATTTCATAAGAATGGGATCATCATCATAAGAATGATGGGAACATTTGATAATGGAATGAAATATGGCATATGTATAATAATTAAAAGTCATAACATAATGGTCAAATACCACACATAGTTGTGAACAAATCCAACATCTTGTCCACACAAAACATATGTGCATAAATTATAAAATTATAATTGTGAACAAATCTAGCATCATGTTCATGAAAATACACATAATCTAATGAGATATATCACATTACAAAATACATTATATGGATATATAATTTTGGTCCCACCTTTCATATAATAAAATTTTCATAATCCTACATGCCACATGGAAATAGAATATATATCAATCATAGTAATGAAATAAACCCAAGGAAATGTTTTCTTAATATTTTCATAAATAATAATTTAATTAAAAACCTTTAGGGTTAAAAAATAATAAGGCATTCCATTTATTCATAAAATTTCATTTTTATTTGAATAATAAACAACTCAATGGGAGTCAAATAGATGTTTTCAAAAATGAATACTTTTTTGAAAAATATTTATGATTGGATTAGAAGTCCTTTTGATGAGGTAGAAACATGTATATACCAAGAAAAAAAGGGAAATAATTTTGATATGAAACTTTAATGATAATATAGGTACATCTATAGTGATAATAATGTGAAAGAGAATATAGCCCCAAAAAGAATTGGGTTTGAGAATCCCCTTACCTTAAATCCTATTTTATTTTTTCCTTTTCTAATCCTATAATAATAAAAATAGGTTAATTAAAACGTTGAAAAATAATTCAATTATATTATTTTACTATTTATCAAATATAGTCATTATATTTTATTCCTTAATCCCTATTTTTAAAGGTGGAACGTTTTGATATTATATTTTTAAAAAAAATATCCCGTTTTTTTAAGTTTCACTATTTTTGTTCAATTTTAATTGTATATAAGTAGAATTAATTATATAATATTAAAATAAATATATTTATACATTTATATATATCATAAATAATTTTTTATAACCATCCATAAGGGTGGTTATATTAAAGTAGTTGGTAATGTCCTCATTGGTGGTTAACAGAACATTAACATGACATTATCCAAAGAAGAAGAAAGAGAAGTATAAAATATAAATAGATCATAAATATAATCATTACAATAAGTTACCATAATTAATTTTATATTAACTTGTTACTCAATTAATTTTATAATATTTTGGCTTGAAAGGAATAGAGAAAAAAGGAAGAGAAGAAGAAACTGAAAAGAGCGGTAGATAAAAACTTACTCTTTTCTCAATGTTACTTATTTTCTAGGGTATTAAACACCTTTGATGCTTGGATTTTTTTTAAACCAAAATGTAATTAAGTATAATAAAAGGATTTAGATATGGTATTTAGTTATTACTTTTGTTTTATAAGTTTAATCGAAGTGGTTTTCCAAGGTAGGGTTGATGGGTTATTCATACTTGAGGGGAATAGTATTTTAAGGGTAAAAAATTCCATAAATTATTATATCCAAGGTAAATATTTCAATTGTAATATTTTATAAATTATGAAATATATTTGAATTAAATAACATGATTTTAAGAATTTAAAACACTTTATAATCTTAATATATTATTTTAATCAGAAGGAATGGTGGAAAAATGACAAAATTTTATTTTAATGGAATATTCTAGACTTTAGACTTTAGAAAAAAAATTGTATAGAAAAACATTTGTTATATTTAAATGACTCATTTATATCATTAAATATTTTTTTGGATGATCCAAAATTTCTAGAATTTATTAGGTCCTTATTACATCATGAATGATGTCATTTAAAACATATAACTTATGAAAAACTATATTTAAATTATTCACCTAAAAATTGATGTCCTCATAAATTTACCAAAAAAACACCCTTAAATAATATCGATATGATGAATCTAAAAAAATTATTTTAATTATTTTCTAAAATACATAATTTTTAATTTTAATATAAAAATTATGATTTTTACAAAATATATTAAAATACACTTTATAAAAAATGTATTTATATTTTGTTTGAGTTTTTAGTATTGATATTCATTTTATGGAATTATAATATATAAATTTTCTTAAATAACTCATGATAAATATTATTTATAATACATTTTTATTATTTGTAGGTGAAATTTCTACTCCAATGGTCCGGTTACTACTCTCAACGGCCAGGTTACTATTCCAATGGTCATATTACTATTCCAACAGTCAAATTACCTCTTATAAATAACTTTGCATCCATTCACTATAATTTCTCCCAAGGTTTCATTTTTTTCTAATATTTTTATTAGTTTACTAATATTTTGTTTATTTTTGATAGTGTTGTACCTGAGAGCAATAATTCTAGTGAATTAGAAAGATATAAGTTTTCCCATTCTACATTTTCATTTTAATATTTACCCCCCATTTTTATATTTTTAATTTTATTGGGTTTAGTTACTGACTAATTTAATGATTGATATTAATGAATTAAAGTTTTCTTAGTCTCTATTTTTGTTAATATGTATAATGATATATAATATAAGACACGTTCCTTCATGAAATAAATATCATTTATAATGTATTGGTCATTACATTCTTACCCCATTTATAAATTTCATCCTCAAAATTTCAACTCATATTATTGGTTGAGAATAAATAAGGGTACTTCTATTTCATCATTTTCTCCAGTTCCCACATCACCACTTCATATTTATGGTTCCAACATAGCACTTTTCCAAGGTAAGTTGTCTTGTTGAATAACTCTTTATATCTACATTACAATATCTTTATCAGCTTCCCCTAATAAGAGAGTTCATGATTCAGTTGTACCACCTCCATATTTAGTACTTATGACAGATCAGATATCTAATTTCGCAGGAGAGATACATGGAAAACATCATGAACTTGAGCCATGTTTGGTGGAAGTGTTAACTGATGGGCCACTCCTCATATGTGATCAAGGATCTAAAAGGGGTCAATGTACCTAGGGTTAAGAATCCATTTATTTCCAAACCACATGAATCCCTTATATGGTTATATAAAAAGGAAATTTTTTTCTCCAACTTCAAACTCCACATCCCTTTTATAGTTGTTAGTATAGATCTTCTACCAAATTTGATCAGATTTTATATTTTGTAGTATGAATTGAACATTTTTTTCATATCTTGCACAAGATCGGGTCTAAGTAGATTTTATTCACCAACTTCATCCCAATAATTATGAGTTTTACATATATTCCCATATAGATATTCATATGGAGCCATTTTAATACTCGAGTGTAAACTATATTTTATAAGAACCCAACAAATGAGAGATATTGATCTCATCCACCTTTAAATTCCATTGATTAGGCTCTCAACATGTCCTCAAGTGTCAAAATGTTCCTTTTAGATTATACAATAGTTTTGGGATGATATTTCATACAAAAATTTAATTTAGTATTTATATCATGTTGAATAAATATCCAAAATTTATAAGTGAACCTTGGATCATGACCAAATATGATCAAAAGTGGTGCACTATATAGTCTCACCAGTTCCTCTACATATATCTTGGAAATTTTTTCAAGAAAGGAAAAAATTTGTGAATAGTGATGAATTTGATAATATTGGTTAGTCAATCCACCATAACCCATATCATATTTCTTCCTTTGGATGTCTTCAGGTTTCCAGTGAAAAATTATATGGTGATGTTATCCCATCTTCATGTGGGTATAGGAAATGGTTGAATCATCCAATTTTAATTTTGTCTCCTTGATTTAACTTGATAACATACCAAGAACATTAAGGTGTACTTAGCGATCGTCTTCTTATTATTATCCCACCATAAGTTCTCTCAAATATCATAGTATAGCTTGGTACTTCTAGGATATATGGAGAAAGATGAGTTATGTGAATTATTCACTAGTTATTTCTTTATCTTAGGTGATGTAGGCACACAAATTCTAGTTACAAAATTAATGACACCATCTTCATCAATGTTTAATTCATTAATTTTTCCATCCTTTATTGTTTCCACATTTTTTGAAGCTCCATATCATCCCTTTGTCCCTACTTGATCTTCTATTAGATAGATGGTTGGGTAATCATTTATGCATGGTGTGTTTTATTCCATGTCGTTATGATTTCAAGATCCATAATTTTCATATCCATGAAGATAAGGTATTTCTCAATCTACATCATTAATAGTGTAACATGTTCTTTTCTACTAAGAGCATCATCTACTTTTTCCCCATTCTATTATGGAAGAGAATACAGAAATTGTAGTCCTCAATCAGCTCTAACCATCTAATTTTATGCATGTTTAGGTATTTATATATAAATATACAATTTAGACTATTTTTATTTGTATATGTTTTTTAAATAATAATTTTTTTCTAACATATTCCATACACTTGAGGTTTTGATGATCTCAAATACCCTTTATGTGTTACTGATGTTTTTGTTTTTAAGTTTTTTCTTCAGGTTTGATCATTATTTTGGCTCAAACTATTAAAATCATCAAAATATAGAAATTTTTTGAAATTTTTCCTAAGTATGAAAAAGGCTATGTGAGTCATTCAGATATGTGGGAAAATTACTACATTAATAAATTTTAATAAATCAGCTATGTTAAGTAAATACCTATGTAAATCGATTATGTTATGAAATCAGCTAATAGAAAAACACCTACATCGATGAATCTTCAATATGATAAATTGGATACATAGATCAAATGGTTACGTGAATTGTATATGTAGAGAAATTGGATACCTATATCAAATGTATATATGAATTAGTTGCATGGAGTAATTGGCTATGTGATTCAGATACATAGTGAAATAGGATATATGGTTCCAAATGGATATTTAATTCAATTGGATACATCAAAATTTGTGTATATGAGTAAGAATCCTAAATAAAGAAATTATGATACATAAAGAAGGCCTATAAAAATTTGGATATGTGGATATTTTAGTTACATGAAAATTGGATATGTGGATAAATCGACACCATGAATTCAAATCAGTGAATTTTAGCTATGTGGTGATCTAGAATCGTGTATATGAATTTATAACCAAATATTTATTGTTATTATTGTACTTTTTGTTGAAATTAATATTTTTATGCATTCAGTAAATGTTATATGAACTCTTTATGGTAAAAATTATTATAAAAAAATTGAATGTACTAAGAGAATAAATTAGAAAAATGATAATTTAATGGTCGGTATTTTTGTTGAGGCATTTATAATAAATGGATGTGTGGAATTTAAATTCCAACCATAGTTTTTATGGATCAAATATTGTGTGGTTAAAATAGAAAATTTTCATGCATATGCATGTGTGAAAAATAATAGAATAGACACAATACGAGAATCACTTACATTTTTATCTTAGAATATTCTAAAAGATCTATGTTTGCTACATCTTTTTATATGAAGAAGAAGAAGAAGAATATTTGACTCTATATCTATGCTATCAAGATAATATTCAATGTGATTTATAAGGATCTTCTTTAGTGTCATTTTATTCTTATCATATCTTTTGGAGATATATTCTCTTATATCAGTTGTATCTTATAACTATAAACTTTATATGTAAACTCTCTATTTATTTTCTCTTTCTCTGTGAAGGATCCTGGAAAAAGAATCTTGATGGATGGTGCTTTTAAATCCTTGATAGAACCCAATTTAAAGCTCCTATAATTGAAACAATTGTAAACTACTTGAACATCATGTATTTGATAAAAGGACTGGTATATTGAAAATCACCAAGATCTTGTAATTGAGCATTGGTGGAGTTGACTAGGGTATTTTTATTCCTTATAACATTATAAATCTCTATTTTTATCCCTTTTATTTTTTATCCTTATACTACAATCCTATGTTAAGAAAATGTTATAATTAATCATATCTTTAAAGAGGGTGATTTTCTAAGTCATAAAAATTTCAAGAACTCAATTCACCCACCCACTCACCCCCACCCCCCTCTTGAGTCTTAGTGTTATAATTCTATGACTGAAATATATTTCACAATTCTTACCATATAAAAATTGATGTTAAATCTTCAATTCAAATATCAAAATAGTTAACTATAGATCATGATTCAAGTAGTTATGATCCTGGTTCTTAAAATTTCTTAAGGAATAAGCTATCACTTTATCATTTTGTATGAGTACACAAACCAATAATTTCTTTGAAGAATCACTATATATCAGAAACCCTTATCCACTTTATATTTGTGTGAGTAAAGGTGAATTTATTAGCCTCTTATCCTTAAATATTTACTCACATTCTTATATCCAGACATACTTTACCCCTTTCTCTATTATCTTAGTTAGCGGGATATACAAGAATGGGAAGTTTATCACAAAACATCAATAGTACCTAGATAAGATAAGAAAACTATGGACTTCTATGACACTTGAGGTTCTAGGACATTATTAAATTTCCTTCATCATAGAAGGGTCCATATAAATTCCCTTTCATGTTATTGTGTTCCCCAAGAATGTGAATTGTTGTATCCAAAATCCACATGTGTTGAACTTATCATACAATTTATCATTTTTAATGTTTTCAGGAGAATCCTTAGATTATCATCATGTTCCTCCTTGATCATGTATTAAATGAGAATATCATCAATAAAAACTACCACAAAATTTTCAAGGTAGTCTCTAAAGACTTTATTTTTTAAATCCATGAAGATTACAGGGGTATTAGTAAGTTCAAAGGTCATCAATGTGAACTTATAGTGTTTATACATTATATACAAGGCTATATTATAAATATATTCCTTATTTACCTTTATTAAATGATGTCCAAAATAAATATATACCATTTACAAGTAATAATATCCTCATATTTTATCGAAAAAATCATCAATCCTCGATATAGGATACTTGTTCTTTATGGTGATCTTGTTGAGGTCCTAGTAATTGATGTGTAGCTTCATATACCCATCTTTTTTCTTGAAAAAGAGCACCAGTTCACCCCAAGGTGATGCAATAGAGTTTATAAACCCTTATTCCAAATTCTCGTGTAGATTCTTCTTTAACTCCTCTAATTTGATCGAGGTCATCCTATAGCGGAATTTGGGGATAAAAGTGGTTCTAGGTATAAGATCTATTAATAACTCTACCTTGTGATCTTGGGTAAGTCCATGTAACTATTTAGAAAAAACATTAGTATATTCCCTTACAATGGATATTTCCTCAAGGTCAGTATTTTCCTTTAACATATTCATTTGGTAAAGACATTCTTCTTCACTGGGTATCAATACCCACACTACTGAGGGATTTTCCATAGGAGTTTCAAGATTTTCATTTCATTTGTACAAGAGAATGGGATGGTTTAGAATATAAAAATAGATTTCCTTTTCTTGAAATTTGATGTAATATCTATATAGAAATACCCAATCCATTACTTGTATATGACCAAATTCCTCTAAGGGAAGGATTATGAGATTTTCTGGAAGAATATTCCCACTGGAACTAATAGAAGAAGAGTCCAACACTTGTGTTTCATTGATCACACCACTTGGTTTTTTATGGATATATCTAAATAAAGGTATTAGGGTTGTGATTCAACATCTCTAGAAAACTTTCATGATTTAATGTAATTCATAGAACTAAAATCAAATTAAACGTTTTCCATTTTTGAGTGAATATGAAGTATAACTTGTATGTCTTCATCTTCATGTTTCACCTCAGTGGTAGTGGTGGCATAAGGTTTCCCCAACTACTTCGTATTTAGTGGTTTCTAATGTTCATTACCATCAAATATACATGGTTTAGTATACTATATTGCATAGTTCCCTTTTCCTCTACATTTGGATCATTGAACTATGGGTGGTGCATTGGGAGGTTCCTTCCTTTCCTCTATCATGTTGGCCAACTTTATCATGTATCTTCAACATTTATGATCTTAGTGGCCTTCACTCACACACTTAAATATTTTACTTGTCCCTTTTAGGAAATTCACATGATGATTCTTTTAACATTTTTGACATGTAGGTGGTTTTATCTTCTTTTATCATTTTACATTTGAACCCTGGCTTGAAACTCCATCATTTTTACTTATTTATATAATCATGGGACCATTATCTAAAATTCATATCTACTTTGAGAGCACAAAAAATAATTCTTCATAACTCCCAAATTATTATATGGATATATCATTTTAGAGTTTTTCTTTTAAACCACAAAAGAATCTATATATTTTGTTATTATTGTTAATAACAGAACCCAAGGTGTATCTTGCAAGACTTGTGAAAGTTTCCTTATAAACCACAAAAAATTCACCATCATTTTGCTGAAACTCTAGGAATTATCTATATATTTTTTTTAAATATTTTGAGTGAAATACTTTTTAATAAATAAAATAAATTCTTTCTAATTGATTTATTTTATTTCATCTTTCAATTTTTCATTCTTTATCATTGATCGTCATTGATCTTCCTCTCCATATAATTGATAGACAACCAAAGTAACTGTAACAAACCAGTTTTTCATATGAGGTATGTAATTCTTAATTTTTGGATTAAATACTTTTTTTTATCTTTATAAATGGTCCAGGTAGAATAAAGAAGGTCTAGGGAGTGTCCAAGGTTTATTTGAATCCCAGAACACTGAGTTATGGAGGAAAAGGCTCGGTGAATTGTTTTCACAAACTGTGTTGTTGAGCCTATATGGTAGGAAAAACTATATGGGGTGCCCGAGCGCTCCATAGAGGAATGTGCATGGGTATATCATGATTATACAAACAATGATCCCTATCCATGAGAGGCCACTATCCATGGATAGTTGTTGGTGCATGGTTGACACATGGTTTGGCCAACTGTGCGACTAAACCATGCACCTCTTAAAAAATGGGAAGAATTAAATTTTTTACCTCCATTATTTTTAAAGTGATAAACCTTTTTACTCCTCCCTTATTTTCAATTGACCGAATTCCAGGGAGATCCCTTCTCTCACTTGATATACTTTGAATCTACTTCTTCATCCATACTCTAATTTCAGTGATGTTTATCACATCGGTAAGAGATTTAATCTGTTGAATTCATTTATTCATTTACAGATTTATTCATTTATTCATTTATTCATTTATTCATTTACAAATTTATTCATTTATTCATTTATTCATTTATTAATTTATTCATTTATTAATTTATTAATTTATTAATTTATTAATTTATTAATTTATTAATTTATTAATATATTAATATATTAATTTATTAATTTATTAATTTATTAATTTATTAATTTATTAATTTATTAATTTATTATTTTATTAATTAATTAATTAATTAATTAATTAATTTATTTATTTATTCATTTATATCACTATGTTAGATGCTACTTTGGTGTGAGCTCATATGCCCTATTTTTAGGTTATTTGTCTATTTTTTTTATTTTCTTCTGATCTAGACCAAAACAAGGGTTGATACTAGATGATTTTTCTTTCACATGTATATGGTCATTGGTCTATGCCTTTTCACTCAATATCTTTATGTTTATATTTTTTTGGTGTTGTGCTGAACTCCAATTTCATTGAGAGTTTCCCCTAAAATTAAAATTCCTTGAATTGGTTTCCATATTTTTAAACCTAATGACTCTTTAGATCCCTAATGATGTTGGTGATCGTCAACCATGACATTATTTACCCCTTGTGTGTGCCCATTATATACCTATTTTCCCTCTATATTCTTATAACCAAAACACCCATCGGTGTGTTTGATTTGAATTTTAAATTGTGATGTCATTAATGAAAATGAATAAATTATAGTTGTGTATCATGGATAACACACTTTCCAATATTATCGAATTAACATTTAAATTTATAAATGGACTTGGTAAATTGGCATGTTTTCACATGGCCAACATGTAACAACCCAAACTTTTATTAATGAAAATTATTCTTGATCTAATTAAATGTCTTATTATAAAAAATGGTTATATAAAACATATACACTTCCTTAGTTTTATGTTTTTTTGGATTTCAAAACACCTTTAAATTTTTTTACCAATGTAAATATAGTTTTTGAATAGTGATCACATGAGTAGTATAAATATAGGGCTTTATCAAATCCAATTTACTCAGAAAAAGGAAGTGATTGCCTCATCCAGTAGAATTTATTAGTACGAAGCCCATTATTTGGAGCTTTAAAAGGATGTGGAGTCACTAGGATTCTCTCTTGACCAAGCCCAATCTGAGTTTCAACACTTTAAGCTTGAATAGAATTGCCTATGGAAGAAGTGTAAGTTAATAGATATTACCACTCGAGCAATGTTATTCGACCCACCCCAAGAGTCGGTCACCATCACACACCTTACCCTTAGGTCTTATGTAGGTGCTATAAGGGGTTATGTAACAAGACCCCAGCACTATGATTATGTGCATTATTTTTGTATAGAATAAAGAATATACATTCATTTTATTATTGTTACTTTGTAAATAGTTTTTAAAGCACAAATAGTATTTTTATTTAATATTCAATTAAGAAATATATTTTGATTAATTAATGTATTTTTAAATTAAATAATATTTTAATAAAATATTATTACTAAATAAATTTTTATTAAATATAAATAATTTATAATTTTTATGAATACAATTGTAATTTTTATTAAGGTTTGAAAGATGTTTTTGTCAGAACCCATTAATTTTTTATAAATGTCTGTTATTTTAAAAGTTAAAATTTACATATTTAGAAAATTATTTAGATAAAATTAATATTATTTTTGGAATCAGTATGTCGAAATTATCCAGTGGATAATTTTTTATAATTTTCTGAGAGTTGAATTTTTGGGTAAAAATTAAATACCGTTTAAATATATAATGTGTTTTATAACATCATAATGACCTAATAGTGATGTAATAAAATAATATAAATGGGATGTTTAGACAATATATGTTTTACCTTTAAAATAATGTGATTTTAGGTTTTATTTTTTTATTTTACAAAGCCTTAGTGGACCCTTCGATACTTATAAAACATTTTAACTTTTAAAATTATTTCCTTGAGAGTGTGACTCACCTCCACATAAGAAAGCATAATATTTTAATAAGTTAGTCCATTATCCTTATAAAATAATTTTTTTCACTCACCTTTGAAAAAAACCATGTGAAAACCATAGTATGGTTTTTCTTTTTGATTGGTTTAATGTGTAATGTCCAAAACCTAAATAATAAAGAATTCCCTCTGTTTTCCTATATAAACCCACCCAAGATCCCACTTCCACTTCACTAAAAACCATTGGAGATCAACCAAAATCTATATTAATCTCTCTAGAATCCTAAAAATGTTCCACAACATCCCAATAATCCTCTCTCAAGCCTCTCCTAATCCTTTGGGATCACACTTTCAATTAAAGGATTTCTTCCTCTCATTTTTTTCCAAGTTTCATTATGATTCTATACCCTTGTATTTTCAATTAAAAATGTTGGGGTATGATTTATCACCTCCAATATAATTCCCTACTTAGTTTTGAATAATGATATACCCTTTTATCTCACATTAATGCCTCCCATGTACACCTGTTACCATGCCGAAATTCCGTAAGAGATTTCTCTCTCCTCATTTACATTCAAGCAATTATTTTATATTATAAATATAGATTCCATTACATATATTGGGACATGTATATATATTACCCCCTTACTATAAATTTCATGTAAATATGATGACATACCCCTTTCTCTCTCATCAATCATTTTTATGAATTCTAATGTCACGTCGTTATGCCGCCAAAATTGCACTATGATTTTCCAAGCCAAAGTCATTGTGTAGTGAATACAATACTCATTTATCTATCAATGGTATTCACCTTCATGTACATTTACTTATTGATTATATAGTTTCATGTATTAATTCCACATTCCTTTATCTTGGAATAAATTATTATTTTTAATGAATCCATGTTGTATGATCTATGTGGAACACTTATGCATGAAATGAAATGATTAATAAGGGTGCACCCCGATAGCACTCCAATGAATTGGGTAAAGACTAGTATCATGATACATCAAGTGCAATAAGGGTTTAATCATTCTAATTCAAGTGAAATGAGTGTTTACTAATTCTCCATGTGCAATGATCCTTGGATCATGCTAATTTCATGTTAAATGTTGTTGCCACATTTCCATGTTAGGATAATCATGCTATATCATGCCTTTATGTTCATGTTTCTCTTGTGCTCCATTGATTTTCCTATGTCCTAATATGTACTATATTCTTTATGTTATTCCTTGTTTACTCCCTTATTGGGCTTTATATCTTACTCTTTTCTTATGCATGTCATCAGTTTTTCCCATGCAATGTTAAGTATGAAGGAATGTTGAGGTCATGTAAAATAATTTTTCAATAAAGATGTTGGGTTTTATATTATAAGTTTTTATGTAATGTTCTTAATTTCCTAATACAAAAGACGTTTAGATGCTAAGAGTTGTCTTAAGTTCATGTTTATGTAATGAATCATGTTTATGTGTATAATAAAGAGCATGGTTGTTGTAGTTGGTATCATAGGATAGATTTAGTTATTTTGGTATTAGTATTAGAAAACCCTAGTGAAAGAATTATGGATAAGAATAAGTATAATAAAAACATACCTAAATTTTTATGAGTATTGAGTAAGTGTTTTATCAAAAAAAATACATCCCTGTCTGGATATGAGCAGGTAGGAGTGGCTCTGGCACAAATGTATCTAGGGGTAAAACCCGAAAACACTTCTTTGAGCTAGACTCAAACAAGAACTGGTGCACTACAATGGTTCTTGCTAAACTCTTGGTTATAAGACTCTCGGGGGATATGCTTTGGTAAATTCATAAGCTTAGTACGAATCATTATTAAGGTAATTAAAAAAATTCCCCTAAGAATATATGTTGGGAAGTAGATCATGGATAACAAATATTGAGGCCTATAAATTCCTAAATTAAGGAAATATAAGTAATTTATAAGTTATCCCTTTTTTTATTTGGATTCCCCCTTATGTGTTAACCCAAAATTTCCTTTTATTCTAGCTAATGTATGGTAATATAAGGACTTGGGCTAAAAACTGATGCGAAGATCAATGTGATGACTGTTCTAATGGGATGCCCAATCTTATAGGAGTGGGAATCACAAAATTTGTCAAGATAATCTCTTAGTTAACTCATGTTTTGAATAGAAACATAGGTCGGGAGGAACATTCAACCACCCCAAATAAATAAAAAGTTGTAATCAAGAGCCTCATGAGACAAAGGCCTCCTACTTTTAATGGATCATCTGATCCCTCAATCGTCGAAAAATGGATCAACTCCATTAAGAAGATATTCTTCATACATTAATGTTCTGAACAAGAGAAGGTACTTTTGGCTGCTTATCGTATGAAGGGTGAAGCTGATCAATGGTGGAAATTGATCAAAAATATGAATACCAAGGAGGAAATCAAGGCATTGGAATATAAGGATTTCCAAAAAAAATTGATAAATATTTTCCTCACACCCTCCTACTTAAGATGGAAAGGGACTTTCTTTCCCTCAAGAAAAAAGATGATGAATCCATCGAAGAGTATGAGGAAAAATTCACAAGGATTGAACAATATTCCTCCACCTTTGTCATTAACTCTGAATGCAAGGTTCACCACTTCTTTGGTGAGATAAAACCTAGCCTATAGAAGGACCTTGAGATCCCTGACTTCGAGATCTATGAGGAAATTGTCCTAATTTACCTCAAAGTCAAAATGGAGATCGTCGAATCTCATGGGTATCATGGGGATATAAAGTATAAGGTGGAATTTAATTCTGGTGGTCCAATGGATAAATACAACTATGCTAAGAAATTACAACACCCCACTTACTAAAAGTGAAGAAAGAAGCACCCCAGAAATTTCCTTAAGGGGATGAGGAAATGATTTAGGTGTGGAAAATAAGGGCACCTAGCCATTAACTATCGGTAAGAAAAACATGTTACTATGACATAGGATAGGAAGGCTCCATTAAACCCTCAACACACTATTCATTGCTTCAACTGCAAAGAACCATGTCACTATGAAAACCAGTTCCCTAAGATAAGGGTTTTTGGAGGTAACCAACAACCTCCAAGGCAGCAAGATAATGCTTTTTCCATCACTACCACCGAAGATAACCCTGAAAAATAAGTGGTGACTAGTATGATAGTAATTCATTCAAGAATATTGAACATACTTTTTGATTCTATTTCTAAACATTATTTTATATCCCGAAATTTTAGTAGAACAATCCCAAAACCACCACAAATCATGGAAGTAAAGATGTCTGTGAGAATGGAAAATGGGGAAATCATTGCATCCCATGAATATAACTAATCCCCTATCATAATTTTTGGATTGAACTTCATAGAAAAAAATTTCATACTCCCTTTGGTGGAATGTTATGCAATAATTGGCATATATTGGATTTACTTATATAGAGACAACAGAAATTTCCATGAGAGGGAAATCACTCTCTATATGGAGAATCGACCGTCGATATTATACAAGTTCAATGAGGAAAATGAATCTTCTTTAGCACCATCATCTCAAGCATGGATATTACTACCCTATGAGCACACGTATCTTACTCAGATGATTGAGTCTAAGGAAGCAACCATCCTTGAAGACATACCTATTCTGAGGGAATTCACTGAAGTGTTTCCCAAGGAGTTTTATGGTCTTCCTCCAAGAAGATATGTTGAATTATTGATTGATCTTATACCTGGGGCATTTCCAATATCCAAGAATACATATAGAATGGTTTTTGTCAATCTTTAGGAGCTAAAGAAACAACTACAGGAGAATCTAGATAATGGGTTTATACACCCAAGTGCTTCACTATGGGGTGCACCGGTCCTATTTTTCAAGAAGGATGGGTCAATGCACTTTTGAATTGATTATCGTGAGCTCAAAAAATCACGATAAAGAGCAAGTATCCCATGACTCGAATTGATGACTTGTTCGATCAGCTACATGAAGCACAATACTTCTCCAAGGTGGATCTGTAGTGGGGATATTACCAAGTAAGGGTGAAGGAATATATCTACAAGGCTGCTTTTCATACAAGATATGGGCACTATGAATTCATATTAATTCCTTTCAGACTCTCTAATGCTCAAGAAATCTTCATGAAATTTATGAATAGAGTCTTTAGATATTACCTCAAAAAAATTTGTCGTGGTCTTTATAGACAATATTCTAATATACTCCAAAACCACATAGGAGCATGAGAAGCATCAAAGCACTATATTAGAGACCTTATTAAAGGAGAAGCTCTACACAAAGTATAGAAATAGTGAATTTTGGTTGAATTAGGTCTCATTCTTGGGTTATATCATCACAAGAAATGTGATATCTTTGGATACCTATAAGATAGCTACAATTGAGGGATGGTCAAGGCCAACATTGGTGAGGATATCCATAGATTCCTAAGATTAGATAGATATTATCACTGATTTGTGAGAAATTTCTCATGATTTTATAACCCTCTTACCAAGCTAACTTAGATGGGAGTAAATTTTTCATGGAGTGATGAATGCGAAGATAGATTCAAGAAGTTGAAAATGAGGCTTATCACTGTGCACGTTCTCACACTACCCACAAGTGGAGAAATTTTTATGGTATTCAATGATTCTTCGAAGAAGGGAATGGGTTGTGTGTTGATGCAAGATGAAAAATTTATTGCCTATGCTTCAAGGAAATTGAAAGTTCATGAGAAAAATTATCCAACACAAGATCTGGAGTTGGCTGCAGTAATTTTTACTTTAAAAAATTTGTGGCATTACCTCTTTGGGGAGAAGTTGGAAATATATAAGAATCATAAAATCCTCAAGTATATATTCACACAGAAAGAGTTGAACATGCGCCAACAAAGATTTCTAGAGCTGATCAAAGACTATGACTGCTCAATCCATTACCACCCAAGGAAAGCGAAAAAGGTGGTTGATGCTCTAAGTAAAAAGTACCCAGTTATTATATCATTGATGAGAATTGAAAAGAATAGAATCTTTTTAGATTTGATGAATATGGACATGGGAATCATAAATAAGGGAACATCATCAATCCTTTCACAAATGATTTCTCATCCAAATATTTTGGAAAGGTTAAAGGATTCTCAAAAGGATAATGTGGGAATTCAGAAGAAAGTGGAAACTATTAGAAAAGATAAATCCTTGGAGTTCAATGTTAATGAAGAAGGAATTGTGATATTTGGTACAATACTATGTGTTCCATCAAATCCAAAGTTAAAGAATGAACTTTTGGATGATTCACATAGTTTTAATTTCTCCATTCACCCAGGAAAAAAAAATATGTATCGAGATCTTCGAGAGCATTATTGGTGGGATAACATGAAGAAGGACATCACTGAGTATACATAAAATTCCCTGGTATGCTAGAAAGTGAAGTCTGAGAGGCATACATCTAAAGGGATGATGCAACCATTACCCATACCGGCATGGAAATGGGAGAACATCACCATGGAATTTGTCACCAGACTTCTGAATACATCCAAAGGAAATAATTTTATCCTGTTTGTTGTGGATCATCTTATAAATACTGCACACTTCATTTCAATTCAAGGGGATTTCTAATTAGATCAATATAAACAAATATATATCATAAAATTGGTAAGGATTCATGGAGTACCACTATCTATTGTATCTGATCAAGATCCAACATTAACCTCTAAGTTCTGGAAGAGTCTTCAACATGCTCTAAATACTAAGTTGAACTTCAGTATGGCTTATCATCCTTAAACTGATGGAAAATATGAGCAGACTATCCAAACACTTTAGGACATGTTGAGAGTATGCTCAGTGGACTTAAAATGAGGATGGGATCAACAGCTTCCTATGGTTGAGTTATCTTACAATAATAGTTTTCATTCAAGCATCCAAATGGATCCTTATGAAGCCATGTATGGAAAGAGGTGAAGAACACTGGAATTTTGGGATATAGTTGGGGAGTGAAAACTCCAAGGTCCAGAAATGGTAGAATAAATGGTGGATAAGGTTAATACCATCTAGTAGTACATTAAAGAAAATCAGATTTGACAAAAGAGATATACTGATAATCATCGACGAGACCTAGAGTTTAATGTTGGAGACATGTAATTATTCTACATATCATTGTGGAAGAGAGTTTTGAGATTTGGTAAGAAGGGAAAGCTTAGTCCAAGTTACATCAACCCTTTTGACATCCGTGATTTCATTGGAGCAGTGGCCTATTGACTAGCACTCCCACCAAACCTATCTTAAGTACCTGATGTATTCCATGTATCACTATTGAGGAAGACATACCTGACCCATCACAAGTACTCAATACAGAGGTGGTACCATTGGAGAATGACCTCTCCTATGAATAGAAGCTGGTGAAGATCTTAGATCATAGGGGAAAAGTTCAATGAAATAAGACAATGCCCCTCGTCAAGGTGTTGTGGCACAATCACAAGTTTGAAGAAGCAACGTGGGAATCAGAGGAAGTGATGAAGTAGAGTTACCCTTATCTTTTTTAGTATGGGAAAAGGAAATTTCAGGGGTAAAATTTCTTAAGGGGGGAAGATTGTAATGAGCCAAACTTTTATTAATGAAAATTCCTCTTGATCTAATTAAATGACTTATTATAAAAAATGGTTAAATAAAAAATATGAGCTTCCTTGGTTTTATGATTTTTTTGGATTTCAAAATAACGTTAAGAATTTTTACCATTGCTAATATAATTTTTGAACAGTGATCACATGATTAGTATAGATATTGGTCTTTAACAAATCTAATTTACTCAGATAAAGGAAGCGATGGCCTCATCCAGTAGAATTGCTCTGTATGAATCCCATTTGTTAGATATCATAAAGGAGGTGGAATCAATAGGATTTTCTCTTGACCAATCCCAATCCAAGCTTCAATACGTTAAACTTGAATGGAACCACCTATGAGAGAAGTAGAAGTTAATAGAGATTACCACCTGAGCAATGTCATATGAACCACCCCAAGAGTTTGTCACCATCACACACATTACCCTTAGGTCTTATGTGGGTGTTATAAGGGGTTATGTAAAGATACCCTAGCACTATGATTATGTGCATTATTGTTTTATATAATAAATAATATATATTTATTTTATTATTGTAACTTTGTAAATAGTTTTTAAAGCATAAATCATATTTTTAGTAAATATTCAATTAAGAAATCTATTTTGATGAATTGATGGATTTTTTCATTAAATAATATTTTAATAAAATATTATTAATAAATTAATTTTTATTAAATATAAATAATATTATAATTTTTATGAATATAATTGTAATTTTTATTAAGGTTTGAATGTTGTTTTTTTTAAAACCCATGAATTTTTTATAAATGTCAGTTTTTATTTTAAAAGTAAAAATTCACATATTTATAAAATTATTTAGATAAAATTATTATTATTTTTGGAATCATGAAATCAAAATTATCCAACCGTGAATTTTTCATAATTTTCTGAGAGAATTGAATTTTCGGGTAAAAATTAGATACCATTTAAATATATAATGTGTTTTATAACATCATAATGACCCAATAGTGATGTAATAAAATACTATAAATGGGATTTTCAGCCAATATATATGTTTTAACTTTAAAATAATTTGATTTTAGGTTTGTTTGATTTATTTTATAAAGCCTTAGTGGACCCTCAAGACTTATAAAACATTTAAAATTTTAAAATGATTTCCTTGAGAGTGTGAATCACCTCCACATAAACAAGCCTAATATTTTAATAAGTTCAGAAATTGGCCTTATAATTTTTTTTCTACTCCCCTTTGGAAAAAACCATGGGCAAAAACTATGGGATTGTTTTTTTTTTGATTAGTTTAATGTGTAGTTTCCAAAACCTAAATAATAAATAATTCCATCTCTTTTCCTATATAAACCCACCCAAGATCCCACTTCCTCTTCACTAAAAAACTTAAGAGCTAAATCAACCTCTTCCATCCTATCTCTAGAATCCTCCAAAGTATCCAAAAGCTCCCAAGAAGCCTCTCTCATGCCTTTCCTAAGCCTTTGAGATCACACTTCCAATTAAGGTATTTCTTCCTCTCTCATTTTTGAGAAAGTTTCTTTATGTTGGTATACCCTTGTATTTTCAATTAGAAAATTTGGGGTATGATTTCAAACCTCCCTTATAATTCCCTCCTTATGTTTTAATGACGAGATACCCATTTATATCTCATTAATTCTTCCAATGTACACCTGTTACCATGCCAAAATTCCGTAAGGGATTTCTTGCTCCTCATTTACATTCAATAAATTCTTTTATATTATGAATCTAAATTCCATTAAATATATTGGGAAATGTATCTATATTACCCCCTTACTGTCCATTTCATTTACATATGATGAGATACCCTTTTCTCTCTCATCAACCATTTTTATGAATTCTTTTGTCAAACTGTTATGCTGCTGAAATTACACCGTGATTTTCCAAGCCAAAGTCATTGTGTGATGAATATCATGCCCATTTCATTATCAAGGGTATTCTCCCTCATGGACATTTACTTATTGATTATATAGTTTCATGTATTAATTACACATTCCTTTATCTTGGAATAAATGATGATGTTTAATTAATCCATTTGGTATGATCTATGTGGAACACTTATACATGAAATGAAATGATTAAGAAGGGTGCACCCTGATAGTGCTCCAATGCATTGGGTAATGATTTTTATCATGATACATCAAGTTCAATAAAGGCTTACTCATTCTAATTCAAGTTCAATGAGGTTTTACTCATTATCCATGTGAAATGAGTCATGTATCATGCTAATTTTATTTTAAATGTTGTTGCCACATTTCCATGTTATTATAATCATTCTATATCATGCCTTTATGTTCATGTTTATATTGTGCTCCATTGATACACCTATTTCTTAACAAGTAATATATTCTTCATGTTATTCCTTGTTTACTCCCTTACTGGGATTTATAGCTCACCCTTTTCTTATGCATGTCCTCAGGTTATCCCATGCAATGCTAAGTACGAAGGAATATTGTGGTCATGTAAAAGAATTTTTCAGTAAAGATGTTGGGTTTTATGTTCCAAGTTGTTATGTAATGTTCCTAATTTCCAAATGCACAAGAAATATAGGTTCATAGACTTGTCTTAAGTTCAAATTTATGTAATGAATCATGTTTATGTGTGTAATAAAGTGAAGGGTTGTTGTAGTTGGTATCAGAGGATAGGTTTAGTTATTTTTGGGATTAGGATTAGAAAAACCAAGTGAAAGCCCTAGGGATAAGACTAAGTATAATAAAAACATCCTTATGTTTTTTTGAGTATTGATTAAGTGGTTTATCAAGAAAATTCATCCCTATTTTGATACGAACAGGTAGAGGTGTCCATGGAAGAGATGTATCTAGGGGTAAAACCCAAAACACAACTTTGAGCTAGACTAGAATGGTAACTGGTTCATGACAACGGGTCTTGTTTCACTCTTGGTTAAAACACTCTTAGGGGATATGATTTGGTAAATTCATAAGCTTATTATGAACCATTATTAATGGAATTAAAAAAAAATCCCCTAAGAATATATTTTGAGAAGTAGATCATGGATAACATATATTGAATCCTGTAAATTCATAATTTAAGGAAATAAAAGTAATTTATAAGATATCCCTTTTTGTATTTGGATTCCCCTTTATGTGTTACCCCTAACTTTCCTTTTATTCCTTCCAATGGCTAGTAATAGGTGGACTCGGGCTAACAACCAATGGGAAGATCAATTTGATGACTATTCTAATAAGATGTCCAATCTGATGGAAGCATGAATCACAAATATTTTCCTGATACTCTCTCAATTAACTCAAGTTTTGAATAGAAACATGGTTCAAGAGGATTTTTCTTCCCCCTTAAGAAAGAAAAAGCTGCAATCAAGACTTTCATGAGAAAAAGGTCTCTGACTTTTAATGGATCATTTGATCCCTCAATCGCCAAACAATGGATCAACTCCACTGAGAAGATCTTATATATCCTTCAATGTTTTGAACAAGAGAAGGTACTTATGATTGATTATCATATAGAGGGTGAATTTGATCAGTGGTGGAAATTGATAAAAAAAAAATACAAGGCCTAAGGAGGATATCAAGGTATTGGAATGGAAGGATTTCTATAAAAAAATTCAATACATATTTTCCTCACACCCTACGACTTAAGATGGAAAGGGACTTCCTTTCCCATATGAAAAAAGATGAAAAATCCATCAGAGCGTACAAGGAAAACTCCACAAGGCTTTCACGATATGCCTCTATCTTTTTCATTACCCCTTAATGCAAGGTTGACCACTTCTTTGGTGTGCTAAAACATAGCCTACAAAAATCCCTAGAGATACGTGACATCGAGAGCTATGAGGAAATTGTATGATGTGTCCTCAAAGTCAAAATGGATATTGACAAATCTTAGGGGTATCATGGGAATAAGAAGTGTAAGGTGGACTTTAATTATGGAGGTTTGATAGATAAATCCAACAGCGCTAAGAAATTCATGCACCCCACTTGCTAATGGTGTGGAAAGAAGCACCTTAGAAATTGCCTAAAGGGGGAGAGGAAATGCATTAGGTGTGGAAGATAAGGGAACCTTTCTATTAACTGTTGGTAAGAAAATCCTTCTACTATGACAGAGGAGAGTAATACTCTATTTGGCCCTAAACGCACTTTTCATTGCTTCAACTGCAAAGAACCAAGGCACTTTGCAAACTTTATCCCTAAGCCAAGGGTTTTCAGAAGCAACCAAAAACCTCCAAGGTAGAAAGGGAGAGCTTTTTCCATCACTACTGCTGAAGTGAACCCCAACAACGAAGTGGTGATAGGTATGATAGTTATTCATTCAAGAATAGATAATGTACTTTTTGATTATGGTTCTACGTATTCTTTTATACCTCAAAAGTTTAGTAGAACAATCCCAAAACTACTAAAAATCATGAAAGTAAAGATATTGATGAGAACAAAAAATGGGGAAATCATTGCATCCCATGAATATAACTCCTCCCCTGTCATAATTTTTTGATTTAACTTCCTGGAGAACCTCTTCATACTCCCTCTAGTGGAATTTGATGAAATTCTTAGAATGTATTAGATTTCCTTATATAGATCCAACATATATTTCCATGAGAGGGAAATCACTCTCTATATGACGAATTGACCCCCAATTCTAAATGCAAGGAGGAGAATGAATCTTCTTTAGCACCATCATCTCAATCATGGATATTACTACCATATGAGCTTGTGTATCTTGATTAGATGATTGATTCTAAGGAAGAAATCATCCTTGAAAACATGCCTATTGTGAGGGAATTCGCTAAAGTTTTTCCTAAGTAATTGCTTGGTCTTCCTCCTAGAAGAGATATTGAATTCTCGATTGATCTTATGCCTAGGGAATTTCCAATATCCAATACTCCGTATAGAATGGCTATTATGGATATTGAGAATCTAAATAAACAACTAGAGTAGAATCAAGATAAAGGGTTTATACACCCAAGTGTTTCCCCATGGGGTGCACTAGTCCTCTTCATCAATAAGAAGGATGGTTCAATGCGCCTTTTCATTTATTATCGTGATATCAACAAAATCATGATAAATAACAAGTATCCTCTACCCTTAATTGATGAATTTTTTGATCAGCTATGTGGATCACAATACTTCTCCAAGGTGGATCTGCGGTCAGGATATTACCAAGTAAGGGTGAAGATAGAGGATATCCCCAAGACTAATTTTTGTACAAAATACGAGCACTATGAATTCATATTAATGCATTTTAGACTCACTAATGCTTTAAAAATCTTCATGTACTTTATTAATAGAGTATTTATAGATTACTTGACAAATTTGTGGTAGTATTTATAGATGATATTATAATATACTCGAAAACCTAGGAGGAGAATGATGAGCATCTAAGCACTGTACTAGTGACCTTGCGAAAGGAGAATCTCTATGAAAAGTATAGAAAGTGTGAGTTCTGGTTGAAGGAGGTCTCATTATTGGGTCATATCATCATAAGAAATGGGAAATCTATAGATCCCTCCAAGGTAGTTGCAATTGAGGGATGACTGAGGCCAAAATCGGTGATGGATATTTATAGCTTCTTGGGGTTAGCTGGATATTATCGCCAATTTGTGAGGAATTTCTCACAATTTTCCAACCCTCTTACCAAGATAAATTAGAATGTAGTGAAGTTTTCTTAGAGTGATGAATGAAAAGATAGCTTCAAGTATTTTAAAAGGAGGATTATCACTATTCATGTGCTCACTCTACCCACAAGTGGATAACTTTTTGTGGTATTCAGTGATGCTTTGAAGTAGGGCATGATCTTTGTGTTGATGCAAAATGAAAAAGTCATTGCCTATGATTCAAGAAAATTAAAATTTCATGAGTAAAACTATCCAACACATGATCTAGAGTTGGTTTCAGTAATATTTTCTTTGAAAATTTGGTGGCATTACCTCTTTGTGGAGAAGTGTGAAATATATATGGATAAAAAAATCCTCAAGTATATATTCACACAGAAATAGTTAAACATGTTCCAATGAATATGTCTAGATCTGATCAAAGACTATGACTATTCAATCCATTACCACCCTGAGAAAGTGAAAAAGGTGGCGGATGCTCTAAGTAGAAAGGACCCAACGATTATATCATTGATGAGAATTTATAAGGATCCAATCTTCTTAGATTTTATGAAAATGGACATGGGAATAAAAAAGAAGGTAACATCATCAATCCTTTCACAAATGATTGCTCAACCATATTTTTTAAAAAGGTTAAAGGATTCTCAAAAGGATGATGTGGGAATTCAGAAGAAATTGGAAAATATTAAAAAAGGGAAATCCTCAGAGTTCAATGTTAATGAAGAAGGATTTGTGAGATTTGGGACAAAACTATGTGTTCCATAAAATCCGGAGTTAAAGAATGAACTTTTGGATGATGCATATAGTTCAAATTTCTCCATTCACTGAGGAAACAAAAAGATGTATCAAGATATCTGAGAACATTATTGGTGGGATAACATGAAGAATAATATCCTTAACTATACATCAAAGTGACTAGTATTTCATTAAGTGAAGTCTTATAGTAAGAATTCTAAGGGGATGATGCAACCATTACCCATACCATCATGGAAATGGGAGAAAATCACCATGGAATTTGTCATTGGAATTCCAAAAAATAAAAAGTAAACAATGATATCTAGGTTGTTGTGGATCATCTTACAAATACTACACACTTCATTGCAATTTGAGAGGATTTATCATTGGATCAACTAGAATAGATATATATTAGAGAAGTGATAAGTCTATATAGAGTACCACTATCTATTATATCTGATCAAGATCCAAGATTCACCTCTAAGTTCTAGAAGAGTCTTCAACATGCTCGGAATACTGAACTGAACTTTGGTATGGTTTATCATCCTCCAACTGATGGCCAATCTAAGCGAACTATCCAATCACTTTGAGACATGTTGATAGAATTCTCAATGGACTTAAAAGGAGGATGGGATCAACAACTTCCTTAGGTTAAGTTCTCTTACAATAACAGTTTCTAGTCAAGCATCAAAATGGATCCTTATGAATCCATGTATGGGAAGAGGTGAAGAACACTGGCATGTTTGGATGAAGTTGGGGATCAATTACTCCTCAGTCTAAAAATGGTCAAAGAAATGGTGGATAAGGTTAAGACCTTCCAGCAGCACATTAAAGCTACTCAGAGTCGACAAAAGAGCTATGCTGATAATTGTCGACTAGACCTAGATTTTGATGTTGGAGACATGTTATTCTTCTTAATATCACCATGGAAGAGATTTATGAGATTTGGGAATAAGGGAAATCTTAGTCCAAGGTACATCGACCCTTTTGAGATCCTATATTGCATTGGAGCAGTGGAATGTCGACTAGAACTCCCACTAACCTGTCTCAAGTACATGGTGTATTCCATGTATCACTCTTGAGGAAGTACATACCTAACCCATCACATGTACTCAATCCATATGTGGTTCCATTGAAGAATGACCTCTCCTATTAAGAGAAGTTGGTGAAGATATTAGATTTTAGGTAAAAAGTTCTGTGAAATAAGACAATGCCCCTTGTCAAGGTGTTGTGGCACAACCACAGATTTTAAGAAGCAATGTGGGAATCAGAGGAAGTGATGAATTGGAGTTACCCTCATGTTTTTTAGTGTGGGAAATGGAAATTTTGAGGGCGAAATTTCTTAAGGGTGGGATATTGTAACAATCCAAACTTTTATTAATGAAAATTAATCTTGATCTAATTAAATGTATTATTATAAAAATGGTTATGTAAAACCTATGAACTTCTGTGGTTTTATGTTTTTTTGGATTTTAAAATACCATTAATAATTCTTACCATTTCTAATATATCCATTGATAGTGATCACATAATTATTATAAATATAAGGATTTAACAAATCCAATTTACTCAGACAAAGGAATTGATGGCCTCATCCAATAGAATTATTCCGTATGAATCCCATTTGTCAGAGCTTGAATAGGATATGGCGTCATTGGGATTTTCTCTTGACCAAGCCCAAGTCAAGATTCAACACATTAAGCTTGAACAGAACAGCCTACGGGATAAGTGGAAGTTAATAAAGATTACCTCCCAAGCGATGTTATTCGAGCCACCCCAAGAGTCTATCACCATCCCACACTTTACCCTTAGGTATTATACGGGTGTTATAAGGGTTTATTTAACAATATCCTATCGCTATGATTATGTGTATTATTTTTGTATATAATAAATAATATATATTCATTTTATTATTGTTACTTTGTAAATATTTTTTAAATCACAAATAGTATTTTTAATTAATATTCAATTAAGAAATCTATTTTGATGAATTAATGGATTTTTTAATTAAATGATATTTTAATAAAATATTATTTCTAAATTAATTTTTATCAAATATAAATAATCATATAATTTTTATGAATACAATTGTAATTTTTTTTAAGGTTTGAAAGCTATTTTTGTCAAAACCCATGAATTTTCGATAAATGTCGGTTTTTATTTTAAAAGTAAAAATTCACATATTTAGAAAATTATTTAGGTAAAATGAATATTATTTTTGGAATCATGCTGTTGAAATTATCCAACAATTAATTTTTCTTAATTTTCTGAGACAGTCAAAATTTTGGGTAAAAATTAAATACTATTTAAATATATATAGTGTTTTATGATATCATAATGACACGATGGTGATGTAAAAAACTAATATAAATGGTATTTTTGGCCAATATATGTTTTACCTTTAAAATAATGTTATTTTAGGATTGTTTTATTTATTTTACAAAGCCTTAGTGGACACTCCAAGACTTATAAAACATTTTAACTTTTAAAATGATTTTCTTGAGAGTGTGACTGACCTCCACATAATCAAGCCTAATATTATAATAAGTTCTTCCATTGGACTTATAAAATAATTTTTTCCACTCTCCTTTTGCAAAAACCATGGCCAAAAACCATGGTATGGTTTGTGGTTTTGATTAGTTTAATGTGTAGTGTCCAAAACCTAAATAATAAATAATTCCCTCTCTTTTCCTATATAAACCCAACCAAGATCCCACTTACTATTAACTAAAAACCTTTTAAGCTAGACCGAAATCTTCCATAATCTCTCTATAATCCTCCAAAGTCACCCCAATATCCAAGAAGCCTCTCTCAATCCTCTCTCGAGCCTTTGACATCACACTTCCAAGTAATGGATTTCTTCCTATCTCATTTTTCTCCAAGTTCCTTTATGTTGTTATACCCTTGTAGTTTCAATTAAAAATTTTGGGGTATGATTTTTAACATCCCATATACTTCCCTTCTTATGTTTTAATGATGATATACCCATGTATCTCTCCTTATTTGCTCCCATGTACACCTGTTACCATGCCGAAATTCTGTAAGGGGTTTCTCTCTCCTCATTTACATTCAAGAAATTCTTTTATATTATGAATCTAAATTCTATTAAATATGTTGGTAAATGTATATATATTACCCCATTACTGTCTATTTCATGTAAATATGATAATATACCCCTTTATCTCTCATCAACCATTTTTATGAATTCTTATGTCACGTTGTTATGCTGCTGAAATTGCACCGTGATTTTCCAAGCCAAAGTCATTGTGTAGTGAATACCATGCTCATTTATCTATCAAGGGTATTCACCTTCATGCACATTTACTTATTTATTATATAGTTTCATGTATTAATTCCACATTCCTTTATCGTGGAATAAATGATAATTTTTAATGAGTCCATGTTGCATGATCTATGTGGCACACTTATGCATGAAATGAATGGATTAAGAAGGGTGTGCCCTGATAGCACTCCAATGCATTGGGTAAAGATTAGTGTCATGATAGATCAAGTTAAATGAGGTTTTACTCATGATAATTCAAGTTAAATTATTTCTTACTCAATATCCATGTGCAATGAGCCTTGGATCATGAAAATTTCATGTTAAATGTTGTTGCCACATTTCCATGTTATGATAATCATGTTATATCATGACTTTATGTTCGTGTTTCTCTCGTGCTCTATTGATATGCCTATTTATTAACATATACTATATTCTTCATGTTATTAATTTTTTACTCCTTTAATGGTCTTTATATCTCACCCTTTTCTAATGCATGTCCTCAGGTTATCCCATGCAATGCTATGTCTGAAGAAATGTTGTGGTCATGTAAAAGAAGTTTTCAATAAAGATGTTGGGTTTTATGTTATAAGTTGTTATCTAATGTTACTAATTTCTAAATACACTAGAATTATTGATCCTTATAGTTGTCTTAAGTGAAATTTTATGTAATTAATCATGTTTATGTGTGTAATAAAGACTAGGTTTGTTATACAATGTTACCCCTCCACCCTTAAAATATGTAATGAATAAATAAAAGGTAATGATAATAATTACATGGAAGTGGTAAATTGGCATGATTATTACATGTTCAATGTTACACTTCATATTCATATACTTGGTTCCAATTATTATGGACATTAAACCTTTTCATCAATAAATGAAAGGTAATGATGGGAATTAAATGGAAGTATTGAATTATAATGATTATTACATTCCCAATGTTACACTTTATATTAAAATACTTTGTGCCTTTATTATGGAACTTTTTTCTATTATGGGAGTGGTCAGACTTGAGATCACCCTATATTCATGAGGTAATGCCTTCAACACTCAGAGAATGTCACTCTAATTCATTGATCCGATTGTCGTAGGAGATACCCACCATAGAATCTGGTATTTTTCATATTATGTGAATTCCTTAGTGTTGTACCAATGATTCAATCATTTATCATCCATATATTAGAATTCCGTGGATACACTCCTTGTATTCATCTTGAAATCTATGAACATTCATCACCCTCAATTCACCCCAATGGGATGAGTCGGGATTATACCAGGATTAATGTGGATGAGATCTATGGACTCAGTTACACTATTTTATAGTATAATTCCTTGGGAGTACCCCTTGGATTATACTCATAACCTGATATCTAGACTGTATAAGTTTTTACTATGATTTGTATCAACCCCTAAGGTCATGGATTCCATGGTATCACCTCAGAACCTTTTATTATACAACCTTATTATTATGCTCTATTTAGATATATGATACTCATAACATATTGAAACACTATGTAGAAACCTGGGAACTAAGACATAGATCTAAAATGGATCATGTAAATCTATGAACATTATTGTATTACATATTAATATATATACATGATTGTAAGGAAATAGATACAATTCCATCTTAGTCCAAAGTAGGTATGATCGTCTTGGTATCCCATGAGGAGCCCAGTCTGAAATTGTTTTTACTTAATGAATTTTACATCACTAATGATTATTATACTTACACACTAAAAAAATTATATTTAAAGGATCTTTTTATGTAGAAACCATTGGTGTTGGACTACTAAGTATATCTCACACCCTGTTTGGGTCACCATTCGGTACCCTGAAATATTTCATGGATGCAGGTTAGGATAAGGGAAAGTGACCGATCTTGGGTGCTTGATTGATTATAACAAAGGATCATGGGAACATAAGACCTATCCTTGTCTCATGATTATATTAGATATTCTTTTGGTATTTTGGGTTCTTTTTATATACTTGTATGTGTGTGTTTTATGCCCCGTTTCTTGTTCCTTTTTGTTTAGAGACATGACATTACATCATTTTATATATGGTACTGGCTATTTCTACTGATGACTGTTTATTTTATCTCGATTCTTTATCTTATACTATTAGTTGTTATTATAATTCTTCTATTTATTCATTGAGTATATTGTTGTGCTACTATAATCATGAGGTTATATCCTCACCCACCATACCACCTTGGACCCTCATTGCTAGTCAGTAACCTCTTGCATACAGGGAGGCATGCTTGAGGCCATATGACTGAATGTGTTTGGTTACTTATGAGTGAACATAGTTCAAGATGTCACAATTTGGTATCAAAGTCTTATTTTCCTTTTGTATTACTATTTTGGTTATTATACCAGAGACTAGGATGTTTCATAATTTGTTAATGAGCATGTTACTAGGAGTAGCTAACCCATATATGGGGAAAAGACAATTTCTTGGGATGGGATTTGATATTTTGGATTATTCTGGTTATGGTTTCACTAATTTTACCATTCGTTGATGCACATGGATTGTGGATATCAATATTATTGTGGAATATATTTTTACCTTTAACTTGATAGGAAAAGGGGGTAGTGTATCATGCATAATTATAGGAAAGTGAGGATTTATAGGTCATGAATTATGTCATGCCATTTTATTTACTGTATGCATTTTTATTTCTTATTCCTTGTGCCTTGATAGTTATTTTTTTGTGATAACGTTTCTTGTAGGGATAAATAATTGGAATAATTAAAGTGTATTAATCAAACTAAATGTTATTTTCCCATATAGTGTGATTATGACAACTTAATTATCCAATTATATTGAGTTTGAGTCCTGGACTATTGGTTACATGATCTAAAACATTATTTGGTTGAAATTATATGTTTGTTAATTTCAATTTAAAGAGTGTGTGTGCCTCTATAAATTGGGAATGTTGGTCTATCTGATTGAACCATCTTAAAATACTGGTGGTAGTTACATGTAACACTATTTTAAATTTATAAAGTGTTGTACTTTATAATTTGGAAATGATATAGGCATTTAAATTTTCCTTTATATATATATATATATATCTTTGTGTGTGTGTGGATATACATAATAACATATTTGAGAACTATTTAGTTCTATATGTAAATGGAGATGATTGTCATTAAATATTGATTCCAATTGCAATTTAAAGGGAATTTTCTTCTATAACTTGCAATTTATAGAGCATATACTTAAACCCTAATATATAGCAGCGAAGTTATCCTAGACCCAACCATAGTAGTTGTAACTAGGAAGTATATATATATTATTATAATTATCTTATATGATGCCCGAACCTGGATTTAAGAACAGGTGTAGGGGTGTGATTCTTATATTGGAAGAATTATACCTAACCTATTCTTGAATATATGATTTTATCATTGTTGAATCCTATTGGAGGCATGTGTTTAGAAATTTTAGATCAAGTCCACCATGATATCATAAAGTTGAGATCAAGGAACGTATTGATGACAATGATCTAGAGGTGGTGGGACCAAACCTGCTAGTAGTTCTACCTGTGACACCTCTGATCATAGCTGACACGAGCGATGATGGAAAATTTCTTGAGGGCTTCCTTTGAATTATAGAAACTATTCAGGGATCCCCATATCCTTCCCCTACTATGTAAAAGTTTACTCAAGAGTTTAAACAACAGTATTCACCCACATTTTTAGGGTATAGTGGTTCACAGGCCACTAATACATGGTTAGAGGCCATGTTATCTATATTTGAGCACCTGGAGATGCCTCCAAACAGGAGGGTCAATCTTTCCACCAATATGCTTCTTGGTTCTTCCAAGTGTTGGTGGGAAATTATTAAATAGGTATGCCAACATTTGGATATGGTCTAGAGAGATTTTTAGGCTTCTTTCTATGACTATTTCTTTCTAGAGACACTAAGAGATAACCGAGTAAGGGAGTTCTTCCACCTAGAGAAATTATACCTTTTTGTTATAGATTATTCATCTCTATTTATTAAGATTTAGTATTTTTCACCTTCCTTCACCATTGGTGATCATTCAATTGTGATATGATTCAAGGATTCTCTCAATTATGCCATTTTGTCTAAAGTAAATGTATTCCATTTGACTACTATATCAGGTATTGCGAACCAAGCCCTTATTACTAAGAATAATTTGAGGGAAAAAATAGTGTTGGGCATAATGGTTCAATATCGATATTGGGTAGTAATTCATCAAATAATAGGAAACATCATCTGGAGGATTCTCATTAGAGAAGTTCCATCTAGAGTACCTATTTAGGTAGCTCCGTGATATGACATTAGTTTGGTAGGAATAGTCATATAAATCCCCAATGAAACTAAGACCTAGTTGAGTGTCGATCATGCAGTAGAATGGGGAACCATCATAGATTTTTTCAAACCTTCCCATTAGTTCGTAGTGGGAGATGATCCACATCAACTCTACCTTATAGAGTAGGATCATTATCTCCACATGAGGCTAAATGCTAGACTACCATTGGTCGTACAAGCTGAGGAGGTGGATGTGGATGAAGAGGCTAAACTTGGGATATATATTTCTAGTTATGAAGACCCACTCTGGATATTTAGTATATAGTTTAGGGCCATAGATCAAGTTAGATATATGAAATAAAACCTATACCTGAGGAGCAGGGTGTTGGGCTGTCTATAGTTAGAGGTATATTCTTGGTATCCTCTACTTTAGAATATACTATTTTTAATACAGATACTTCACATAATTTTATCTCTATGGATATTGTGGAAAGAATTGGGATTAAGATTCAATAATTCTATGGTGTGATTACACTTGATACTCCATTTGGAATTCATTTAGAGAGTGTATGCCAGTGGAAGGAATTCCACCTTGAGGTAGGTAGTTATCATTTCTTATGGGACCTCTTTGTACTTGAGATGTTGGTCTTCTATGTAATTCTCATGATGGAATGGTTGCCCCCTATCATGATTTTGTGGATTGTTATTGATACAGGGTGTTTTTTACATCACCATAGGATGATAGTTACCTTCACAAGGGTGAATTGGAGCATAGGAAAGTAGAGTTGTAGTAGATAATCATGGGTTGGGTGGAGTGACAACCCAAATTTCTATCCTTTATATAAAGGATCAAGGAATTAATCAATCCAATTTCCCTCATGTAGTAGATAATTTCAAGGATGTAATCCCTAAAGACTTTTCTAGATTACCACTTGATAAAGATGTAGGTTTTACTATCGAGTTAGTTCCATGAGTTGCACCGATATCCATTCCTCCTTACAGGATAGCTACTACCATGTTCCAGGAGCTCAAGAGATAGCTAAAGGACTTGGAAGTTATGGTTTTTATATAACCTGGTACTTCACATTGGAATTCACCTACCCTTTTCACCAAGAATTAAGATGGTAACCTTAGACTTTTTTTAGATAACCATCGATTGAACAATATTATGGTTAAGAATCGATATCCTTTTCCTCATATCGACGAACTCTTTGACCATCCCCAAGGAGAGTGTTTTGTCCAAGATAAATTTGTGGTCATGTTTTCATTAGGTGTGAGTTATACCTTCAAGCATACCTCATATATAATCTCATAGTAGGTATGGTATTTATGACTATATGGTTATGTCATTCAGTCTCATGAACATGCTAGTTATTTTTATGGATTCGGTGAATTGGATTTTCCACCCATATTTCGATTCATTTGTGGTATTCCTCATGGATGATATCCTATTGCATTCTCTCACTAGATACGACCATGTAAAACATATTGAGATCATAATAAATATAATAATATAGAACTATAAATATGTTAATCTCATTAAATTTTTAATTTTTGATAAACAATGTTCACTTCTTATGTCACGTTATTTTTAGGAAGAAGTATTTGTTAACCCAGAGAAGGTGAGTTTTGAAGTTTTCTACCAGCAATACAAGAACATTTTTGACATCCATATTTCCTTGGGGCTATATGTCTATTACAAACACTTTATTTATGAATTTTAATGCATGTTAAAACCTCTTATAGACTTGAAAAAGAAGGGTGTGATGTTAGTGTGGTCATAAATCTATGATATATCCTTTCAAGAGATGAAAGGGAGACTGACCTTAGAACTGATCCTGATTCTGATCGTGCTAGGAAGATATTATGTAGTTTATTTTGATTCACCAGGCATTAGTTAGGAGAAATTATAATGAAGAAATATCAATTCATGGTGTATGGGTCTCTTCAATTGATACCAATGAAAGGAATTACCTGACACATGACCACAAGTTAGAATAATTTTTCCAGATCTTACGTTACTGGAGAAATTATTTTCTTAGAGACTGAGTTTTGCTGTTTATGGAACATAAAAGTATGAATTATATCTTTATATAGTGTAACATAAATCTCAAATAGAGGAGGTGGGTTGAATACCTACATTCCTTTGATTTTGATATTGTCTATACTCCAAGGAAGGAAAAAGTTGTAATAGCTTCTCTAAGCCAAATAACTCAGAAACAGGTAGTTCGAGAGGCCAATGATGAGTGGACGTTGATGGACATGTTATCTGAGATGAAAATAGATTTCTATGAGCATAATGGGTATCCTAAATTTACATATTTGGTAGTGAACTCTTTTCTCTTGGAGAGAGTATAGATGAGGTAGCTATCAGATCCTGAAGTCTTAATCCTAAGGGAGATTGATTCAGATGAGGACCCATTGCTAGGATGGATCATTGATGAGGATGAGTTCTTATGTATCCATGGACATATTTGGGTTCCTATAGTCATTTGGGAGGAATTTTTGCAAGAGTATCATGCTTCTACTTGCATAGTACATCCCAATATTACTAATATGTATTATAACTCATGCCACTAATATTAGTGGTCAAGGATGAAAAGGTAGATATATGGATTTTTTACAAGGTCTTCCACCTATCAGTAGGTGAAAGTTGAAAACTCGCGGCTAGTAGGGATTTTTTGGTCGTTTCCCATTACTTAGTGGAAATGGGATGATGTCACCATTGAATTTGTGACTCTCTTTTTGATATCCTCTCGAGACAATAATGTGGTATGGTTTATCGTTGATAGGATCACAAAGGTCTATCACTTCCTACCAATTAAGGAGAACTTTTGGTGGATTATCTTGGAAGGTTCTATGTCCAATAGGTTATCTAACATCATAGAGCCCCATGAATTATTATATCAGATAATAATACTCATTTTAATTAATTATTCTAGTAAGGGACATTAAGGGAATTAGGTACATAAGTACTTTTTAGTATAGTATACCACCCTCAGACCAACAGGTAGTATGAGTGGATGATAAAGGTTCTAGAGGAAATTATTCAAGCATGTGTCCTTGATTTCATAGGTTCTTGGGAGAAACACCTACCACACATCGAATTTTCTTACAATAATAGTTTACAGGAGATGATTTAGATGGATCTTTACAAGGTCTTATACAGTGGTCCATGTTGATCTCCTATATGATGGTTATAGGTAGGGGAGGAAACATTGATTGAGCCTCATCTTGTTCAAGAGACTTTAGAACATGTTCAGATGATCATTAAGAGAATGGATACAACTCATTCTATATATAAGCCTTATGTCAATCTCTATCGAAGACCTCTAGAGTTTGAGGTTAGGGATTGGGTTTTATTGTATGTTTTGACTAGACTTGTACATCGATGGTTTAGATAGAAAGGGAAGATTTTTCCTCAAATCATTGGACAATTTTAGGTTGTAGAGAGTCATGATAGTATCCTATTAGTTTTATTTACCTTATAGGTACCAGGATATACACAAAATCTTACATGTTTTATATATTTTTCAACACTATTCTGACTCATCTCACATATTTCAACCTAATTAAGTTGTTTTGGATGTAGATGTGTCCTTTGAGAAGTATCCTATATGCATCATGGACCAGATCATAAAATATCTCTGAGGTATTTTATTCTCTTTGGTACGGGTGTTATGGTAGCACGGCAGGGTTCAAGGAGATACTTGGGAGAGAGGGGTTGATATGTGTGCTCAATGACTAGAGTTCTTAGATAATGGCTTACCACCCTTAGAAGACCAACTTGGGGATGGTTTTTTTTATAAGGGGAGGCTATAAAAACTCAATATTACATATGATGTATTGAATTATTAATTTAAAACTAAACCTACTTTTATCCTTCTAAATGTTCCCTATGTCCTAAGAAAGGTATCAGGTGTGTTTAGGGATTGTTCTGACCCTAGAGCTCTAAGTTATGGAGAAAAAGTCTAGGTTTATGGATTTCCCAAACCATTCCCCTGAGCCTGCACGATTGGAAAGACTGTGTGGAGTGATAAAGGGATTCACATAGGGGGGGGATGGGTAGGTCATGGTTAGAAAAACTATGCTCCCCAACCATGTGAGGCCACTATCCATAGAAATTAGTTGGTGAAAGGTTGGCACACGGTTTGGCCAACCATATAGCAAAACCATGCACCTCTTAAAAATTGGGAAGAATTATATTTTTACCTTCTGTTATTTTAAAAGGTATAAACATTTTCCCTCCTCCATTATTTCTAGTGGAACACACACCAAGGAAATCCATCTTCTCCTATTACTAGTCTTTGAAGCCTTTTATTCATCCAGAATTTAATTCAAGTTTTTTCTATTGTGTTCATTCATCATTGGTAAGAGATTTAATTCATTTTCTTCCTTTATTTTTTTATCTCTCCATCTTCAATTCTATTTTGGTGTGAGACAATATGCCCTATTTTTAGGGTTTTTTCCTATTTTTTCATTTTCTTCTAATCTGGATCAAACCAAAGGCCAAAATGATGAGTATTCCACTAAAGGCATAAGGTAGGTAGTCTATGAATTTTCCATCAATTTCAAGATGTTTATATTTGTTGTTTTTGTTCTCTATGATAGTTTTACCGAGTGTTGACCCTAAAATTAAACTTCCTTTAATTGGTTTCCCTATTTCGGAACCTAATGACTCTTTAGATCCCTAATGATGTTGGAGGTCATCAACCTCAATGTGAGCTACCCCATGGGTTTTCCCATCATATTCTTATTTGAAATCCATGGTTTTATAAACAAAAAAATCATTGTTGTGTTTAGTTCAACTTTTAAAATGGGATATCATTAATGAAAAATGATAAATTATAGCATTGTATCATGGATAACACACTTACCTATCTTATTGATCTAATTATAAAATTTAAAAATAGACTTGGTAAATTTTAAGGTTTCCCACATGGAAAATTTTATCCCTCCATCCTTAAATATTTTCATAGATAAATGAAAGGTAATGATTATAATTAAATGGAAGTATGAAATTATCATGTATACTAAATGTCCAATGTTACACTTTATATTAATATAATTTGTTCCTCTAATTATTGTCCTTAAAAATTATAATAAATAAATGAAAGGTAGTGACTTTAATTAACCGGATGTGGTAAAATGGCATGATTATTACATGGACAATTTTACACTTCATATTCACATACTTGGTGACTTTATTATGGACCATTTTCCTATTATAAGAAGTTTCAGACTTGATATTTCCTTGGATTCTTGAGGGAATTCCTTGACCACACAAAGGACACCAATGTGAATCATTAAGAAGATTTATATGGGAGAAAACATCTATGGAATCTGATCATTGTCTTATTACATTAATTATTTGGTTTTATATTGATTATTTACTCATTTATCATCTGGATATTAGAATTTTTTGGATACACTCCTTGGATTCTTCTTGGAATCTATGGACACACAGTTCCATGGTTTCACCCCATTAGGCCCAGTCATGCTTCACTCAGAATTATTGTGGATGAGATCTATGGACTCTGTTATACTCTTTTATAGTGGATTACCTTGGGTGTTCCCCTTAGATTACACTCAAACCCAGATATCTTGACTATGCGAGTTATTATTATTAGTTTTCATGGCCCCTAAGGTCATGGATTCCCTGGTCTCACCTAGGATCCTTTTATTATGTCACCTTATTATGATGCTCTGTTTAGAGATATGAGACTCATGACATATTGACACACTATATAGACACCTAGTAACTAAGCCACAGTTCCACACTATAGTATGTATACATTTTTATATGATTTTATTATGTGTATATATATATATACATGATGGAAAGGATGCAGAGATAATTCAAGCTTAGTCCAAAATAGGTATGGTCAGCCTGGTATCCCGTGAGGATCCCAGTTCAACAAGATTGTTACATTATGCATTTTAAATACCTGAGGATTGTTATACCTTTACACTACTAAATTTATATTCATAGGCTAGATTTATTTATACACTATTGGTGGTGGTCTACTGAGTATATATTTCACCCTATTTGAGTCACTATTTGGTACCCAAACATATTTGATGGATGCAGGCAGGGACAAGGTAAAGTGCCCGAACTTGGATAATTGATTGATTATATCATGGGGGTTTTCAAGCATGGGATTATGCCTTGGGTCATGATGTTATTAGACAACCTTTTGGAATTTTTGGTTCATTTAATATACATATATGTGGGTATTTATTCAACCCTATTGCTTGTTCCTTTTTTTAAAGATATGAAATTACATCATTTTGTATAAGGTACTAGTTATTTATACTCAAGAAAGTTTATTTTATCTTGATGCTTTATCTTCCACTATTAGATGGTATTATTATTCCTATATTTATTCACTGATTATACCATTGTACTACTCTGATCATGAGGGTATAGTATCCCCACCATACCACCTTGGACCCTCACTACTATTCAGTAGCCTCTGGAATATAGGGAGACACACTTGAGTCTATGTGACAGACTAGATTCGATTTCTTATGAGTGAACCGGGTCTGGCATGTTATAGTAACCTTCTAATTCTTAGAAAATAGGGAATATAAAAATATTTTCCATTGATTTCACCCACTATAAATGAAAATTGGATCAAAAGACCCACTG
Source organism: Viscum album (assembly GCA_963277665.1). Lineage (NCBI taxonomy): Eukaryota > Viridiplantae > Streptophyta > Magnoliopsida > Santalales > Viscaceae > Viscum > Viscum album. The sequence goes on along the minus strand of OY728147.1, from coordinate 108,419,905 downwards.
AATGTCAATGGTCATTGCTACATAAAATAATTGATATCTAGTTTCTCCTTCTTGGGTGAAGGTATACATTCCACATGGTTCAAGTTATTGTTCGCATCCTGATAAAGCTGGGTAATAAATTCCAAAATGTTTTGAAGTCCACCCCCCATTGCATTGGTAATTTCATTTAGATAATAATTGAATTTTCTTTCATGTAGTTTTCGGTCTAGTTTCTCTTAGTTCCCAACCTTTTCTAAAAAAGAAAATGCTTGAACAAACATAAGTTAACAAAGAATTAATAAATAATTTATTCATATGCATAAATTAATTCTAAATTTTTATCTTATGAAATCCTTATGTTTAATAATTCTCTCAAATAATTATTCAAGGATCATGTTCCTTAATTATTTTCTAACTTTAATAAGAACAATTACTTTAGTTATATATCCTTTATAATGGTTTGTATAGAGCTTGAGATTAACCGAAGTATATCCCCTGGGGGATTCAAACTAGGTGTGCAACAAGACCTCTTTTTCGTGAACCAGGTGAAGATCGAGTTAATACCCAATCCTCAATTTTTAGGGTTATTACCCATATGTACATCTATTCCAAATCCACATCCACTTATAGAATCTAGATAGAGATTTTATTGCTTGGAAACCACGCACTCTTGTACCTTACCAAAATGTAAGATGTTCCCTAAAAAACTCAAACTTATCCTTAAGGTTCCCAATAAATTTTTCTAAACCAAATTCCCAAATCAACTAAACCAAACCTATGATACCAACTATAGTGACCCAAATTTTCTTACATGACTATAACATCATTTTTAAGATAAATAACATAATATTAATACATTCAATGATATAAATGTTTAGTATCTTGGGAAAAGTAGGCTCATACATCACTTATACATAATAAAAATTAAAAATTATTTAAAATACTTATTCTTTATCCCCATAAAATAGATTAAAATATTCTTAGTACGTATAATAACCTAAGGATATTCATGAAATAAATGGGTGAGTTAAAATCCAAGTAAGGGGAGGAATAACATAGAAAGAATAAGACACATGAATAAATAGTATACGGGTGAGAATAATCATCATCATAATTTCATAAGCATAGTATCATCATTGTAAAAATTATGGAAACATTTGATAAAGTTATATAATATGTTATATGCATAATAATGAAACATCATTAAATAGTGGTCAAATATAATACATAGTGTGGAACAAATATATCATTGTGTTCATGCATAACATATGTGCATAAGTCATAACATTATAATTTAGAAAAAAATTAGCCTCATGTTGACACATAATACACATAATCTCATGAGATATATCAAACTAACTAGTTAATTAGAGGGTTATATAATTATAGACCCACTATCACAAAATAAAATTCTCATAATCATGCATGATGTATGGATATAGAATATATAATAATTATAGTCATGAAATAAACATGTTTAAAGGATTGGTTTTGTTAAGGGTTTCATAAATTATACTTTAAGGAATAAATTTTGGGGTTCTAAAAATTAAAGTTCATTTTTTTATAAAAGATCATTTTTTATAAAATATCATTTTTATTTTAAGACGAAACAACTCAATGGTATTCAAAGATATCTTTTCAAAAATAATTTCATTTTTGAAAAATATTTTAAATTGTTTTATAAGTCCTTTAAAAAATGTAGAAACATATATATACCTAAGAAATAGAATTGGAATAATTATGAATGGACACTTTAATTACAATATAGGTATATACATACTAAGAATAATTTGAAAGATAAGAAAACCCAAAAAGAAGGAATTGGGTTTGATAATCTCCTTAGCTTAGGTCCCACTTTATTTCCTCACTTTCCCTCCTCATGAAAAAAAATTAGGTTCATTAAAACATGGAATAAAAATTTAATTGTGATTAGTTTTATCATTATTTATCAATTATAATCATTTGATTTTATTCCTTAATTCCCTTTTCTAAAGGCAATATGTTTTGATGTCATATTTTCCTTAAAAATAACTCATTTTGTTTCTATTTTGCTATTTTTTGGTCAAGGTCATTTGTACATAAGAAGAATTAATTAAAAAATATTAAAATAAATATAATGTTCTATTTATTTTCTATAGTTTTGTTTATGGGAGAAAAAATTCTGAAAGATTAGAATTATACAAGTTTTCCCACTCTATGTTTTATTTTTAATATTTTCCCCATTGTAATATTTTTAATTTTTATGGGTTTAGTTACTAAATAATGTAATGATATTAATTAGTTAAATAAAGTGTTATTAGTTTATATATGTGATGCATATGTATAATTATACATAAAATAAAAATGAATTCATATATTACACAAATATAATTTATAAAGTTTAGTTCATTATAGCCCAACTAGGGACCAAAAAGGCTTACACTACACTATGTTGTTTCCCATTTTGGAAATAAAAAGTCACTAACATGCATTTAAGATTCCAAAGTCTTCTCAAATCCCACAATGTGTTACCCAAACATGGATCAAACCAAAAGATCAAAGGAGAAGAAGCACACAATCCTTTTCATAAATGAAACAAAAAAATTCAAGGCTTCAAAATCTCCCCCTCTATATACTTCTCATCCTCGAGAAGTATCTCTACCAGCCCAACTCAAGTAACTCAGATCACAGGACTTGAACATGTGATTCCCACTCCCATATATCCTCCAAGATCCATATATTATTCTATAAGACACAAACAAGAGGAACCATCTTCCCCTTCAGGATTTTCACTCTTCATTCTACCAACCACATCAGGTGTTCCTTGTATGATGCATCAAGCTCCAACTCAATTTTCTTATAGTTAATGGAATGTGTGGAATCATACATCTTCCTCTATATCTATGACAAATAAAACACACCTTTCTTACCTTGGTAACATTAAGGAATATCTAGATAGTATTACACTATTCCAAACCACTCAATAATCTCAAAGGATCTAACATAATGTGGTTCTTTCTTTCTGTTCTTCATCAAATGTTGGTGGACTAAATGAGGAGTCACTCTTAGAAAAAATTGGTTGCCTTCAAAAAACTCTAGATGTCTCCTCCTATGTTAGACATTATAACTCTACCATTTCTAAGCTATGATAAACCTATTATAAATTAGTTTTACTCTCTCAGAGGTCTCTTATTCTATATTGGGACTCACAAATGCTACCTCACCAGCCTCATGCCAACAAAGCAGTGAATAAAATAGCCTACCACAAAGCGCCTTACAAGGTTATATCTGAATTAGAGCCTGATAACTATTTTTTATATGAAATAAACCAATTATAAGTGATTATCCCATGAACCACTTATATCTAAGACCAAAGTTAAAATCATATCCTTTAATATATGGATCATATCCTATGAATATCTATCTTTCTATGGATAGTATCATGTGTTAAATCTCAACTAATTCTCTAAGTCCTACAGGATTAGCCAAAATCGTGATGTAAAACATGTGTATCTATCAAATACTAAATTCAAAGAAAATCAATTTTAGAATATGATATCTTAGGCATACATCAGTATCATCTTTCCTATTAAGTCATTTTCATGGGTTGGTAAGAAATGAGAAACTTTATTTATCCAATCAACAATCACCTAGAAAGAAACATGGATCCTTGGGATCCTAGGTAACTCCATCAAAAAGTCCATCATTATTTCCTCCCACTTCCACATGGGCACATTAAGTGGATGGAGAATCCCACCAAGATTATATTTTTGTACCTTTATCCCCTAATAGGTAAGGAATATGGAAACAAAAGCATCAATATCCATTTTTATCCTTATCCACCAAAACTATCACCAAAAGTAATGGTATATATTTTTCACTCTAGGATGCACCAAAAAATTAGAAGTATGGAAGTATATCATTATATCTTACATGGTAGAATCATGGACTACAAATCTACCATATACAAAGATCACATTATCTCTATCTAATGACCACCCAAATATTAGGTCACCACAAAATAGCCATTCCATCATCACAAACTCAGATTTGGATTCTTGACTAGCCTTCACCTAGTCAACAAAATAAGATGTGACCACCAAAGGTGTACATGTCATCAATCCTTGATCCTCAGAATCATCTAACCTCCAATTAACTAACAAACTCGTTAAACATTATTATTCCTATGACGGTTGTTCACCAAGATCTTGGGATACTTACATCTTATGGATAAGAGCATCTAAAATAAAATTATTTTTACCTAGGGCATATTCCATATAATATTCAAACATCTGAAGGTAATTAACCCATCACATATGCCTTGTATTGAGGTCCTACTTTATGAAGATATAGGATAGGCTTTTGTGGTCTGTGTAGATAAAAAACCTCTCACTAGAGAGATAGTGGTGCCAACACTTCAAATCATGGACCATAGCTTCCATAGCTAAGTCATGTTTAGGATAAATCCTCTTGTGGCTTTATAGATGAAATAACCCATAAGCTACTACATACTCCCTCTATATCATTACTACTCCCAAAACAACTCCGGATGTATTATGATAAATAGCATAACCAATCCCTATTTTTGGAAGAATAAGCACCATAGTTATATTAAACCTTCTATTTAGCTCAGTAAAAGACACTTCATACTAGTCAAACCACTTGAACATAACTCTTTCATCAAGAAAATCATGGGTGTTAATATATGGGAGACGTCCTAGATAAAAAAACTAATAGTATCCTGCTAAACTCAGAAATTTATGATCACAAACACATTTTCAGTATGTGTCTTGGACATAACTACCACAAATTTCTCTAGTTCCATGGATATACCTATCTTAGACACAACATTCCCCACTAATATCAACTCATGAATAAAAAAGTCACACTTTGGTATCTTTGAGTAAAGATGATGTTCTCTAATAGTACTCAAAACTGTCGTGAGATGTTTGACATGCTTCTCTTGGGTTGATGAGTAGATGAGGATGTCATTGATGAAAACCATGATGAATGAGTCAAGATATCAGTTAAATATCTTATTCACAAGATTCACGAACACTAAAGATGTATTTATTAGTCCAAATTGCATCATAAAATACTTAAATAACCCATACCTACTTCAAAACACCATATTCAAGATTTCCTCCTCTTTTACCTACAACTAGTGATAGCTCGATTGAATATCAATCTTAGAGAACCATCGGGATCTACGTAAATAATCAAGGAGATTGTAGATTATAATAGAATGATATTTTTTATTCACCATCACCAAATTTATAATCTAGTAATCTATATATATTTTAATACTACCATCCTTATTTTGGATAATAAAATAGGTTCACCCCACAACGATGTACTCAGCCTGATAAATATCTTCTTCTCCAAGTCTTTGAGATGCACCTTGAGATAATTTAACTAATTTTGTGTTTTATGATAAGGGGGTATCCAAATGGTTTTTTACTTTTCATTATATCTATCTCAAAGTAAAATACTATATAGGGGGTATTCACATTAAGTCATATGGAAAGACATTTTGATAGAGATCTATAACTAGAGGAAACGATGAGGGGGATAAAACTGATCCTACTGAAAAAGATAATACCACAATTTGTGTCATGATCATCCCAAGGTGGTTCAAGTCTGTAAAAAATACACCTAATCACAAATACTATTAGAAAATCATCAATAACCTCTCTCCCTTATGAAACATAAATGATACATGTCTCTGATAGAAATTAATATGATCTTGAAAACTAGTCATCCAGTTTGTGATAATAATCACATCAAAGCTCATCATCTATAGAATCATGAAGGCCCATAGATTTTCATAACTAGAAATAAATATTTAATAATTAGTTTATTGATGAATACAATCCACTTTCAAACCCAATGGTTTATAGAGGGAAAGAAACTGAGAAGATAACTTGACTGGTAAGTCAAGTCCAGCAACAACTTGGGTAGAGATAAAGGAATGGGAAGCACTGATATAAAACAAGGTACTAGTATGAGGTTTATATGCCTGATTCATAAATTATTAAATAAGAAAAACTACATGACCCCCATCCAGGACCTTCTCAGTAGTCAAGTGCTTATGTTATATCTTATATAGTTTGACTTCATGATTATTTAGAGTCTCCACTATATCAACAAAATTACTCAACAATGTTAATATATTCCTCAACATCCTAAGATCCTCTGGTTACCTTGATGGATGGAGGGTATTGGAGTTGAAAGTCCCAAGTATAATAGACCTTAGTTTTGGAATCTCATCTGCCTTGCATAGGCATTATCCCCAAGAATTTGTGCTTGAGTGTCTTTAATGTCCAAACCACTTGAGTAGTTTTGAGAGCATTCTTAAGAGAATCCTCATGCACAGCCTATGGTGGAACAAGAATCCTCCCTAGAGGCAATACCACAACCCAAAAAAGTTGGTGGTCCCATTAGTTTCCCTTTAAGATTCATATTCTATAACATGAAATAAACATTTAGTGCATTTAAGATAGATCCTAACCAGTACATGGGATCACACAAAGGTTCTCCTTAGAGTCAACCCATAACCCAAGGTATATCCCTCCTAACACTAACCAAATTTATCCTTCTATGCACATTATTTATAGTCACCTAAACACACACACACACACACACATATATATATATATATAACATAATATCATTCTTAGGTTCAACTAATTAATTCCTACAGATATATCACAATAGCATGTAAAATAGATATATCGCTCAGTCATAAATATGGAACGTGATCCTATGTTTCTAGTAATTATGAAATAATGCACCCAAAATCCCATAAAACTATAATAAAATACTATAAATGGTAACATGGAGGTCTATTACACATGATCTATCCATGTACATGGTAATTCCCCTACCTGGGTCTCACACATGCTATCTTCTTTCTACCATGTCTTAGGTTAATCAAAAGAAAATAATAAAATTATTCTCCAGTATCATTATATAACGCCCCGACCCAAACCATCGAGTGTGAGCCGATGAGCCACAAAACCTGATGCACACCTCCTTGTATACAAGAGGTCTCTTACTAGCTGTGAGGGTGTAAACACTATCCATAAGAAAACTATACCCTCATTATCATGACCTTGCACCAATAATATAAATAAAATAAAATAACTCAGAGTAAATAAGGATTAATTAAATAATATCACATGGAATGCATTTCATATGATAAATAAATGTTCTCCCAGAGTGGAAAGAAAAACTAGAGTATAAGTGCATGTGGATAAATAAATAAAACACTGTGGAATCCTCTGGAGTCCATCCCAGTCCACTACATCCTCTATGCTCCCCCATTTATCTATCTTCCATGATCCCCTTTCCATTTCATAGATCTCTATACATGAATTTTTCTTGCACATCAAGAGTCCTGTGTAGGGTGTGAGAAATATAACTAAGTAACATCATCCTGAACAAATGTGAAAATGTATAATAGGTGTATTCCATGGTGATAATAAATGTGTAAATGAGCATATAAATAATACGATCATGTACCCAGTAGTTGTGTGAAAACCAATACACCACAAACCCCTATCTTTACATGCTTCAACTCCATACCAGAAGGATAATTATAAGATATAAAAAGTGATCAAAACTACCCATAAGGATAGTGAACATGTCGATCAGTGTCATTAACGAATCAAACCGTAACAACCCTCTAGACCATCGTATCATGGATCCATGATGGTTTAGGCCTCCAGGCCATAGTACCTCGTTTTTTCCTTAGTTCAAGCCTCTAGTCCATCATTACCCTAATGGAAATTCCTTGTCTTAGGCCTTTAGGTCATTATTACCCTACACTATTCTCAGGTCCATCATCTCAATCATCGTAAGTTTTGCACACTCCCCCTCTAAGGGATAATCATAATATGATGGTACACCTGTCCTGAGTACTAAGACCAACCTCCAAATGCATGGTAACACACCTAACATGGTAGATTATACAAGGAAAAGCATATCATGTTATCATGAGAAAAGTAAAATCACCATAAAATACATGTGATTGATATAAAACAAGGTAAAACAAAATACATGCATACTCATGGTGTCATTATTAATAAATGGGTCTCAAAGGCTACACACACACACCCACATGTGATATATATCAAGAACAGTGAAAAAATAAATTCATAGAATGAATTATACCATGGAAATAAGTGTATAAGATATCCCCAAATGGTAAGTAACTTCTTACCTTGAGGTTTCCAATGTTAATGTCAAGGTTCATAAAGGATGTCATCTACCAAACCATGTTCGCACAACAATTGAAATGATATTTCTTTATAAGAACTCCTAGAACTAGTTTCCCATAAAATAAAATGTATTATAGAGAATTAAATAATGAAGAAAAAATCTGGTGAAGAACAAAACTAACCTAATGTTGACTACTGAAAAAAGTATAATCTGATCCTAGTTGAAGTAATAAGAAATTTTAATGCTTGAATACTAACAAGAGAAGAAGTTACTAAGATAATTCCACTAAGACACCATATAATTCCTATGATCCTTAGGAAGATTTATGATACACCAATGTTGGAATTACCTCACAAGATGACATATGGAGTCATTTTCTAATCTATAGAAACATCATTCCTTGATCGAATAAGGAAAAAGAGAGGAAATTTTTCCAAACAAAAAGACTCACTAAATTCCCTCATAGAATTACCCAAATATAGAATCACTAGTGAATAAGGATGATTTGACGACTTATATTGATTAAGGAGAAGGAAATATAAACCTAAAAAGGAATAAACCAAGGATAATTTATCAAAAAACTCAATATTTTAAGGGTTTTTATAAGTTTCATCCAAATTCATATGAGAAATAATAGATCATTATGGAAGTGAGTCAATTATATTAATAGGGGTTAACAATCAATTAATAACCTCATTTAAGACCCCAAAAAATTAAACCCTATGTGTTTATCCTTTGGTTTGGTTAGGATTCGAGAAGAGAGGAGGGAATTTCAACCATTTCAAAATTTCCTGAATATGAAAAGGCTTAAACTTTAGAATATATTTGGTTATGGTGTTCTTGAACACACTAAGATAAAATGGAAACCCCTATGGTGTGTCCCCGAGATCCAGGTCCTCCCCCCCCACTCCATCCAAAATGGGCATGTCATTGTTTCCTAATCCATGGTTAATGGTAATTTCACTAAACACCACAACATAGACATAACTTTTACAAGACATATCCCTTATGCTATTTTACACCAGGGCCAAACCAAGGACCACCTCAACTTACACTACATTGTGGTGTTTCCCATTTTGAAATAAAAAAATCACTAATGCACATTTAATCATATATAATATTCTTGAATCTCACAAGCCTTTACCCAAACATAGATCAACCTAAAAACTCAAAGGGGAAGAAGGAAACAAACCTTTTCATACATAAAATAAGAAAAATAAAGGATTTAAATTTTCTATGGGTTATACTATAATTAAATTATATAATTTTTATCAAACCCATTTCCTTTAAATGGGTTGTAATATGATGAATTGATGAATATTGAATAATATTCCAGTAAAAATATGTTTAGTTTTCATTGTATAATGGGTTTTCCTAGAATTATATATCCCTCCAATTCATTTGGTAAAAAATGATATCTCATGTGATAATATGAACTAGAATTGGGATTGAACCTAGTTTAGTAAGGAACTATGTCCTCTATGATAGTCTTTTAGTGAACCTTGATGAAATAAATGATAGAATGGGGAGTGAACTCAATCCACTATGATAGTCTTGACCATGATCCTTGACTAGGGAAATTATTTTCTATTCTTATGTGTATGCCAAAAACTTATGTATTATAATTATGATATGTTTTCATGGATCATGATTAATTATTTATGATTCCCCAAACATATTAATTATGTATTTTTATGATAAATATTTATTCCATGATTTATGATTAATGATCTTTGACTAATTGGGTATGATTTTTGTATGTTATGATCATATTCTCGTACCCTTATTCTTATCTTATGATCACTGACTGATCACTGACTGATATATCTTATGTTTATCCTTACTAAGAATCCTAGATCACCCTTTCATATGTTTCATTTACCTAGGTTATTAGGAAAGGTTTTACATAGGCTATATTTAATAAGTGTACTATGCAATAAGAACTTTGTGGGAGAGTTTGAAGAATTTCATGAAATATGAAGTTTCTGTGTCTAGAATTCAAATACACTAAACCTATATAGTTTTGGGGAATGCATTATTATGAGGTTTATTTAATATTCCTCTAAAATGATGTAATATTTATGTATGAAATTATTGGGTCACCTCAGTTGGTATCAGAGTAGTATTTAGTTATTTTTCGAGATTATGATTAGAGAACTTTATTGAAAACCATAGAGATAAGTTTAAGTATAGGAAAACATCTTGAATCTTTAGTAAATTAGAGATTGTTTGATTTTTCTTGAAAATTCATACCTCTCTAGATATTGTAAATTGTATTCATATTTTACACTATAACTCCCAAAGATTTTATATGTATTTCCGTTGAAATACACTTGAGGTGTTCAATAGATTTCTTTACACGCAACCTCAGGTCTATATGAACCGTGATATAATAAACCATTATAACCTATCCATTAAATTGGTTGTTATGAATAGTTATAACCATATCATTAAAAATATTTATAAAGTTTTTAAGTAGTGAAAATTTATTGATTAATTCATAATTAATAATACTCAATTTTCAGTAATGTCATTTTATGCTTCAAAAATATGTTTTCATTAAACATATATTTTGTCACATTTTTGTACTTGAACATTTTAATTAATTTATAAAAAATTTAGATATTTTATTTTTTGAAATTAATATCATTTTTTAAATCATAATTTCAATATTATCATATGGTGAAATTTTAGGATTTTTTAAGAAAGATATATTTTTTGTTAATAGTGAAAAATACCAATTTGTTTAAAATTGTTTTTTATTTTTAAGTAAAATTAACATTATGTTTTCAATTTTACCTTAAAGTAAAATAATTATCCTATAAATTAATTATAAATAATCTATTTAATTTCATATAATTATTATACAAGATTTTGGTATAAGTTCATTTTTGGGCTTAAAACATTTTTTTCTAAAAACTATTTTTTGCACGTAATATAATTTTATCTTAATAAATTAAATTGATATCTATTTATTAATGGTATTAATTAAATTTATATATTATATTTTAAATAATATAACTTAAAATTCATTTGATATTTTTTACAAGGAAATTAATGGAACAAAATTATGTTTTATGATTAAAAATTCATTTTTCTAAAACGGGTTTTCGTTGCTGTATTGAACACTTATTTAAAAATAAATTCTAACACTAATATAAATTGAATCTATTAAAATGTATTATATATTTTTAATCATACTAATTGATATAATTCAATTGGTAAAATTTAATTTTAGTCATAGTGAATAGTAAAAATAACAACATTTGGTTGCCACAATTAATGTTAAAATGGGTTTAATGAGGTTTGAACCAAGATATAATTATAGTATGGACACAAAAACCTATATAATTATTATTTTTTGAAGATATAACAACATTATATTATCATAAATTTTAATCCTTGAATTTTTTGAGTCACTTTACCATGATAGTGACCTTATTTCATTGAAATCTTTTAAGAAATTTCATGTGTCCCGCCCCTCAATTATAAAAGGGCACCTTTTCTCCACCCTTATTCACACCATTTGAGCCTTCTAGATTGGAAAGAACCTGATAAAAAACCTCAATAGAATCATTAAATTAATCATATTTCTTATTTTATACTCTTTATACCAATACTTTAATGCTTAAGGTGTAGACCAAAGGAGGTCTCTCAAAAAAGAGGTATTGATCTTAACCAAGCTCTTTAAATTTTATTTCTTCTTATGATTAATATAAACATGTTTTATCTATAAAAACATGATGATTATAGTATCATAAATATTATTATATGTTATTATGATGATGTAAAAACCATTTAACAACTCTTCTATATCAAATGAGAGATGAAAGTATCGCTCGTGCGTACATGTGGATTATTGCCTCCACATAGGGATACGATTCATTTTCCATATCCATATTTCATGTATGGTTATTATGACTGGTTTAAAGTTTATATATGATATTTATTACATAATTATACTTATTTAATTATAATATCATGACTACCTTCTTACCTTATGATTTATTGGTAATGATAACATCGCTCATGCGTACGTGTGGACTATCACTGCCACAAAGTTATGTGATTTGTTTATCAATTCCAATTTACTTGGATGATAACAAGGATAGATTTTGGAAAAATATATGATATTTTTTATATAATAATTATTCTATAAAGATTAATTATGAATTAATTTTCCTTTCTTTTATCCATCAAAAAGTAGAAACATCACTCGTGTGTACGTACATATTACCATCTCCACAAAGTAATGTAACTCATTTTTCATCACCACTTAATATGAATGATTAAAAATATGTATATAATTAATAATATTATATTAATATAATTATTAACATTATAAATATAGAGGAAAAATTATCAAGGGGAAATAAACATAACAGCTGAACTAAAACATGCATGAAAAAGAAAGCAATTAACACCCAAAATGATGAATTTAATAGAGAATTGTTAATAAAAGAGTGTTAAAATGTTATAAGTGAATAATATTTGATATTATAAGTATAAATATGTATCTTTTATATAATTATAATAAAAATAAATTTATTAAACTGGATTTTAGAGTGCTTGTAAATCATGATGGACATAAGGTAAGGGTTTCATGTCATATTCTCTTCATTGAGGTATATTTTAATGTTATGCACCAATTTATTATTTATATGGTTTTTATAATGACCAAAAAAATTTTTTTGAATAATAAATTATTTAATGAAATGGATTTTTATAACCATGTGATTTTTAAAACTTCCAATGATTTTTAATTCAAAAATTACTAAAGTCGTAAGGGTTCTTCATCTCAATTTTGTTTTGTTGAGATGTTTGATGTAATTAAACTATTAACATTTATGGGGATTATATAATAATAATTTGAAACTTTATATCATATATAATTCTTAATTCAAATTATTTAAAGTTACAAATAAAATAAATTGATCCAAGGGGTTTTGATTCAAAAGTTACTAAAATGGTAAGAGTATGTGTCTCGAATTATCTTATTTGGGACATATGTTATTTTATACCCCTATATTATTTTATAAGGTGTATCTAATATAATTTTGATATATTTTATCATGAATATACTTATATTCCATATATTAAATTTTTCATTAGAAGTTACTTATTTCATGGGGGTCATGAATCAAAAGTTACCAAAGCGGTAAGAGTTTTATGTTATAATATCTTTTCTTATTGAGGGTGTTTATGATTAAATTTAAAATGATGAAATTATATGATATATATCACTAAAATATTATATATATTTTTATCCTCTTTTTATTTATGGAGATTATAGGTTTTCTGTTCATTTTTATTTATTTAAGTACCCTGAAGACTGAAATAATGTTTTTAAGTAAAATTGACCTTGTTATTCTCTTCTATCAAGAATATTTTTCTTACATGACCATATTTTATTTAAAAGGTTTAAAATAATATTTTTAATATTTTCCAAATATTATATAATTTAATTTTTATTTGTATTTAATATTATTTAACAAGGTTTATATGGAATATTTTCATCATTTTCCAAGAATGGTACCTTTGAATTTTACCAAAAATGTGAAAAGAATTTTTTGTGTTAACATACACTACATGAACATATTTTCTTGCCATCATGAGTAATATTTTCTTTGAAACTTCTATATCATGCTTTCATGTTTCTTTTCAGAGAAAGTTTTTTCCATAATATTTTTGAAAATTTAAATTTTACATAAGTAATTTTAAAATGAAAATGTTATTTTCCTCAAGAAATGTTCCTGTGATATTTTAATGGTATTTTTAATTAATAAAAAAACCCTTTGATGTTTCTTATGATTTAATAGGTTTATTATCCAATTTTACCATATTTAATCTATATTTTTATTGTTTATGATTTTTATGATGAAATTTTTGTGAAAAATTTTCCTTTCTATGGGTTAAGATTTGATGTAATGATAATTGTTTTCATGATATCATGGTATACATATGAATGGATTAAAATTATGTGATAAGATTTTATTTTATAAAACAATGATGGGTGGTCATTTTATAAACAAAGGAATGGTGTGTCCATTATAGCCCTTGAGTACATTGGGTAAAGATGATGGAATTCAGAAACTCTTAAGAGACAATGGAGTTCATAAAATCTTAATAGATGACAGAGTTAACTGGATAAAAGTAACTCCAAATAGAATATTATAAATTACTTGGTAGGCATTTCCATTATGGTACTCTGTCCACAATGATAGTCTTGAAAGTTAACATTGAATAAGTAAGTGATTTTATATGATTATGTGAATGCCACAAACTTATGTTTTATGCTTATTATATATTCTCATAGTTCATGATTGATTATTGATGATTCAATATTATTATGCGTTATGTATTTTTATTGAAAAAAACGTATTCCATGATTCATGATTAAATATATTTGACTAATTAGGTATGTTTATTTTAAGTTTTGATTATTCTCTCGTACCCTTATGATTATCTTATGCTCTCTTATGATCATTGATTAATATCTCTTATTTTTACCCTTAATTAGCATATAATATCACTCTTTATTATATTTCATTTTCATGGGTTATAAATAAAGTTTTTAAGTATGATATGTCTAATAAGGGTGATAGTTGTGAATAATATAATAGGATACGATGTAGATCTTTTTATGTACTAGTTGTTTATGTATCCAAGTTTCCAGAGACACTAAACCTTCATGGTTTTTGCATGTATTGTATTGATATGTAATGAATATTAGGCTAATAATTTAGTATTTATATATGAAAATTATGGGTCTCTATAGTTGGTATAGGATCAAGGTTTAGTCATTTTTGGAAACTAGGGAGAATTTGTTTTTGGTGAAAACCCTTAGGAAAAACAAAAGTATCTAAGAATATCCTCAGTTGTTGTAAATAAAAGAGTTTGGTTTTCCTAAGAAAATATATCCCTATATATATACTATAAGTGTACATAGTTTTGGTGAAGATGTATATAGGGGTAATAAACTTTAAAAAAATTGGTCAAGTGAAGTTCCCAGTCAGGATCCAAGTATCACGTAGAGGGGGAGGGTGTGAATCAATGATATCTTTTTCATTTTAAGTTTCCTTCTTTTTGAAAAAACCTTCGCCTCCTGTTAAAGAGTTTCTTCCCATATGAACACACAAAACCATAGGAACATAAGATTTACAAGGTTCACTACTCAACAAGAGTAGCTACGTCCTTGTTATGGTACAGAAACAATCTAGTACCACACAATCCACTAGAAAACAATCCTTTGATGTGGAATACAATGAGTAGGATATACCCTTACACTCATGTAGCACTTTGAAAATAATCCAATAGTGTGTGTTCTCCCTCTTAGCACAAATAGGGTAATGTAATGATTCTTTTCTTCTTAATGAAATTTCACAAATCAAATATTTAAAAACAATTATTCACTTTCATACCCAGAAGTTGGTAAGAACCTCTTGGTGTAAACAGCTTGTGCACCACTCCCTACTTGCGCACCTCCCTGATTGTGTGCCACCTGTTTGTGTGCCATTCAGCTTGTGCACCACTCCCTGCTTGCACGCCATCCAGCTTGCACGCCACATGCTTGCGCGCCACTCAGCTTGTGTGCCTACCTACTTGCATGCCAATCAGCTTGCGTGCCTACCTACTTTCACACCACTAACTACTTGCACACCACTATTTTGCAAAACTCACAACTTGTGAGCCACTTTTGTCTTATACACAACACACTTCTTGAAGACACCTCCCTGCTTGTGCACCTCTAATAACTTGCACGCCAATTCTGCTTGCGCGCCACTGTACTTGCACGCCACCCTACTTGCACGCCTTATAAATAACCCTCAGCTTGCATGCCATTTCATCTTGCATGCCACTCTCTACTACTTGTGCGATCAGAGCTCAAATTTTTTTCTTAAGTGTTGATACTTAAAAATGAGGAGGCTAGTCATCTATTTATAGGAATTTTGGTGACTTTCACACCACATATACTTGCGTGCCTCTACAGTACTTGCACACAGCTCCATCACTTGCGCGTTGCTCCAGTACTTGTGCATCATTCCATCACTTAGCGCGACACTTTCTTTCCTTTGACATATTTTTGATATGATGATGTTGAAATATGACTTGTGCACAACATACACTTGTGTTCCACATATACTTGTGCACCACACTTGCATGCCACTTTATTTCCTTTGTCATATTTTAATGGGATGGTCTTGAAATATGACTTGCGTGCAACATACACTTACACGCCACACTTGAGTTCCATTTTTGATTTTCACGCCGCTTTATTTCTTTTTCCAAAAATACTTCTTTACTCTCCCTATACTTTATAAGGATTGTATCATAAGTTCTCCAAACTTATGATATTTTTGAAATATAAATCAGCAAATCATAGTCATAGTTTCCAAGTCCATTACAATGTGAATTGATTTAGCTTCTTTGACAACAAAAAGACAACACTCTGTAACAGTAAACTTTTCTTACTTTTTTATCCGTCCAACTTGGTCCCAAAAATCTTCCCTTTGGATTTTGTTGTAAAAAAATATTCATAAATCACTAAACTTTGTAACCATAAGCAATGGATTACTTATCAATAATTCCAAGCCTATGTGAGCTAACTTGTTGTAGAAAACAAGAATTATTGACAGCCAAAATCATGTTGTCCAAAAGCAGTGACTATGAAATATAATGATCGTATCTCCTCAGCCTTATTCAGAACATATTTCAAGATTTTACTTCAGCATTCATCACTTCTTCAACTTTCTTGGAAAACTAAATTATTTCCTATAACCACTCCAACAAACAGTTATAATAGTTCACACACATACATGCTAGATTCAAAACTTACCCACAACTCCCCCTTTATGCATGCATCTATAAGGATAGATTTATGAAACAATTATCCCCCTTAACAACACTATCCAAAGTCAATATGAGAGTGGAGACAGAAACATGTATCTTAACCATGATGAGAAGGAGGTTTGACACCCATGTTCAACCTTAATTTTCTAAATGGTTCCTTCGGTAAAGGTTTTGTGAATATATTAGCCACTTGTTCAGATGTAGGAACGTACTCTACCATCAATTCATTCTTCTACACCTACTCTTTAATGAAGTGGTAATTTATATCAATGTGTTTTTAATGATAATGTTGTACCGGATTTCTTGTAAGATTGATTGCAATCTGATTATCATAACCCAAGAGAAATGGTATCTTTACATCAACAAGCAGATCTTCTAGCTGAGTCTTCATCCACATTAGTTGAGTTGCAGCTTGAGTAGAAGAAACATACTCAGCTTCATCTATGCTAAGAGTTAGTAAATTATTTTTCTTGGTATTCCAACTAACACAAATTTTACCCAAAAAGAAAACTCCACCAGATATAGATCTTCAGTCATCAATATTTCATGCCCAATCAGCATCAGAATACCTGAATAGATCAATATTTTCTGAGCCATCATACCTGATTCCAAAATTTGTTATGACATTGATATATCTGATAATTCTTTTTCTAGCAATCAAATGAGATTATTTAGGAGCACTCTGAAATATTTCACATAAAGTGACAGCATAGAAGATGTCAGGTCTTGAGGCAGTCAAATACAATAGACTTCCAATGAGCTTTTGAAACTCTTTCAGATCAACTTCCTTGCCTTCTCCATCTTTATACAACTTGGTTCCCACTGAAATTGGTGTGGAAACTGGTTTCAAATTTTCCATTCAAAACTTCTTCAGAAGTTCCTTAGCATACTTTTCTTGAGACAAAAAAACGTGATTCTTCTTCTGTGAAATTTGTATCCCAAGAAAGTACTTCATTTCTCCCAGCATGGAAATCTCAAATAATTTCTTCATCTCCTTAGAAAATTTTTTACATGATCTTTCATCACTACCAACAAATATAATATCATCGACATAAACAATAATGATCAGTGAAAACTTCTAACATTCCTTGATGTAGAGATTGTTGTCAACTCTCCCTTTCTTAAAGTTCATCTTCTTTAAGCAAGTATCTAGTTTAGAATACCATGCTCTCGGAGCCTGTTTTAGCCCATAAAAATCCTTATTCAACCTGCACACATAACTTTCATCCTTTCCAATAACAAATCCACAAGGTTGATCAATGTAGACTTCCTCATCAAGGTCACCATTCAAGAATGAAGATTTTACATCCATTTGAAAGATTTTGTAACCTCGTTGTGCAACAATAGAAATAAAGATTCTGATTGTTTCTAATCTTACCACCAGAGCAAAGGTTTCATCAAAATCATTGCCTTCAATTTGTGAATACCCTTTGCAAACCAATCTTTCTTTGTTTCTTATTAATTTAGCTTCTTCATTCAGCTAGTTTCAAAAAACCCACTTTGTACCAACAATGTTATTATTGTCTGGCTTGGGTACAAGTTCCCAAGTATCATTCTTCTCTATCTGATCAAGATCTTCATTCATATCATGAACCCATTCTGGATTCTCAAATGCTTCATTTACATCATTTGGTTCAACTTTTGAATAAAGAGAAGTATGTGTTATAGCATTCGTTGTTCTTCTTGTTTGAACCCTCTAATGTTTATCTCCAATAATATTCTGAGCCTCCACTTTTTTCTTCAACCTAGGATGAGTTTTTCGAACTTCATCCTCATCACTCAATATTTATGAGTCAGATTCCTCTTCATCAGTAGGATTAACACAGTTTGCAGCATTATCAGAATCATCAATAAAATCTTCTCTACCCTACTCAACTTCCACATCAACAAATGACTGCTTTTATTTCTCAACATTTTCAACAACTTTTACATCTGACGAATCGATAATTCTTCCTGATTATTTGTTGAGACATCTATATCCTCTTCCTTCTAGATCATAACCAAGAAAAATTCCATCATCTCCTCTTTGCTAAAACTTTCCAAGGTTTCCACCTTTCTTCTTTATAATGCATGGACTTCCAAAAACTCTTAAGTCTTTCAGACTTGGAGTTTTTTCATAGAACATTTCGTACGGAGTCATATCTAAGTTTGGTATAAAGAATCATCGGTTCTGAATATACACAACAGTTCACATGGATTGCCTCTAATAATAATGAGAAAGACTATGCTCAAGCAACATAGTTCTCCCCATTTTCACCAAACTTCGATTCTTTCTTTCAGCAACCCCATTTTGTTGAGGTGTGTATGGTGAACTGAACTCATGCCGAATTCCATGCTTCTCAAGATAACATTTAACTCTTCATTCTTATACTCACCACCATTATCAGTTCTCAACTTCTTCACTGAATACTCACATTACTTTTCTACTTTCATCCAGAAACTCTTTAACATTTTCAGAGCATCTAACTTATGTCTCATCTACATAACACAAGTAATGCGAGTAAACTCATCAATGAAAGTAATGAAGTACTTATCTTCATTTGTTGATTTATTTCTCATTATTCCACATATATCAGAATGTATAAGTTACAAGGTTTGTTTTGAATGAATTTCAACTCTCTTATGAAAAGCGATTGTAATCTTCCCTTTTTCACAGATAGTGCAGCACCAATCTCTTCTTCTTGATAAATTAGGCATATCTTGGACATTGTATCACATTGATAACTTACACATGTTTCTTTGACACATATGTCCCAAAATTTTATGTCATAACTAATTTTCATCCACCATGCCCATGTAACAAATTTTTTTTACTTCATCAACTTAGAACAAGTTTCCTTTTGTACGTTGGCCTCTTGTAACTATATTTCCATCATTTTCACATTTCACAACGAACCCATCTTTTCTGAATATAACTTTTTTTACCTAATCAGAAAGTTGTGAAACACTTAGAAGATTATGTTTCAACCCATCAACATATAATTTTTTCTTGGATTTCATTTTTATTTTTAGATGATGGTTGATCCAACGCCTTTGATTCTTAGAGATTCATCATTTCCAAATGTAACGGTTCCTTCTTTTAAGTCTTTCACATTCTTCAGAAACTTTAAGTCTCCATTAATATGAGAATAACACCAACTATCAAGAATCCATGGATGTTCTCCTTTTTTAGCTTTCAAAGAAATTTCGACAACAAGATCTTTTTATTATTCCTTTTCCTTCACTTTCTGTTGTGCTTACTCTAATTTCATAGCCCAGTCAAAGTGTTCTGGCCAGACAACCATGCACTATTTCTTTTCGGACTTATCAGACTTTTCCCTTTTGTCTTTTAAAAACTCTGTCTTTTGAGAATTATTAAGAATCTTTTGTTGCTCTGATATCACACTAAGGCAGACCTTGGCAAGATGTTCAGGTCGATCACATATTTCACAAATAGTTTCTAGTGGTTGGAACCTATTCTCAAATTTTACACCAGTCTTCTCAGATATCTTATGAAATTTATTTGGAGACTTTCTATTTTGAAAGGATTGACTCCCCCTGAATCCTTATCTTTCAAAACTTGTGGAATAGTTGTAATGTTCTTGGTTGAACCAACACATATTTTCCATGTGTCTGAATCCACCATAATACCAACAGTAACCATAGAAAGAATATTTTCCTATGAAACTTCTATACTGACCAGATTTGTGAACACACTTCTCAAAAACCTTCTTAATAGAACTATGATGACCATAAACCTTCATGTTTTCATTTGTAACTCCCTTTCTCATTTCAGATTTAACAGCACCATAAGTATTATAAGTCTTTATTGACTCATGATTTTTATGCACTTCTGATTTTTCATCATTGCTGACTTTGACTACATACATGGTCTTTCCAGAATTGTTCTTATCAGAACCAGTTTTGTATTTCATTTCAACCTTTGAAGGTAACTTTTTTGGATCACTATTTGGTATATTCTTACTAGAACATTCACCAACTTCTGAGATAGAATTTTTGAAACTAATATTCATTTATTTAGCTTTATAAAGTTTTTGTTGGATAATTTCCAACTCTTCTTCTTTTGCCTTAAAATTTACTTCAAGATGATCATTACAATTATTTGTATTCTCAAGAGAATTTTTTAGATCATCAATATACTTTTCCATCTTGATTTTATCTGAAGTAAAACCTTCTTGATTGTTTAATGTGGAATTTTCATTTATCAGCTTGTTGTTTTCCTTCTCAAGCCTTCTAATCTTCCTCAAGCATTCTTTCAACTCTTCTTTCAGATGATATTCAAGTTGGGTTTCTTATTCTTCTGAACTGTTTCTCTCATACTCTTCATTATTCACTATAGCAATAAAGGTATTCTCTCTAGTTTTTTCAGCAAATAATTTCTCGGATTCATCTTCTTTGTCTTCTTCATCTTCATCTTTAGATAAAAAACTTCTTCTTTTTTATTAGAAGAACTTTTTATCCTTCCCCTTTGAAAAATATTTATCTTTGTCAGCTTGTTTCTTCCACAACCTTCTTAGCCTTCTGTTATCATCATCACTATCTTCTTATTTATTCTTTTGAGGACAGTTAGCTGCAAAGTGAACAATGACTCCACACTCAAAACATTTCAAGGGAAGTTTACCCTTGTATTTCCCTGTACCTCTTTTCACATTCTTATAAAACAAGGATAAAATTTCATCAAAATTTTTACGTACCTCATCTTTAGAATTGGATTCACCAGCATCATCTTCAATAAGAGTCTTCTTTGACTTCTCTCTCTTTGTATACTTGAATAAAATTTCTCTATCATATTTTTTTCCCTTCATAGTCTTCTCCCTTCTCATCTCATAAGTAATGAGAGTTCTATGTAAATCATCCAAAGATAATGTTTCAGGGTCTCTATCTTTTAATTAAGACACTTTAGCATCAAACTTGTCAGGCAGAATTCTCAAGATCTTTTCGACAACTGGAGAATCCTACAACGTTTCACTAAGACATCTGATTGTATTGACAATATCATTTATCCTAGTAAAGAAATCCCCAACAGATTCAGATTCTCCCATTTTCAAGTCTTCATACTTTAGCCTCCAGATTTGTAGTTTATCCTTATTCACTTTTGTATTTCCTTCATAGATATTCTTCAGTTTGTCCCAGATTCCTTTGGCTATAGCAACACCTTTCACTCTTAAAAATTCACTCTCATAAAAAGATGAGAGTAATGAATTTTTAGATCTTCCATCATTCTCAAGATTCTTCTTATCGATAGGAGTAAGAAGAACCATGTAATAAATAGCAAGAAATCCATCTGTTGTAGTTTCAAGAACTTCATATCCAAGAAACATAAGATAAGGAATCATTATATCCTTCCAGATTTGATAGTTCTTTCCATAAAAATCAAAATCACCTTACTATTCACGCAATTTAGATTCTCCATCACAACTTCTCTTCAACCACTTTAGCACAGAATAAACGAAGGGAACTTGTCCCTCTGATACCAATTGAAGTTCCCAGTCAGGATCTAATAAGTATCACTGAGAGGGTTAGGGGTGAATCAGTGATATCTTTTTCTTTTTAAGTTTCCTTCTTTTTGAAACAACCTTCGCCTCCTGTTAAAGAGTTTCTTCCTAGCTGAACACACACAACCACAAGAACACAAGATTTACAAGGTTCACTACTCAACAAGAGTAGCTATGTCCTTGGTATGGTATGGAAACAATCCAGTACCACACAATCCACTAGAAAACAATCCTTTAATGTGGAATACAATGAGTAGGATATACACTTACACTCGTGTAGCACTTTGAAAACAATCAAATAGTGTGTGTGCTCCCTCTTAGCACAAATAGAGTAATGTAATGATTCTTTTCTTCCTAATGAACTTTCAAAAATCAAATCTTTCAAAACAATTCTTCACTTTCCTACCTAGAAGCTGGTAAAAACCTCTTGGTGAAAACAACTTGCGTGCCACTCCATGCTTGTGTGCCTCCCTACTTGCGCACCACCTATTTTCACACCACTCAACTTACACACCACTTGTGTGCCACTCCCTGCTTGCGCGCCATCTAGCTTGTGTTCCACTCAGCTTGCATGCCTACCTACTTATGTGCCACTCAACTTGCACACCTACCTACTTGCGTGCCACTATTGTGCACAGTTCACAAATTGTGCACCACTATTGGCTTATACACAACACACTTCTTGAAGACACCTCCCTGCTTGCACGCCTCTGAAAACCTGCATGCCACTTTTTCTTGAGCACCACTCTGCTTGCGTTCCACCCTACTTGTGTGCCTTATAAATAACCATCAACTTGCGTGCCACTTCATATTGCACACCACTCTCTATTACTTGTGCAATCAGAGCTCAAATTTTTTTCTTAAGTGTTGAGCCTTAAAAAATGAGGAGGCTAAACGTTTATTTATAGGTATTTTGGTGACTTTCATGCCACATATACTTCTGCGCCTCTATAGTACTTTCATGCTGCTCCAGCACTTTCATGTCGCTCCAGCACTTGCGCATCATTCCATCACTTAGCACGACACTTTCTTTACTTTGTCATATTTTGATATGACGATGTTGAAATATGACTTTCACGCAACATACACTTGCGCACCACACATACTTTCATGCCACACTTGCGTGCCACTTTATTTACTTTGTCATATTTTGATGGGACGATCTTGAGATATTACTTTCACACAACATACACTTGTGTGCCACACTTTCATGCCATTTTTGACTTGCGCGCCACTTTATTTATTTTTCCAAAAACACTTCTTTACTCTCCATATCCTTCATAAGTCTTGCATCACAAGTTCTACAACCTTATGATATTTGTGAAATACAAATCAGCATAGCATCGTCATATTTTCCAAGTCCTTTACAAAGTGAATTGATTTAGCTTCTTTGACAAAAAAAAGAAAACACTCTTATAGCATCCCATCTTTTTATAACATAAACTTTCATTACATTACACAAAACTGAGGATCTTTAAGGTTTAGTGTCTTGGAAACCAGGAACACAAAACATGAAAACATAAAACATTCTTCTTAAACACTTGAAAGGATTCTCGTCATGTTCATCCTAGGTTCATTACTGCATCTCATAACCTGGGGACATACATCAAAAGAAAGAGTGAGCAGAAGGCCCAGTAAGGGAAACAAGAGAAACATTTTACATGTGAACTTGAGATACTTCAATAAGGCCATGAAAAGAACTTTAAGGCATGAGAAAAGAATCATGAGGCATATCATAATAAAAATAACATTTTTCATAACTTGAAGATGTGGATGAAACATTTAATATTGACAATAATTTCATTTCACCAAGGTCCATCCCCAAGATGTCATTAAAAATTACCAAGGTTATTCACCAAGGTATCAGTCTAAAAAGTCATCTCTAGAGATTAAGCCTTTACCCAATGCATTGGAGCGCTATCTGGGCGCACCCTTGAAATGTCTTTATTATCATGTGAGCCACATATATCATCATCAATCATTTCATAAACATCCCATATATCATAAAATAAATTGGTTTCATTTCATAATCATAACGTTTTAAAAACTACTTTAAAGACATGATCTTTATGTCACTTTAAACCCACGAAAAGGGAATGCAGGTTTCATGTATGTAAATCCAAAAATTTAAAATAGAACATTTTGATATATATGTGAAAACCCCTGTAGAAATAAGAGCTTTGAGTATTCACTTAATAACGTAAAATAATTTTGACATAAAGAGGGAGGCACTTTGAGACGAAAACTATGCAGCATAACGTCTATGATACATGGTTTTAGAAAAAGATGGAAAGAGAGGGGACATGGGTCAAACATTCATAAATGACCCATAAAATAGTAGAGGGAAAGAATATAAGGTATTTAAGAACATGGTAATGAAATTTTAAAATATACCATATGAAATGAAGAACATGAAAGGAAGACAAAAATAAGATTTCTCTTATGAAAATTCGGCAGCCTAACAGCGTTACGTAAACTTCAACCAAAAATGAATTGATGATATCAAATAGGGTCTCTCGTCATATGAACATAAAATATCACTATGATAGATATAGATATCATACCCCAACATAATAAAAAATAACTTTCAAGACTTGACATGGAATTAGAACTTTAAAAAGGGAGAAATGTGCAAGGACCACTTAAAAATTCAGCAGCCTAACGACGCCACTTAAACTTCAAAATACTGAATTGAAGAGATCAAATGGGGCCTCTAATAATATATTCATAAAAGATCAGTATGATAGATATAGAGGTCATACCCCAACATAACAAAAAGTAACTTGAAATAATTGACATGAAAGTAGAACTTCAAAACGAGAAGGGTGAAGAACCACTTAAAAATTCGGCAGCCTAACGGCGCCACTTAAAACTTCAAAATACTGAATTGAAGAGATAAAATGGGGTCTCTCATCATATGGTCATAAAAGATAATTATTATAGATATAGATATCATACCCCAACATAAAAAAAAGAACTTGAAATAATTGACATGAAAGTAGAACTTCAAAACGAGAAGGGTGAAGAACCACTTAAAAATTCGGCAGCCTAACGGCGCCACTTAAAACATCAAAATACTGAATTAAAGAGATCAAATGGGGTCTCTCATCATATGATCATAGAAGATCAGTATGATAAATTTAGATATCATACCCAAACATAATAAAAAGGAACTTGAAATACTTTACATGAAAATAGATCTTGAAAAATGAGAAGGGAGAAAGAAACCGTTACAAACATTTCGGCAGCCTAATGGCGCCACTTAAAACTTCATAAAACGAAATAATGAGAGTAAGAGGTGATCTCTCATTATATGAACATGAAAATGGCATTAATAGGATTATAAAAGAACATATTTTAACATAAGAACATGGAGCATAAAAGAAATGACATAAAAGATATTTCTTGAAAAGAAAGAGAGAGGTTGGATCCCTTACCTTAAAACGTAACTCTTAAAACTCAAAGGTTTGGACCTTGAGGGCTTGGGGGAACCTTGGGAGGACTCCTTGGGAGGTAAGGAGACCAGAAATTCATTGAGGATGGTTTTTGAGTCGAATGGATGAGAGGAGGGCTTGGTATTTATAGAGAAAGTGAGGGGACAAGGCATTAATGTTCAAGGGACACCTCACATGTGTTTTTCTCAAAACCATGTGCTCTCCCATGATATTTCCCATTAAGTTAGGCCACATGGGGCCCCCAATACAAATATTCATCACCTTAGGTCGGCCAACCCTTAAAATATCTCATGACATCACCATGAAACAGTTATGATGTCATTAAACATACTGAAACCCTAAAACTGTATTTTTACTATTCACTGAAAATTCAACTTTCTCAGAAAAATCCCAAAATTTCACACTAACCAAATATCAATGCTCTGATTTCAAAAATGAACCCCATTTTATAAAAATAATTTTCTAAATATTTTTAATTTTATTTTTAAATAAATACACTATTCACTGAAAATTCAATTTTTTCAGAAAAAACCCCAAATATTACCTTAACATAATATCGATGCTCTGAGTTCAAAAATGAAATCAATTTTATAAAAATAATTTTCTAAATATTTTTAATTTAATTTTTAATTAAAAAACACTATTCACTCGAAAAAACTAATACTTGAATAATAATTTATGAAACCATTATTTAACCATTTTATTGAATCACATTACTTAATCAAGGTGCCTAGATTATTTTAAAACTTTCTTTAAGTGAGATTACTAATCCATTTGGTCATATTACTAATCCTAATCATAAAATCACTATTCATAGTTTACTATTCATCAAAAATCAAGTTGATCTTATTAGACTCTAAATTTCGTACTGAACATAATTGTAGAAGACAGTTTTTTGAAAATCATTACACATTTTTAATTATTTAAGGTTTACATAAACATTTTTATAAAATATCCTTTCTCTAAAATTCACCAAAAATATGCATACTATATTTATCCAGACATTTGAAAATTCATAAACTTTATAAGAAGAAATTACAATTTTTATTTAAAACAAAGGATTACACAAGGTAGTTATGGTCTCCTTACATAGCCCCTTATCACACCAGCAAAGGACCTAAGTGTAAGGTGTGCTAAGGTGAGAGAATCCGAGGGAGGCTTGGCCAACATCGCACAAGTAGTAATTTCTATCAGTTTGAACTTCTCGCGAAGGCGATCCCGTTTTAGCTTCACACGATGAAGTTCGGCTTGGGTTTGGTCCAGAGCAAAGCCCAGTGGTGCTACCTTCTTCCCAAGTTCTGTTAAATGGGATTCGATCAGTCCAAGACTACTGGGTGAGGTCATTGAATCTTCTTTCTATATTAATTAACCAAGATTACTTGTATTTAGAGACAATAATCAAAACATTTTGTTCACAGCGGTCATATTGACCAATGGTCATATAACAGTCAAAACCCAATGGTCTCATTTTAATTATAATAATGTTTATCAAATAAAACATTTTTGTTGAGTATAAAAATAAAATAACACATGAAATTAGGAAACAGGATTTATTCAAAATTTCGGGTCGTTACAATCTTCCCCCCTTAAGAAATTGCGTCCTCGCAATTTTTAAAATTGGGTTTTGAAATTTCATTGAAAGTCCCACATCGGAAAAAGAGTCAGTAACACTATTACTTTAAAATAAATAAAAGGAAGTAAAAAAGGCCACCCAAGTTTACTCATACTAGGATTCCACATAGGAAACATGGACATGGAGGAGAAAACAAAGGGTCACGTTCTAAAGGAGAGTGATAGAAAACATGATCATGAGAAAGTTAACCATAAGAAAATCCCAAACTTATGATGTGCATAAACGATCTTTGATTATCTAGTAGGAAACGTAAACCAACAACGTTTTTTTATTACATTCCTTTTCATAATTTTGAGGAATTCATTTACAACATAGAACAAAAACATAAGGAAATATATCTACCTTCATGTAGAGTTTCACCCTTTAATAAGTTTCTACCAAACTTATATTTTCTCCAATCGATGAGCATTCAAAACTACTTGGTCTCATCAAAACACAAGAATCATCTTCTAGAGAATCACATAATCCACAAAAGATTAACTATTTATTTCTTCTATCTTTAAACATTATCCCAAAAACAGAAAGGGTAAGGTAAAACAACTCTTCAAAAAGAAAGAATCCCACAGAAATGGAAACTACTTTTAAATCTTCAAAGTTCTATGGTACTACCCAATGTTCATCATAGACCATTCCATAAATAATGGTCCTTAAAATTTCTCAAAATAAACTAAACTAAGATTGAAACCCAAATACAAGAAGGATTTGATAACATAGTCTTCCAAAATAAACTTCATTGTTCATCTCCAAACAACATCAACCACTCCTAACATCTTATAACAAAAGTAGATAACCTAAACATATTTTAACCAAGATAGGTTAATCATTCCCATAAGTAACCTAAATTACTATAAGTCCACCTTAAATTCATCGATTCTTCAAAATATAAGTCAACCTTACTCCTCAATGAAAATACCATAGTAATCTATTTACCTCGATCATATAGGGTCCCCAAAATAGTGAACGTCTTCCAAAATATTTATCATCCTTTAATCCCATAATCATCTCTTTCATATTAATACGGAAATCATCGCATTTCCTATTACATTGGTTGTTGGGACATGTTCTTCCATTTCCCTCCATTAACTAAGAAAAGAAACTATAATTAGGGGCTTAAATACTTAGCTAATAATCATGAAAAGAAAACTTTAAGCATAAAAGGATAAACATGTAGAATAAAAGTATATCCTAACTTGTGATCCCCTAGGTTCCAAACTAGGTTATCCATGATCATATATTCTTATGTGAATCTTTATTTTGTTTTATCCTTGTTCCTTTAATAATGGTTCATACTAAGCTTATGAATTTACCAAAGCATATCCCCTGGGAGTGTCGTAACCAAGAGTGCAGCAAGGCCCGTTGTCGTGTACCAGTTCTCGTTCGAGTCTAGCTCAAAGCGGTGTTTTCAGGTTTTACCCCTATGTACATCTGTGCTAGAGCCACATCTACCTGCTCGTATCCAGACAGGGATGTATTTGCTTGCCAACCCATTACTCAATACTCACCAAAATACCAGGAATATTTCCTATATATAAACTTTTCTATAGGCTTCTTCCTAAAGTTTTCATATCCTAATTACCACAAATAACTAAACCATCCTTTGATACCAACTATAGAATCCCGTCTTTTTATAACATAAACTTTCATTACATTACACAAAATTGAGGATCTTTAAGGTTTAGTGTCTTGGAAACCAGGAACATAAAACATGAAAACATAAAATATTCTTCTTAAACACATGAAAGCCTTCTCCTCATGTTCATCCAAGGTTTATTACTGCATCTCATAACCTAGGTACATACATAAAAATAAAGGGTGATAAGAAGGCCATGTAAGGGAAACAAGAGAAACATTTTACATGTGAACTTGAGATACTTCAATAAGGCCATGAAAAGAACTTTAAGGCATGAGAAAGGAATCATGAGGCATATCATAATAAAAATAAAATTTTTCATAACTTAAAGATGGTCTGAAACATTTAATATTGACAATCATTTCATTTCACCAAGGTCCATCCCCAAGGTGTCATTAAAAATTACCAAGGTTATTCACCAAGGTATCAGTCTAAAAAGTCATCTCTAGAGATTAAGCCTTTACCCAATGTATTAGAGCGCTATCTGGGCGCACCCTTGACAAGTCTTTATTATCATGTGAACCACATATATCATCATCAATCATTTTATAAACAACCCATATAGAATAAAATAAATGGGTTTCATTTCATAATCATAACGTTTTAAAAACTTCTTTAAAGACATGATCTTTATGTCACTTTAAACCCACGAAAAGGGAATGCAGGTTTCATGTATGTAAATACCAGAATTTAAAATAGAACATTTTGATATATATGTGAATACCCCTATAGAAATAAGATCTTTGAGTATTAACTTAATAACGTTAAATAATTTTGAGATAAAGAGGGAGGCACTTTGAGATGAAAGCTATGCAGCATTACGTCTATGATACATGGTTTTAGAAAAAGATGGAAAGAGAGGGGACATGGGTCAAACATTCATAAATGACCCATAAAACAGTAGAGGGACAGAATATAAGGTATTTAAGAACATGGTAATGAAATTTGAAAATATACCATATGAAATGAAGAACATGAAAGGAAGACAAAAATAAGATTTCTCTTATGAAAATTCGGCAGCCTAACAGCGTTACATAAACTTCAACCAAAAATGAATTGATGAGATCAAATAGGGTCTCTCATCATATGAACATAAAATATCAGTATGATAGATATAGAGATCATGCCCCAAAATAATAAGAAAGAACTTTCAAGACTTGACATGGAATTATAACTTTGAAAAGGGAGAAAGGTGCAAGGACCACTTAAAAATTCAGCAGCCTAAAGAAGCCACTTAAACTTCAAATTACTGAATTGAAGAGATAAAATGAGGTCTCTAATCATATGGTCATAAAATATCAGTATTATAGATATAGAGGTCATAACCCAACATAAAAAAAAGGAACTTGAAAGAATTGACATGAAAGTAGAACTTCAAAACGAGAAGGGTGAAGAACCACTTAAAAATTCGGCAGCCTAACGGCGCCACTTAAAACTTCAAAATACTGAATTAAAGAGATAAAATGGGGTCTCTCATCATATGGTCATAAAATATCAGTGTTATAGATATAGAGATCATAACCCAACATAACAAAAAGGAACATGAAATAATTGACATGAAAGTAGAACTTCAAAATGAGAAGGGTGAAGAACCACTTAAAAATTCGGCAGCCTAACGGCGCCACTTAAAACTTCAAAATACTGAACTGAAGAGATAAAATGGGGTCTCTCATCATATGATCATAAAAGATCAGTATGATAAATTTAGATATCATACCACAACATAATAAAAAGGAACTTGAAATACTTTACATGAAAATAGATCTTGAAATATGAGAAGGGAGAAAGAATCTGTTACAAAAATTTCGGCAGCCTAACGGTGCCACTTAAAACTTCATAAAATGAAATAATGAGAGTAAGAGGGGATATATCATTATATGAACATTAAAATGGAATTAATAGGAGTATAAAAGAACATCCTTTAACATAAGAACATGAAGCATAAAAGAAATAACATAAAAGAGATTTCTTGAAAAGAAAGAGAGAGGTCGGATCCCTTACCTTAAAAAGTAACTCCTAAAACTCAACGGTTTGGACCTTGAGGGCTTGGGGGCACCTTGGGAGGACTCCTTGGGAGGTAAGGAGACCATAACTTCGTTGAGTATGGTTTTGGAGTCGAATGGATGAGAGGAGGGCTTGGTATTTATAGAGAAAGTGAGGGGACAAGGCATTAATGGCCAAGGGACACCTCACATGTGCTTTTCTCAAAACCATGTGCTCTCCCATGATATTTCCCATTAAGTTAGGCCACATGGGGCCCCCAATACAAATATCCATCACCTTAGGTCGGCCAACCCTTAAAATATCTCATGACATCACCATGACACAGTTATGATGTCATTAAACATACCGAAACCCTAAAACTGTATTTTTACTATTCACTGAAAATTCAACTTTCTTAGAAAAATCCCAAAATTTCACACTAAAAAAATATCAATGCTCTGATTTCAAAAATGAACTCCATTTTATAAAAATAATTTTCTAAACATTTTTAATTTTATTTTTAAATAAATACACTATTCACCGAAAATTCATTTTTTTCAGAAAAAACCCCAAAAATTACCATAACATAATATCGATGCTCTGAGTTCAAAAATGAAATCCATTTTATAAAAATAATTTTCTAAATATTTTTAATTTAATTTTTAATTAAAAAAAACTATTCACCCGAAAAAACTAATACTTGATTAATAATTTATGAAACTGTTATTTAACCATTTTATTGAATCACGTTACTTAATCAAGGTGCCTAGATTATTTTAAAACTTTCTTTAAGTGAGATTACTAATCCATTTGGTCATATTACTAATCCTAATCATAAAATCACTATTCATAGTTTACTATTCATCAAAAATCAAGTTGATCTTATTAGACTCTAAATTTCGTACTGAACATAATTGTAGAAGACCATTTTTTGAAAATCATTACACATTTTTAATTATTTAAGGTTTACATAAATATTTTTTTAAAATATCCTTTCTCTAAAATTCACCAAAAATATGCATACTATATTTAACCGGACATTTGAAAATTCATAAACTTTATAAGAAGAAATCCCAATTTTTATTTAAAACAAAGGATTACACAAGGCAGTTATGGTCTCCTTACATAGCCCCTTATCACACCAGCATAGGACCTAAGTGTAAGGTGTGCTAAGGTGAGAGAATCTGAGGGAGGCTTGGCCAACATCGCACAAGTAGTAATTTCTATCAGTTTGAACTTCTCGCGAAGGCTATCCCGTTTTAGCTTCACACAATGATGTTCGGCTTGGGTTTGGTCCAGAGCAAAGCCCAGTGGTGCTACCTTCTTCCCAAGTTCTGTTAAATGGGCTTCGATTAGTCCAAGACTACTGGGTGAGGTTATTGAATCTTCTTTTTATATTAATTAACCAAGATTACTTGTATTTAGAGACAATAATCAAAACATTTTTTTCACAGCGGTCATATTGACCAATGGTCATATAAAAGTCAAAACCCAATGGTCTCATTTTAATTATAATAATGTTTATCAAATAAAACATTTTTGTTGAGTATAAAAATAAAATAACACATGAAATTAGGAAACAAGATTTATTCAAAATTTCGGGTCGTTACAATCTTCCCCCCTTAAGAAATTGCGTCCTCCCAATTTTTAAAATTGGGTTTTGAAATTTCATTGAAAGTCCCACATCGGAAAAAGATTCAGTAACACTATTACTTTAAAAGAAATAAAAGTAAGTAAAAAGGCCACCCGAGTTTACTCATACTAGGATTCCATATAGGAAACATGGACATGGAGGAGAAAACAAAGAGTCACGTTCTAAAGGGGAGTGATAGAAAACATGATCATGAGAAAGTTAACCATAAGAAAATCCCAAACTTATGATGTGCGTAAACGATCTTTGATTATCTAGTAGGAAACGTAGACCAACAACATTTTTGTTTTACGTTCCTTTTCATAATTTTGAGGAATTCATTTACAACATAGAACAAAAACAAAAGGAAATATATCTACCTTCATGTTGAGTTTCACCCTTTAATAAGTTTCTACCAAACTAATCTTTTCTCCAAACGATGAGCATTCAAAACTACTTGGTCTCATCAAAACACAAGAATCATCTTCTAGAGAATCACATAATCCACAAAAGATTAACTATTTATTTCTTCTATCTTTAAACATTATCCCAAAAACAGAAAGGGTAAGGTAAAACAACTCTTAAAAAGAAAGAATCCCATAGGAATGGAAACTACTTTTAAATCTTCAAAGTTCCATGGTACTACCCAATGTTCATCATAGACCATTCCATAAATAATGGTCCTTAAAATTCCTCAAAATAAACTAAACTAAGATTGAAACCCAAATACAAGAAGGATTTGATAACATAGTCTTCCAAAATAAACTTCATTGTTCATCTACAAACAACATCAACCACTCCTAACATCTTATAACAAAAGTAGATAACCTAAACATATTTTACCCATGATAGGTTAATCATTCCCATAAGTAACCTAAATTACTATAAGTCCACCTTAAATTCATCGATTCTTAAAAATATAAGTCAACCATACTCCTCAATGAAAACACCATAGTAATCTATTTACCTCGATCATATAGGGTCCCCAAAATAGTGAACATATTCCAAAATATTTATCATCCTTTAATCCCATAATCATCTCTGTCATATTAATACGGAATTCATCGCATTTCCTATCACATTGTTTGTTGGGACATGTACTTCCATTTCCCTCCATTAACTAAGAAAATAAACTATAATTAGGAGCTTAAATACTTTGCTAATAATCATGAAAAGGAAACTTTAAGCATAAAAGGATAAACATGTAGAATAAAAGTATATCCTAACTTGTGATCCCCTAGGTTCCAAACTAGGTTATCCATGATCATATATTCTTATGTGAATCTTTATTTTGTTTTATCCTTGTTCCTTTAATAATGGTTCATACTATGCTTATGAATTTACCAAAGCATATCCCCTGGGAGTGTCGTAACCAAGAGTGCAGCAAGGCCCGTTGTCGTGTACCAGTTCCCATTCGAGTCTAGCTCAAAGCGGTGTTTTTGGGTTTTACCCCTATGTACATCTGTGCCAGAGCCACCTCTACCTGCTCGTATCCAGACAGGGATGTATTTGCTTGCCAACCCATTACTCAATACTCACCAAAATACCAGGAAGATTTCCTATATATAAACTTTTCTATAGGATTCTTCCTAAAGTTTTCATATCCTAATTTCCACAAATAACTAAACCATCCTTTGATACCAACTATAGAATCCCGTCTTTTTATAACATAAACTTTCATTACATTACACCAAACTGAGGATCTTTAAGGTTTAGTGTCTTGGAAACCCGGAACATAAAACATGAAAACATAAAACATTCTTCTTAAACACATGAAATCCTTCTCCTCATGTTCATCCAAGGTTCATTACTGAATCTCATAACCTAGGGACATACATCAAAATAAAGGGTGAGCAGAAGGCCCTGTAAGGGAAACAAGAGAAACATTTTACATGTGAACTTGAGATACTTCAATAAGGCCACAAAAAGAACTTTAAGGCATGAGAAAGGAATCATGAGGCATATCATAATAAAAATAACATTTTTCATAACTTGAAGATGGGATGCAACATTTAATATTGACAATCATTTCATTTCACCAAGGTCCATCCCCAATGTATCATTAAAAATTACCAAGGTTATTCACCAAGGTATCAGTCTAAAAAGTCATCTCTAGAGATTAAGCCTTTACCCAATGCATTGGAGCGCTATCTGGGCGCACCCTTGACATGTCTTTATTATAATGTGATCCACATATATCATCATCAATCATTTTATAAACAACCCATATAGCATAAAATAAATGGGTTTCATTTCATAATCATAGCGTTTTAAAAAACTACTTTAAAGACATGATCTTTATGTCACTTTAAACCCATGAAAAGGGAATATAGGTTTCATGTATGTAAATCCCAGAATTTAAAATAGAACATTTTGATATATATGTGAATACCCCTATAGAAATAAGAGCTTTGAGTTTTCACTTAATAATGTAAAATAATTTTGAGATAAAGAGGGAGGCACTTTGAGACGAAAGCTATGCAGCATAACGTCTATGATACATGGTTTTAGAAAAAGATGGAAAGAGAGGGGACATGGGTCAAACATTCATAAATGACCCATAAAACAGTAGAGGGACAGAATATAAGGTATTTAATAACATGGTAATGAAATTGGAAAATATACCATATGAAATGAAGAACATGAAAGGAAGACAAAAATAAGATTTCTCTTATGAAAATTCGGCAGCCTAACAGCGTTACATAAACTTCAACCAAAAATGAATTGATGAGATCAAATAGGGTCTCTCATCATATGAACATAAAATATCAGTATGATAGATATAGAGATCATAACCCAACATAACAAAAAATAACTTGCAAGACTTGACATGGAATTAGAACTTTGAAAAGGGAGAAAGGTGCAAGGACCACTTAAAAATTCAGCAGCCTAACGACGCCACTTAAACTTCAAAATACTGAATTGAAGAGATCAAATGAGGTCTCTCATAATATGGTCATAAAAGATCAGTATGATAGATATAGAGGTCATACCCCAACATAACAAAAAGTAACTTGAAATAATTGACATGAAAGTAGAACTTCAAAACGAGAAGGGTGAAGAACCACTTAAAAAATCGACAGCCTAACGGCGCCACTTAAAACTTCAAAATAATGAATTGAAGAGATAAAATGGGGTCTCTCATCATATTGTCATAAAAGATCAGTATTATAGATATATAGATCATACCCCAACATAACAAAAAGGAACATAAAAGAATTGACATGAAAGTAGAACTTCAAAACGAGAAGGGTGAAGAACCACTTAAAAATTCGGCAGCCTAACGGCGCCACTTAAAACTTCAAAATACTGAATTGAAGAGATCAAATGGGTTCTCTCATCATATGATCATAAAATATCAGTATGATAAATTTAGATATCATACCACAACATAATAAAAAGGAACTTGAAATACTTTACATGGAAATAGATCTTGAAAAATGAGAAGGGAGAAAGAATCTGTTACAAAAATTTCGGCAGCCTAATGGCGCCACTTAAAACTTCATAAAACGAAATAATGAGAGTAAGAGGGGATCTCTCATTATATGAACATTAAAATGGCAGTAAGAGTAGTATAAAAGAACATCCTTTAACATAAGAACATGAAGCATAAAAGAAATGACATAAAAGAGATTTCTTGAAAAGAAAGAGAGAGGTCGGATCCCTTACCTTAAAACGTAACACTTAAAACTCAAAGGTTTGGACCTTGAGGGCTTGGGGGAACCTTGGGAGGACTCCTTGGGAGGTAAGGAGACCATAACTTCGTTGAGGATGGTTTTGGAGTCGAATGTATGAGAGGAGGGCTTGGTATTTATAGAGAAAGTGAGGGGACAAGGCATTAATGGCCAAGGGACACCTCACATGTGCTTTTCTCAAAACCATGTGCTCTCCCATGATATTTCCCATTAAGTTAGGCCACATGGGGCCCCCAATAAAAATATTCATCACCTTAGGTCGTCCAACCCTTAAAATATCTCATGACATCACCATGACACAGTTATGATGTCATTAAACATACCGAAACCCTAAAACTGTATTTTTACTATTCACTGAAAATTCAACTTTCTCAAAAAAATCCCAAAATTTCACACCAACCAAATATAAATGCTCTGATTTCAAAAATGAATTCCATTTTATAAAAATAATTTTCTAAACATTTTTAATTTTATTTTTAAATAAATAAACTATTCACATAAAATTCATTTTTTTCAGAAAAACCCCAAAAATTACCCTAACATAATATCGATGCTCTGAGTTCAAAAATGAAATCCATTTTATAAAAATAATTTTCTAAATATTTTTAATTTAATTTTTAATTAAAAAACACTATTCACCCGAAAAAACTAATACTTGAATAATAATTTATGAAACTGTTATTTAACCATTTTATTGAATCGCGTTACTTAATCAAGGTGCCTAGATTATTTTAAAACTTTATTTAAGTGAGATTACTAATCCATTTGGTCATATTACTAATCCTAATCATAAAATCACTATTCATAGTTTACTATTCATCAAAAATCAAGTTGATCTTATTAGACTCTAAATTTCGTACTGAACATAATTGTAGAAGACCATTTTTTGAAAATCATTACACATTTTTAATTATTTAAGGTTTACATAAACATTTTTTTAAAATATCCTTTCTCTAAAATTCACCAAAAATATGCATACTATATTTATCCGTACATTTGAAAATTCATAAACTTTATAAGAAAAAATCCCAATTTTTATTTAAAACAAAGGATTACACAAGGCAGTTATGGTCTCCTTACATATCCCCTTATCACACCAGCATAGGACCTAAGTGTAAGGTGTGCTAAGGTGAGAGAATCCGAGGGAGGCTTGGCCAACATCGCACAAGTAGTAATTTCTATCAGTTTGAACTTCTCGCGAAGGCGATCCCGTTTTAGCTTCACACGATGAATTTCGGCTTGGGTTTGGTCCAGAGCAAAGCCCAGTGGTGCTACCTTCTTCCCAAGTTCTGTTAAATGGGCTTCGATCAGTCCAAGACTACTGGGTGAGTTCATTGAATCTTTTTTCTATATTAATTAACCAATATTACTTGTATTTAGAGACAATAATCAAAACATTTTGTTCACAGCGATCATATTGACCAATGGTCATATAACAGTCAAAACCCAATGGTCTCATTTTAATTATAATAATGTTTATCAAATAAAACATTTTTGTTGAGTATAAAAATAAAATAACACATGAAATTAGGAAACAAGATTTATTCAAAATTTCGGGTCGTTACAATCTTCCCCCCTTAAGAAATTGCGTCCTCGCAATTTTTAAAATTGGGTTTTGAAATTTCATTGAAAGTCCCACATCGGAAAAAGAGTCAGTAACACTATTACTTTAAAAGAAATAAAAGGAAGTACAAAGGCCACCCGAGTTTACTCATACTAGGATTCCATATAGGAAACATGGACATGGAGGAGAAAACAAAGTGTCACGTTCTAAAGGAGAGTGATAGAAAACATGATCATGAGAAATTTAACCATAAGAAAATCCCAAACTTATGATGTGCGTAAACGATCTTTGATTATCTAGTAGGAAACGTAAACCAACAACGTTTTTGTTTTACGTCCCTTTTCATAATTTTGAGGAATTCATTTACAACATAGAACAAAAACATAAGGAAATATATCTACCTTCATGTAGAGTTTCACCCTTTAATAAGTTTCTACCAAACTAATCTTTTCTCCAAACGATGAGAATTCAAAACTACTTGGTCTCATCAAAACACAAGAATCATCTTCTAGAGAATCACATAATCCACAAAAGATTAACTATTTATTTCTTCTATCTTTAAACCTTATCCCAAAAACAGAAAGGGTAAGGTAAAACAACTCTTCAAAAAGAAAGAATCCCATAGGAATGGAAACTACTTTTAAATCTTCAAAGTTCCATGGTACTACCCAATGTTCATCATAGACCATTCCATAAATAATGGTCCTTAAAATTCCTCAAAATAAACTAAACTAAGATTGAAACCCAAATACAAGAAGGATTTGATAACATAGTCTTCCAAAATAAACTTCATTGTTCATCTCCAAACAACATCAACCACTCCTAACATCTTATAACAAAAGTAGATAACCTAAACATATTTTACCCAAGATAGGTTTATCATTCTCATAAGTAACATAAATTACTATTAGTCCACCTTAAATTCATAAATTCTTCAAAATATAAGTCAACCTTACTCCTCAATGAAAATACCATAGTAATCTATTTACCTCGATCATATAGGGTCCCCGAAATAGTGAACGTCTTCCAAAATATTTATCATCCTTTAATCCCATAGTCATCTCTGTCATATTAATACAGCAGTCATCGCATTTCCTATCACATTGGTTGTTGGGACATGTTCTTCCATTTCCCTCCATTAACTAAGAAAATAAACTATAATTAGGGGCTTAAATACTTAGCTAATAATCATGAAAAGGAAACTTTAAGCATAAAAGGGTAAACATGTAGAATAAAAGTATATCCTAACTTGTGATCCCCTAGGTTCCAAACTAGGTTATCCATGATCATATATTCTTATGTGAATCTTTATTTTGTTTTATCCTTATTCCTTTAATAATGGTTCATACTAAGCTTATGAATTTACCAAAGCATATCCCCCTGGAGTGTCGTAACCAAGAGTGCAGCAAGGCCCATTGTCGTGTACCAGTTCCCGTTCGAGTCTAGCTCAAAGTGGTGTTTTCGGTTTTTACCCCTATGTACATCTGTGCCAGAGCCACCTCTACCTGCTCGTATCCAGACAGGGATGTATTTGCTTTCCAACCCATTACTCAATACTCACCAAAATACCAGGAATATTTCCTATATATAAACTTTTCTATAGGCTTCTTCCTAAAGTTTTCATATCCTAATTTCCACAAATAACTAAACCATCCTTTGATACCAACTATATCATCCCGTCTTTTTATAACATAAACTTTCATTACATTACACAAAATTGAGGATCTTTAAGGTTTAGTGTCTTGGAAACCAGGAACATAAGACATGAAAACATAAAACATTCTTCTTAAACACATGAAAGCCTTCTCCTCATGTTCATCAAAGGTTCATTACTGCATCTCATAACCTAGGGACATACATCAAAATAAAGGGTGAGCAGAAGGCCCTATAAGGTAAACAAGAGAAACATTTTACATATAAACTTGAGATACTTCAATAAGGCCATGAAAAGAACTTTAAGGCATGAGAAAGGAATCATGAGGCATACCATAATAAAAATAACATTTTTCATAACTTGAAGATGGGATGAAACATTTAATATTGACAATAATTTCATTTCACCAAGGTCCATCCCCAAGGTGTCATTAAAAATTACCAAGGTTATTCACCAAGGTATCAGTCTAAAAAGTCATCTCT
Organism: Viscum album; assembly: GCA_963277665.1. NCBI lineage: Eukaryota > Viridiplantae > Streptophyta > Magnoliopsida > Santalales > Viscaceae > Viscum > Viscum album. Next base: position 108,379,653 of record OY728147.1, on the reverse strand, counting down.
AGAGATTAAGCCTTTACCCAATGCATTGGAGCGCTATCTGGGCGCACCCTTGACATGTCTTTATTATCATGTGAGCCACATATATCATCATAAATAATTTTATAAACAACCCATATAGCATAAAATAAATGGGTTTCATTTCATAATCATAACGTTTTAGAAACTGCTTTAATGACATGATCTTTATGTCACTTTAAACCCACGAAAAGGGAATGCAGGTTTCATGTATGTAAATCCCAGAATTTAAAATAGAACATTTTGATATATATATGTGAATACCCCTATATAAATAAGATATTTGAGTATTCACTTAATAACGTAAAATAATTTTGAGATAAAAAGGGAGGCACTTTGAGACGAAAGCTATGCAGCATAACGTCTATGATACATGGTTTTAGAAAAAGATGGAAAGAGAGGGGACATGGGTCAAACATTCATAAATGACCCATAAAACAGTAGAGGGAAAGAATATAAGGTATTTAAGAACATGGTAATGAAATTTGAAAATATACCATATGAAATGAAGAACATGAAAGGAAGACAAAAATAAGATTTCTCTAATGAAAATTCGGCAGCCTAACAGCGTTACATAAACTTCAACCAAAAATTAATTGATGAGATAAAATAGGGTCTCTAATCATATGAACATAAAATATCAGTATGATAGATATAGATATCATACCCCAACATAATAAAAAAGAACTTGCAAGACTTGACATGGAATTAGAACTTTGAAAAGGGAGAAAGGTGCAAGGACCACTTAAAAATTCAGTAGCCTAACGACGCCACTTAAACTTCAAAATACTAAATTGAAGAGATAAAATGAGGTCTCTCATCATATGGTCATAAAATATCAGTATTATAGATATAGAGGTCATACCCCAACATAAAAAAAAGGAACTTGATAGAATTGACATGAAAGTAGAACTTCAAAATGAGAAGGGTGAAGAACCACTTAAAAATTCAGCAGCCTGACGGTGCCACTTAAAACTTCAAAATACTGAATTGAAGAGATAAAATGGGGTATCTCATCATATGGTCATAAAATATAAGTATTATAGATATAGATATCATACCCCAACATAACAAAAAGGAACATGAAAGAATTGACATGAAAGTAGAACTTCAAAACGAGAAGGGTGAAGAACCACTTAAAAATTCGGCAGCCTAACGGCGCCACTTAAAACTTAAAAATACTGAATTGAAGAGATCAAATGGGGTATCTCATCATATGATCATAAAATATCAGTATGATAAATTTATATATCATACCACAACATAATAAAAAGGAACATGAAATACTTTACATGAAAATAGATCTTGAAAAATGAGAAGGGAGAAAGAATCTGTTACAAAACTTTCGGCAGCCTAACGGTGCCACTTAAAACTTCATAAAACGAAATAATGAGAGTAAGAGGGGATATCTCATTATATGAACATTAAAAGGGAATTAAGAGGAGTATAAAAGAACATCCTTTAACATAAGAACATGAAGCATAAAAGAAATGACATAAAAGAGATTTCTTGAAAAGAAAGAGAGAGGTCGGATCCCTTACCTTAAAACGTAACTCTTAAAACTCAAAGGTTTGGACCTTGAGGGCTTAGAGGCACCTTGGGAGGACTCCTTGGGAGGTAAGGAGACCAGAACTTCATTGAGGATGGTTTTTCAGTCGAATGGAAGAGAGGAGGGCTTGGTATTTATAGAGAAAGTGAGGGGACAAGGCATTAATGGCCAAGGGACACCTCACATGTGCTTTTCTCAAAACCATGTGCTCTCCCATGATATTTACCATTAAGTTAGGCCACATGGGGCCCCCAATACAAATATCCATCACCTTAGGTCGGCCAACCCTTAAAATATCTCATGACATCACCATGACACAGTTATGATGTCATTAAACATATCGAAACCCTAAAACTGTATTTTTACTATTCACTGAAAATTCAACTTTCTTAGAAAAATCCCAAAATTTCACACTAACCAAATATCAATGCTCTGATTTCAAAAATGAACTCCATTTTATAAAAATAATTTTCTAAACATTTTTAATTTTATTTTTAAATAAATACACTATTCATCGAAAATTCCTTTTTTTCAGAAAAAAACCCCAAAAATTACCATAACATAATATCGATGCTCTGAGTTCAAAAATGAAATCCATTTTATAAAAATAATTTTCTAAATATTTTTAATTTAATTTTTAATTAAAAAACACTATTCACCTGAAAAAACTAATACTTGAATAATAATTTATGAAACCGTTATTTAACCATTTTATTGAATCGCGTTACTTAATCAAGGTGCCTAGATTATTTTAAAACTTTCTTTAAGTGAGATTACTAATCCATTTGGTCATATTACTAATCCTAATCATAAAATCACTATTCATAGTTTACTATTCATCAAAAATCATGTTGATCTTATTAGACTCTAAATTTCATACTGAACATAATTGTAGAAGACCATTTTTTGAAAATCATTACACATTTTTAATTATTTAAGGTTTACATAAACATTTTTTTAAAATATCCTTTCTCTAAAATTCACCAAAAATATGCATAATATATTTATCCGGACATTTGAAAATTCATAAACTTTATAAGAAGAAATCCCAATTTTTATTTAAAACAAAGGATTACACAAGGCAGTTATGGTCTCCTTACATAGCCCCTTATCACACCAGCATATGACCTAAGTGTAAGGTGTGCTAAGGTGATAGAATTCGAGGGAGGATTGGCCAACATCGCACAAGTAGTAATTTCTATCAGTTTGAACTTCTCGTGAAGGCGATCCCGTTTTAGCTTCACACGCTGAAGTTCAGCTTGCGTTTGGTCCAGAGTAAAGCCCAGTGGTGCTAACTTCTTCCCAAGTTCTGTTAAATGGGCTTCGATCAGTCCAAGACTACTGGGTGAGGTCATCGAATCTTCTTTCTATATTAATTAACCAAGATTACTTTATTTAGAGACAATAAGCAAAACATTTTGTTCACAACGGTCATATTGACCAATGGTCATATAACAGTCAAAACCCAATGGTCTCATTTTAATTATAATAATGTTTATCAAATAAAACATTTTTGTTGAGTATAAAAATAAAATAACACATGAAATTAGGAAACAAGATTTATTCAAAATTTCGGGTCGTTACAATCTTCCCCCCTTAAGAAATTGCGTCCTCGCAATTTTTAAAATTGGGTTTTGAAATTTCATTGAAAGTCCCACATCGGAAAAAGAGTCAGTAACACTATTACTTTAAAAGAAATAAAAGGAAGTACAAAGGCCACCTGAGTTTACTCATACTAGGATTCCATGTAGTAAACATGGACATGGAGGAGAAAACAAAGGGTCATGTTCTAACGGAGAGTGATAGAAAACATGATTATGAGAAAGTTAACCATAAGAAAATCCCAAACTTATGATGTGTGTAAACAATCTTTGATTACCTAGTAGGAAACGTAAGCCAACAACGTTTTTGTTTTACGTTCCTTTTCATAATTTTGAGGAATTCATTTACAACATAGAACAAAAATATAAGGAAATATATCTACCTTCATGTAGAGTTTCACCCTTTAATAAGTTTCTACAAAACTAATCTTTTCTCCAAACGATGAGCATTCAAAACTACTTGGTCTCATCAAAACACAAGAATCATCTTCTAGAGAATCACATAATCCACAAAAGATTAACTATTTATTTCTTCTATATTTAAACATTATCCCAAAAACAGAAAGGGTAAGGTAAAACAACTCTTCAAAAAGAAAGAATCCCATAGGAATGGAAACTACTTTTAAACCTTCAAAGTTCCATGGTACTACCCAAAGTTCATCATAGACCATTCCATAAATAATGGTCCTTAAAATTCCTCAAAATAAACTAAACTAAGATTAAAACCCAAATACATGAATTATTTGATAACATAGTCTTCCAAAATAAACTTCATTGTTCATCTCCAAACAACGTCAACCACTCCTAACATCTTATAACAAAAGTAAATAACCTAAACATATTTTACCCAAGATAGGTTAATCATTCCCATAAGTAACCTAAATTACTATAAGTCCACCTTAAATTCATCGATTCTTAAAAATATAAGTCAACCATACTCCTCAATGAAAATACCATAGTAATCAATTTACCTCGATCATATAGGGTCCCCAAAATAGTGAACGTCTTCCAAAATAATTATCATCCTTTAATCCCATAATCATATCTGTCATATTAATACGGCAATCATCGCATTTCCTATCACATTTGTTGTTGGGACATGTTCTTCCATTTCCCTCCATTAACTAAGAAAAGAAACTATAATTAGGGGCTTAAATACTTAGCTAATAATCATGAAAAGGAAACTTTAAGCATAAAAGGATAAACATGTAGAATAAAAGTATATCCTAAATTGTGATCCCCTAGGTTCCAAACTAGGTTATCCATGATCATATATTCTTATGTGAATCTTTATTTTGTTGTATCCTTGTTCCTTTAATAATGGTTCGTACTAAGCTTATGAATTTACCAAAGTATATCCCCTAGGAGTGTTGTAACCAAGAGTGCAGTAAGGCCCGTTGTTGTGTACTAGTTCCCGTTTGAGTCTAGCTCAAAGCGGTGTTTCGGGTTTTACCCCTATGTACATCTGTGCCAGAGCCACCTCTACCTGCTCGTATCCAGACAAGGATGTATTTTCTTGGAAACCCATTACTCAAAACTCACCAAAATTCCAAGAAGATTTCCTATATATAAACTTTTTTATAGGCTTCTTCCTATTGTTTTCATATCCTAATTTCCACAAATAACTAAACAATCCTTTGATACTAACTATAGCATCCCGTCTTTTTATAACATAAACTTTCATTACATTACACAAAACTGAGGATCTTTAAGGTTTAGTGTCTTGGAAACCAGGAACATAAAACATGAAAACATAAAACATTCTTCTTAAACACTTGAAAGGCTTCTCCTCATGTTCATCCTAGGTTCATTACTGCATCTCATAACCTGGGGACATACATCAAAAGAAAGGGTGAGAAGAAGGCCCAGTAAGGGAAACAAGAAAAACATTTTACATGTGAACTTGAGATACTTCAATAAGGCCATGAAAAGAAATTTAAGGAATGAGAAAGGAATCATGAGGCATATCATAATAAAAATAAAATTTTTCATAACTTGAAGATGTGGCTGCAATATTTAATATTGATAATCATTTCATTTCACCAAGGTCCATCCCCAAGGTTTCATTAAAAATTACCAAGGTTATTCACCAAGGTATCAGTCTAAAAATTCATCTCTATAGATTAAGCCTTTACCCAATGCATTGGAGATCTATCTAGGCACACCCTTGAAATGTCTTTAATATCATGTGAGCCACATATATCATCATCAATCATTTCATAAACAACCCATATATAATTAAATAAATGGGTTTCATTTCATAATCATAACGTTTTAAAAACTGCTTTAAAGACATGATTTTTATGTCACTTTAAACCCACAAAAAGGGAATGCAGGTTTCATGTATGTAAATCCCAGAATTTAAAATAAAACATTTTGATATATATATGAACTCCCCTGTAGAAATAAGAGCTTTGAGTATTCACTTAATAATGTAAAATAATTTTGAGATAAAGAGGGAGGCACTTTGAGACGAAAACTATGCAGCATAACGTCTATGATACATGGTTTTAGAAAAAGATGGAAAGAGAGGGAACATGGGTCAAACATTCATAAATGACCCATAAAACAGTAGAGGGAAAGAATATAATGGATTTAAGAACATGGTAATGAAATTTGAAAATATACCATATGAAATGAACAACATGAAAGGAAGACAAAAAATAATATTTCTCTTTTGAAAATTCGGCAGCCTAACAGCGTTACATAAACTTCAACCAAAAATGAATTGATGAGATAAAATAGGGTCTCTCGTCATATTAACATAAAATATCAGTATGATAGATATAGAGATCATACCCCAACATAATAAAAAAGAACTTTCAAGACTTGACATGGAATTAGAACTTTAAAAAGGGAGAAAGGTGCAAGGACCACTTAAAAATTCAGCAGCCTAACGACGCCACTTAAACTTCAAAATACTGAATTGAAGAGATCAAATGGGGCCTCTAATAATATATCCATAAAAGATCAGTATGATAGATATAGAGGTCATACCCCAACATAACAAAAAGTAACTTGAAATAATTGACATGAAAGTATAACTTCAAAACGAGAAAGGTGAAGAACCACTTAAAAATTCGGCAGCCTAACGGCGCCACTTAAAACTTCAAAATACTGAATTGAAGAGATCAAATGGGGTCTCTCATCATATGGTCATAAAATATCATTATTATAGATATAGATATCATACCCCAACATAACAAAAAGGAACTTGAAATAATTGACATGAAAGTAGAACTTCAAAACGAGAAGGGTGAAGAACCACTTAAAAATTCGGCAGCCTAACGGCACCACTTAAAACTTCAAAATACTGAATTGAAGAGATCAAATGGGGTCTATCATCATATGATCATAAAAGATCAGTATGATAAATTTAGATATCATACCCAAACATAATAAAAATTAACTTGAAATACTTTACATGAAAATAGATCTTGAAAAATGAGAAGGGAGAAAGAATCTGTTACAAAAATTTCGGCAGCCTAACGGCGCCACTTAAAACTTCATAAAACGAAATAATGAGAGTAATATGGGATATCTCATTATATGAACATGAAAAGGGAAGTAAGAGGAGTATAAAATAACATCCTTTAACATAATAACATGGAGCATAAAAGAAATGACATAAAAGAGATTTCTTGAAAAGAAAGAGAGAGGTCAGATCCCTTACCTTAAAACGTAACTCTTAAAACTCAAAGGTTTGGACCTTGAGGGCTTGGGGGCACCTTGGGAGGACTCCTTGGGAGTTAAAGAGACCAGAACTTCGTTGAGGATGGTTTTGGAGTCGAATGGATGAGAGGAGGGCTTGGTATTTATAGAGAAAGTGAGGGGACAAGGCATTAATGGTCAAGGGACACCTCACATGTGCTTTTCTCAAAACCATGTGCTCTCCCATGATATTTCCCATTAAGTTAGGCCAAATGGGGCCCCCAATACAAATATCCATCACCTTAGGTCGGCCAACCCTTAAAATATCTCATGACATCACCATGACACAGTTATGATGTCATTAAACATACTGAAACCCTAAAAGTGTATTTTACTATTCACTGAAAATTCAACTTTCTCAGAAAAATCCCAAAATTTCACACTAACCAAATATCAATGCTCTGATTTCAAAAATGAACCCCATTTTATAAAAATAATTTTTTAAATATTTTTAATTTTATTTTTAAATAAATACACTATTCACCGAAAATCCATTTTTTTCAGAAAAACCCCCAAAAATTACCTTAACATAATATCAATGCTCTGAGTTCAAAAATGAAATCCATTTTATAAAAATAATTTTCTAAATATTTTTAATTTAATTTTTAATTAAAAAACACTATTCACCCGAAAAAACTAATACTTGAATAATAATTTATGAAACCGTTATTTAACCATTTTATTTAATCACATTACTTAATCAAGGTGCCTAGATTATTTTAAAACTTTTTTAAGTGATATTACTAATCCATTTGGTCATATTACTAATCCTAATCATAAAATCACTATTCATAGTTTACTATTCATCAAAAATCAAGTTGATCTTATTAAACTCTAAATTTCGTACTGAACATAATTGTAGAAGACCATTTTTTGAAAATCATTACACATTTTTAATTATTTAAGGTTTACATAAACATTTTTTTAAAATATCCTTTCTCTAAAATTCACCAAAAATATGCATACCATATTTATCCGGACATTTGAAAATTCATAAACTTTATTAGAAGAAATCCCAATTTTTATTTAAAACAAAGGATTACACAAGGCAGTTATGGCCTCCTTACATAGCCCCTTATCACACTAGCATAGGACCTAAGTGTAAGGTGTGCTAAGGTGAGAGAATCCGAGGGAGGCTTGGCCAACATCGCACAAGTAGTAATTTCTATCAGTTTGAACTTCTCGCAAAGGCGATCTCGTTTTAGCTTCACACGATGAAGTTCGGCTTGGGTTTGGTCCAGAGCAAAGCCCAGTGGTGCTACCTTCTTCCCAAGTTCTGTTAAACGGGCTTCGATCATTCCAAGACTACTGGGTGAGGTCATCGAATCTTCTTTCTATATTAATTAACCAAGATTACTTGTATTTAGAGACAATAATCAAAAAAAATTGTTTACAGTGGTCATATTGACCAATGGTCATATAACAGTCAAAACCCAATGTTCTCATTTTAATTATTATAATTTTTATCAAATAAAACATTTTTGTTGAGTATAAAAATAAAATAACACATGAAATTAGGAAACAAGATTTATTCAAAATTTCGGGTCGTTACAACTCTGTAACAGCAAACTTTTCATACTTCCTTATCCATCCAAATTGGTCCCAACATCAAGTATATATTGGTCATAATTCTAGTTCATGGTGAATGGTCCATTACTACAAACCTTTTTGACACTCTTGAGGGATATTCTTGGGTTAATTCACATTTTATTTATGAATAATTATAAAGGATTTGAATAGATAATAACCAATTATAACCTAGGCTAAACCTAAGGTATCATATATTGAAAAGAGTTTTTCATTAATTAGATACCTTATAAATGATTTTTATTATTATATGATTTCACACTAGGATTGTTTTTTTCCATACTATGATTTTTGGTGTTAGAAAATGGATAGAACAATAAAAAACCATGTTAACACTAAAGGTGATAGATAATTAAATTATTATCCTCCTCAGTAACCAAATTTTATTATAGTTATAATTTAAAATCTTATTGTTATAATTACACAAATTTCTCAATACATGAATCATGCTAAGATTCAAAATGAGAAAATTATTGAACAACATACTGTCTATTCATTTATGAGGCAATTCCACCTTCTTTTCATGGGTATGTTAATCCACTAATTTTTGAAAAATATATCAATACAATGGAAAATATATTTTGAATCTTCTAGTGCTCGAAACATGAAAAGGTTATCATATATTCTTATCATTTAGAAGTCAAATAATATCAATGGTGGAATCTTATCAATAATAAAAGGCAATAAGAAGAAATTGACTTCATAGAGTGAGATGAGTTTTGGAGATTATTTTTTCAATAAGTACTTTCCTCATATTCTTTTTATTAAAATAAATATAGGATTCCTGGAGATGAATTGGAAGTATAATGAATCCATTAGTACCTATGAGGAAAATTTTAAAATACGTATGAGTTATGCTTTCGGTATTATCATTTAACTAGAAAGTAAGATTGATTAATTATTTAATGTATTAAAACCAAGTATTTTATGTTTTTTAACCATAAAAGACTTTATTAGCTATGAAGAAATCATTTGATGTACTGTCAAGGTGGAAATGGAGATTGGATTTACCTATCAATATTATGGTTTTGATATGAAAAGAAATATGGAATTCAATGGAAACTATAATAACAAAAACTATGGTGGGAAGATGATAAGATTTATTATATTCCATAAGTGTTGAAAGAATAATAGACTAAATTTTACTAAGGAGACTCGTAAATGTTTTAATAGTAGATAATAAGTACATAGGTAAATTGAATACTGAATTAATGGAAAGAAGTTAGTTAATTATGAAAATGGAGGGAAAGCTCCACAAAATTCAGAACCCACACTCCAATGCTATAATTTCATGGAGTATATAAATTTTGTTAACCAATGCATTAATCTAAAGGTTACTGAAAGTGATCAATGTCAATAATCTCTTAATCCTATAGACAAATAAAAATCTCATGTGATTACTATTTCTAGTGTGGGGTATTATAACAAAGTTGTGAAAGGTATACTTACTATACACTCTAGAACTTCTAATTTCACATTTAATTCTAGTTCTACCCACTATTTTATATTAGAATAATTTTATAAGGGTATCAAATTATCACATAAATGATTATATATAGAAAAAAATGTAAAAACTCTTAATGACATAATGATTTCATATCAAGTATATGATTCTTTCCCAATTGAACTTTATCAGAATGTTCTCCTTTCAAATCTTATTATTCTTCCGCTAGTTGAATTTGATGTGATTTTGGGAATGGATTGGCTATCTTTATATAAATCCCATATCAATTTTCAAGTAAGATAAGTTGCATCTGATATTCCAAACCATCCGATTATTTTTTATCAGTGTGAGGATAAATATAAGCTTCCAATTGATATTACAATTGATTCATGGGTCTTGATTCCTATTAAAAAGTGGTATTTACCTCATATGGTTGGGGAGAGACTCAAAATCAAATATATGTATATTGTATAAGAGTTTTTTTTATGTATTTCTGGAATATTTTTCCATTCTTTCTCTAAATCATGAAGTTGAGTTTTCAATAAAACTCATACTCATTACTACACTTATCTCAAAGACTTCATATAGAATTTCCTTGATTGTGTTGCAATAATTGGAGAATAAACTCAAGGAATCTTGAGTGGGATTCATTTATCCAAGTAATTCATATTGGGGTGAATCTATTATATTTTTTATGAATAAATATGGATCAATGTTACTCTATATTGATTATCGATAACTTACTAAGATCATGATCAAGAATAAATATCATTTACCCTATATTGATGAATTGTTTTATCAATTATGAGGAGATCAATATTTCTCCAAGATTGATCTTTGATCTAAATACTATTAACTGAGATTCAAAAATTAAGATATACCCAAAATAGTTTTCCATTAAATGTATAGACACTATGAATTTATAGTGATTTTATTTGGTCTTACTAATGCACCAATTATCTTCATAGATTTAATTAATAGAGTCTTTATATATTACATTGATTAATTTTTGGAAGTCTTTATATATGATATTATTATATATTCCAAGAGAAAGGAAGATAATTAAGGTTACATGTCAATTTTACTAAATACCCAAAGGAAGGATAAGTTGTATGAAAATTTTACCATGTGAGAATTCTGGCTATAGAAAGTTTCATTATTGGGTTATATAATCCCAAGCAAGGGTATATTGGTGGATCCATCAAAGATGGAAGTTATTGAATATTGGGCCAAACCAACCACTATGACTATGATCTATATTTTCTTAGATTAGATGGATATTATGAATTCTTTGAGAAGTATTTATCATGGATATCTAATACGTAGAATAAGTTAACTCAAAAGGCAGTTAAGTTCCATTGGAATGATTAATTTGAATAAAATTTCAATGAACTAAATACAAGGTTAGTTGGTGAACCTATACTCTCACTACCATGTAGTGAAGTAGGGTTTTTGATTTAGAGTGATTCATAAATGAAAGTGATAGGGTTTTTTATAATTCATAATGATATGGTGATTGTTTATGACTCATTATAATTAAAATTTTATGAATAAAATTACCTAACTCATTATTTAGTGTTGGAAATGGTAATCTTTGTAACAAAGACCAGGAGTAATTATCTTTATATATAGATGTTTTAAATATATATTGATCATAAAAGTTTAAACTATATATTAACCCAAAAAGAGTTTAATATAATCCAGTGAAGATGATTGGATTTGATTAAATATTATGACTACTCATTACATTACAACCTTGGGAAAGAAAATAAGGAAGATTATTCTTTGAGTGGAAATTATCATTCAATATTATCTATGACAAAGATCATAAAAGATCCAATATTTATGGATTTGAAAAGAATGGGCCATGAAATCTTAAAGGAACAATAAAAATATTATATTTCTCAAATGAGGGTTCAACCATGTATTCATGTGATGATTAAAGAGGAACAAAAAAAGGATATGAAGATGAAAAGGAAGGTGATAAATGTTACTAAGTTCAACTTTGATTGTGATGGAATGACAAATTTTAGGAACCAATTATATGCCCCGTCAATACCATAATATAATAAAGGCCTATTGGAAGAAGATGATAGCACATCATTATCTATTTATCATGGAATTATGAAGATGTATAGATATATAAAAGAGAATTTCTAGTGTGAAAACATGAAGAGAGATATAGTGGATTTTGTATCTTAGTTATTTATATTTCAATATCTTAAGTCTGAGAGACATAAAACTAAGTGGACATTACAACCATTACTCATACCAAAATAGAATTAGGAAAATTTCATCATGGATTTCTTCATCAGAATCCAAAAAACAATTAAATTACATAATACTATTTGGGTTTCTTTAGATCCCTTACGTAGCTAACACACTACATTTCCATCAGAGAATATTTCTATACTTACCCTCCCTTTTTATACATTAACATTTAATCTATTTTGAGGAATACTTAAACCATCAAACAAACAAACACCCAAATACCATATTATTCTAGTGCCATTGGAAACATGAAAACATAAACACTGATACATAAGTGAGTTACATTATCTCCCACTATGTTCTTTGTAACTAGCACCCTTCTTAGACACATCATAATAATACATATCTTTATAAAATGGGTAAAAACATAAAAGTGGTGAGATAAGATGATCATTAATGGTAAACAAGGGAGACATTTCATCATAATCATGAGAATAAGGGTATCAGAACAAGATCATAACATTGGAAGATTATACCCTGCATATCATAAGATCATAAACATGAATCATGGAATAAAACTTAGAAGTTCATAAGATTGAATCGTAACGAAATAAAAAACGTAATCTATGAAATCATAACATGGGAATAATATACAGAATTGTGGCATATACATAAGCATATAATATTATTTCTATAGTATCCAAGTCATCTCTGACGAGACTATCTTAGTAGTATAGGTTCACTCCCTATACCATATTGGTAGTTATGGTATTCTCCCATGGACATCTTAGTATAATGAATTCACTCCTAATACCATCATGGTAGTAATGGTTCACCCTCATAGCTATCTTAGTATTTAAGGTTTACCCACAAGACCATATTATTCTATCTCATGAGATATAAATCATTACCTAATGCATTGAAGGGAGATATAGGTCTCGGCCATCTCATAATGAAATCATATATACATGTTCCACAAGATCATTAAAAATCATATCATAACCCATAAAATGAAATGGGTATCATAAACATGTAATCATATCATAACCTATAAAAAAGAAAGACTGGTTTTGTAACCATTTAATCATAAAAATAACTCATGAAAAGAAGTGGGTTTCAAAAGCATATAACCCGAGGAAGTGAAACAGGTGTCCCAATCATATTTCCATAAAAACATAAACCATTAAATAAATAATATGAATAGAAACTTTGGATAATTTCCTATAATAGAATGAGTAACATCAACAGATGTCATCTTAGATGGAAAATAACATGGAAATATATTTTTAAAACATTTATTGAGGAAAATATCATTTATTATTTGACAAAAGCTCTTTAAAACATAAAAATATTTTGAAAACCATTTCTTGAAAATAAAATTTAAATCTTATAAAAAATCTTTGAAAATTTTTTTGGAAACCTTTTTATTTGAGAACATATAAAGAGAGCTTGAAAACATTTTGAAAACCATTTTCCATAAAAACTTATAAAATGAGCTTAAAAATGTTTTAAAACCAATTTCCCTAGAAAACTTATAAAAGGATCTTGAAAATGTTTTGAAAAAAATTTCTTTGAAAATATATTCCAAACTTATAAATGAGGCTTGAAATCATTTTGAAACACGTTTTCCTAGAAAACTTATAAAAGAAACTTAAAAACTTTTGAACTAATTTTCCCTGAAACTTATAAAAAAAGATTGAAAACATTTTGAAAATTGTTTTCCTTGAGAACTTATAAAATAATCCTAAAAACATTTTTAAAAACACTTTCCTTGAAAATAATTATAAAAATGATAAAGAAATCATGAAAATTTTTTGAAAACCATTTCCTTGAAAATTAATTTTAAAAACATTTTCTTACAAAATAACTATTTAAACATCCACAGGAATATTCATAGAAATGAAGGTGAGTAAATCCATACATGTTGTATAAGGTAATAATAACATTCCTTTTTCATGATAAGAGGTTAGAAAAATGCCTTGTTTAGAAAGGAACAAGGAGATTATTTGGAAAGCATTGGTAAATGAAAAAAATAGAAAAAATTATTTTAAATATTATATAAGAATGGTAGAATATTCTTGGAAACCCTTTTTAGAAAACATGGTTTTGAAGGAATATATACTTCTGACCAAAGGAAATATAAACTTTGGCTTTATTAAAAATCATTTCTCAAATATCAAATGTACCAAAGAGTGGAAAATGGAACCAATACATTAATATATCATGAATAACCAAAGGATAATAAAATTCATGAATGTTATTGAGATATGAATTATAATATTTTAAAAAAGGAATAATGATCATAAATAGTCATGAAAAGAGATGATATTGTTACAATAAACTCTTACTACTTGATTACTATGAACCATACTCCCTATTTAAGAAAATGAAATTTCATGAAGCTTAAAATATCATGAAAATAAGAAAATTCATGATATAACATTTCAAAGGTATTATATACACATAATGGGAAAATATCAGTTCATAACATAACATGTGTCTCAAATAAGGAAAACTGAGATAAAATTACTTTACTGATTTGGTAACTTTTCAAATATAAATCCCATGACAAAAAGATCATAAAATGGATATGTAAATACCTATAATTTTAATTATAAGAATCATATAATACATCCATGGGAAGTATACACACCACATAAAATGAATGGGTGGTGAATAAAGTAAGTATCTCAGGAAAATAAAAAGTGACATGAAATTCCTTTACCTTGTGTCTTGAATTTCATCATACTCATTCAACCCACCTCTTTATCAGGTTACTCCTTTTGGTTTGCACCAAATGGATTCCTTGGAAGAATTTATGACCAAATAGAGAATTATAGGATTATGGTAGGGATATTGAGGAGATATTTGGGATGATATTTATCGTTCCAAAGTGTCTTGGGAGGTGTGAGGAAGTCGGAGAATATAAAGCCTTTTTATACGGGAGGAAAAGGACACACTGGGTATTTTTTAAAAGAATTGTGTGTTCCCCAAGTATAACTTGTTCCTCAAATGTCCAATAGACTATTATAAAACCTTATCAGTCTATTGAATGAAATATTTCCATCCAATAGGTTTTTAAAATTTTATAGGTTATTTTTTCCCTTAAGATTATTTTTAGTCACTCGTTAAGCTTAATTTCACCATAATCATTTTAATTAATTTTAATTAACTTCACTAATATTTTTGGAAAAAAATAATTTGAAATTATTATAAATTATAAATTATTATTATTCCAAACATGGAATTAATTTTTCCAAATTCTAATAAACTAAGTGGTGGAAATTAATTTAAATTCAATCTCGTAGATGGGACAACAATGCGAGTTTTTAAAGTAAAAATGTCCACAAGTTTGCTATGTTTTTATTGTCAGTTTCAAATGGAAATTGATACTAATGACCTAAATTGGATAAAATTATAAAATTTTATATAATAAAACTTTTAAAATAATTTAAAATATAATTTAAACTTATAAATGAATTAGATGAAAAAGAATTTTTGAATTAAAAATCAGTATTTTAACTATTCATTAAAAAATGAAACTGCAATGAAAAATAAAAAAATTACCCTAACATAATTTTTATGTTTATATTTAAAATATGAATTTTTTTTTGACATATTAAATCTTTAAAAGTTCTAAAATTTTATTTAAAATGGGTTCTATTTTAAAAGGCTGTAAAATTATCTTTATAAAAATATTAGTTTTTATGCATAAAATTGAGTTTACTCTTATCTTATATTTATAAAATCTATTAGATGATTAAAAATTTTTGTTTTAATATTTAAAATATAAATTTAATTTATATCATTCACTATTAGTAATTAATTTAACTTATTAATATAAATCGTCTTTTTCACATAAAAATAGACATTTATAAAATCAGTCCCTTTATATTCATTTGGTTTCTATATTCTTTTATAATTAATAGGTAATGAATGAATTAAACTCTATATATTCATAATTTATTTAATTATATAATATTCAAATTAATTCCTAGGTTATATCCTATTAAATAATAATATTTTAATAATAAATTATTTTTTGGTAAAACTCGGTCTTGCATGTTACGCAAGCCATCGAGGAAAGTTAGTCATTCATGTAACATAATCAAGCCTCTATGTTCCATCTAGAGAAAGTTAAAATGTATGTTGCATGTAGTGAAAATTTAACTTTTTTGTTTCATATAATGTAAGACAGACATAGTGATTTAATATAAAATGAACTATTTTCAATGTTACATGAAATGAAAAATATCAAAAAGATTAAATTAATTCGAAAAAAATATATTTCACAAAATATCAGGGTGTTATATTCTACTCACCTTAAAATGAATTTCTCCCTCAAATTTTTTCTGGGTTATCTAAGATTTCATACTGGAATGTTTCATTAATAGAAAGCCACATCATAAAAATGAATAACAAAACTTCCATTAAAAAGGGAAATTTGGAACCATAACAGTTACCCAAAGTAAAATATAACTAGGTTTCCTTATAGAAGACCATATGTTGAAAGTGAAAATATATACATGGAAGAGAAATATAACTATCAAGTTCTAGAGGAGAGTGATAGAGAACTTGTTCAGGATAAAGTTAACAATAAAAACCCATAAATTCGTGATTATCTAAGGGGCCATTTGATTAATTAGAAAATAAGGTACTATGATAACCTTTTTGGTTTCATAATCCTTTCCCTATGGTTGAATAATTTTCATAAGAATTTATACTTACTTGATTTCATTCCCTTTCATAAGTAAAATCTCACCATTTGGTCATATATTGACCAATTTCATCTTTACCTATTTCTTTAAAAGGAAGATGAATTTTTAATTCTTGAAGAACTAACAGATCATAAGATCCATGATAAGTCATCCCATACCTCTTCAGTTACCATCAACACAAAATTTTTAGACTAGGTTATCCAATATTCATAAATCCCCGTGTGGTGAGATAATAATTTAATATCAAAAACTCCATCTGAAGTTTAACTTAAACATCCCATAAATGGTTAACTTTATAACCCTTATGAATAATGAGAATACAAAACATTAGAAATAAAGTCACAAAATTTTATGAACATTGATCCCCCATATATCACTAAGTGTTTCTTGGTTGTCACATTCCAAACATGTGAATACCCTTATCATATATTCTTTTGAAACATGGTAATAACATGAATTAACATAAATAATTTTGGAAAGCATGCATGAATCCTTATTCCAAATTTTATTGGATATATTAATTAAATATAAGAAGTTATAAAATTAATCTATGATGACATAGACCATTTTTTTAACCAATAAATAATCATATTTAGGGTAATTAGTGTTATATAATTTACTTTATCCCAATAAATCATCTCTTTATCCAAGAGAAACACAATTTTCTCAACCTCTTGATCATATTAAGGGTTACATTCCCTTGATAAAAATATCACCTTTCCATTAAATCACTATTAAACATGTCCATTTTAATCCTTAATGAAAACTTATACTAAAAATACTTATATATTTCATGATTCATATAACATAATATTTGAATTTCAAAACATAAGTACTTCATTCATCCAAATTTATTCTTCAACCATTACTATGTATTCATCAACTTATTCCTTGAAACCTCTTTCCTAGAATATGAAATATGAATCATTTATTAAGGTTCCTCAACCTCAATCGAATCATTCTTCTTATGATTAATGTAAACAATACTGTAAGAACATCACATAATTTTCACATGTCTTTTGTGGTCTATTTATCTTCATAAGTATAACCAATAGTCGTACCACCTTCCTTATTCTCCTTATAAGATATACACTTGGGAAATCAATTTTCTTAATACCCATACTTTCCACATCTTAAATATTCAATGTTAACCATGTTCCTTCTAGTTCTCTCTATTGACTAAAACTAAAAAGCATGGGGTGAGAAACACATATCATAAAATAAAACCACATAATCATCAAACATTACTTATAGGATGTCTAAATCATGACACCTACCTTTTAATCGACAACACCTTAGTTTTATCCTAGGTTATTCAGAGTCATATTCTATTCAAATACTTTAGAATGGTTTATAAAGATTTTTTGAATTTCCAAAGTATATCCCTCAAGAGTGTCAAAGTAGGTGTATAACAAGGCATGTTTTCATGTATCAGATTACTTCAAGGCAGGCCAAAAATATCTTTTCATAGTTGTTACTCCTAGGTAAATTTGTGTCATAGACACATCCAATTGTAGTATCTAGACAGGGATGTATTCTAAGGAAACCACTCACTCTATCCTTCACCAAAATTCTAGGATATTTTCCTATACTTTTCCTTATCCTTAGAATTGTCCTTAGACATTTACTTAGGGTTCTCACTAAGGTTTCCTCATCCTGGATTCCAAAGGTTAACAAAACCTTTTCTCTGATACCAACTATAGTGACAATTTCTTTTTATAAATTTACATTACATATCTTTTGTAGAATACTTAAAATATTAAACAAACAGATTCCCAAAGACTATATTAGTCTAGTGCCTTTGTAAACATGGAAACATAAACATTGATACATAAGTGATCTATATTGTCTCCCTCTATGTTTTTCATGACTATCGCCCTTCTTATACACATCATAATTAATAAAAATCTACTGTTCTTGAGAAATATAAATAAAAAAGTGTGATATCATATGCTTAGTAAGGGTAACAAAGGGAGACATGTCATCATAGTCATAAGAATAAGGATATTAGAACAAGTTCATATCATTGGAAGATCATACCCTAAATATCATAAGATAATAAACATGAATCATGGCATAAAACTTAGAATTTCATAAGATTGAATCATAAGGAAATAAATAACGTAATCCATGAGATCATAACATGGGAATAATACATAGAATTTTGGCATACACATAATCATATAATATTATTTCCATTGTATCCATGGTATCTCTACAAATAACATCTTAGTAGTACGGGTCCACTCCCCATACCATCTTGGTAGTCATGGTTGTCTCCCATGGACATCTTAGTAGAATGCTTTCACTCATCATACCATCTTGGTAGTAATGGTTTTCCCTCATGGTTGTCTTAGTAGTCAAGGTTTACTCCCAAGACCATATTAGTCTATCTAATGAGATATAAATCTTTACCTAATGCATTAGAGGTAGATATAGGTCCCACCCATATCATAATGAAATCTTACATACATTTTCCATAATATAATTAAAAATAATATCATAACCCATTAAATGAAATGGGTATCATAAACATGTAATCATATTATAACATGTTGAAAAAGATAGGTTTCATAATAATTTTTTCATAAACATAACCTCTGAAAAGAAGCGAGTTTCAAAAGAATATAACCCATGGAATAGAAATGGGTTCCGTAATCATAATTCCATAAAAACATAAACCATTCATGAAAGAATATGAATGTATCATTGGGATCATTTCCTAGAAGGGAATGAGTTACATCAACAAATGTCATCTTAGATGGAAAATAACTTGGAAAGATATTTTGAAAACATTTCTTGAGGAAAATATCCTTTATTATTTTAAAAAATATCTCATTAAAACATAAAAACCTTTTTAAAACCATTTTCTTTAAAATAAATTTAAATATTATAAATAAATATTTTAAAACCATTTGAAAACTTTTTTATTTGAAAACATATAAATAGATCTTGAAAATTTTTTAAAAACCATCTTTCTTGAAAAAATTTAAATGATCTTGAATGTATTTTGAAAACCATTTCCCTTGAAAAAATATAAAATGAGTTTGAAAATCTTTTGAAAACCATTTTCTTTGAAAATTAATTTCAAACTTATAAATGAGGCTTGATATCATTTTAAAAACCTTTTTCCTTGAAAACATATAAAATAATATTGAAAGCATTTTGAAAATAATTCTACTTTAAAACTTATAAAAGAATCTTGAAAACATTTTGAAAAACAATTTCCTTGAAATCTTATAAAATAATCATAAAAAAAAATTTCAAAAAACATTCCTTCAAAATAATTTGAAAACGTATAAAGAAATCATGAAAATGTTTTGAAAATTATTTCTTTGAAAATTATTTTTAAAAACATTTTCTTAAAAATTAACCTTTTAAACATGAAAATTAAGCATCACAAAAATTATGGCATGTAAATTTGTAAATTTCATATGAGTTAAGAAGAACATTCCTTTTGCATAGTAAAAGGTTAGAAAAATGCCTTGTTCTGAAAGCGACAAGAAGATTCCTTTGAAAACATTGGTAAAAAAATATAAAAAAATGTTTTTAAAATATTATAGGATAATAGTATAATATTATTGGAAACCAATTTTATAAAAAAAAATTAAGGAATATATATTTTTTTCTAAATAGTGGGTAAAGTTAGGATTTCTTAAAAAAAATCTAAAATATCATATGTACCAAAGAGTGTAAAAATGGTAGAAATATATGAATATATCAAGAATAACTAGAGGAGAATAAAATTCATGAATTTTATTGTGATATAGATTATAATATTTCAATAAATGAAGAATAATCATAAATAATCGTGAAAAGTGATGAGATTTGTTCAATTAACTCTTACTACTTGATAACTTTGAACCATACTCCCCATATAAGAAAATGAAATTACATGAAACTTAAAATATCATTAAAAGAATAATATTCATGATATAGAATTTAAAAGGTATTATATGCACCTCATGGAAATATATAGGTTCATAGAATATCATGTGTCTCAATGAAGGAAAATTGAGGTAAAATTACTTTACCAATTTGGTTACTTTTGAAACATAAATCCCTAGATAGAAAGATCATAAAATGGATATGTAAATACCCATAATTTTAAGTATAGTAATCATAGAATAAATTCATGGGAATTATACACAATAGAAAAAATTAATGGGTGGTCAATAAATCATTTATATTTTGAAAATAAAAAAGGGAGATAAAATTCCATTACCATACATCTTGACTCTCGGCATACTCATTCAAACCACCTCATAATCGGGTAACTCCTTTTGGTTTGTACCAAAGGGCTTCCTTGAAAGGATTTATGACCAAGGTGAGGTTTATAGGATGAGTTTAGGTATATTTATAATCTATTTTTTAATATATTTTTCAATCCAAAGTTTCTTATGAGGTGTGAGGAAGTGGGAGGAGAGGAGGCCTTTTTATAGGGGAGGAAAAGGACCCACTTGGTATTTTTGAAAATAATTGTGTGTTCCCCGAGTATTACTTGTTACCCAAGTGTCTAATGGATTATTAAGGAGCCTTATAGGTGTATTGGACAAAATATTTCCATCCAATAGGTTTTGGACAAGTGTATAGTATATTTTGGACCTTAATATTATGGATTAGTTCCTTTTTATGCTTAATTTTACCTTAATCATTGTAATTAATTTTAATTACATTCACTAATATTTTTGGTGAAAAAATAATTTGACCTTATTATAAATTATAAATTATTATAATTCCATATATGGAATAAATTTTTCCAAATTTCAATCATAGAAGTGTCTGAAATTAATTATAATTTAATCTCGTAGACAGGATGACAATACAGGTTTTTTTTAAGTAACAACATCCAAAACTTTTGCTATGTTTTTATAGTCAAATTCAAAGGTAAATTGATTCCAATTACCTGAAATGGATTAATTTATAAAATTAATATATAATTAAACTTTACAACCAATTTAAAATATAATTTAACCTTGTAAATTAATTAGATGAAAAAGAATTTTTGAATTAAAATTTAGTATTCTTAACTATTCATTAAAAAATGAAACTTCACAGAAAAATACCAAAAATATACCCTAACCTAATTTTTAAATTTCAATTTCAAATATTATATTTATTTTGACATATCAAATCTATAAAATTTCCAAAAATTAGATTTAAAATGAGTTCTCTGTTAAAAGGTGGTAAACTACCTTTATAAAAATATAGGGTTTTAAGCATAAAATTGGGTTTGTTCTTATCTTATATATATCAAAAATATTGGATGATTAAAAATATTTGTTTGAATATATAACATATAAATTTAATTAATACAATTCACTATTAGTAATTAATTTAACTTATTAATATAAATTGCCTTTTTCACATAAAAATAGACTTCAATAAAATCAGTCCCTCAATATTCATTTGGTTTAAATATTATTTTCTAATTAATAGGTAACAAATTAATTCAACTATATATATTCATAAGTTATTTAATCATATAATCTTAAAATTAATTACCATGTTATATCCTATTAAATAATAATATTTCAATAATGAATTATTGTTCGGTAACACTTAGTCTTGCATGTTACAAAAGTCATTGAGGAAAGTCAGTCTTGCATGTAACTTAAGCTACCTCAGTGTTACATGTAGAGAAAGATAAAATTTCTGTTGCGTGTATTTCATGATTGAATTTTTATTTTTTATAACTTAAGAGAGACACGGTGATTTAATATAAAATAAACTATTTTCAGTGTTGCGTGAAATAAAAAATATCAAAAAGATTAAATTAATTTGAAAAGAAATCACAAAATCTCAGGGTGTTACAATTTATCAATTGATTTTATTATCAAGATATAAATTGAGGGAGTGTTAAGGTTTCATAGAGTACCAAATTTTATTGTATCTTACTGAGATTCAAGGTTTACCTCAAAGTTCTAGAGAAGTATCTAGATACAGAGTTGTTTTTAAGTGCTATTGATCATCATTAGAAATATGGTTAGTCTAAGAGGACCATTCAAAACCTAGAGGATATGTTGAGGTCCTATTATCAATATTTTAAAGTTTTTGGGGATCAAGACCATTCTATAGTCTAGTTTTATTATAAGAATAGATTTCAATTAAGTATTCACATGGAACCATATTAATCCATCAATGGAAGGAAGTGTAGAACTCCAATATAATAGGATGGAGTTAAAGAAATAAAGATATTATAACTTGATCTAGTTGAGGAAATGGTTGGGAAGGTTAGAGTAATTCAATATCACATTAAGGTATCTCAGAGTATACATAAGATTTATTCTAATAATCATTGATCAGATCTGGAATCTGAAGTGGGTGATAAGGTATTCCTTTCTCCATGAAAGAAGGTTCTGAGATTTATAATGATGGTAAAGTCAAGCCCTAGTTATATTGGTCCTATATAGATTATTGATCATATCAGTATGGTTTCTAATCGCATTTCAATCCCACCAAACCTCTCTCAAGTTCATGATGTATTACATGTATCTCTCTATAGTAATTGCATACTTAATCCTTCGCATGTATTGAACTTAGAGGTTATAACACTGGAACATGATCTTTCCTATGATAGAGCTAGGGAGTTCCTTTACCTAGAACAAGGATCCATTTTGGTTATGGATTATTTATATTTATTTATTAATCTTTAGTTTTTTTTACTTTCATTCACTATTGGTGAGCTTTAGATAATGAGATAATCTAGGGATGGGCTCAGTTATGCTATCTAGTCTCAAGTAAATGTCTCCCATTTTATTATTATCTTAGTAATTGGGAAGCAATCGTAATTACTAAGAATAATTTGAGTGAAGTAAATAGTGATGGGTGAAGTGGTTCAATACTGAGATAGGGCAGTAGTTCATCCAGTAGTAGGAAATGTCGTCTGGAGGATTCTCATCAGATCTGTGTAAGCCATAGTACTTGTTCAGGTAGCTCAGTGATATGACATCATTGTGGTAGGAATGGTCATGTAAATCCTCAGTGAAATTGAGACCCAGTTGAGTGCTGATAATGTGGCAGAATGGGGCACTATCATATTTTCTCTCAGACATTACCATCAATTCCTAGTGAGATAGGATCCACGCCAGCTCTTCCTTAAAGAGTGGGATTATTAGCTCCACATCAGGCTAAAATATAGACTATCATTGGTCGTACAGGCTTAGGAGGTGGATGTGGTCAAGGAGGCAAAACTCATGATAAATAGTACCAATTAATTAGACCCACTTAAGGTATTTAAGATGCAGTTCAGGTCCATAGATTAGTCCAAATATAATAATTACATATTATACCTAAGGATCATGGTGTTGGGATGTCTACAGTTAGAGGTACAATCTTGGTAGCCTATACTTTAGTATCTTCTCTTTTTAATACAAGAAATTCATATTATTTTATCTCTATGGATATTGTGTAAATCATTGGGATTGAGATTCAGTACTGATGTGGTGTGATGACACTTGATACTCCATTGGGAATTTATACAAAGAGTGTACACCTATACAAGGAATTCCACCTCGAGGTAGGCAATTATCTTTTCTTATAGGAACTCCTTGTCCTTTAGATTATGGTCTTTGATGTCATTCTTAGGAAGAAATGGTTGGGCCCCTATCATGATTATATGGACTTTTATCACTACAAGGTGTTTTTACATCACCAAAGGTTGATTATTACCTTTAAAAAAGTGAATGAGATGTATTGGAAAGAAGAGATGGAATAGAGAATCATGAACTAGGTGGAGTGACAACCCAAATTTCTATCCTTTATATAGATTATTACAGAATTCATCAAGATAATTTCCCTCCTATAGTATATCATTTCAAGGATTTCTTCCCTGAAGAATATTTTGGATTACCTCTTGATAGAGAGGTATTGTTTACTATCGAGCAAGTTCCAGGAGCTACACCTATGTCCATCCCTCCTTACAAGATAGATACTGCCATGTTATAGGAGATCAAGATATAGCTAGAGGACTCAGAAGATGAGGGTTTTTTATGACCCAGTGCTTCACATTGGGATTCGCCTATCCTTTTCACCAATAATGCGGATGGTACCCTTAGGATTTGTGTGGGTTAGCATTGATTGAACTAGCTT
Organism: Viscum album; assembly: GCA_963277665.1. NCBI lineage: Eukaryota > Viridiplantae > Streptophyta > Magnoliopsida > Santalales > Viscaceae > Viscum > Viscum album. The sequence goes on along the minus strand of OY728147.1, from coordinate 108,354,726 downwards.
ACGGTTAAGAACCGATATTCATTTCCTCATATCAATGACTTCTTTGACTAGATCCAATAATGTAGGGTTTTCCCTAAGATCAATTTGTGGTCATGTTATCATTAAGTGTGAGTTATACCTTCAAACATACCTCATATATCATTTCATATTAGGTATAGTCTTTATGACTATATGTTTATATTGTTCAGTCTCATGGTCGTATCCCACTAGATACAACCATGTAAAACATCATTAAATTGTACTAAATACACCAAGATAGTACCAGATATATTATAATATCAGTAAATTTAAATTTTTGATTGACAAGTTTTACTTTTTGGGTAACATTATCTCTGAGGTAGGAGTATCGGTTGACCCATAGAAGGTGAGTGTTGTTGTTTCCCAATAGCAACCCAAGAAAGTTTTTTATATCCATAGTTTCTTGGGGATGGAAGGTTATTACAATCACTTTATTCATGACTTTTCATGCTTAGAAAAACCTCTTATGGGATTGACTAAGAATATTGTGATGTTCATGTGGTCATAATCCTATGAGATAGACTTTCATGAGCTAAAAGAGAGACTACCTTCTATGTTGATCTCGATTCTATAATATCAAGGAAGAGGATATATAGTTTAGTATGATGCATCAAGAATTAGGTAGGAGAAATTCATATGTAGGAAGATCAAGTTGTGGTGTACAGGTCTCATCATTTTATACCAATGAGAGGAATTACTCAGTGCATGAGCTCAAGTTGGTAGTAGTTTCCATATCTTACATTGTTGTAGATATTATTTTCTTAGAGAGTAATTTTTGGTCTTTACAGACCATAAAAGTTTCAATTATACCTTTACATAGTGTGACATAAATCTTAGATAGAGTAGTTGGGTTGAATAAAGACATTCCTATTATTTTTATCTTTCCTATACACCAAGGAAGGGAAATGTTGTAGTAGCTAATCTAAGAAAAAGAACTTGGAAAAGGGTAGTTTGAGAGGCCAGTGATGAGTGGTGGTTGATGGACATGTTCTATGCGATGAGAATATAGATTAAAGAGAATAATGGGTAGCCTATCGATGCATACTTGGTAGTGAACTCTTTACTTCTGTAGAGAGTAAAGATGAGGTAGTTATTATATCCATAAGGGTTATTCCTAAGGGATAGTGTTTCAGATGAAAACTCCTCGCTATGATAGATCATTAATGAGGATGAGGTCTATTGAATACATGAACATATTTGGGTTCCTAAAAAAATCTAGGAGGAATTGATGTGAGAGTCTCATGCTTCTACCTATGTAGTACATCTCGATATTAACAAGATGTATCATGACTTATGCCACTAATACTGGTGGTCCGGGATGAAAAGGGAGATAACTGGATTGGTTACTAGGTGTTTTACTTATAAGTAGGTAATGGTAGAACACCATCAACCAGTAGTTATTTTTTAGTTGTTTCTCATTCTTAAGTGGAAATGGGGTGATTTCAACATGGAATTTGTGGATGGATTGCTGAGATCCCCTCAAGACAATGATATGGTATGGGTGATCCTCAATAAGCTGACAAAGTTATATCACTTCTTACCTATTAAGGATACTTTTTTAGTGGATGATCTTAGAAGGATCTATGTCTAGGAGATTATCCAATGTCATAGAGTCCCATGAACTATTGTATCATACAGGGATGCACATTTTACTTCATTGTTCTATTAAGGGTCGTAGAGGGATTTAGGTACATATGTACTTTTGAATATAGTATACCACCCTTAGACTTACAGGTAGTTTGAGTGGATGATAAAGGTTCTAGATGAAAATCTTAGATCACATGTCCTTGATTTAATAGGTTCTTTGGAGAAACACCTACCACTCATAGAATTTTCTTAAAATACAAGTGATGATTCATATGGATCCTTACAAGGCCTTATATGGTGTTTCCTGTTGATCACCTTTATGATGGTTATAGTCAAGGGAGGCAACACTTATTGGACCTCATCTCATTTAGAAGACTTTAGAGTAGGTTTATATGATCAAGAACTGAATGGATACTACTCATTCTAGATAAAAATATTATGTTGATCTCTATCGATGACCTCTAGAGTTTGAGGTTAGGGATCGACTATTATTTCATGTTTCGAATACACTAGTACATTGAAAATTTAGATGGGAATTGAGTCTTTTGCTTTGGTTCATTAGAACTTTTTAGGTTGTAGAGAGACTTAGATCAGTATCCTATTAGTTGTAGTTACCTCAAAGGTATCAGGCTATACACAAATTCATCCATGTATCATAGCTTTTTTGGTACTATTCAAACCCATCTCACATATTTCAACCTAATGAGGTTGATCTGGTGGTAGATGAATCCTTTGAGGAGTATCCTATAAGCATCATGGAATGTAGTATGAAAGATCGCCAAGGAAGTTCAGTCTCTTTGATATAGGTGCTATAGAAGCATGGTAGAGTTCAAGAAGAGCCTTGGGATAAAGAGGCTGATATGTGTGCTCAATGGCTAGAGTTGTTCTTAGATAATGGATTACCACCCTTAGAAGAATAACTTGTTGGTGATTTTTTCATATTGGGGGAGGTTGTAACAACTTAGTTTTTATTATGAGGTATTGAATTATTAATTTCCATCTTAAAACCTTTGTTATCCTTATAAATGTTCCATATGGCCTAAGGAAGGTCTTGGAAGTTTTTGGGTCTTTTTTAGAGCCCAGAGCTCCAAGTTATAGAGGAAAAGGCTAGGTAAATGGTTTTCCCAAACCATTCCTCTGAGTCCACATGATTGAAAAACCCATGTGCAGTGCTAAATGTATCCACATAGTGGGGGCATGGGTCAAGCATGGTTAGACAAACTATGATCCCCAACCATGTGAGGCCACTATCCATGAAAATTAGCTGACACAAAATTGGTGAATGGTTTGGCCAACTGTGCAGCCAAACCATGCACCTCTTAAAAAGTGTAAAGAATTATATTTTTACCCTATATTATTTTAAAAGGGATAACCATTTATCCACCTCCCTTATTTCCAATGGAATTTAAACCTAGGAGATCCCTCCTCTCCTCTTATAAGGATTTGAATCCTCTTCTCCATCTGGACTCCAATTCAGGTGTCACCTATCGTGTTTTTTCACCACTAGTAATAGAGTTAATTTGTCCCATAACTTCTTCCATTCATCTCTCTATATTCAATTTTATTTTGGTGTGATCCAATATTCCATATTTTTAGGGTGTTTTCCTGTTTTTTTCATTTTCTTATGATCAGGACCAAACCAATGGCTGATACTTGGTGAGTGTTCCTCCATAGGAATAAGGTAAGTGGGATATGAATTTTCCATCAATATATAGATTTTTGTATTTATTTATTTTTTGTGTCTCATGAAATTTTTACCAATATTTTCTCCTAAAATTAAACTTGCTTAAATTGGTTTCCCTATTTTTCAACCTAATGAATCTTTTAGATCCCTAATGAAATTGGAGGTCATCCACCTCAATGTGAGCTACCCCATGGGTGTTACCATTATATGATTATTTGACCTCTATGGTTTTATAACCAAAAAACTCATCAGTTTTCTTGGATCAACTTCTAAAATGAAATATCATTAACGAAAATTGATAAATTATAATGGTTTACCTAGATAATAGACTTACCTAGCTTGTTGATTTAATAATTAAATTTATAAATAGACATGGAAAATTTTAATATTTTTCACATGGCCAATTTACACCTCTATCCTTAAACCTTGTCATCAATAAATGAAAGGTAATGATGATAATTAAATGGAAGAAGTAAATTAGAATGAATATTACTTGGCCAATTTTACACTTTATATTCATATACTATGTGCCTGTTATTATAGACCTTAAACATTATCATCAATAAATGAAAGGTAATTACTTGAATTAAATGGAAGTATTAAATTGGAATGATTATTACAATTCCAATGTTATACTTCATATTCACATACTTTGTGCCTTTATTATAGATATTTTAATATTATAAAAGTTTTCATACTTGATATTTCCCTGGATTTATGAGGGAATGCTTTGAGCACTCAAAGGATGCCACTCTGATTCATTGAGCCAATTTCTGTGGGAGGTAACTTCCATGGAATCTGGTCTTTGTCTTATTAAATTAATTCCTTAGAATTATATTAATGATTTAATCATTTTTCATCTAGATATTAAAAATACTTGGATACACTCCTTGGATTTAGCTTGGAATCTATGGACACACGACGCCATGGATTCACCCCATTGGGCCCAGTCATGATTATCTCATAATTATTGTGGATGAGATCCATGTACTTAGTTAGACACTTTTAAAGTGTATTTCCTTGGGTGTGACCCTTGTATTACACTCAAACCCTGATAGCTAGACTACATGAGTTTTTATTATCAGTTGTCTTGACCCCTAAGGTCATGTATTCCCTGGTCTCACCTAAGATCCTTTTATTATACCACCTTATTATGATGCTCTGTTTATAGATCTGATACTAATGAAATATTAACACACTATATGGAATCCTAGGCACTAATCCATGGGTCCATGCCAGAGTATGTATATTTTTTCATATGATTTACTTATGTATAGATATATATACATGATAGAAAGGTTTCGGAGAAAATTCTAGCTTAGTCTGAAGTAGGTATAGTCATCCTCGCATCCCATGAGGATCTTAGTTCAACATAGTTGTTACATTATGAATTTTAAATCACTGGGGATTATCATACCTACACACTACTAAATTTATATTCATAGGCTATATTTTGGAAGGCACTATTGGTGGTGGTCTAATGAGTATATCTTTCACCCTATACGGGTCACTATTTGGTACCCATATAGATTTCATGGATGCATGTAGGGACAAGGAAAAGTTACCGGTCTTGGATGATTGATTGATTATAGAATGGGATTTTGGGAGCATGTTATTGAACCTTAGCTTATGATGTTATTAGATATCCTTTTTTAATTTTTGGTTTGTTTGATATACCTATATGTGGGTGTCCATGCTTCCTTGTTGCCTATTCCTTTTTGTTTAGAGACATGACATTACATCATTTTTTATATGGTACTAGATATTTCTATTGATGAATGTTTATTTTATTTAGATGATTTATCTTCATCTATTAGATGGTATTATGATTCCTCTATTTGTTCACTGATTGTATCATTGTGCTACTCTGGTCATGAGGGTATAGTCTCCCCACCATACCACCTTCACTACTGAAAAATGTCCCTATACCCACGGTTTGAAACCGTGGGTATAGCCCATGAAATCTTGGGTATAGGATATACCCATGGTTTCATGAACGGTGGGATCCCAAGGCATCAAGATTTCTCTATACCCACAGTTTTGTAGAAATTGTGTGTATAGCCCACTGAAATTTCATATTACCCACGGTTCTGGTAAATTGTGGGTATAAATCTATACTCACGGTTTATAGAACCATGGTAATACATTTTTAAAGCACAAATTATATACCCACGGTTAAGTAAACCATGGGTATAGATAGTTTTCTTCAAACTCACATACCCACAGTTCAACGAACCGTGAATATAGATAAATTCACATTAGCATATATACCCATGGTTTTTTTAAACTGTGGGTATATAGGGTTCTCCCAGAAATGGTAGCTGCCCACCTTGGACACCCCCTGGAAACCAACCTTGGACACCCCCTAGACACCCCCTGGACACCCCTTGGACTCTCCCTAAACACCCCCTAAACACCACCTGGACACCCCCCACTCTCCCTGCAGCCCCTCCCTTCCCCCTTGGATAGACCCCCCCTCCCCCCCAACACACACCCCTCCCCCCTTGAACACCCCCACTCTCCCCTAGACAAAACCCCCTTGCACCCCCCCTAGAAATAGCAACTTCCAACCTTGGACACCCCCTAAACTCCACTATAAACCCCCTGGACACCCCCCACTCCCCCTTCAGCCCCCTCCCTTCTCCCCAAGACAAACCCCCCCATCACACCCCCTCGCCCCTTGCACACCCACCACTCTCCCCTGGATAGAACCCCTTTGCACCCCACCTCGGACACCCCCCACTCCCCTTTTATCCCCTCCCTTCCCCCTGGACAGACCCCCCCCCCCCCAGAACACCCCCTCCCCCCTTTTACAACCCCACTCTCCCCCTAGACAGAACCCCCTTGCACCACCTGAACACCCTCTCCCTTCTAGACACCCCCCTAAACACCCCCCCCCTACTAGACACCCCCTGGACACCCCCACTGGATCCCCTCCCCCCTGGGACCCCCCCCCCCCCCAGGACACCCCCCATTGGACCCCCTGGACACCCCCTCTAGACCCCCCCCCCCCCCCGGAATTTTATATTCACATCAATCCTGATTGCAAGTCATGGAATCAAATCAATTTCATTGGCTATGTTTTGTTGCTGGTTCTCTATGTAGCACATATCCCTATCCTGCATACCAATAAAAGTCATAAAAATCAACAAATAATCAAAAAGGAAAAGCTATCAGGAATCCAAAAACAGGAATCAAAACTCTCTTTTGAGCTCTTTCACCTGCATATATTCATAGCCCCCCTGAACCCCACTCCTGGATAGCCCCCCTTCCCCCTGCACCCCCACACCCTTTGCACACCCCCCCAGACACCACCCCTAGACCCCCACCCCCCACTAAACCCCCCTCCCCATGCATCCCCAACACCCTACCTATCCTCCGGAACACCCCATACACCCCGCCCCCTGTGGGATAGCCCCCTCTTCATGCACCCCCTTCCTCCCTCCCTGCCCTCCTGGACAGCCACCCCCCCCCCCCCCCACACACACCTACACCCCCACTCCCCCATCCTAGACAACCCCCCCCCCCCCCCTCGCACCCCCTCTACCCCTGAACACATTCCCCCTACACCCAGCCTCCCCCCTACACCCATCTCCCCCCTCCCTGCACCCAGCCCCCCCTGCACCCCCTACCCCCCTGCACTCAGCCCCCTACACCCAGCCCCCCCCCCCCCCCCGTACTCAGTCCCCCCTCCCCCTCCACCCATCCCCCTTACCCCCTGCACTTAGCCCCCCTCCTGGAACCTAGCCTTTCTACACCCATCCCCACCCCCTGCACCCAGCCCCCCTACACCCACCCATTCAATTAACCTTGCTAGAAAAACGAAAATATTAGAGACTCACTGTCAAAGAATAACCATGCCAGAAAAATATTAACCATGTAATAGTAACTAAAGAACATGTATGATTTATAAGTAAATATGGAAACTCTTAATGAATCTCTTGATGTTGTTAAGGTTGAAAAAAGGCATCCTAAAAAGATCTAGGTTCCAAAAAAGCAATATAATCTTTGGGTTTGAAAATACTAGCCTTGAAATATGTGGTCATAGGATGAGAATTATGATGAATGGAATGAGTTGACTGGCCAGAATACTACTCTGAGGCAATAGCATCAGCAAGAGATTGTCTCAAAGAATTCTCACCAAGAGGCTATCCAAAAAACTACGCTGAGGTGGGATGTGAACCAAGAGACTCATCAAGGGAAACTGAAGCAGCAATAGGTGAACTAGAATAAGGAGAAGAGGAAAAACCAGTAAGCATCAAACCAAAAATTAAAATTGAAGAACCTTGGCTATTAGCATCTTTAGTGATGGGACATGAATAATACAATAAAAGAGGAAATCAACAATATTTGGATCTAGTTGTAGAATAATTTTATGGTGATAAATATGAGTGCCAATGCTGAAAAGGAAACCATGATTCTTCAAAGACAGCATGTCATGAGATAAAAATACTACCAGTTGAATCCAAACACCTGTATCTGTTGAAGCCAATTTGTGTTTATTTTGTATTCATTTTCAATGGAGGAGGAAATATCCATGATGTTAATATGTGATGAAGACGAGATGCTTGGAAGGAAATTGGTGTCCCTAAGCTGGTTGATGATATAAAATAGAGTTCTAATGTTTTGATACAAAAATGTGTTAAGATCTGAAAAATGAATGAGGATTGGTGATGCATTTTAAATCATGGAAGTTGGTAGGTGCTGAAATTTTTTATGTGATAGAGAAATGAAATTATGTTTTTTCATTGGAATATCTGAGATCAATCGTATGAAAAAGTTGGATGAAGAAATTACTTAGAGTTAATGTGAAGAATTTGTGGTAACTGATTTGATTTAATAGAGATGTTTTAATCCATGGAGTGTGGATGATGTTGATCCGTTTATCTCTATGAAGGTTTTTGAGTAATCAATTGTGATTATTTTGGATCTAGATAATATGAAAATATGGTAAGTGTTGTGAATGATATCGTAGTTTTGACCCCTACACTGCTTGCCCCCCTCCCCCCTCCGCCCCCACCCCAGCCCCTACACTACCTCCCCCAAGCCCCCTGTACTACCTCCCCACCCTCCCCCTAGACCCCTGCATTGCCTCCCCCCAGCCCCCTACACTACCTTCCCCACTCCCCCCATCCCCTACACTGCCTTCCCCCCTCCCCTCCCCTCCCCAGCCCCCTGCATTACCTCCCCCACCCTCCCCATAGCCCCCCTGCACTGCATGCCCCCTCCCCTCCCCCAGCCCCCTACACTGCATTCCCCACTCCCCTCCCCCCAACCCCTACACTACCTGCCCCCTCCCCCCAGCCCCTGCACTGCCTCCCCTGCCCTCACCCCAACCCCCTGCACTGCCTGCTCCAGTCCCCTCCCCTCCCCTCCCCCACTTCCAAGCAATCATGTTTTTAACTGTAAGGAGTCATTAATGGAGAAAACACACCTCAATACAGACATAGGTAATACAAATACATTGGATATGAGAATAGGAGGACCAATAAAACAATCAACACACCCTAAAATCAATAACCATGATAGATTTATAAAAACCCAACCCTAGGTTTTAGCTAAAATTGACTTTCTAATTGGTTGAAAATGCATGAGAATAAGTAGAATAGAATAGATAATCTAACTAAATAACCCAAGAAATACATGGAGAATATGGATGAATATATACATATGGATCCTTTATAACTAGATCTAATGAGGTGGAGGCGGTCGTGGCTAGGAGGAGGTTGAGGTGGAGGCTTTTGTAGAGGTGGAGGCTGCCGTAGAGGCGAGGGCCATGAGGCAGAGGTGGAGGCACCCATGGATAGAAGGAGGCAGTCACAGAGGTGGAGGCAGGGGCTGGGTGGTGAAGACGGGGGCCGAGAGGTGAAGGCGGGGCTTGGAGGCGGAGGCCGGGAGGTGGAGGCGAGGGTGGGAGGTCGATGTCAGGGAGGGGAGGGGAGGGCGGAGATTCCAAGTCTTGGGGGAGACGTGGGTGAGGAAATAAAAATCGGGAGGTGATCCTAATAAAAACCTCAAATCAGGGTTAGGATACCGACTATTTTAACAAAACCATAGGAACAAGTAAAAATATACAACCAATACTCATGGATTTTAAATTGTGGGTATAGATGCGTGGGTATAGACCCATTTTCTAGTAGTGGTGGATTGGCTACACCCACAGACTAAAACATGTGTCTAGGCATCAAGGAATCACCACTCAAGAATGCTTTTTCCCACAAACAATTAATTAAAACAGAAGCAAAAAATAAATTAAATTTCGGCACGACTCATCCGTATGTCGAACATCCACACCAAAGGAAAAGAAAATAAACAAAAACAACATAGTACAATGGTAGAAAAAAATGAAACACACTAATTAATCCCTTCACTACCTCAATCTCCCTCACCTATAAAGAAAAATTTCTATCCACCTCTAGTTCTCTTTTGGCCCCTTCCTAAAATATAAATACCCTCTGTTTGTAGAAAGTAATAAAAGGCCTAAGTGGATGATGCAATAAAAAAACTAAACTAATGATACCTGTCTCTTGTGACTATACAAGACACTGCTCTAATATAAGAACCACAATGCTTCATGGGTCAAAACATGTTCCTGCAAGTAAGGAGGAAACAAATTATATTAGTTCAAGAGGATGTGGTTTAATCATTTTTTTTGTTTAACTAGGATCGATTTTTCTGGTTATATTATGTATACTTTAGTCAAAATTTTGTGTGTTAAAAAGTATCATGAAGATTTTATACACACAAATTGTTTACCTAAGGCTCTACTAATTAAATATTAGTGTTTCTCCGGGTCAAATATCTTAATTAAGGTGGGAATCCTAGAAATTTAGTCAAGTTTGGTGTATAGAGCACTAAAAAATGGGTCTAAAGTGGCAAAAATTGGTGTTTTTCTCTTACTAAACAAGGTTTTGATTCATTTTTAAGTATTAAGGAGTATCAAAATCATCAAGTTCGAAAAGATACATCATCTTAAAATGAACTTAATACCACCCATTCAAACTATAGATTGAAATGTCTCAAAATTAATTCTGTAATCCAAGAATTAATGATAAAACATTCTCTCTAATTAAAACTAATTAAAACCTATAATCCAAGAGAAATTCACTAAATAATCTACCAATAATCTATGAAGAATGATTAATGCACCTTAAGAAGTTTCAAGAATCGTAAATTGTTTCATTAAACACTACTTAGACCCCAAAAATGAATCACATCCTAAAGAATTCAATCACTATTCAACATTTTTGCACAATATTTATTTACTTCAAGGTTTAGTAGAATCAAATCTAACAAAGAATGATGGATTTTGATACAACAAGGCAACATATCACTTAATTATCAATAGACTGTTATTTCAAGCTAGTGTAAATAGACAAAGGGAACTAGAAGAAAATGGGTGATATTCATAGCAGGTTTACCAAAGAACACACTAACAGTTGATGAAAAGTAGACATAATAGGACTGGACACAAGTATCACATGAAAAGTAGTCAAAATATATGGAAAAATTAAAACTATTTTATGAATAAATATTTATTAAAACACTAAAACAAAATTAAAATAACAATAAGCTAGAAAAATTCTATGAACAGATCTAAATCTATAAATAACAATTGATCAATTATCTCAACCTACTACCACAACATGAAATAAATGAATAACAATTGAAAAAAATAGAATAAGACCACCCATGACTATAAACATTAAACTTAAATTATTTTTACAAAAATATTAATGACTTATAAATATGTAAAATTACCTAAATATTCTATTTCTTGATGAAAAATTAATGGGAAGAGTGATTACCTTAATCTCACGAAAATGTGAGGAGAATAGAGATCGAAAATGTCATTATCTCAATCTTAGGCAATCTATAAAAATGAAGCAAGAAAAAAACATAAATGAGCATAGAAGAACACATGAAAATAGATTATAAAAACTAATAAAATTATTCCACCAGTTAGAAATATTAACAACATCAATAGTATCATTTAACCATATGAATAATTATCCCGCGATAAATCCTTTAATAAAAAAATAATAATAATAATTAGAAATTAGAAATATTTTATAATTTATAAAAACTAATAAAACAAATATTATAAACTGATAGTAATTTTAAATTGAATATTTATAGGAAAATAGAGTATCAAATTGCATTAAAATTCATAATGGAAAATATACGCGTGTTATGTTAATGTGTGTAATTTCCTTTTGAATTTGAATTGGAGTATTTTTGTATCTATGACTTTTCATTGACCAGTTGTGCGTGATACTTCTATGTAAGGTAAATTAAAATTCTGTTTTGAAAGGATCAAATCTCTTTTGAGTCTTAATCCTTAAAAATAGTTTTCCTGATACTTTCATAGTTTCATAAGTCTTTGATTTATTTAATAATCCTTTATTGATTTATAAGCCTTATATATTAAGCATAGGCCTTTTATTTTTAGCATAATAATTTTAATCATAAACCCAAGACACATTTCCAGAATCAAAAAAAATATAAAACCAAAGGATAGACCAAGGGGTTTTGGGGTATAAATCATAAAATATAAATTTTTGGATTCAAAAATTCCTAATGTTCATGGAGAAGAGATAAATTACCAGGTCATGGGAATGTATTTTTGGTTTCCATGACATTCATTTTGCCGAAGCATTACTAGTGGTTCTTATAAGTTTTACATGTGAATGGTGGTGTCAAGCTTACTATGTGGTAACATAAAATTGGTAATTTTGACACTATAATTAAATGTAAATACCAAATTATCTACACAATATAAACATAAACTGGAGTTTCAATTAACTATGTAATGGATGAACATGGTTAACATGAAGGTAAATCATTATTCATGTAAAGTTGAGACATAAATCTATGAGCTATTTAAAGGTGTATTGAATATCATGTAATGGTTGATCATGAATATAGTTCACTATGTAAAGGTATTCATCAGAATAAAACACAACATAAAGATACTAAGAAAATATCTGGAACAATGAAAATTTATATTTCTTTTAATGAAATGTGAAAACGGGTATCCAGAAACCTTATTTATTCTAGGAAAGGTCAATGAAGACATAAATTAGTCATATTATAGTTAAAATTCAAACATTACATGAATTAAAAATTGTATGTATAGTGATAAAATAAATGTTAGTAAAATTAATTAAAAAATATAAAAAAACTAATAAACCATCCATCGTTCAAGTTCAATAATTTACAATACAACAACTGAATGTTGAAACACTAAAAACCCTATGTCCATAACACACACAAGCATTCTCACAAAATTGGTAATTGGTTATCAATATCAAACCTGACTCACATGGGTCACTTGCTCTTGAAAAAATCATCCTCTATCACAAACACATGAAAAGAACCTATGACCATTCCATAAAAAATTCCACATATATTCCCATACTATCCATTCATTCTAACCAATGGCCTTTACCATATGGGAAATGAACCATCCTAACCTATACACTTTCACAAGGTCTTAAAATCCCTTATTGATCGAAGATATCCCACACTAGGCCCAATAAAAATGGATATCCCTACCTATATTCAACAAGCAAGGACTGGATGTTTCATACCTATGTTATTCCACAGCAATCTACCCACTTAATGGGTAAGTTAAATCATTCAAAACATGACAACCTACTTTTATTTTAAATTTAGAACATCACATGGACTCCCCACAAACCTTCATACTTTTAAGAACATATAATCACATATAAAGGAATTCTAACATCAAGAATTATGGATAATACTTTCTAATCCACTATATTTATTTAATTCTTATTCCACAAAATACCAAAATCATCCCCAAACAATAAAAATCATTTATTTGATATGAAAAGAAAGAAAAAATGGAAATGATAATGGACATAGGGAATATATAGAATTAGACTCACCATAGAAAACTTCCATGATGAATGAAACTTCGAGGTGAGGAAGCTACGGTGGAGATGGAGGTGGATACAGATGATGGGATGTGGAGGTAGAGGTGTATACTGGTAGGAATAGGTAGGGAGGTGGAGGTGGACTCATACATGGAGGCAGGAAGGCAGAGGGAGGGAGGTGGGGCTGGGAGGCAGAGGCCGGGAGGTCGAGGTGGAGGCGGAAGCCGGGAGGCGGAGGTGGAAGCTAGTAGGCGGAGGCTGGGAGGTTGAGGTGGAGGTTGGAAGGTCGACATAGAGGAAAAATCCAGGAGGTTGAGGTGTAGTATAGGAGGGTTATGTGGATGTGGAAGCTGGGAGGTCGAGGTGGAGGACAGGAGGCCAAGGTCGAGGCAGAGGTGGGGAGGGGAAGGGAGGCCGAAGCTCGTAGGAGGGGATATTAGGGCACATCGAACTGGGAGGGAGAGGATGATCCCAATGGGAGGCGAATATTAGAGAGGATATTACCATATTTTTTAAAGAACCTTGGGTATTGGTTCAATCAAATTTTTTATACCCACTGTTTTTCTAAACCATGGGTATAGATCCATTGGCTTAGAGTCAATTTCTAGTAGTGCTTGGACCCTCACTACTTTTCAGTAGCCTCTAGAATTTGCGGTGGTGCACTACAGGCAATGTGACTAACTAGGTTCACTTACTTATGAGGGAAACTGGTATAGTATGTTACAGTAAATTTCTACTTCTTAGAATAGTAGAGCATAGAAAAACTATTTTCCATTGATTTCACCCATTGTTCCATAACAAGTGGATTAGAAGACCCACTAAATTTTGGTGTTCATTGCTGTATAAAAGACTTGATAGCTAATTTCTCCTTCTTGGGTGAAGGTTTACATTCCATATTGTTCAGGTTATTGTTCACATCCTAAGACAAATGGGTAAGAAAAACCATAATGTTTTTAAGTACATCCCCCATCACATGGGTAATTTAATTCAGATAATAATTTCATTGTACCTCACATAGTTTTTGTCCAGTTTATCCTAATTCTCACCCTTTTCTAAAATATAAAAGTTTTTAACAAGCATAAGTTAATAGGAAATTAATAATTAATTTATTCTTATGCATAAATAAAATCTAAATTCATATCTTATAGAGTCCCTATGTTTAATATTTCTCTCAAATGATTCTTTTAGGATATTGTACTTTTATTATTTTATAACTTTAATATGAACAATTACTTCAATTATATATCCTTCATAATAGTTTTTATAGATCTTGTGGTTAATCAAGGTATACCCCCTGGTAAATTTAAATTAGGTGTGAAAAAAGACCTCTTTTTCATACACCAGGTGAAGATCGAGTTAATACCCAACCCTCCATTTTTAGGGTTATTACCCCTAGGTACATCTATTTCAAATCCACATCTACTTTTAGTATCTAGGTATGGATTCTATTTCTTAGAAAACGTGTGCTATTATACTTTACCAAAACTCAGGATGTTTCCCTAATAACTCAAACTTATCCCTAGGGTTTCCAATAACTATTTATAAAACTAATTCCCAAATTAACTAAACCATACCTATGATACCAACTATAGTGATACAACATTTTTTACATGTATATTACATCATTTTTAAGATAAATAACATAATAATAATACATTCAATGATATAAAGGTTTAGTATCTCTGGTAAATTAGGCTCATACATCACTTGTACATAATAAAACTTAAACATTATTTAAATACTTTTATTTATACTAATAAAATATCTCAAAATATCCTTAGTACATGTAATCACCTGAGGATATACATCAAATAAAGGAGTGAGATAAAATTTGGGTAAGGGGAGGAATTATATAGAAAGAATAAGAGACATGAATTAATAGTACATGGGTGAGAATAATCATCATCATCATTTAATAATCATGGGATCATAATTGTAAGAATGAGGGAAACATTTGATAAATTCATGGAATAATTCATATGCATAATAATGAAACATCATAACATGTTGGTAAAATACCATACATAGTTTGGAATAAATCGATCATCATGCTCATGAATAACATATGTGCATAAGTCATAACATTATAATTTTGAAAAAACTTAGCCTCATGTCCACACATAATAAACATAATCTCATGAGATATATCACACTACCTAATGCATTATAGGGATATATAATTCTAGGCCCACCCATCACATCATATCATGCTCATTATCATTCATGATGCAAGGAAAGAGAATATATATTAATTATAGTCATAAAATAAACCCATGGAAAGGATTGGGTTTCTTAAGGGTTTCATAAATCATACATTATGGAATAAATTTTGGGGTTTCCAAATTAATAAGGGAGATTATTATTTTTATAAAATTTTATTTTTATTAGAAAAATAAACAACTCAATGGGAGTCAAATAGATGTTTGAAAAAATAAAGTCATTTTTGAAAAATATTTGAAATTGTTTTAGAAGTCCTTTGAAAATGGTAGAAACATGTATATCCCAAAAAATAAAATGGGAACAATTATAAAAGAAAATTTTAAATACACTAGAGGTACATACATACTGAGAATAATTTGAAATATAAGAAGACATAAAAATAAGGAATTAGGTTTGAGAATCCCCTTAGCTTAGATCCCACTTTATTTTTATCACTTTTCCACCTCATAAATAATAAAATTAGGTTAATTAAAACATGGAAAAGAAATTGAATTATGATAATTTTTATCACTATTGATCAATTATAATCATTATATTCTATTCCTTAATTCCCTTTTTCAGAGTTGAAATGTTTTTATGACATATTTTCCTTAAAAATATCTCGTTTTGTTTTAATTTCACTATTTTTTTCAAGGTCATTTGTACATAAGTATAATTAATTAAAAAAGATTAAAATACACATATTTATACATTTATATCTCATAAATAATTTATTATAACTAACCATAAGGGTCATGATTAGAAAGTATTTGGAAATGTCCTCATTGGAAGTTAACCAACCATTAACGAGACAATTTCCAAAGAAGAAGAAATAGATGTTTGAAATATAAATAAATCATAAATATAATCATTAAAATGTGTTAATATAATTAAAATAATGTTAAAATACTACTAAATTAATTTTAGAACATTTGGGTTTGAAATTAATAGATAAAAAAGAAAGCTAATAGGAAAATTGGGAGAGAGGTAGATGAAAACTTAATCTTTTCTCGGTGTTTCTTCTTTTCTATGGTACAAAAATCTATTGATTCTTGGGTCATTTTGCTCTAGAATTTATCTAAGGATGATAAAGGAATTAATATAGGTTATTTGGGAATAATTGTTTCTTTGTTAATTGGAAGTGAATTGTTTTACCAAGGGATGGGAGAGGGTATATTTACACTTGAGAAGAGGGGAATTTTAAGGATAAAAAATTAATAAATTATTATATCCAAGGTAAACCTTTAAATAGTAATACTTTTAACATTATGAAATATATTTGAATTAAATAAAATTATTTTAATACTTTAAAACTCTTTATAATATGAATTTATTAGTTTAATCAAAATGAAAAGCAGAAAAATGATACAATATTATTTTAATGGAATACATTAGACTATAGACTTTAGAAAATACTTTTTTGGTTTATAAAACAAGTTTATTATATTTAAATGACTCGTTTATATAATTATGTATTTATTTGTATATGAAAAAATTATATAATTGATTAGTTCATTATTACATCATGAATGATTTCATTTAAAACACACTATTTATGAAAAAACTATATTTTTACTATTCACCTAAAAATTGAAGTATTCCCAAAAATTAAAAAAAAAAATCACCCTTTGAAAATTTAAATGTTCTAATTCTAAAAATTATATTCATTTTATAAAAATAATTTTCTAGCACAATTAATTTTATTTTCTAGTATAATAATTATTATTTTTATGAAATGCATTGAAATACAATTTATTAAAAATGTGTTTATATTTTCATTAAGTTTTTAATCCTGGTATTTATTTTATTGAATTATAATATATATATCTTCTTAAATTACTGAAGATAAATATTATCCACATTACATTTTATTATTTTTAGATGAAATTTCTATTCTAATGCCATTTTACTATTCCCAATGGTCAGGTTACCATTCCAACGACCACATTACTATTCCAGCAATCAAATTACCTCCTATAAATACCTTTTAATTAATTCTTCAAAAATTCACTAAAATTAGTCCCAAGGTTACATATTTTACTTTTTCAATATTTTGATTGGTTTATTAATATTCTATTTGTTTTCTATAGTGTTGTTCATTGGAGCGATAATTCTAGAATATTAGAATGGTCCATGTTTTCCCACTCTACTTTTTATTTTTAATATTTTTATCCATTATAATATTTTGAATTTTCATGGGTTCAATTAATAACTAATGTAATGATATTTATTAATGAAATAAATTGTTGTTAGTTTCTATATGTGATTTATATGTATACTTCTATATAAAATAAAAACACATTTATTCATTAAAAAATATAATTTATAAAGTTTCGTTCATTACAAACCAACCAGAGACCACAAAGGCTTATACTATGTCTTGGTGTTTCCCATTATGTCTAGAAAAAGTCAAAAACATGCATTTAAGATTCAAAAATATTCTCAAATCCCATAAGACTTTACCCAAACATGTATCAACCCAAAAAAAAGTATAATAAAGAAACAAGAAATTTCATACATGAAACAAAATATTTCAAAGCTTTAAAATCTCTCCCTCTATAGACTTCTCATCCTTAAGAAGAATATATAGTGGCCTCGCTCGAACAACTTAGACCACTGAGCTCAAACATTTGATTCCCACTACCATGTCTCCTCTAAGATCTATCTATGATTTTATAAGATACAAACAAGTGGAACCTTCTTCCCCTTCAATATTTTCTCTCTTTAGTCTACAAACCACATTGGGTGTTCCTTGTATGATGAATCAAGCTCTAGCTCAACATCCTCATAGTTAATGACATGTGTGGAATCATACATCTACCTCCAGAGCTAAGATACAAAAAACACATCTTTAATACCTTGGTAACATAAAGTATGATCTTGATAGTATTCCATTATTACAAACCGCTTAGTAATTTCAAAGGGTATAACATAATGTGGGTCTAGATTTACTTACTTCCTAAAATGTTGGGGGCCTGAATAAGGAGTTCCTCTTAGAAGAAAATAGTCACCTATAAAAAACACTAGATGTCTCCACCTAAAGTCTTCATTAGAACTCTTACAGTTATAAGTTATAATAAACATCTTCTAAATTAGTTCTACTCTCTCATAGGTCTCCTATAACATACTGGGCTCCACAAATTCTACCTCACCAGCCTCATTCCAGAAAAGAGGTGAATGAAATAGCCTACCATAAAGAGCCTTATAAGGTTCCATATGAATTAGATCCTAATAACTATGTTTTATATGAAATCAACCAATGATAAGTGATTATCCCATGCACCACATAAGTCTAGGACACAAAATCAAAGCATATACTTAAATATATGGATCATCTACTATAACTTTCCATATATATAGGGATAGTATAGTGTGTTCAATCTCATTTGATTCTCTAGGGACTTTTACAGGCCCTACCAAAATTGTGATGTAAAATATGTGTATCTATTAGATATTATACTCAAGGAAACTCCATTTAAGAATATTATATAATAGGAATACATCATTCCCATCTCATCTACTGAGTGATTTTCATCAGTTAGAAATAAATGAGAAACATTCATTGGCCAATCAAAAATCACCCAGAAAGCATCAGAGATCCTTGTAATCCTAGGTAACCCCATCAAAAAGTCCATCATAAAGTACTATGTCTTCCACATGGGCACATTAAGTGGATGTATCAACCCACCAAGATGATGTTGTTATAAATTTATCCTCTAATATGTAAGTAATTGATAAGAAAAACCAGAAATGTCCCTCTTCATCTATGTCCACCAGAACTATCACCAAAATTCATGATATATATTTTTCACTCTAGTATGGACTGTAAACTTATAGGGATGTAAGTATCTCATTATATCATTCATAGTAGAAGTAGGGAATACAACTCTACCATGTATAAAGATCACATCATCTCCATCCAATGAACACTTGGGTATCAGGTCACTACTAACTTTCCATTCCCTCATCACACACTTAGATTTGAATTCCCGACTAGCCTTCACTTGGTCTGAAAAATAATATGTGATCACCAAAGGTGAAAATGTCATTAATCCCTTATCCTTCGAATCATCCAACCTCCAATCAGCTAAAAATATCATTAGGAATTACTCTTCCTCTGAATGTCATTCCCCAAGCTTTTGGGCTACCTACATCTTATGGCTAAGAGCATTTAAAATGACATTATTTTTACCTATTTCATAGTCCATCGAAAATTAAAACATCTAAAGGTACTCTACCAATAACTTATGCCTTATATCGAGGTCCCAATTTGTGAAGATATAGGGGAGGCTCTTGTGGTACGTTTAGACAAAAAACCTCTCATAAGAGAGATTATGTCACCAACACTTCAAAGTTCATACCACCACTACCATCTCTAAGTCATTTTTAGGATAAATCCTCTTTTGGGGTTTTAGATTATGTAACCCATATGATAATACATGCTACCTCTATGACAATACTGATCCCAAAACAACTCTTGGTGCATTATAAAAAATGGAATAACCAATCCCTTGATTAGAAATAATCAACACCAGAGTTTCAGACAACCTCCTCTTTAGCTTAAGAAGATCCACTTCATATTAGTCTAACCACTTGAACTTCACTCCTTCGTTAATAAAACCATGAATGATCTTATATGGGAGAAGTCATGGATGAAAAACTAACTATATACCACTAAAATAAAAAATATTATGATCTAAAACACTATTTTAGGATGTTTATAGGAAATCACTACCTCAAATTTCTCTGGGTCCATGGATATACCTATCTCAAACACAAATTTTCCCAAGAATATCACCTCTTGAATCCAAAAGTTACACTTTGACATATTTTAGTAAATATGAGGTACTCTAAGTGTACTTAGAACTATCTTGATATGTCTGTCATGATTCTCTAGTGTCAATGACTATATGAGGATGTCATTGATGAAAACCATGATGAACAAGATAGGATATCAGTGAAAAGTTTTATTCATCAGATTCATGAACACTACCAGTGTATTAATTAGTCTAAAGGGAATCAAAAATTACTCATATAACCCATAACTAATTCGAAAAACCATCTTCAGGATGCCCAACTATCTAAACTGCAACAATTGATAGCTCGATACAATATAAATCTTAGAGAACCATTGGAATTCCCGTAACTAATCAATGATATCATATATTATGGGAGAAGGATATTTTTTCTTGACCATCACCTAATTTAGAATCTAGTAATCTATACAGAGTTGAATACTATCATCCTTATTTTAGAGAATAAAATAGGTACACTCCATGGTGATGTACTCAAACAGATAAATCTCTTTTACTCCAATTCTTAAAGATGCACCTTGAGCTCATTTAACTAATTTGGTGTTATATGATAAGGGGAAATAAAAATGGGTTGATCACCTGGCATGATCACAATTGAAAAGTCAAATCCTCTATAGGGTGATTCCCATAAATTCATCCCAAAATTAATTTTGATAGATAACTATAAATACAGGAAAAGATGAGGGGGATACCACTGATCCTACTGAAAGATCAAATCCCTCAATTTGTATCATGATCATCACAAGTAGACTCAAGTCTGGAACAACTCTACCTAATACCAAATCCTATTATATGACCATCAATAACCTCTCTCCCTTAGAAAAAATAAATGATACCCATCTCTGATATCAATCATTGTGATCTCGAAAGTAGTCAGCCAGTTCATGAAAAGAATCACATAAAATATCATCACCTATATAATCATGAAGTTCCAAAAAAAATCATAATTAGAGATGACTATTAGACACTTAGGGAATTGATAAATACGATCCACTTTCATACCCAATGTTGTATAGAGGGAAAGAAACTTATAAGATAACCTAACTGGTAAGTCAAGTTCAGTAACAACTTGAGTGGAGATAGGGGAATGAAAAGTACTAATATCAAACAAGGTAGTAGTATGAGGTTCATATGCCCGATTCATAAAGTATTAAAGAAGAACATCTACCCAACCCTCCCCCTGTCCCTTCTCAATAGTCAAGGAGTTGCATAAAAGCTCATCTAGTTTGAACATATGGTTCTTTAGAGTCTCTGCTAGATCAAAAAATCACTGAATAATGTTAATTTAGTCCTCAACATCCTAAGGTCACCTATTTCCCTTGATAGATTGAGGGTGTTGGAGCTAAAATTCCCAACTATAATTGACCTTAGTTTCGGAAAATCATTTTCTTTAAATATTCATTATCCAAAAGACTCTATGATGGAGTTTATATAATGTATGAACCACTTGAGCTAGACTAGGACCATGCTTAAGAGAATCCTCGTGTACAATATATGGTGGAATTTAAATCCTCCCTAAAGGGAGTACCCTAACCCAAATTAGTTGGTGGTCCCATCAGTTTCCCTTGAAGTGGCATCTTCTATAACATGAAAGAAACATTTAGGGAATTTAAGATAGATCCTAACCATTATATGGGATCACACAAAGTGTCTCCTTAGAGTATACCCATAACCCAAGGTATATCCCTCCTAGCACTAACCAAAGTTTTACATCCCTAAACTTTATATATAGTCACATATATATAAAAAACATAATATAATACTTAGTTTAAAATAATTAATTCCTAAAGATATATCACAATAACATGAAAAATAGATATATCACTTGGTCATAAATACAGGTCTATCCCAAACAAATATTATAATCCAAGGAAATAAATTAAATAACTACTATGCATCACTCAATAGGTATATATATGGAATGTGATCCTACGTTCTTATCCATGATTCATGAATGCACCCAAAATCCCATAAAACTATAACAAAATCTCATCAATTTTAAATTCAAGGTCTATACACTTGAGCTAACCATGTACATGTTAACTCCCCCACCTGATTCCCACAGAGACTATCATTTTTATACTATGTATCAAGTGAATCAAAAGAAATAATAAAATTGTGATCTAGTAAAATTATGTAATGCCCAAACCCAAACCACAGACTCTAGACCAATGAGCCACAATACCTGATACATGAATCTTTGTATGCAAGAGTTTACCGACTAGTTGTGAGGGTGTAAACACCGTGAGTGAGTAAATTATACCCTCAATGTCATATTGTTGCACAAATAATATAAATAAAATATAATAACTCAGATTAAACCAGGAGGAAGTAAATAATATCATATGGAATTCATGTTACACAATAAATAAATGTGCTCCCAAAGTGGAAAGACAAACTAGAGTATATGTGCATGTAGATAAATAAATAAAACACTGTAGAGTCCTTTGGAGTCAGTCCCATTCCACTACCTCTTCCATGATCCACCACTCAACTATCTTCCATGGGCCCCTTTCCATTTCTTATATCCCTATTCATTAAGTATGTATTCACATCAAGAGTCTTGTGAAGAGTGTGGGAAATAAAACCTAGTAGGATCGTCCTTAACAAATGTGAACATGTATTACAGGTGCATTCCATGGTAATAATAAATGTGTAAATGAGAATATCAATCATAGAATCTTGTATCGAGTAGTTGTGTGCTAAACAAGCCACCACAAACCCCCATCCATACCTACTTCATCTCCATACTATAAGTATAATGATAAGATATTGGAAGTGATCAAAACTAGACATAGGTATAGTAAACATGTTGCTCAACATCATGAAGGCGTTGAATCAAAACAGGCCTCCATACCATCATATCATGGATCCGTCATGATTTAGGCCTCTATTCAATCATAACCTATCTGTGCCTTTATTCAAGCATTTAGGCCATCATTACCCTAATTATACTACCTTGGATTAGGCCAGCATTACCCTACACTATTCTCAATTCCATCATCTCCGTCATCACAAGGCATGCACACTCCCCCTCTTAGGGATCACATAACATGATGGTCCACCTATCCTGAGTACCAAGAAAAACCTCTAAATGCATGGTAACACACATAACAGGGTATATTATACAAGTAAAATCATATAATATTATCATGAGAAAAATAATATCATCATACAATACATGTGATAAATATCAAATAAGGAAAAAAAACTAAAAGCACACTCATGGCATCATTCTTTATAAATGGGTCTCACGGGCTACACACAAACCCATATGAAATATCTATCAAGAACAGTCAAACAAGAAATTCATAGTAATAATAATACCATGGAAATAAGTTTATAAGACATCCCCAAATGGTAAGGAACTTCCTACCTCGAGGTTGTCAATGTCAACATCAAGGTTCCTCAAGGGTGTCATCTCCCAAACCATGTTCGCATACTAATCAGAATGATATTTCTTACCAAGAACTCCTAGAACCTATTTACCATAAAATAAAATAGATTATAGGGCATTATAAAATGAATATAAAGACAAGGGGAAGAACAAAACTTCCCCAATGGTGACTACCTATAATAATAGAATATGTGCCCAGTTGAAGTGATAAGAAACTGTCATGCTTGAATAGTGATAAGAGGAGAAGATACCAAGAGAATTCCACTAAAATGTCATAGAATTACCATAATACTCAAGAAGGTTTACAATACACCAATTATGGAGTTACCTCACTAGATGACATAATGAATCATTTTCTAATCCATAAAAACATCATTTCATCATCAAATAAGTTAGAATAGATGAAATTTGAAAAAACAAGAAGAATCACCGAAGTCCTTCACCAAATCACCCAAATATGGAAGAACCAGTGAAGAAAGATGATTATATGCCTTATATCGATTAATTATAAGACAATATCAACCTAAAAAAGGAATAAACCAAGGATAATTGATCAACAAACTCAATATTAGAAGGGGTTTTCTATGTTTAACCCAAAATCATATGAGAAATAAGAGATCATTAAGGAAGGGTGTCAATTCGATTATAGGGGTTAATAATCCATTAATAACCTCATTTAAGACACCAAAAATTAAACTCTATGTGTTTACCTTTTGGTTTGGTCAAGATACCAGAAGAGAGGATGTCATTTCATCCATTTAAAAATTTCTTAGAGATGAAACAGCTTACACTATGGCCTAGCCATGGTCGTGGCATTCATGAACACACTAGGATGAAATGGCCATCCCAATAGTGTGTCCTCAATATCATGGGACTCCCCCCCCCCACCATTCCCTCTAAAATAAGAATGGTGTGGTTTCCTAATCCATGTTAGATAGGGCCTTTCACTAAACACCATAACTTGTCCATGACTTGTCCAGGCCATATCCCTTATGCCATTTTGCACCAAGGCAATACCAAGGACCACCACAGCTTACACTACATCATGGTGTTTCCCATTTTGCAAGAAAAGGTCACCAATGATCATTTAAGATTCTATAATCTTCTAAAATCTCCAAAGCCATTACTGAAACATGGATAAACCTAAAAACTCAAAGAGGGATAAGGAAACACGCTTTTTCATACATGAAATAAAAAATTTCATGGATTTACATTTTCCATGGGTTATAATATAATGAAATGATGGAATTTTTATCAAACCAATTTCCTTTAAATTAATTATAATGTGATGAATTTATGAATGTTTTATGGTCTTATGGTACACATATGTATAGTTTTCATTAGGTAATGGCGGTCCTATAATTATATAGCCATCCAATTAATTGGGTAAATAATGATATCTCATGTGATAATATAGAACATAATGGGAATTGAACCTAGTTTAGTAAGGGACTATATAATCTATGATATTCTTGGTAGTGAACCTTGACTAATGAAATGATAAATTGGTGAGTGATCCCAATCCACTATGATAGTATTGGAAATGATCCTTGACTAAGGAAATGATTTTCTATTCTTATGTGTATGCCAAAAACTTAGGTCTTATAATTATGGCATGTTCGGATGGCCCGTGATTAGTTATTGATGATTCCCAAAAGATATAAATTATTTATTTTGTTATGATAAATATTTATTCCATGATTTATGATTAATTATCTTTGACTTATTAGGTATTATTTTTTTATGTTATGATCATGTTCTCATACCCTTATGCTTATCTTATTCTCACTTATGATTATTGATTGATATATCTTATGTTTACACTTATTGAGTATCTAAGCTCACCCTTTATTATGTTTCCTTTCCTTGGGTTATGAGGAAATTTTTTACAAAGGGTATATCTAAGAAATGTACTATGTGATAAGAACATTGTGGGGGAGGTTTAGGATCTTTCATGAAATAAGATGTTTATGTATATAGTATCCAAATACACTAAACCATTATAGTTTTGGGGAATGTATTATTATGAGGTGTATTTAATATTCCTATAAAAATAATTTAATATTTATGTATGAAATTTTTGGAACACCGTAGTTAGGATCAGAGTGGGGTTTAGGTATTTTTGGATATTATTATTAGAGAACTTTGTTGAAAACCCTAGGGATAAATCTAAGTATAGGTTAACATCCTAAATCTTCGGTAAAGTAGATATTATTTTATTTTTCTAGAAAATGAATCTTTTTATGGATATAATAAAGTTTATTAAGATTTTATACTATAACTCACCAATATTTTATATGTATTTCCTTTGAAATAAACTTGAGTTGTTAAATAGATTTCCTTATACACAACCTCGAGTCTATATGAACTATAATATAGTAAACCATTATAACCTAGCCATTAAATTGATAGTTATGAATATTTATAAGCATGTTATGGAAAATATTTATAAATATTTTAAATAGTGATAATTTATTATTTAATGCAAAATTAATAATACTCAATTTTCAGTAATGTCATTTTTGCTACAAAAATATGTTTTATTTAAAAAAAATATTTTGTCACATTTTTTCAGAAGAAAATTTTAATTAATTTATAAAAAATTTAGAAATTTTATTTTAGGAAATTAATATAGTTTTTTAAATCATAAATTCAATATTATCTTATGGTGAGTTTTTAATATTTTTTAAAAAAGATTTATTTTTTATTGAATAGTGAAAAATACCAATTTTTTTAAAACTATTATTTATTTTAAAGTAAATTTAACAATTTGTTTTGAATTTTATATTAAATTAACATAATTATACTCTACATTAATTATAAATAATATATTTAATTACATGTGAATAATCATTATACATTATTTTGGTATAAGTTAATTTTTTGGCTTAAAAACATGTTTTTTGAAAAACTATTTTTATACGCGCAATGTGATTTTATCTTTATAAATTAAATTACTATATATTGATTAATGGTATTAATTAAATTTTTATACTATATTTTAAATATTATATTTTAACCTTCATTTGATAGTTTTTACAAGTAAATTAATGAAACTAAATTATGTTTTATGATTAAAAATTCATTTTTCTAAAACAGGTTTTCTCTGTGGTATTGCAAGCTTATTTAAAAATAATTATACAAATTATAGAAATTGAATCTTGTAAAATGGATTATATATTTTAACCATGATAATTGATATAATTCAATGGGTTCAACTTAATTTTTTTCATTGTGAACAGCAAAAACAATAAAATTGTGTTACCACGATTAAGGTCAGAATAGGTTTACAGGGGGTTAAACCAAGAGATAATTATATTATTGCCACAAAAACTAATATAATTATTATTTTTTGAATAAATATAAACCTTTTATTTTCTTAACTATTAATCCCTGAATATTTTGAGTCACTTTCCTATAATAGTGACCTTATTTAATTGAAATCTTTTAAGAAATTCCATGTGTCCCTCCCCTCGATTATAAAAGGGTGCCTCTTATCCACCCTTATTCACCCCATTTGAGCCTTTTGAATTGAAAAATATATAATAAAAAACCTTCCTAGAATAATTAAATTAATTATAGTTCTTATTTTATTCCCCTAATACCAATCCTTTAAGGCTTAAGGTGTAATCCAATATAGGCCTTTCAAAGAAGAGGTATAGATCTTAACCAATCTCTTTCAATTTTATTTCTTCTTGTACTTCCTATAAATATGTTGTATCAATAAAAATATGATTTATATAGTATCATAAATATTATGAGATGTTATTATTATGATTTATCAACCATTTACCACCTCTTCTCCATAAAATGGGAGATGAAATTATCGCTTGTGCGTACGTGGGAACTATCGCCTCCATGTAGCTATACGATTAATTTTCCATCTCCATATTTAATGTATGATTATTATGATGGGTTAAATGTTTATATATTATATTTATGACATAATTATACTTATTTAAATATAATATCATATCTACCTTCTTACTTTATAATTTATTTGTAAACGATAATTCTGCTCATGCATACGTGTAGACTACCGCCACAACAAAGCTATGTGATTTTTTTATCATTTCCACTTTACTTGGATGGTAACAAGGAAAAATATAGGGAAAATATAATATATTTTTTATTTAATATTGATTCTAAAAATGGTAATTATCAATTACTTTTCTTTTATTCCATACATCAAAAAGTGGAAACATAACTCATGTGTACGTACATATTACCATC
The DNA here is from genome assembly GCA_963277665.1 of Viscum album. Taxonomy (NCBI): domain Eukaryota; kingdom Viridiplantae; phylum Streptophyta; class Magnoliopsida; order Santalales; family Viscaceae; genus Viscum; species Viscum album. The sequence continues at coordinate 108,326,892 of OY728147.1, read as the reverse complement.
TCCAAAAAGTGATGTAACTCATTTTTCATCACTGATTAATATGAATGATTATAAAAATGTATATAATGAATATATATGATATAAATATAATTATTAAAATTATTAATATGTAGTAATTATAACTGTTGAACTAAAACATACATGAAAAACAATGCAGTTAACACCCAAAATGACGACTTTAATAGAGAAATGTTAATAAACTAATGCTGAAAGGTTATAAGTGGATAATATATGATATTATAAGTATTAATATGGTTCTTTTATATAATTATAGTAAAAATAAATTTATTATATGGGAATTTAGAGTGCTTATAAATCAATATGGACATAGGGTAGGGGTTTCGTCTCAATTTCTCTTCATTGGGGAATGTTTTAATATAATGCACCAACTTATTATTTCTATGGTTTATATACTGAAAAAAATGTTTTTTTCATAATACATGATTTAATGGAATGAATTTATATAAACATATTATTTTTAAAACTTCCAATGATTTTTTATTCAAAAATTACTAAGGTCATAAGGGTTCTTTATCTCAATTTTGTTTCTTTAAGACATTTTATGTTATATACCTATTTAAGGTTATGGGGTTTGTATACTAATACTTTGAAATGTTATATAATATATAATTATTAATTCAATTTATTTAAAATTACAATTCAAATTATTTCATCCAATGGGTTTTTATTCAAAATTTAGCAAAGTGGTAAGTGTTTAAGTCTAAAATTATCTTCTTTGGGACATCTGTTATGTTATACCCCTTATATTATTTTATAAGGTGTATATAATAACCCATTGATATATTATATCATGAATATCCTTAAGTTAATTATATTTAAAGTTTCATTTAAAGTTACTTTTTTCATGGTGTTCATTAATCAAAAGTTACCAAAGCGATAAGGGTTTTATGTTATAATACCTTTTTTACCAGAGTTGTTTATGATTAAATTTACAGTGATGAAATTATATAATCTATATATCTAAAATATTATGATTTTTTTATAATTTGGTTAGTTATGAAGATTAGATGTTTTCTATTCATTTTTCTCTCTTTAGGTACTCTAGAGACTTAAATAATGTTTTTAAGTAAAATTGATCTTTTTCTTATCTTCTGTTGAGAATATTTTCCTTATATATCCATATTTTCTTTAAAAAAAATCAATAAATTTTTTAAAATTATCTAAATATTATTTAAAGTAATTTTAAACTATTTTTTATATTCTTTACCATGGTTTAAAAGGAATATTTTAATCATTTTTCAAATGTGGTAATTTTGACTTTTATCTAAATTTTGATAGGATTTTTTTTAACATACAACGCATGAACGGATTTTCCTACCATCTTGACTAATATTTTTTTGATGTTTCCATAACAACTTTCAATGGTTATTTTCAAAGAAAATTTTTTCCATAATATTTTTGAAATATTAAATTTTACATTAGTGATTTAAAAATGAAAAGGTCGTTTTCCTAAAGAAATATTCCAGTGGTATTTTAAATGTATTTTTCATCAATAAAAATAGATTTTGATGTTTATTATGATTTAATGGGATTATTATATAATTTTACCATCTTTAATCTTTATATGGATGGTTTGTTATTATAATGATGAAATTTTTGTGAAACCTGATTTCTTTCCAAGGGTTAATATTTGATGTAATGATAAATGTTTTCATGATATTTTGTAATTCATATGAAAGGATTATGATTATGTGATAGGAGGTTATTTTATAAACCAATGATTGGTGGTTATTTTATAAACCAAGTATGGGTGGTTATGATATAAACCAAGGACTGGTGGGTCCTTTATATCCCTTAAATGAATTGGGTAAAGATAATGGAATTGAGAAACTCCTAAGTGACAACAGAGTTCATAAAATCCTAAGAGACCACAGAGTTAACTTGATGGAATTTACTCCATATAGAATATTAGAAATGACTTGGTTGTAATTTCCATTATGGTACTTTTTCCACAATGATAGTCTTGGAAGTGAACATTTAATAAGAAGGTGATTCTATATGATTATGAGAATGTCACAAACTTATGTTTTATGCTTATGATATATTCTCATAGTTCATGATTGATTATTTATGATTCTGTACTCTTATTTATTATGTATTTTTATTGAAAAACCTTATTCTATGATTCATGATTAAATATCTTTGACTAATTGGGTATAACTATTATAAGTTTTGTTTATGCTCTATTACCCTTATGATTCTCTTATTCTCTATTATTATTATTGATTGATATGTCTTATATTTACCCTTATTAAGCATCTAATATCACTCTTTCTTATATTTCATTTCACCAGGTTATAAATAAAGGTTTTATGTATGATATGTCTAAGAAGTGTGCTAGTTGTGAAGAACTTAATGGGATATGATTTAGATCTTTTCTGTACCATTTGTTATTCATACAAGTTTCAAGATACACTAAACCTTTATGGTTCTTGTGTGTATTATATTGATATGTAATGAATATTATTCTAATAATATAGTATTTTTGTATAAAAATTATGGGTCTCTATAGTTTGTATCGGAGCAAGGTTTAGTCATTTTTCGAACCTATGGTGAAAAAAAATTAGTTAAAACCTGTATAATAAGCCTAATTATAGGATAAAATCCTCAGTTATAGTAAAAAATAGTTTGGTTTTCCTAAGAAAATATATCTAGGTAAGGATACTATAAGTGGGTTTGGTTTTGGCGTAGATGCATATAGGGGTAATAACCCTGAAAATATTTGTTCAAGTATATCTTGGTTATCATTCTAGTGCATGATGAATAGGCCCTTACTACACACCTTTTTTGAAACTCCCAAAGGATATGATTGAGTTAATTCATATTTTATTTATGAAAAATTATGAAGGATTTGAATAGATGATAACCAAGGATAAACTAGATAAAACCAAAGGTTTATTAAATTGAGAAGAATGTGTCAATATTTAGTTACCTTATAAATGATTTTTTATGATTATATGATTTCCCACAATGATTATTGTTTCTCATACTATGATTTTTGGTGTTATAAAATAGTTTAAACTAGAAGGAACCATGTTAATACTAAATTTGATAGATAATGAAATGATTATACTCCTTAGAAACCAAATGTTATGGGAGTTTTAATTTAAAATCTTATTGTTATACTTACACAACATTATCAATCCATGAATCATATAGATCCTCCAAATTAGAAAAGTATGGAACAAAATACTATATAATCTTTTATGAGGCAATTCCCGCCTTCTTTTAGTGGGTTTTTTAATCCACTAATTATTTAGAAATCTATCTGTACAACTGAAAATATATTTTTAATCTTTTAGTGCTTGAAACATGAAAAGGTTATCATATATTCTTATCATTTGGAAGGCGAAGAAGATCAATGGTGGACTCCTATAAATAATACATAGAAATAAGAATAAATTTACTTCATGGAGTGTGATGAGTTTTGGATATTATTTTTCAATAAGTAATTTCCTAGTATTATTTTTATTAAAATAGAGAGGGGATTCCTTGAGATATGTTGAAGGATAATGAATTCATTAGAACCTATGAGGTAAATTTTAAAATACTTGTAAGGTATGTTTTTGGTATTATCATTTGATTAAAAAGTAATATTGATTAATTATTCAATGGATTAAAACCAATCCTTTTGAGTTTATTAAGCATAAGAGACATCATTATCTATGAAGAAATCATTTGATGTGTTATCAAGGGGGAAATGGAGATTAGATTCACCTATAAAACTTATGGTTTTGATATGAAAATAAAGATGGAATTAAATAAAAACTCTAATAAAAAACCATGGTGGGAAGAAGATAAGTATTACTATATTCCATAAGTGTAGAAATAAGTATAGAGTAAATTTTCCTAAAGAGACTGGTAAATTTTTTAAGTGTGGAAAATAAGGCCATCAGGAAATTTAATACTGAATTAATGGTTATAAGTTATCTAAAGATGAAAATGGATAGAAAGCACTACAAAATTCACAACCCACAATACAATTCTATAATTTTCAGGAATATAAAAATTATGTTAACCAGTGCTTGAATCCAAATTTTAATGATAATGATCAATGTCAATAACCTCTTAAGCCTAGAAACAAAAGGAAATATCATGTGAGTACTATTGTTCATGTGGGATATTGTAATAAAGTGTGGAAAGGTACACTTACCATCCACTCTAGGAATAATAATTTCATATTTTATTCTAGTTCTACCACTCTTTTATATCAGAATAATTTTATAAGGGTATCACATTACCACCTTAATGATCAGATGATGAAATAGTAGTAAAAACTCTTAATGGAATGATGATTTCATATCAAGTATATGGTTCTTTCTGAATTAAATATTTTTTGAATGTACCACCTGAAAATATTGTTATTGTTATCATAGTTGAATTTGATGTGATTTTGGGAATGGATTGGATATCTTTATATAAATATCATATCAATTTTTAAGGAATCTAAGTCACATCTAATATTCTGAATAGACCTATGATTTTCATTCAGTTTGGGGATAAATATAAACTTCTTAATGGAAATTATAACTATTTCATGGGTCTTGATTCCTATTCAAAATTGGTATTTATCTCAAATGGTTGGGGGGGAACTCAACATCAAAGATATGACTATGGTATGGGATTTTTTTTATGTATTTATATGATATTTTCCTATTATTTCTCTGAATAATGAAATTGATTTTTCAATAAAACTCATACTCAGTAATACACTTATCTAAAAGACTTCATATATAATTTCCCTAATTTAGTTTCAATAATTTAAGAAGAAACACTATGAAAATATTAATAAGGGATTAATTCATCTAAGTGAATCTTATTGGGGTGAATCTATTATATTTGTTAAGAATAAATCTGGATCAATGTTACTCTTCATTGATTATCAAGAAATTACTAGGATCATGATCAAGAATAAATATCCATTACCCCATATTGATGATTTTTTATCAATTATGAGGAACTCAATATTTTTTCCAAGATTGATATTAGATCAAGATACTATTATTTGAGGTTTAAAAATAAAGATATACCAAATATAGTTTTCCATTTTACGTATAGACAATATAAAATTATATTGATGTTACTTGGTCTTACTAATTCTTCCATTATCATCAAGTATTTAATTAATATAGTCATTAGATATTACCTTGATTAATGTTTGGAAGTCTTTATAGATGAAATTATTATATATTTAAAGATAGAGGAAGAGAATGAAGGTCACTTGAGGATTATACTAAAGAACCTAAGGAAAGAGAAGTTGTATGAAAAAATTACCATGTGTTAATTTTGCCTATAAAAAGTTTCATTATTGGATCATATAATCTAAAGTGAGGGTATATTTGTGGATCCATAAAATATGGAAGTTATTGAATATTTTTATAGACCAACAACTATGAATATGATCCATATTTTTCTTGGATTTGGTGGATATTATAAATGCTTTGAGAAGAATTTATCATGGATATCTAATCTATAGAATAAGTTAACTCAAAAGGGATTTAAGTTCCAATGTAATGATGAATTTGAAGAAAATTTAAAGGAACTGAAGAGAAGGTTATTCAGTGCACCTATTCCTGCACTACCATATAGTAAAGAAGGTTTTTTAATTTAGAATGGTACATAAATGAAAGGTATAGGGCGTGTTCTTATGAATAATGATATGGTGATTGTTTATGATTCATTCTAATTGAAGGTTCATGAACAAAATAACCCAACATATTATTTGGAGTTAGAAGTAGTGTTCTTTGAATTAATGGTCTAGATACATTATCTTTATAGAGAAATGTATGAAATATATATTGATCATAAAATTATAAACAATATATTCACCCAAAATGATTTGAATATGTTTCAGTGAAGATTATTGGAGTAGATTTAATAATATGACAGCTCATTACATTACCACCCTAGGAAAGAAAATAAGGTGGATTATTCTTTGAGTGTAAATGATCATTCCATCTTCTCTATGATGAGGATCACAAAAGTTACAATATTTATGGATTTAAAAATAATGTTCCATGAAACCTTAAAGGAATAGGAGAAATAATATCATTCTTAAATGATTTTTCAACCATATGTCCATGTGATGACTAAATAGTCACGAAAGGAGGATGTGGAGATGAAAAAAATGTGAAAAAATGTTCCTAAGTTTAACCTTGATTGTGATGGAATGATAAATTTTTGGGACAAATTATATGCCTCGTCAATAATAAAATTTAGTAAATATCTATTGGAAGAAGCTGCTAGCTCATCGTTATCTATTCATCTTGGAAGTACAAAGATGTATAGAGATCTAAAAGAGAATTTCTAGTGGGACAATATGGAGAGATATATTGTGGAGTTTATATATCATTGCTTGGTTTGTTAGTAAATTAAGGCTAAGATAAACAAATATAAGTGGATTTTATAACCACTATTCATTCCATAATAGAATTATAAAAATTCTATCATGGATTTCTTCATCAGACTCCCCAAAATAATAAAATCCATAATATCATTTGGGTTTTAGTAGATACCCTATAAATTAAACACACTTAATTGATATTAGATAAGATTTAACTCTTGATTTTATTATCAAGATATAAATTGAGGTAGTGGTAAGTTTTCATGTAGTTCCATGTTTTATTGTATCTAATCGAGATTCAAGGTTTACCTTGATGTTCTCAAGAAGTATATAGATAAAAAAAATTGTACTATTTATCATCATTAGAAAGATGGTTTATCTAAGAGAACCATTAAAACCCTAGAAGATATTTTGGGATCCTATTATCAATTTTTTAAAGTTGGTTGGGATCAATACCTTTCTCTAGTCAAGTTTTCTCACAAGAATAGCTTGTAATTGAGTATTCAGATGGAACCATATGAATTCATCAATTAAAGGAAGTGTAGAACTCCAATATACTAGGATGGAGTTGTAAAACTAAATATATTAGAATCTTATCTAGTTAAGGATATGGTATAGAAGGTTATATTCATTCAACAGCACATCATGGTGGATCAATGTATACTGAATAATTATGCTGATAATCATCAGCTAGATCTGTAATTTTAAGTGGGTGAGAAGGTATCCTTATGAATTTATACATGAAATAAGGTTATGAGATTTATAATGAAGGGAAAGTTGATCCCTAGGTATATTGGTCCTATTGAGACTATTTAACAAAACATGATGGTTTCTTATCACTTTCCACCCCCACCAAACCTCTCTCAAGTTCATCGTGTGTTCTATGTATCTCTTTAGAGAAAGTACATACCTAATCCTTCACATGTTTTGAACTTAGAGGTTATAACACTAGACCATGATATTTCCTATGAAAAAAAACAAATATAATTCATGGATCATAGATATAAAGTGATACAAAACAAGACTAATTGTCTGGTTAATGTTATTTGGAGGAATCATAAATTTGAAGAAATTATGTGGGAACCTAGGGATGTGAAGAAGCCGAGATATCATTTTTTATTTATATTGAGGTGGTAGGATTTTTAGGGATAAATTCAATTTAAGGTAGGTAGAATGTAACACCCTGAAAATTGATATGTCTTTCCTTTAAAATAAACATAATGTGTTTGATATCTTTCATTACACACAACCTCATGTCTATATAAACCAAATTATAGTGAAATATTATAACCTAGTCATTAAATTGGTAAGTATAAATAGTAATAATCATATTATAAAAAATATTTCTAAATTTTTTAAATAGTTCAAATTTATTTATTAATACATAATAAATATGTACTCAATTTTTAATAATGTAATTTTATGCTTCAGAAATATTTTTTCTTTAAAAATTGTTTTTATTTCATTTTTTCACGTGAAAATTTCAATTAATTTAAACCAATTTTAGAATTTTTATTTGATGAAATTAATCTCATTTTTTAAATCATAATTTTAATATTATCTTATGGTGAATTTTTATGAATTTCTAAAAAGATTTATTTTTTAGTGAATAGTGAAAAATACCAATTTTTGTAAAAACTAAAATTTATTTTCAAGTAAAAGTAACAGTATGTTATTAAATTGATCATAAAGTAAAATAATTATAATTTAATTATAATTAATAAAATTAATTACATAGTAATCATATTTATACTTTATTTTGTTATAAGTTCATTTTTGGGCTTAAAAACACATTAGTCTAAAAACCATTTTTATGTATGCAATGTGTTTTTATCTTAATAAATTAAAGTAATATATATTTATTAATGGATATAATTAAATTTATAGGTTTAATATTAAATAATATATTTTAACATTAATTTTACACTTTTTAAAGTAAATGAATGGATGTAAATTATGTTTTATACTTAAAAAATAATTTTTCTAAAACAGGTTTTCATTGTGTTTTTTCGTTCTTATTAAAAATAAAATTCTGCCACTTATAGAAATTTAATAAGTTAAAATTTATTAAATATATTTAATAATCATAATTAATATAACTTAATAGGGAAAACTTAATTTTTGGTTATAGTGTATAGTGAAAATAGTAAAATTCGATTACCACGATTAAGGTTAAAATGGTTTTACTGGGGGTTAAACCAAGAGATAATGGCAGGATTGTCACCCAACCCAATATAATTATTATTTTTTAATGATATTTCCACCTTATATTATCCAAAATTTTAATAATTTTCCATTTTTAATCACTTTCTAGTGATGGTGAACATATATCATTGAAATCTTTTAAGAGATTTCATGTGTGTCCCTCCCCTCACTTATAAAAGGGAACCTATTATACTCCCATATTCAAACCATTTGAGACTTCTAGATTAGGAAATTACTACTATAAAAAATTCCTATAATACTTAAATTTTTTATGGATCTTATTTTATTCTCCTAAGACCAATACTTCAAGGCTTAAGGTGTAAGCCAAAGCGGGTCTCTCAAAAAAGAGGTATAGATCTTAATCAAGCACTTTCAATTTTATTTCTTCTTATACTTACTACAAACTATTTTTATCCATAAAAATGATAAAAATAGTATAATTAAAATAATTATATGTTATTTTTATTATTTAACAACCATTTACCACCTCTTATCCATTAAATAGGAGATAAAATTATAGCTCGTGCATATGTGTGGACTATCGTCACCACGTACTGATATGATTCATTTTTCATATCCATATTTCATGGATGTTTATTATGATGGGTTTGATATTTATATATAATATATATTAAATTATTATTCATCTATAATTATAATATCATATCTACCTTCTTACCTTCTGGTCCATTGGTAAATGATAATGTCATTTGTTCTTATATGTGGACTACCACCTCCATGAAGCGGTGTGATTTTTTTATCATTTTCTATTTAATTGGATGGTAAAAAGGGTATATTTAATGATATTATATGATATTTATTATATAATAATTATTTTTTAAAGTTGAATTATCATTTACCTTTCTTTTTTCTATCCATCAAAAAGTAGAAACATCACTCGTGTGTACGTATGAATTATTATCTCCTTAAAGTGATGTAATTTATTTTTCATCTCTAATTAACATGAATAGTTATAAATATGTATATAATGAATATATATTATATTTATATAAATATTAAAATCTATTATATGGATTAACCATGATCAAAGTGTAGGGATCATAACTACAGAATCAAAACATACAATAAAAATGAAGCAGTTAACGCCCAAAATGATGACTTTAATAGATAATTGTTAATAAATAGGTGTTTAAATGTTATAAATGGATCATATATGATATTATAAGTATTAATAAGTTTATTTTATATAATTATTATAAATATGAATATATTATATAGGATTTTAGGGTGCTTACAAATCATGTCAGGCATAAGGTAAGGGTTTCATCTCAATTTCTCTTCATTATGGTATGTTTTAATGTAATGAACAAATTTATTATTTACATGGTGTCTATAATTCACAATAATTTGTTTTTTAATAATACATGATTTAATTTAATGGATATAAAAAACCAAATTATTTTAAAATATTCCAAAAACTTTTGATTCAAAAATTACTAAAGCCATAATGTTTCTTTGTCTCAATTTTTTTTCATTGAGACGTGTTTGATGTTATGAACCTATTTATATTTATAGGTTTTATATAATAATAAATTTACATGTTATATCATGGATAATTATTAATTCATGGTATTTAAATTTAAAATTCAAATTATTTCATCCAATAGGTTTTGATTCGAAAGTTACCAAAGTGACAAGAGTTTATTGTCTCAAATTATCTTCTTTAGGACATATGTTATGTTATACAACTATATTATTTTATAAGGTTTATATACTTAACCTTTGATATGTATTATCATAAATATAATTATTCTTATTTTCTTTAGGCATTAATTTAATGTTTCTTATTTTATGGGAGTCATGGATCAAAAGTTACCAAAGCGATAAGTGTTTTATGTTACAATCTCTTTTTTTCTAGGATTGTCTATGATTAAATTTCCAAAGATAAAATTATATGATATACCTATCCCAAATATTATTTATTTTATTATCCTATTTTTATTTATGGATATTACATATTTTTATTTCATTTTACTCTCTTTAATTTCTCTATAGACTGAAATAATGTTTTTAAGGAAAATCGACTTTGGTTTTCTCTTCCGTCGAGAATATTTTTATTTCACGTACATATTTTATCTAAAAGGCTTTAAATAATGTTTTTATTATTCTAAAAATATTATTTAAAGTATTTTTTAACTATATTTTACATTATTTAAAAAAATTAAATTAATATTCTTCTATTTTTTCAAACACTTTACTTTTAACTTATACCGAATATGTGAAAGGATTTTTTTAATGTACATCGTATGAACGGATTTTCCCACCATCATGAATAATCATTCCATTGAATATTACTTAAAAATTTTCCATTTTTATTTTAAAGGAAAATATTTTCCAAAATATTTTGGTAACTTCCATAATTTAAAAAATTGATTTCAAAATGAAAAGGGTATTTTACTCAAGAAATGTTCTAGTGGCCTTTTAAAGGTATTTTTCATCTATAGAAACATACTTTGATGTTGATTATGATTTAACAGGGATATGTTCCAATTTTTATATCTTTATTAATTCTCTGGAGAGTTTATGATTATTATGATGAAGTTTTTTTGAAACCTATTTTATTTTCATGGGTTAATATCTAATGTAATGATAAATGTTTTCATGATATTGTGGCACACATATTAATGGATTATGATTATGTGATGGGTGGTCCATTATATACCAAGTATAGATGATTAAACTATAAACCAAGGGTGGTTGGTTACATTATAAACCAAGGATGGGTGGTTCTATTATATCCCTCCAATTCATTGGGTAAAGATGAAGGATTTGAGAAACTCTTAAAACATGATGAATTTAATAAACTCCTAAGAGAAGACATAGTTAACTAAACAGAAGTTACTCCTAATATAATGTTGTAAATGATTATGTATTAATTTTTATTTTGGGACTTTATTGATAATGATAGTATTGGGAGTTATCCTTGACTCAGTTATTGATTTTCTATACTTATGTGATTGCCAAAAACTTATGTCATACTCTTATGACATATTATCATGGTTTATGATTAATTATTGATGATTTCACATTCTTATGTATTATATATTTTTATTGACACAAATATATTCCATGATTCATGATTAATAATATTTGACTTATTAGGTGTGATTATTATAAGTTTTTATCATTTTATCATGACCTTGTGCTTATATTATGCTCACTTGGGATCATTGATTGGTATCTCTTATGGTTACACTTACTAGGAATCTGAGATCACCCTTTTTTATGTTCAATTTCTTTAGGATATGAAGAAAGTTTTTAAGTATTATATGTCTTATAAGGGTTCTAGTTGTGAATAAATTAATGGTATATGATGTAGATATTTTATATATTAGTTTTTTATGTATGAAAGTTTCCAAAGACACTAAAACTTATAGTTTTAGTGTGGATCAAATTGATATTTAATTATTATTCTACTAATAAGATGTATTATTTTTGTATAAACATTATGGGTCACTATAGACACCTATACACATAAGATTAATTAATATAAAATGGTTATTACTAACTAAATATTCATTGGTTCATGATGAGTGGGCCTAATACTACACATCTAGGTAGACACTCCCAGGGGATATGATTGCGTTAATTTACATTTTATTTATGAACTATTATGAATTATTTTAATATATAATGACTATGGATGACCTAGGTTAAACCATAGGTGTCATGGATTGAAAATAAGGTGTCATGATTTAGACACCATATTAATTTTTTTTTCAAGATTATATGATTACTCACTATGATTATTGATTCTCGGACTATAATTTTAGGTTTTAGTCAATAACTGGAACTGTAAGGAATAGTGTTAATGCTAAATGTGAAGAATAATGGAATGATTATCCTTCTAATTAATTGAATTTCATGGGAGATAGAATAAAAAATATTTTTGTTATGTGTGTATAAATTTCTAAATATTTGAATCATGTTGATCTTATGAATGAGGAAAAGAGGGACAAACACACCATTGAGTCTTTCATAAGGAAACATCCACATTATTTTAGTGGGTCCTACGATCCATTAGTGGTTGATAAATATATCAGTGCCATTGAAAAGATATTCTTTATTCTCCAGTCTACAAAACCTAAAAATTTATCCTTGAAGTACATTATCTGTAAGGTGAATCATATCAATAGAGGACTCTTATCAAGAATATGAGGTAAGAGGGGAAATTTACTCCATGACATGGGAAGTGTTCAAGAATTTATTTTCCATTAAGTATTTTAATTAAAATATTTTCACTAAAATAGAGTGGGAATTCCTATAACTAAAACATAATGATGATGAATCCATCAATACCTATGATGAAATTTTAACAATACTTGCAGGGTATTCTTTGAGTTTTATCATCGTCCCTAAAATAAAAATTGATTAATTATTTAGTTTCTTGAGACCAAGTATATGAGTGGAGTTAGATATAAGTTAATTTTATAGCTATGATGAAATCATTCAATGTGATCTCAATATATAAATAGAGATTACAGAATATCATTATTATCATGGTTTTTGGGGTGATAAGAGAAAGATATAATTTTAAGTAAATTCTAATAAAAATACCATGGAGGAAAGAAAATTAATATTTTTTCATTCTAGAAGTATGAGAGGAAGGATGGAAGAAAATTTCCTTATGGGGTCTGGTAAATGTTTTTAGTGTGTAAACTAAATAAATCATGTAGATGAATGTTGAAGTGATATGAAGAGGCCAATTAATGAAAGGAATGGTGAGAAATCTCAAATGAATGTTCCACCCACACTCCAATGTTATAATTTTAAGAGTATGGTTATTAAGCTAAATGTTGCATGAATAAAATGGTTAATAATGACAATAAGCATCAGTAACCTCTTAATCCAAGAGACAATGGGAAAGATCATGAGATCACAACTACTAAATTGGGTCATGGTAATGAATTGGTGAAAGGTACACTTACCATTCACTCTAGAATTGAAAATTTATTATTTAATCCTAACTCTACCTACTATTTTATATCTGAATACTTTTCTAAGGGTATCACATAACCATCTCAATGATTAGAAGTTGAGTTAACAATAAAAAATATAAATGATATGTTGACTGCATCCAAAGTTTATAAACCCTCCATGATAGAAGTTTATGGGAATGTTCTTCCTATAAATCTTATGATTCTCCCTCTACTGGAATTTTATATTATTTTGGGAATGGATTTTCTTTCTTGATTTAGAGACCATATAAATTTCCAAGGAAAATCACATTTGATATTCTGAACCAACCTATAGTCATATTTTTTTGTGAGGATGAATGTGAACTTCCAATGGAAATTAATTGTATTATATGGGTATTACTAGCTATTCATGAGGTATTTTTATCTCAAATGGTTTGGGAGAAACCCATTATTGACTATATGCCTATTGTTTGGGAATATGATAATGTATTTCATGAATACATGCCTATTAATCCCTAAAATCATGAAGTTGAGTTTTCAATAGAACTCATACCTAGTTCTACATTTATTTCAAGGACCCCATATAGAATTCCCCTGATTGAGTTACAAGAATAGAAAACATAACTCAAGAAGAATATTTATAAGGGATTCATACATTCTAGTGTATCTCAATGGGGTGAACCTATTATTTTTATTAAGAATAATGATGGTTCAATGCATATTTTCATTGATTATCGATAAATTAAAAATATCACTATCAAGAACAAGTATCTTTTTCCTTATATTGATGAAATTTTTGAGAAACTTTTTGGATATCAATACTTTTACAAGATTGAACTTCATTTCAAATATCTTCAATTGAGGGTCAAAATTGAATAAATACCCAAGACAGCCTTTCATACAAGGTATGTTCATTGTGAATCTATAATGATGAAATTTTGACTTACCAATGCCCCTGTTATCTTCATGGATTTAATAAATAGATTGATTAAACAATACCTCAATTAGTTTTTTGGTAGTATTTATATATGATATTCTTTTGTACTCTAAGATAAAGGTAGAAAATAGAAATCCATTGAGGTTATATTTAAGACCTTGAGGAAATATTTGTTTTATACCAAATTCTCCAAGTATTAATTATTCTTGTAAAAAGTTACATTCTTGGGTTATACAATGTATCACTGTGAAATTATAAAAGAATAATATTTTATTCGATAGCATATATGACACACAACACCAAGCATAGAATAAAATATGACATCTCAAGACATTAAAATAAACTTACTATTTTAAATAAATTAAATACATTCTATATCTTTCAATAGATGAAAAACTGATTTCATATTGTGTTACACACAACAAGTTTCTTTAATAACTTGTGTTATATCCAAGACAAGGTTTTACCAAACAAAAATATACTATTAATATTATTATTTAATATGCTAGTTATCACCAAGTCGTTGGAATGTAAGTTATGAATGGGATTAACTAAATTATAAAAATATATATCTTACAAGAATTTATTGTTTATCTATTTATTATAAATAATAATAAGAATCATTTAAAATAAAAAGAAATGTTTTTAGAAAAACTGTATTTTCCTAATAGACGGTTTAATCATTCTTGGCGCAGTTAATTTAAAATTATTTTTAAAAAAATTTGAAAATTTATTTTAAAAATTAAATTAATTTTTAAAATTTTAATATCTAAATTATTTTATGATTATTTTTTTGGATTTTTCTGATATATTTCATTTTTTAATGAATAGTGAAAATACTTGATTTTAACTGAAAACATCATTTTCCTTTAAATGATTTATAATGCTATATTATATTTTTAATTAGTTTTAAAGTCAAAATATTTCAATAATAAATCTATTAATATAATTTTTGTTATTGGGATCATTTTTATATTGAATTTTGATATAAAAACTTTATAAACTTTTGAACATTTTCACATTAAAAACCCTGCTTTCTCGTCCTATATGTGGGATTGATTTTAAATTAAAATTTTCTAATTATATTTATTTAATTTTGAAAAATTGATTCTATATTTTTTATCAGAATAATTTATAATTTATAATAGATTCAACTTATTTTTTTACCAAAATGAATAGTGAATGTAGTAAAAAATTAATTATATGGTTAAAATAAAAATGGGTTTACTAGGGGGTTAAACTGAAATGATAAGGGTTAAATTTACCTATAAACTTTTCCAAAAACTATTAGATGAACATATTTTGACCATCACACCTATAGGGTTCTATAATGGTTAATTTAAGACCATTTTTTCATATAAAAAATGTGAGAGCACTCAATTCTTTTCAAAAATACCAAGTGTGTCATCTCCCCCACTTATAAATGGGCACCCCCTCTCCTCTCCACTTTTCACCTTAAAAAAATTGGTTTAGACAATACCAACCAAAATAACTTAAAAATTCCCTATATTCATCCTGGAATCGTTATTTTTTCCATAAATCTGACCTTTGAAGGCTTCAGTGCAAACCTATGGAGGATACCTGAAGGAGAGGTAAAGTTCTTCAATGAGTGCCTGTATTTTATCTCCTTATCCACCTGTTTCAATTACTTTTATAACATGATTATATAAAAATTCAGTAAATTAAATATAATGATATGTTTTTATGTTACTTTTATGACCTAAAACCACACACACTTCCATCAAATGGGTTGTGAAATCATTATTCGTGTGTACAGTAGACTACCACCTCACGAACTGATGTCGTTTGTTTTTTCCATTTAGACCTCTCAAGGTTAGGTATTATGATGGATATAAAGTATATGTATGATATATTTAACATATTTATACCTATTTAGTCATTATATAATATATATCTTATTATATTATATTCCATAGAAGATATGATAATGTCGCTCGTGCGTACGGCGGACTACCTCCTCACAAATTGATGCGAATTATCTTTCACTAATGCTTAACATGAAAGGTGATAAAGATAAATTTAATGATTATATGTGATATATGTGACATAATTGTGATATTCATGACATATTTAAAATTATATAAATATAATATAAATCATTTTCTTTCTTTCTTTTTCACTCACGTAAAGATGGTAACATCATTGGTGTATGTGTGGACTATCACCTTCATGAAGCGATGTGAATCCTATTTCATCACCACACCGCATGGATGAAATATATAAGTATGTAATATAATATTATTTATATTATTATCATTTTTTAAATTTAAAATATTAATAAACTCATTTCTATAACGATCAATGAAAAATAGAAATGTTACTCATGCGTACATATGACATACCATCTCCATGATCGTAACATACTTCATTTTTCATAACCATCATTCATGATTGGTTTTAAAATTAAAATTGATGTAAATATATGATAATTATGTCATGATTATTATTCTAGATATGATAGAAATATATAATATGTGCATCAATCATATCTTTCATGATGAAATACGCATGAGAAAACAAGACAATTAACACCTGAAACAAGCCAACGATCTGGTACCCGAGTGGTAAGGGCTCATCCTTGGCATCCAAGAGACCCGGGTTCGAAATTAGGTAGAGGAAAATTTCTAGGTATTTTAGCAGTACTGTATTAGTATTGTAGCAGTTATTGTAGAAGTATTGTAGTAGGTATTGTTCAGTACTATAGCAGCCGAAACTATTCACCCGATTTGGGCCTTCGGGCCACCTGTTTGGGCCTACTGGTCTCAGGGCCTTTAGTTCATCAAAGGCAAGTGGGAATCTATGACTTCAGGCCATAGAGACCATAGAGTATCCCAATTCACATAGATCAGGCCCCAGAAGAGGATCAGAGCAAAGATTAGCAGTCACCAGAGTAGAGCTAACCAGATTGGAAGAATAAGAGGGTATATAAACCGCCATTGGGACTAGGCATCGTGTATATTTGCATCGGGTAATTCTTTATGATCATAAATTCAATGTGGGGAGATTGGGAGATCAATGATGCAGAATATGGGGAGGGGAAATTCTAGTGGGTTGGGTCTATGGGTCATGTAATGGACATAGTATGCCTCTAGGCCTTCGGGTCATGTAATAGACCTTCGGGTCATTTTTGGGCCTTAAGAATTGGGCCTATAGGTCATTTAAGGTTTCCCCTTAAACCCTTAAAAGGGGTATTATCCATAATAAAATAAAAATAATGCATTTGGTCCATTCGGTTCATCACCAGAAACAATGAAAATAATGAAAGATTATTAATAAACAGGTAATAAGATGTTATAAAAGGATTATATATGATATTATAAATATTAATATGGTTATATTATTAGTTAATAACATGTTTAAAACCATTATACCTGAGTTTAAATCACGTTTGGATAAGGGAAAGTGTGGGTAAAATGATTTCGTCTCAATTTAATTTCATTAAGTCATATTATAATTTTATGCTCCTAGTTTCTTTTATATGGTATATATACCTCCCCTTTGATAGGTAATATAATGAATAATTCATTATTCATGAAATTTTAAGTTTCAATTTGAATTATTTCATCTAATGAGATTTGAAATAAGAGTTACCAAGTGGTAAAAAATTTCATAACACAATTTATTTTCAACAGGTTATATTACTTCCTCGTTGTCATTAATATTCTAATATTATATGTGTAATGAATTTTGAATATCTATTATTTTATTTAAAAATGTTTTATGTGTATTTACATTTGATACACATAATCAATTAATTTGTTTATTATCACTTCAATGTTATGATCTTTGCAAGGGTTTACTTTGTAATCTCGTTTTATTCGGGATTGTTTGCACTTAAATTTACATTGAAGAAAATTATTTAATAATTGTTTAATGAACCATTTAATTTTATTATTCTAGTTATTAATTATTATTTTCATGTAATATTACCATTTTTTCACCCTTTTGTATTTCAAATATTTTTTAATTTTTTTAAGAAAATCTAACTTCATTTCTCTCTTAGGTCGGAAATAGGATTTCTTCAAAAACCATTTTTATAAAAATATTTTTAACCATTCAAAAATGATTGATAAAAATAATTTTCACCCATTTTACTCTTTAAAAAATGTTATAAAAGTAATATTACGTTTTTTTAAAACAATTCCCATTTGTATTTTACCAAAAATGTGAAATGATTCTTCTTTTCATTTTATGAACAAGTAATTTTTCTAACCTTTTTACAGTGAAAAAGGAATGCATTTTTTACTTTTATGGCATGTATGGAATTACCCTCCATCATAACCATCATTTATTTTAAGCTTCCTTTAAATTTTTACAAAAAAATAATTTTTTTCTTAATATTATTTTAATTATTAGTTGAAAATTTTTATTTTCAAAGAAAATTTTTTTCAAAAAAATTATGTTTTAAAAATTGATTTTCAAAATGAAAAGGGTATTTTCCTCAAGAATTTTTTTAAATATATTTTTTTGGAATTTTTATTCATCAATGAAAACAAACCTTTATTTTAACTTCAAAGGGGATATGTTACATTGATAATATCATTATTATTTTTCTAGATGGTTTATGATTATTTTGAACAAGAAAATTATGGACATTCACTTCCTTGATTCATTTTCTTAGTTAATAACTTTACCTTGAAATTTTCACTTTCCTATGATCATTGGATATGAAATTTCCCGTAAATATCCATATTATTTATCATGTATATGTTTATTTCTTAAACCATATATCATTTCTATATATGGTGTTCTACATTTAATGTAATTTGTTTATCTAGGGAAATATTGATAAATCCATATTCTTTACTCAATTTAGATATTTGATAAGGCACATTATTTATGAATTAAATCAATTATTTGATATTTCAGGAATGTTTTGGCTAGGTACGACATGGTTGGGGCCCAATTATAGATATCCCCTCGATGCATCGGTAGTCTCATGGGACGAATCAGTTGAATAGCCTCGGTTAAATGGGTTTTCACCCAGTATGTTTTAAACATTATTTATAATAGATCTTGATGGTAAATTTATCATCTTTCTGGGAAACATGGTGTCCAATATTTAATCATTTCCTTCATTCATTATTTAGTTATTACTATCTAGATTATTTTCACTATGATATTATCTATAGATGCATTTTATTATCAATTATTGATTAAATGGAATGTGTTCATAGTTATTTGTCATATCATATGGATTATTACTTACCTATTCATGTAGTAAAGTTAGTTAAATAGCATGTATGTATAGTTATTTACCTTGACATATTTATTATTATCCAAGAGATTTTCACATTGATATTATCTCTAGATTCACTTCCTTCACAATTTAATGATTATATGGCATGTGTGTTCAGTTATTACCTTTCCATGTTATTTATTCTTATTTATTCATGAATGATTCCACTATACTTAACCCTTACTGAGAATTTGATCTCACCCTTATTTTTTTTCCTTTCCTCAGGATTCCATAAAGGTTACTATGATAAATATGCAAGAATTTGAAAGTGGGAATAATAATATTATCAAAAAAACATTATGTTGTAATTTGTGTATTCAAATGTAACTTAACACTCATGTATGTATCTATTTTACCAAGACTACTAAACTAATCATTCCTTTGGGATTTGATTCCTTGTATCTTATACCAATATAATAGTAGAAAGCATCAGCTCTGGGCTTCTGGGGTTGGGTCGCTATAGTTGGTATCAGAGGTAGTTTAGTAGAAACCTTGGGAACTATATTTAGGAAAATATATATTAGGTAAAATAACCCTATAATAGAATTTTAGAATAGGTATAGAAGAACAACCTAATGTTTTAGTGTGTTAGGGATTTTGTAGTTTTTCTTTGCATTACATCCCTATATGGATACTAAAAGTGGGCACAATTCTCACATATATGTACATATGGGTAATAACTCTAAAAAAGGTGTATTGGGATAGACCCAATCATCACCTGGTGCATGAAAATGAGGCTTACTACGCACCTGGTTTAACACTCCTAAGAGATATTCTTAGGATAATTCACATTTTTGTACAAACCATTATGAAGGATTTTAATAGACAATGACAACAAATGACCTAGGTTAAACCCTAAACCAAGGAAGAACCTATGTGGAAATAAAATGGATAAGGTATTAATGTTGGGATTCAAGAATTAAATTTTAGAATTATTTTTACCAATGGTATTTTGGTTATAAGAATCATGAAACATCTTGGAATTATGTTGGAAATATACATGTCTTCATTAAATTAATATTTATAGATACCATAGTGGTTTATGATGTCACGACCCCCTCCCCACAAGGTGTACCCCTCCTAGGCTGGAAATGTGAGAAGGGAGATAGTGACCCCTGAGTCCCACCTCCAGTAGGCCCTGGGTTGGCAACTAGCACCGAGGGTATAGTAAACACACAAATAGGAGGCATTACCCTCTAAGATAACACATGTGAAAGAGAGAGACAAGAAAAATACCGACCAACTCAAACTCAAACTGCAATATAAATGAAATCCCAAGTACACATATGTAATTTCATGCAAGAACTACAATAACTGAAATGGAAAACTGCAAGTACCAAAGGAAAGTAAAAATAGCAGCAACCATGAATCCTGACCGGATCCTGCAACCCCACGATAGTAGTAACCTGCCTGATCTCCAACCTACTCCAAGTGACTTGAAAAACATTTTATATATACATAGGGTGAGTATAATATTATACTCAGTAGGATCCTCCCTATATCCTCTCATTAAAAAGTAAAGAAATCATGATAAATCACAGTGAACAACAAGTGAAACTAACTCATCAGCTAAATAGGTATACTATGTTCCCAGCCACACCATGCCTACTCTCACTAATTATCGCATACAAGATTATATAATATAATAAAGAATATCAAGGGTATCGCACTACCACTTCCCCACTAGTTTTCCACTTTTCCCCAACGTCGCACGTCCTAAGAATATCCCTCCAAAAAAGGATTGCCTGAAAACACCTAGGTGAAGCACCACAACATACATCTTGTGCAGTACAACCCCCACTTCTATAACCAGGTAGTTTTCAGGAGCCACAATAGCTTGCATAACATGTATCATACATCATGAATTATACCTCAAGCCATTACAGCCCATACATCAAGTAAGGATCCTCAATCCATCACAGCCTATACACGTTACACCTATAGTAGTCCATAGAAAACTATATCCTGAATATATGTGAGTGAATAACCAAAAGTCATTACATCCCTCTACACACATATATGGGGAGAAACAAACAACTGTTCCTACCATCACAAGTAACTACCAAGAGAAGAGAGAGGGACCAAAGGGGGTAGTCATCCATCCATCCTCCCTCCAGCAGAATGTTGGGGAAAACACCCCCCCCCCCCCCCCGGGGGGCTCAGAATATCCGGGGTGTCATTCTCCCTAACAGATAGGGTAGGGTAGCGTATAGAATCACAAAAAGTACATGATATAATATAGCTCACAACCACACTATAGAAAACCTAGTCTCAAACTCAACTGCAGCTAACATCACCCGAACTCCCGGCTACCACTACTAAGACTAGGTATCATATAAGCACACAACCATTTAAAGACCTTCATTATATTACTTTATCCCTTCTTATAAGTTTCACTTTATGTTAAATAATTCTTTAATCATTAATTAACCATTAACAATTCCACATTATATTTCATTAGCATCACACCCAAAGTCCACTATTCCTTTAAATTGTAACCTCAATATTGCTCCCCAACAAACTCCAACCCCATGGGTTAATAATCATTAATTAAATAATTTATTAACATCATTATTACTTTCCCATATTCTCAGGCATTCTAGAAAAACATTCTAAGCTACTAAACACAACAGGGCTCAACACGATGAGTATATTAACTACCCATCATGTTTTTTTCCACTTATAGAAAGAGCATAGACCCATCCTCCCTCAAAAAGATAAACACATAAATAACATGGCATACCTCATGCGTTTTCACCCCTTTTGGAAGGAGGGTAAGTAAGACCAGCTACCTAGAGTAGTAGGGAAAGTAAATTAGATAAACAACCAACAAGAATCATCAAGCATCCAAACATTCACATCCAACCCATTTCATCATCTCTGATGTCCTTCCTAACACCCACATGCATAAAACGATGCATCTCGCCACTCTAGGCATCAACCGCTGCCACAAACAATGGGTCTCCCTACCCCCAAATATCATAACAACCATATAGGCTCACATCACAACACAAGAAATAGGAAAACAAACATCATATCTACTAGTCTCTTGGACCTTAAACAAGGCACCCGACCTTCAAACATAATGAGATCTCAAGGCTCCAAAGAATAAAGCACTCAACCTTACAAACAATAGGGTAACTCAAAACCCTACCAGGCATTATCTTTTATCAAAAAACCAGTTCTTTAATCCATCTTGAATTAACAAGTTCATTATTTGTAGGTTTCAACTACGGGAAACCTAACTAGAAAGCTATCATAGCTATCAGAAATAATTAAACATGCTTACTACATAATTTTTATTAACATCAAATTACAACAACAACTAGACTCATTTACATTCCTCTTTATCTTTATCCAAATATTTATCAATTAATTTTGGATTTATGTTATTTACCAATTTCATCAAGAATGGCATGATAACAAGCAAAGAATAGTTATTAAACTATCTAGAAAAGATGAGATGCAATAACATATGATCGATACCAATTTATTTATCCGATTAAAATATCTATTATGTCAATTAGATTATGATCCAGTGGGCTAAAACATGATAACTCTATGGTTTCATGTAAAATAATAGAGAGACCATGAATCCCCTACCTCAAAAGTTTTTTGATTCTCTTTTAACAAGAATAGAACAACAAAACAGATCATGATCACCTCTCTTGGAGGACTGCATCTACCTGAGGATGTAGAGATAGCACCACACCATCCAACACCCAAGAAGAGTCCATTAGAAACATGGACATAGCATTCCATAACATGGAAAGGAGAAATAAGAGAAGATGAATCCAAAATAATGATGATAAATCATACCTTATATTGAAGATTGATTGATACTATTTGGTTGCACCAAAACAGGGGGTGCGCTTGCAGAAGGAAGAACTTCAAGGGGAACTAATCCAAGGAGAAAATTTTGATCATATGACTCCTATGGGAAGGAAGGAAAGGTTTTATCATCTTGTACCAGAAAACAATAGTGAAGAATAAGGGAGGAAGATATCTTTCCCCTTTAGAAGATTTAATGGAGCAATGATTTAAGATATGATAGATTTTACATTAAAAGAGGATCGCATTAAACCATGCGGTTTGACCAAGTACAGGCATCCTAAACCTTAGGAAAATTAATATAGGAGTTATGGGCTTTGAATCGGCCTTAAATCCATTAAAACAAGGCTTTTTATGCATTTTTCTTCAAATAAAACATTAAATCCGTGAAACTGGAAAATTGGAAAATGAAATATGAAACATTTTTGGAAACACAGTTCATGAGATAGTTTCTCTGAGACTGCATCTATGAGATAGTATCTGTGAGACAGTATCTGTGAGATAGTATCTGTGAGACAGTATTTGTGAGACAGTATCTCTAAGACAGTATATGTGAGACAGTATCTTTTCTATAAGACAATATATGTGAGATAGTATCTGTGAGACAGTTGCATAAAACAATCTGGAAATTTGGAAAAGTGTTGGGTATAAGTCACTTTGACCTCTCAGAATACCTCAAACACCAGATTTTAGAAAAGGAATGGACCAGAGAGGTATGGTCCATTACATCAGATACCTCTCAAAACATTCTCATCCTCGAGAATCCAAAACCAGCCTAAAAGAAAACATAAAATGGGTCTGAACAACTAGCCATCTAGATACCTCTCAAAATAGAGAAATCCACAAAAGCAACAAAAGAAAACCATCTCATAAACACGAAAGGTCTAAAACAAAAAAGCGAACATCTTTATAAGAAAAGAGTTAAACATAAAACAACTGAGGTTACTGAGCACGTATCTGCAACTCATGTTCCCAGGTACTCTCCTCCACACCATTGTGTCTCTAGAAAACATGAACCAAGGGGATATAATGCCCATGTAATAGCTTATATTTCTAGTCTTGGATCTCCGTAGCCCACTCCTCAAAGGTTTCATCATCATCAACATAGATCTCTCCCCAATCGATGACATGAGAGTCATCATGAAGATAACAACGGAGTTGTGACACATGAAAAACATCGTGTAACTAACTCATTTGTGGGCGAAGTGTCACTCGATACGCCACGTCTCCAACTCAAGCC
This sequence comes from Viscum album, assembly GCA_963277665.1. Taxonomy (NCBI): domain Eukaryota; kingdom Viridiplantae; phylum Streptophyta; class Magnoliopsida; order Santalales; family Viscaceae; genus Viscum; species Viscum album. The sequence continues at coordinate 108,302,115 of OY728147.1, read as the reverse complement.
AACACCTCTAAAGGCCCAAAAAATCGAGGATATAACTTACTACCATGAACAAACCTTTTCTTCCCACGACAGGGAGTCACCTTCAGAAACACATGATTGCCAAAATCAAACTAAAAAGGTCTCCTCCTTTGATCATCATATGATTTCTGATGATCCTGCACTGTCTTCATCCTCTCACAAATCACATGAACCATCTCTGTCGTATTCTGCACTAGTTCTAGTCCGAGAATTTCTAACTCTCTAACCCTAGTCCAGCACAGTGGAGAATGGAAAGGTCAGCCATACAAGGCTTCAAACAGTTCCATACCGATGGTGGAGTGAAAACTATTATTGTAAGAGAACTCCACCAAGGGTAATTTCCTCATCCATAAACCTTCAAAATCTAGGACACAAGAGCACAACATGTCTTCAAGAGTTTGGATGGTCCTCTCTATCTGACCATCTATCTATGGATGAAAAGTACTGTTAAGGAATAGCTGAGAAACAAAAGCATTATGGATACCTCTCCACACCCTAGAGGTAAAATTATGATCTCGATCGGAAATGATCATCCTCGGGACTCAATGGAGTCTCACCACCTCCTCTAAATACTACCTCAAAAAAACTTCCACTAATCTCGACTCCTTGATCACTATAAATTGGGATGATTTTTTTAAATGATCCACAACCACCCAAATAGCATCATCTCCTCCCTTAGATTGAGGTAAACTAGTAACAAAGTCCATTGAGATGTCCTCCCACTTCCACTAAGGAATATCTAATGGTTGGGGAAAACCACCAGGGACATGGTGCTTAGCCTTCACCTTTTGGAAGACCAAACATCAAGACACAAACTTCAAAACTATATGCATTAGACTAGGCCACCAAAACTGACTCCTTAAGCCTCAGTATATCTTTTTCATGCCAGGATGCACTGCTAAAGGTTAATTATGGAACTCTCTGAGAACCTTCTCATGCATCACCAAAGGAAAAAAAAGCCTTCAATGATACAACACTCAATGTTGTTCATCCTCAGACCAACCATCAGGGGCCTCGCTACAAACAACTTGGTCTCTACAGATCTCTACCTCTAGATCCTCCAACTAGGACTCTTCCACCTGTTGCACCAGATATGACTGCACAGTCATCTAAAAAAGACAACCTCTTCCCCCAACTTCTCCCATAACGAGATGTAATGTTGAAAGATATTCCATCACTCTCTAAGAATGACCATATTCACGCACTGCATCACTACGTGACTTTCTGCTCAATGCATCAGCTACAACATTCCCATTTATAGTGGTATATAATATTTCAAAGTCATGTTCCAATGAGAACTCCACCCACCGATGTTGTTGAAAGTTCATGTCACACTGGGAGAAAACATACATCATGCTCTTATGATCGGTGAAAACCACAAAGCACTCTTCAATGAGGTAATGTCTCCACAAATTCAAAGAAAAAACCTCTATTTCCAACTCAAGATCATGGTTGTCATAGTTACACTCATGGGGATGCAACTACCGAGACCCATAATAAATAACTGATCTCTACTGAATTAGAACACAGCCTAACCCGAGATGCAAAGTATTGTAGAAAACATCAAACTGAACTCCCTATGCTGGAAGAAAAATAACTGGAGAACTTACCAAATTCTCCTTTAGATACTCAAAAGATGCCCGACACTGATCAGTCTACACAAATGCCTGATCCTTCTTGGTCAATGCTATCATAGAAGTTGCAACCTGAGAGAAATTAGATACGAAACTCCTGTAGTAGCCTGCGAGACCAAGGAAACTTCACACCTCTATAACTGTCTTGGGTTCTTCCCAAGACACAACTTCTTCTATCTTTGATGGATCCACAACTAATCCCTATTGGGACACAACATTCCCTAAGAAACGGACTTCTCTATCCCAAAACTCACACTTCAACAACTTCCCAAACAGCTGATGTTGATGAAGAACTCCCAAAACAGCGTGTAGATGCTCTGCATGCTCCTCCTCAAATGTGGAGTACACAAGGATGTCATTGATAAAAACCACAATGAACTTATCTAGGAACTCATGGAACATAGTGTTTATAAATCCCATGAACATAGTTGGAGCATTAGTCACACCAAATGACATTACAACAAACTTGTAATTCCTATAACAACAACAGAAAGTAGTCTTTGGGATATCCTCATCCTTCACACGCATCTGATGATATCCTAACTGTAATTCAATATTTTAGAATCAACTTGAACCCTTCAGTTGATCGAATAAATCATCAATCTGTAGAAGAGGATATAGATTATTCAATGTCACTTTGTTAAAGTGAAGATAATCGATAAACAATCTCAAATTGTCATCATCCTTCACAAACAAAATCGGTGCACCCCATGGTGACACACTCGGCTGAACAAAACTGCATTGTAACAGACCATCAAGATGTATACGTATCTCTCGTAACTTATAAGGGGTTATCTTATATGGGGACATAGAGATAGGATATGCTCCTAGATATAGCTTGATCCTAAACTCGATCTCTCATTGATGGGGTAATTTTACAACCTCTTATAGAAAGACATTAGGTACCCTTCTACGACACTTAAAAATGCCAACTATTGAACCTTTGAAGAACTTAGAATCATCTCATCCATCAAGGATGGTAAAGACAGAACACACCTCTAACCCATTTGAGGGTCTCGCTCACCAACAAACACCATCAGCTCTCCATCAACATTGAAGAACACCACTTGCCTCCTAAAGCAATCCATGACAGCCTGCACTAAATACAAGAAATCCATGTTGAGGATGACATCATATGCTTGTATCCATAAATATAAGAAATATCCCCAAGATAGGTGCTTCCCCAGCACTAGCTCATAGTCTCTACATACTTCAAACAAGTTATCTCAACCTCCAACTAGTGTAGTCAACTCCAAGGGCACTGGAAGCCTCTCTACCTCAAGTCCCAAGGCACGGACAAGGGAAGGTGATATGAAGGAGTGAATCACTCCCAAATCAAAAATGGCATACACCCAAGTAGAAAATAAGAAAAGGGTACCTCGAACGATATTTGTCTCACCTGGAACAAGAAACGCTAAAGCATAAATCTGATCATAACCTTATCCATGACCTCTCTGACCCTGATGATGACCACCACCATAGTCGTGATTTGTCCTCTGAGGATGGGGAGCGTCATGGGGTTGTCCTCTACCTTCCTCATCTGCTCTCTCTAGATCCAAAAATGGTGCAACCTGCTGATGATGCCTTGGCTAGAACTGCCTTAACGGAGGAACCTGGAGTGGAACACTTGGTGCACAATGACTGCTCTGAAAGTTCAGGCACTCTCACTACAGATGACCTCGTCTTTCATAAGAAAAACAAGAACCTGATCCCTTGAAATAGGTTAGAGGTCTTCCACCACCGAAGAAATGAGATACTAATGGACGAGACCTACCCCCAGCCGAATGGAAATTCTTCTGCCCATAAAATCAGGAACCCCATACCACAACTCTTCTTCATGAGGAATCATGAAGACTCCTCTCTCGTGACGATCTAGTTCTGGCCAATTTCCTCTCGACAACCTATGCCCTCTCTAGCACCTTAAGATATGTCTTCGACATAAACTGGGTGACCTAGAACTTGATCTCTGGACTCAAGGCCTCCTCAAAATACCTTACCATAGACTCCTCATCTAGGAACAGGTCCGAACAAAATCATAAAAGGTTCCTGAAACAGATTCCAAACTCTTGCACACTAGAGATCCTATCTCAAAGGGTAAGAAGCTCCTAGCGACTGTACTCCTTTATAATCGAAGAAAAAACTTGAATCTAAACTTGTCTCAAAACTCCTCCCATGAGATAGCCAACTCATCGTGATCCCCAAGGAACAAGAACCACCACTACCTCATTGCTCCATGCAGCATCATCACAACTAGACACCCAGTTCTCCTTCCAAGCACAGATCGAACTGAAGGCTATCTCAACCTCCTCCAACTAGTCCTCCATGACTGCATCTAAAACGGAGCCCTCATACTTCTGTAGACTCTGGCATTGAAACTCACATAGTGTCCTCCTATAAGTGTATTCATCATCAACCTCTACCCTACAACGATCTACTGGCACAACCTACTGGATATCTTCTATGTGGACCTGACGATGATGTCGACCCGGAGCCATACCTACAAAATAACAAATAGTTAGAGCTCCTAAACTAGGAATATGTAAGACTCAACATTAATTAATTAATTGTTTTCTTTTATTCATTTCAGGTTAACCTATCCCAAGGTCTACCCATTCAAACACAGGCACAAAGAAGAATGATGCATGATCCTTTCCTAGGTATCTACCTTGAAACCATTATCATCTCATTTAGTAGCCACTATAAACTTAAAGCTTTGTGCATCATCTCATAGGGGGGCCTAAAAGCCTATGTATTAGCCGGTATCTGGTGTTTACATTACTCACTAAACATAACTGACACTATTTCCCTACCAACCCATGCAACCTCACATGTTCCTAACACCAAACTCTATCATATCCCTCAACTAGAGATATAATACCACTATATCATGACCCCCTCCCCACAAGGTGTACCCCTTTTGGGCTGGCAATGTGATAAAGGAGATAGTGACCCCCGAGTCCCACATCCAGTAGGCCCCGGGTTGGTGACTAGCACCAAGGGTATATTAAACACACAGATGGGATGCATTACCCTCTAAGAGAACACATGCGAAAGAGAGAGATAAGACATACACCAACCAACTCCAAATTAGACTGCAATATAAAATAAATCCCAAGTATATATATGTAATTTCATGCAAGAAATACAACAACTAAAATGGAAAACTACAAGTACCAGAGGAAAGTAAAAAACATAAGCAACCACAAAACCCGAACAGCTCCTACAACCCCAAGATAGTAGTAACAAGCCTGATCTCCAACCTACTCCAAATGACTTGAAAATAATTTATATATATATAGGGTGGGTATAATAGAATACTCAATAGGATCCTCCTCAGATCCTCTCGTGCAAATGTAACAAAAGCATGCTAAAGCACAGTGAACAACAAGTGAAAATAACTCATCACCTAAAAAGGTATACTAAGTTTCCATCCTCACCATGGATACTCTCACCAAGTATTGCATACAAGATTATATAACATAATAAATAATATCAAGGGTACCCCACTACCACTTCCCCAATGGTTTTAATCTTTTCCCCAATGCCGCACGTCCTAAGCATCTCTCTCCAAAAAGGCTTTCCCATAGACACCTGAGTGAAGCACCACAACATGCACCTTATGTAGTAAAACCACCATGTCCATGAAACCAAAGTAACCAGGTAGTTTTATGGAGCCACTATAGCTCACATAATGTGTATCATACATCGGGCATTATACCTCATGCCATTATAGCTCATAAACCAAGTAAGGATCCTTAAGCCATCACATCCTATACATGTTACACCTATAGTAGTCCATAGGAAAATATATATAGAATATATGTGTTTGAATAACCACAAGCCATTACAGCCCTCTACACACATATATGGGGGAAAATAACCATTGTTCCTACCATCACAAGTAACTACCAAGAGAATAGAGCGGGGCCAAAGGGGGTAGTCAACCATCCATCCTCCCACTGAAATGTTGGGGAAAACACCCCCATGGGGATCAGAATCCCTAGGGTGTTAGTCTCCCTAACTGACAGGGTGGGGTAGCATATAGAATCACAAAAATTACATGATATAATATAGCTCCTAACCACACTATGGGAAAAACCTAGTCTCAGAATCAACTGCAGCTAATGTCTCTCGGACTCCCGACTACCACTGCTAAGACTATGTATCATATAAGCACACAACCATTTAAAGAGATTCATTAGATTACATTATCCCTTTTTATCAGTTTCAATTTACATTAATTAATTCTTTAAATATTAATTAACCATTAACAATTCCACAAAATATTTTATTAGAATCACACCCAAAGTCCACTGTTCCTTTAAATTGTAAACTCAACATTTCACCCCAACAAACTCTAACCCCCTGGGTTAATCATCATTCATTCAATAATTTATTAAAATCATTATTACTTTCCCATATTCCCAAGTATTCTAGAAAAATATTTGAAGCTACTAAACACAATGGGGATCAACTCAGTGAGTAGATCAACAAACCGTCATGTTTTTTCCACCTATATCAAGAGCATAGACCCATCCTCCCTCGATAAGCTAACCACGAAAATCACATGGAATACCTTGTGCATAGTTTCCCCTTTTAGAAGATTGGTAAGTAAGACCAGCTACCTTGAGCAGTGGGGAAAGTAAAGTAGATCAACATACAACAAGAATTGGTAAGCATCCAAACATTCATATCCAGCCCGTTTCATCATCTCCAGTGTCCTCCCCGATACCCACATGCATAAACTGATGCATCTATCCACTCTAGGCGTCAATCGCTGCTACAACCAATGGGCCTCCCTACCCCCACATATCACAACAGCCATCTAGGATCACATCACAACATAACCAGCAAGAAAACAAACATCATATCAACTGGGCTCTTGGCCCTTAAACAAGGCATACAACCATCAAACGTAACGAGCTCTCAAGGCTCCAAAGCACAAGGCACTAGGCCTTACAAGAAAGAGGGTAACTTAGAAACCTACCAGGCATTATATTTTATCAAACAACCAGTTCATTAATCCATATTTATTTTACTATTTCATTATTAGTAGGTTCTAACTATTAAGAAACCTAACCAGAAAGATATCATAGCTATAACAAATAATTAAACATGTTTACTACATCAATTTGATTAACATAAAATAAAAAGAACAACAACCATATTCATTTACATGACTCTTTATCTTTAGCCAAATAATTATCAATTAATTCTATATTTATGTTCTTTACCAATTTCATTGAGAGAAAAATTATAACAAGCAAATCATAGATATCATACTATCTAGAAAAAAAGATAGGCCATAACAAACGATCAATACCAACTTATTTATCCAGTTAAAATATTTATTATGTCAATTCCATTGTGATCTAGTGGGATAAAACATGATAACTCTATCGTTTCATGTAAAATAATAGAGAGACCAAGAATGCCCTACCTCAAAAGGTTTCTGATGCTCTTTAAATGAGAATAGACCAACAAAACATATCATGATCACCTCTCTTAGAAGACTGCATCCACCTAAGGATGCAGAGACACCACCACATTATCCAACACCCAAGAAAATTCCATTAGGAACATGGAGATAACATTACATAACATGGAAAGGAGAAGTAGGATAAGATGAACCCAAAATAAATATGATAAATCATACCTTATATCGAAGATTGATCGATACTTCTTGGTTACACCAAAATAAGGGGTGCACTTGCAGTAGGAAGAACTTCAAGGGGAACCAATCTAAGGAAGAAAGTTTGATCGCATGACTCATATGGGAAGGAATGAATGGTTTGAGTGTCTCATACAAGGAAACAATAGTAAAAAACAATGGAGGAAGATATCTCTCCCCTTTGTAAGATTTAACGGAGTAACGGTTTAAGATATGCTAGATTTTCCATTAAAAGAGTATTTCATTAAACCACACTATTTGACCAAGTAAAGGAATATCGAACCTTAGGAAAATTAGTAATTGAGTTATGGGATTTGAATTGGCCTTAAATCCCTTAAAACAAGGATTTTATTGTGTTTTTCATCAAAGAAAACATTAAATCGGCGAAACTGAAAAAATATGGAAATTTAGACATGGAAAAATAAAACAGTTTTAGAAACATTGTTCATGAGACAGTTTCTATGAGACAATATCTGTGAGATAGTATCTGTGAGAGAGTATCTCTGAGACAATATCTGTGAGACAGAATCTGTGAGACAATATATGTGAGTGAGTATGTGTGAGATAGTATCTGTGAGATAGTATCTGTGAGACAGTATCTGTGAGACAGTATCTATGATACATTATCAATGAGACAGTATTTGTGTGACAGTATATATTAGACAGTTTCTGTGAGACAATATCTATGAGATAGTATCTATGAGATAGTATTTATGAGATAGTTTCATGAAACAGTCTGGAAATTTGGAAAAGTGTCGGGTATAAGTCACCTTGACCTCCCATAACACCTCAAACACCAGATTTCATCAAAGGAATAGACCAGGGAGGTCCATCCCATTACATATGAGTTTAAGAATAAATAAAAGTTCAAATATATAAACACCTATTTTTAGGTTTTATGTGATGAGAGCCAACTAAGATTAATGACATTTTGGAGAGATTTATGGAAAGTATATGTTTTAGTGGAAAAATTATTTAAGTAATAATGACTTTATAGTTTATAAAACATAATTTTAAAATTTTTGATAACTTTTAGGGTTAATATGGTCATTAATGACATTATAGTAATTGTAAAATAATATTATTAGACATTGTAAAAAATAAGTTGTATTAAAACCCATAGTAAAAAAGATTATTCAATGATTAATTCTATTTTAAGGATTTCCATCATATTTTTTAGTAACATTATAGGAATTATATTAATATAGTTTAGAAAAAAGACAACCTACATGTCAGGTGATAACCCATCATGTCCGTAAAGGCGGTGGGGCTTGTACCCATGACCAAAGGATGATAAGGTTTTACCTCCTACCACTAGCCTATGAGATATCCTGGTTAATATGTCATTATTTTTATTTAAAAAATTTGATGAATAAATATAAATAATGAACCAGTATTATTACTTTTAAGTTTTAGAGATTAATTTATTATATTTGATAACTTGTAATAAATATATTGGTTTTGGTAAATAGTTAGAGATAGATGGAAAGACTTCTCACTCTTTTATGGATCTTATGAACCATTAATAGTTAATTTTAGTGATTTAGGTATAAAAAATTCATTTTTGGATATTCATTTCTATGAGTAAGAGGTAAAAGCACAACCAAAGGATAAAATTATGTTTATGAAATAGAAACATATCAAGTAAATATACTTCCTTATATTATTAGATAAAAAATTAAATCTTTAAAATTATGAAAATGGCCCTAAAATAAAAAAAATGTTACCCTATTTTATTCATAATTGATGAATTAGATATTCATTCAAATCATCACCTATTTATGGTTTTGATCCCCTTAAATTTATATTGATCATTCACTTAATTTTGATCAATGACCTCAATAGTGATCTATAATTATTTACACTTTTCCTCCATGTCCATATCTTTACTTTCCACTAAATTTCTCCTACTTAGGAACCTAGTTACAGGAACTCGGAGGATGGGACCGATTCACTGGGTGGTTCCACTTCGGTGTCGTCCCTCGCAAACCCTTTCCCCTTTATTTGATTCTCTCTAATTTTTCCATGGATAGTTTCGATCCACAAAGAGAATTTTCTCTTGAGGTCAATAACCCTACGTCATAAGATTCTCGAACTCTTGGAATAGATTCGTGAAAACAAGAGGTACTGGATTGGTCAAATGCAATCTCCTTTCGTGATGCACTCAAAAGCTCATATATGAGTAGCGCGAAGGAGAAAAAAACTTCGCTCTTAAAAAAACTTGAGGATGGTGGTTTCCTTATTGAAGTTGGCCCAGATTCTCTACATCAAAGATCTCAAATGTACAAGTATTTGGTCCTCGTCCAAGTTTCATATAGTAAAGGTGATCGTCCCTGGCCCTTAACTGAGGTTAAATCCAGGATTTCACACTGCTGGGGTTTATCAAAGTGGAAGATGGTGCCAATAAGTAATGGCTACTATCATATCCTTTTCAACTTGTGGGAGGAACTTGATCAGGTATGGAGAATTGGTAATTTACTACTCTGGACTAGGTTTCTTAGGCTCTCTGATTGGGATGTTGCCTTTAATCCACACACACACAGAAACTCAATGGCACAGATCTGGGTAAGATTACATGGCCAGAATTAGTATTTTTGGAATCCCAAAATCTTTAATGATATTGTTTCATGTATTGGATTACCTATCAAAATTTATCAAATAACCTTAAATGCAAAATTAGTAATCTTTTCTAGGGTCATGGTTGAAGTGAATCTTGCTTTGGAATTGCCTAATGTTGTCAACTTTAGTGCTTCGGATTACAAAACTGAAATAAAGGTGAAATATAAGAAAATAACCTCCTTTCTATGAGGTCTATATACCCACTGAGGTTTTCCTTAAAACCTTTGGTTTTCAACTCTATTCTAAATGTCACCTATGCAACCAGCATAGAGAAGATATTAACCATCTCTTTTTGTCATGTGCTACTACCTCTTCTCTTTGCAATTATATTTTTGATATCTTTGACTACAGATGGTTTATCCCTAACTCAATCGGCTCTCATATAAAGAAATGTGTTGAACATGAGGCCTCTCAACAAATTAAAAAAAATTATCTCTACTGTTTCTGAGCTCCTTCACGTGATCTAGTATGACAGAAATGACATTCTTCATAATAAATGCTCATTAAATATTAATGTAGGTAAATCCCATATTCTCATTGCAGTGCGAGAGGCTACTTCGATTCAAAAAGCGCACTACAACAACTCTGTTGGTGATTTTGAGATTCTGTGTAAACTGCAGATTGATGGCCTCTATCGGCAACAAAAGAGCACCTTTGAAGTGTTCATGCAAACTCCATTGTCGGGATGGATCAAGGTGAATGTTGATGGTGCCTCAAAGGGTAACCAAGGACCTGAAGGTTGTGGTACGATTTTTAGAGACTCTTATGGCCAATGCCATGGTTTCTTCTATAGTGGATGCAGTATGGCTTCGTCATTGGAAGCTGAAATGATGCGTATTATTCATTCCATAAACTTTTCCCTTCAAAAATGCTGGAGGAAGCTCTGTAAGGAAAGAAATTCAACTACCATCATCCATGAAATCTGGAATGGTGTGGCTCATCTGGCATGGCCTCTTACCACTCATTGGATGAAGTGTCTTGATTCTCTCCTCGGGTTCAATTACATTGCCACTCACATATTTCAAGAAGCGAACACTTTTTCTAATGCTCTTTCCAACAAAGGTGTTCACTAGGATTTGACTTGGTTGAATACCCTGTAGCATGATTTATTTCAGCTTTATGACAAATATTGTAAAAAACTCCCTTCCTTTATAATTCTGTAACTTTTCTTTCTTTTATATTCAATAAAATTTGCTTGGGTCTTTGACCAAGGCACTACCTTCTAAAAAAAGTAACCTAGTTACATGACCTTTGTACTTCCCATTATCTCTTATTAAGATGATTTTTCACTAACCCTTCTCATGATGTGGGATTTCAATGAAGTTATTTTCAAATATCAAACCATTTATTATCAAGATCAACTTAAAATTGTGAGGACACAATTTATTTAATTTTGGGAGAATGTAACACCCTAAAATTATAAAATAATTACATTTTATTAGATAGCGTATATGACACACAACACCAAGCATAGAAGGAAATATAACATCCCGATACTTCAAAATATATTTACTATTTTAAATAAATTAAACATATTCATTATCTTTAAATGTGCACAAATTTGAGTTTATATTACATTACACACAACAAAAAGTTTCTTCGATAACTTTCATTGCATGAAAAACCAAGTTTTATCGAACAACAATATACTATTAATATTATTATTTAATATGATATTTATCACATTTTTGTTGGAATGGAAGGTATGAATTGGATTAAATAACTTATTAAAATATATATTATACAAATTTATTGGATATATATTGATTATAAATAATAATAATAATCATTTAAATGAAAAATAAATGTTTTCAGAAAAAAATGAATTTTCCTGATAAATGGTTTAGTCACCCTTGGCGAACATAATTTGAAATTCATTTCTAAATTTTTTTTAAAATTTATATAAAAAAAACTTAATTTTTGAAATTTAAATATCTAAATTATCTTAGTATTTATTTTTGGTGTTTTTATAAGAAGTTTCATTTTTGTATGAGTAATGAAAAATACTGAATTTTAACTGAAAATTGTCTTTTAGTTTAAATAATTTATAGTGTGTAAATTATATTTTTTAATTGGTTTTAAATTAAAAATATTTAAATTATACATATTTTAATTCAATATAGGTTATTTTAATCAATTTCATATTGAATTTAGAAATAAAAACTTTGTAAACGTTTGAACATTTTCACTTTAACAACCTGATTTCTCATCTCGTCTGCAGGATTAATTTTAAATTAAATTTAGAAAATTATGTAAATTTAATTTGGAAAGTGGATTATATATTTATAATATTAATAATTTATAATTTATAATATTTTCAACTAAAATTTTGACCAAAATGAATAGTGAATGCATTAAAAAAATTAATTATCATGGTTAAGGTAAAATAAGTTTACTTTGGGGTTAAACTGAAAAAGATTAGGGTTAAATTTACCTATATACTTGTCGAAAAATGTTTTATAGATTTATTTAAACCATTAAACATATAGAGTTATATAAAGGATTATTTTTTATAATTTTTTCATATAAAAAAATGTGGGATCACTCAAATCTTTTTAAAAATACCAAGTGTGTCCTCTCCTCCGAATATAAAAGGCCACCCCCTCTCCTATACACTTAACTGCTTATAACCAATTTGTTTTAGACAATACCTACCAAAATAAATTCCCAAATTCTCTATAATTATTCTATATTCATTATTTTGGTTATAGATTCAATCATTGAAGTCTTTAGTGAAAACTTAAGGAGGATACATGAATGAGAGGTTATGTTCTTCAAGGAGCACAAATATTTTATTTCCTTCTCCACATCATTCAATTAATATTGTAACATGTTTATATAATAACCTTAGTATCTTAAATATAATTATATTTTTTTATATTAATGGTACAACCTACAACCACACACACTTTCATCAAATGGTTTGTGAAATCATTATGCATGTGTACCGTGGACTACCGTCTCTCGAACCGACATCATTCATTTTTTCATTTATACCTCTCAAGGTTGGGTATGATGATTTATATAAAGATATATATTATATTTATAACATATTTAAACCTTTTGAGTCACTATATAATATATATCTTATTACCTTAAATTCCATAGGAGATACGATAACGTCGCTCGTGTTTACAGCGAACGGTCGCCTCACAAAGTGATGTGATTTTTCTTTCACTAATGCTTTACATAGAAGATGAAACAAAGTTAATTATTTTATTAAAAGGTTTTTTCACAAATCATAAGGTTGTTTTCATGGTAATTTACTTTTATAAGACTTATATTTGTGTTTAGAATTTTTCAAATGTTGCTTATTGATTGTACATGTTTATGATTCTAATGTAATTGTTTAATGAAGTTGTTCCCTATTGTTTAATAGTTCCCATAATATTTATTTGTCTTAAATAGGGTTTTTATCCTAGGTATAAAATGTATTTCCAAATGGTAAATGATTTCAATTTTTTTTTCAAAGAAGGTTTATGTATATATATTTATATATACATATATATATATATGTCTAAGTGTACACACACAAATATAAATATATATATACTAATATATATATATTTATAGTTATTATTTTAGAAACCAAATCCCCATTTGGGACTTGAAAATTAAATTTCAAATTTGATGTCACCTTGTAAATGACTCTTCAAATGAGGTTTTGAAAGTTTAATATTAGTTTCAAAATCCAAGTCCTGATTGGAACTTTATGTAAGTATATTTTTTTCAAATGAACCACACTCTTGAGATAAATCCCCATGGGTTTATGATAAAATGGGCTTGATAATTTCATGTGACTATTATTGTTACTTATATGTGTTTGAATAGGGAATTTAGTGTGAAGTGTTTGAGACGGTGGGTTGAGGTTTGGAATAGAAATGGGTTTTCTTAGATTCTATTATAGGTGTATGTATAATAAGGCATACATACTTCCTCATATTTTATTTCTATAATCATGGGGATCTTAGGTGTCGTAATAAGATATTTAGAGATGGTTAATATCTAGTCACTATTAGACTATATATATCCCCTTGTGTGAGATATGTATTGACCCTGGGGGAGTTCCACTAGTGAGGCTAGTAGAGAGAATCTTGTTGGTTATAGACTATAAATGCATTGTTAGGCCAATAGATTATTCCACCCAAGTAGGTATAGGGTCATTTCATTGGATGTTTATAATATTCCCATTATTTTTTATACCCTCATGCTTTAATATTTTAAATACATCATGGTTTTAGTTATATTTTTAATTTATTTTATGACACTGTTGTACTTGTGGTATTTTTTATTCTTATATTGTTTCCTTTGTTTTATTACTCATATATTATCTAGTCTATTTGGTCGGTTTAATTCTATATTTTACTTTCTTTTTAGTTATTTAGTTAATTCTTATTTTATTATCTTTCAGAGTTCCTTTTTGAGTATTTTTAAGGAAATTGGTTTTAAAAAGTTTGTTTCCAAATGAAATTTTTAAATTTAATTTTTAAATGATGTTATTAAGTTTTTTTAATGCATATTTTGGGTTATAAAAGTGTATTTGGAAACATATATTTTTTTATTCTCTAAATGATGAAAATCCTATTTAAAAATAAAATATTTTAAAAATAGTGATTCTAGAATGTTTTGAAAAAATAAATGCATAGAATTTTTGGTGAAATCCAATTAGATTGTGATCTCACACCCTAATTGCACCACTTTGTGTCAATAGAATGAGTGACATGGTTGAATGTTCTGGTTCTGATTTTGGATCACTCATGGAGCAGGAGTGTTGTGGATGGATACTAACCTTGGAGTCATGATGAGATGTTACCTAATACTTTGGTATTTCTTTTATTTCATAGATATATCAACCAAGATGGGATTCATTGTATTTTTGGTTTTACTTGATGATTTATTATTATTAAGTTGGATTTTTATTTTGGTTTTTCTTTCATGGTTTTTTATCCTTAATTGATTATTTCTTATATGCATAAAAATATAATTTATGAACACACCGTGCTGAAAATTATGTAGAATTACATAATATATTGAATATTACTTTTCTATGTGAAGTCATTTACACATGCTTGTATCTGATTCCTTGGTTCTTATCGCCAGTCGAGGAAAATCGGGAACATGCCTCGGGTCATGTCATGGGATAGATTGAGTGCTCGGTTTAGGGGTGACACACACTGGATCGTCACAAAATCATATGAGAGCTGAGGTTTTTAATAGGGCCTTGGTTCTTGAATCACCCTTATTACTTTTGATGTTTATAAGATGGAATATAGTATCATCAAAGCTCGGAAGGTAGGTCATTAGTAGGTTCTTGATGGCCACCTCTCATGAAGAAGCTTAAGTTACCATGGGATTTTTGGATTTGAGTCTTGATTTTAAGGTTTATTTTTTATTCTTCCTATTAGATTTGATTTTAATTTATGGTGTTTAATCCTTGTGGCTATTTCATTAGTTTTTTTGAGATTTTTTTTGAGAATTGGGGTTAAAATGGGACAATAAATAAGGTGAATGGTTTTCCATAATGTCCCAAAAAAACTGTGTGATGGCCATCTATATGGTTTGATAAAGATCCCAGTGATCTATTTATTTATTGGTGTATATTTTGTTAAATCATACCATCAAAACACACACATCACCTGATCCCTTCAATTTTTTTCTTTGATTCCTTTTTCTTTTAGATTTCCTTTAGTATTATGTAATTATTATTTTATATGGATTTAGGATAATTTTAGGATGTTTTCATGTAATTTGGTTGTATTTATAAATATTTTTTTGGGAAACATTATTTGGAAGAATGAAAATATGGTTTTGAATGTTTATAAAGGAGTTTCCTAAAGATAGATTAAAAATAGGTGTTTTGAATTGTGGAATAAGTTTAATAATAAAAATTCAATTTAAATATTATTTTAGGTAAAATATTAGTATTTTGAAACAAATTAAGATAAAAATATTCTAATTTTTTTAAAGGTAGTGCTTTTAACAAAAGGTTTGTTTGTAATTTTACTATTCAGAATCGTTTACTTAATGTGGGTTGAAGTTCCAATTTTTTTTATTTGAGTATTATGTTTTGTTTTTTTATTTATATCATGTCTCCTAAAAAGGTCCTAGGAATCATAGAATGTGTGTATTGTTGGTTGTTCATTGGCCTAGTGTCTCTCAGGGTTCACATGTGGTTCTTCTAGCTATCGACCCTACCCATACTCTAAGTAGAGTGGGAGAGCCGACCCTTCTAAGTCTTTACTCATCTTTCATAATAACCAAGGAACTCAAGAAGATATCTAATGGATATAATAAATTCAATGAGTCTTCAATTAATTTAAAAATATATAATCTTCATTAGTGAATGTTATTTTATACATGTTTGAAGGGAAAAGTCTAAAATGGTGGAGGACTATTATTCCACTTTAGTTGTAAAGTATTATGTCTTGGGAATTATTTTAGACCACATTCATTTATTGGAATTTTAATTAGAGGTTGAAAGTGGAAATAGTGAAAATGATTATCACCCTCCAGCAAGGTGACTAGTTAGTGGAAGAGTATATCACAAATTTTAATTAGTTTATTCATTCATCTCCAAAATTAATATTCGAGGACTCGCTAAAGGTTCCTATTTTCATGAGTGGTATTCATCCAAAACTCAATTATAGTATTACTCTATTAAATATGGATTCACCTGAGGATGTCTCCAATAAGGTCATGATGGTGGAAGTGGTCTTTGGGGGCCATCCCTGTAGGGGTGGTGACCATATTTATTTCAGTGTCAATGAGGGTTCATCATCTTATGAGAAGAGTAAGTAGAATGGTCATGATATAATAAATTAAAATTACTTAGAAAGATCTTCTTCTAGTTCCATTCCTCTGGTAAATAATTAGTCTCTTATATTCCATCAATGTGGTCAATTTAGGAATTCTAATCCCTCCTGTTTGAAAGTCTTGAAGACCTACCAAAAATATGTTTCTCTAGACTATCTTAGTAAGTTTTTTAGGCTTTTACATTGATGAAGGAAGTAATACCAACCATAGATTGGGTCTCATTGCGAGTTCAGGTGATCTTTTTCAAGGTGATATCCCTTTATTATCACTTGTTTCCTTATGTTTTCAAAGTTTCTTAATAATTTTCTTGATCTTTGTTTTATTTGCACCATGTGACATTTTAGAGAGGTTTGTATTCATTTTCATGGAATTATGGATGTATAATAGGCTCAGTGATCTGTTTTAGTTTTTCTCAGTTAACAAGTGAAGAGGTTCTTGTGGTTCCCTCTTTTATGAATGTTGGTCTCATTTAACCCATCTTGATAAGTGGAAGCCTTTTATAGTGGGGATAACTCTTAAAGGTCTCAGTTATTAAATTACTACTTTAATTTGTTCCCCATTTATGTTATTTTAGAGCCTTTATGTCTAGTTTTTGGTTTGGGTGGTTCTTTTTTTCTTTTGGGTATTGCCTCTAATACAAAAATTATCGAATTGTATTCTATGATTTTGAACTCCATGTCATCCTAGGAGTTTAATGAAATTTATGGGAAAACCTATTATAATAGGGAGAATTTTCATACCTTGAAATTTTCATTTATCATTATTTTATTTATCTATTAGTCCCTAATTTTTTTCTTCTTTTCTAGGGATTTTTATTTTGAAATATTTGTAATTTTAATAAATATTACTTGTTTCATGATTAGAACATAATTATTGGTAACTATGTAGAGACTTTATATGAGTATCTAGAATTTTTAGAAGATACGTTTATATGGTTAGTTCATGGTTTGTTAAATAGTGTTTCCAAACCCCGAAGATCTCTAGGTTCTATCTAGTAAAGGGAACATGGTTTAGAAAACTAGTGACCTAACCATGTGGTTTTCATAGACTTTTATAAATTGGAAATTCCTATTATACCCAATCCCCATTTTTAATACCTAATCCTCTACCTCTCCTACCTATCGTGTGACACCAAATAAGGTGATCTAGGGTTGGACTCCTATTTCTCATCCCTTGTGGTTTTGGGAAGAACTCTTTTATTTTCATTGGATTTCTCATGGTTTTAACATCTTTATTCTTCTAATTTTCTTCATTTATTATTTTCTTATCTTTTTAATATTGTGGGGTGGTGTTATCTAATCACTTTGTGCAGTTTTGGTTCTATATTTTTGTGGTTTCAGTTCCTAGGGTGTGTGGATTCATTTTTATACCTTTATCACTTTTTTCTTAAAGGACACACACTATATGCAATTCACCTAGGTAGGTGTTTCCATGTTCTTCACTTTTTATTAACAATCTATGTTATGTTTGTGTTTCATATACTCATTTTTTCCTTGAAATTATGTATTATATGTATAATTATATTCCTAATAGGTTTTTTTAGAAGTTATTAGTATTGGAAAAGGGGGGGTTAATTACTAAGGGTTTTTCATGGGTCATAAGGAATTTTACATGGAAATTTTATTTAAATGAACTTATATGTGTTTTTTGAATTTTTTTTATGTTGTTTATTGATTGAAAATTTTTATGGTTCATATATAATTGTTTAATAATTATGTTCCTTATTGTTTTATAATTCTCATAAGCCTTATTTATATTAAAGAAAAAAATTATCCTTGGTTTCAAATGTGTTTACAAATTGTACATGATTTCAATTTGTTTTTCAAAATATATATATATATATAAATATATATATATATATATGTATATATATATAGTTTAAAAGTATACTTTTAGTTTTAAAATCCAAGGACCATATGGCACTTTATGTAAGTGTATTTTCTCAAATGATACACTCTATTGAGATAAAAACCCATGGGTTTATGATGAAATGGGACTAAAAATTTCATGTGTTTGTTATTGTTATTTATATGATTTGGAATAGGGGATTTAGTGAGAAGTGTGTGTAAGTGTGGATTGAGGTTTAGAATAGGCATCATTTACCTTATATTCTATTAGTCATGTGTGTTTGATAAGGCACACATCCTTCCCCACCCTCTATTAATAGTATCATGGTGATCCAAGGTTTTGTAATTATATATTGAGAGATGGTAACTATATCTGCACCATTATACTAGCTAGATCTCCCTTGTGTGGGATACATCGTAACCCTAGGGGAGTGACACCAGTGTGGCCAATTGAGATTATCTGGTTGGTTATATACTAGGAATGCATCATTAGGACAACATATGATTCCACCCAGGTATATCTAGGATCATATCACTGAATATGTATGAGTTTCCCATGATTTTATATAGCCATTATTTTTCCTATTTTTATTACATCTTAGTTCTAGTTCTATTTTTCATTTATTTTATGAAATTGTCATTCATAATATATTTTTCCTTCTTGTATTATTTCCTCTATTTAATTACGAAAATAGTTTCTAGTTTATATTTCTATTTTAATTCTAAATTTTAGTTTTTGGTTTAGTTATTTAGTTAATTACTCTTTAATTATCTTTGAGAGTTCCATTATGAGGTGTTTTAAGGAAATGGTTTGAAAAAAGTATGTTTTCAAAGGAATGTTTTGAATGTAATTTTTATAGGAAGTTTTTATGTTTTTCTAAATAATTTTTGGGGTTTTAAAAGTTTATTTGTAAATTTATGTGATTTTTAATTCTCTAAATGATGAAAAGAGTAACCTTGGAGTCATGAGGAGATGGTACCTAGTACTTTGGTCTTTATTTTATGTCATTAATATGTAGACCGAGACAACCTTCATTATATTATAGATTCTTTTGATGCTTTATTATTATTTAGTTGGATGTTTATTCTAGTTATGTATTATTTGATTATTTTTTTCTTGATCTACTTGTTTTTTCTATTCATGGACGTACAGTGTTTGGATGCACCATGCTAGAAATTTAGTATAATTCTATTATGTGTTGAATCATTCTTGTCTAGGTGAAATCATCCCCACATACTTATATATAATGACTTGGTGCTTGTTTCTAGACTAGGGAGATCAAGAACATGCCTTGGGTCATGTCATAGGCCAACTCGGGAACTTGGTTCAGGGGTGGACCAGACTAGTTTGTGGCATCTCTGCTATTGTAAAGAACCTACAAGGGGTTCCTAACACCCACCAATACCAAGAGCAATATAATCTAGGATAGAACCTCTTTACCCATCCTTGGACTTCAAATTACTTTTATATTATGTCTCCAAATTACCTTTTGATGAACAAAAGGAATAAGCACTATCCATAAGAAAAATATTATTTACATGACTAATTATTTAGAAAGTAAAAAAAACAAGGAATCCTTTCATATTCAATCTTTAGGAATATTTCATCATCCAAAGTGGAAAATATGGTCTTATTAATCAATGTTGAGTTAATATCAATCTCCACATGTACTATTTCATAATGTACAAATCTAACATACTTAATTGTATTATCCATTTTAAACAATATTCACACAGAAAAAAGCTATGGTAAATAGGTTACATGGATACCACACTATCCAATTAAGACTAATTATTTTGATCTATACTTGTATCCCAATATTCCTAATTGAAAATGGATTAAATTAGAAATAAAATTATTGAAATTATATCATACCTAGATTCAGTGTGATATATCCAAAACCCCAAGAATTGCACTTTATATCATATGAGGGGAAGAGAATATGGAAATAGATTCTCCCATTGAAATGCATCTCTAATCCTAAAATCCCCATGACATTGATTACTTATGAACCAAATACTTATATTTATAGATCTTCCCATCAATAAGTAGGATGAATTGAGCAATGATTGAATGCTCACAAATCCTGACTCTGTCAATAATAGTCTCCCAGTTTTTCTCACGTGATTGGTGTCTATTTTCTTCATAATTATTTCTAAATCTATGTTCTTTGGGGAAGAAAAAAGTTATCAATCAAACTCAACAATTAAAAACCTATCCAAGAATGAACAATTTGGGATTCCTTCACCAAATAATACCTACCCTGTGAGATATAGATAGTATCCCTAACTAAGAGATCTAGTTCTATGTCTCATGGGAATTCCATTTTAGATCAAAAACCCTAGATCCAAAAATATTCATAGTGGCCTGAGAGCCCTTGTGATATTCCATCTCTCCAAAAAGATAATTTGGGTAATGAGGGAATTAGTAGGCACCAAACCACACCTTTCCTGATCCCAGCCTACCCCCTATGAATTTTTCCTCCCCATATGAATTCAAGCATGGTAGGACATGAACAAACTCCAACTCCCATATAATAAGGAGTTGTTGTGTGACACGGTACCACTAAACTAGGCCCAATGGGAAATAAAGGTGTAATTATTAATAATTAATAATCTAAATTAATTATAGTGAGATAATTAATATTTTAATTAATATTAATTAAAAATTATTATTAATGTAATTAATCACCTAATTATTAATGTATTTAATAATACTTAATAATTATGTAATTAATAATAATTAATTAATAATCATTAATAAAAATTAATATAATGTGATATGAGATAAGATTTGGTCAAAAAACCCATACCCCTAAAATATTTATTAAATGAATAGGAAGTTATCGTGCGTACATGAGGTTTGATGAGCTTGTACTATTAAAAAATTGAAATTGATTACACACATAAGCATGATATCGTGTATAAATAAGTGGAAAAATTAAAGTAGGTTTCCCATTTGTATTATTTCTATCCTCCAAATCTATATTCAAATTATTGAGAAGATTTGATCCAACCATAAAAGTTTATCATCATCTATCATCCAAAATAAAGTTGAGGGTAAAGCCCTTGAAGTTTTTCAGTGCCTCTTTATTAATAATATAATTAATAGTAATGTAATATAGTTAATGAAATATAATAATTTAATTAAGTTTCCTTATTAAGAAAGTGAAAAATAAGACAAGGGGTAATGTTTTAAAAGGAAATATAATCAACTCAATTTTTATTTCAATAAATATAACAAGTGTAAAAAACCAAAAATTCAATAAACATCCAAACAAGGGAAAGTCAGCATCCAAAGAAAAAAATATATGAAAAATATTCAAAAACCAATTGATACTTGAAATAAAAAACCCTTCAGAACCCATTTTTCATATTTAAAAAAACACCAAAAGAAGCACCAGAATAATATTTAGTATCAGATAACAACTACATCATAGACATGATATCCAAAAATCAATGACTGAAACAAGCCCATAACATTGATTATCAAATTAGTTTTTCTAAAATTGTGACCGAGTGCCAAGGTTATGAAGGGATTCCTAAACTCCACAGCCACATAGTAATCATCCTATTATCTAATTTCTTATAAGTTTACATGGGTTCTATTAACTATTAGAAACATCCTCCTTTAAGACATCATCATTTCAAGGAGAGATAACCTTCATTTTATAAGAACCAATTTTCTTTGCTCCAATATTTGTATAATTATAAGATTATAATAATATATATCTATCAGTAGATTAATCTAGTAATACCAATTTGGAAAATTAATTGTAATTTTAAACTTTAATATTCACCTTACCCTTATTAGGCTGAGAAAAATATGTATCCCCTTTAAGAGAAATTTGAGTTAAAGAATAATCTATATTTGGAGGTTTTATCCTATCCAACATGAAGTTTCCTAATTTTAAAGCTTCAAATTTCGATGATTAATTTATAGAGGTATAATAATCAGATCTATACTATTGATTAATAACAGCAATAGGCCTAAGAAAATTTTCTTCTACCACAAACTACTTGATGAAAGAAGCCACAACATGATAAAGCTCCACTTTTCTAGCAGATGAGAACAAATGTAAGGATATCATCATATCCCATGTTTTTATATTAAAAATACCTTTATCATCATCATAATTTATTATAATATTCTTATAATAGGATTTATCACCCACATTAGCACCTAACCTAGGTTCATATTCATTTTACATTCTCGCATGTGTTGAGTCGATGACTCTTATGTTTCCTTCATTTTAAAAATCACAATACACTTAATAAGAATTTTATTAAATTTTAAGTTCTTTTTGTAGAATGTAAATATGGTAAGTAAAATTTCATATGTTTTAGTTTAAAATAAAAAAAATAAATAGGATCAAGGCTTCATCGAATAATGAGAAGAAATGTTGTATTCATCGGAAGACGATAATGAAACTTCTGATGTAATTACAACTAATCTTGAAGAATTTTAATTCCAGCCATTAAAGGTTTTACTCTAAATTGTAACTCTAATTTGTGATCAAAATATGTCAATGAATGAATATCGATCATTCAAAAAATTTAGGATTTTCATGAATTTTCAAAACTTCTAGTTACTGAGAGATCTTTGATCAGTGTAATAGTTTTTTTATTATTTTTTATAATAGCTACCACTATGAGGTTTTCCATTGTAAAGATCATTAAAATTTTATATTATATTCATTATTTTTATAATACTAAATGATCATGGGATTCTAATAATAAGAAGATAGATCTGAGTATTTCTAATCTTACATAATCAAGGGATTCTGAAGATAGGATGACAAATCTAGATTCAATCCTGTATGATTGAGTGCTTCTGGGGATAGGAAGAGAGAGAACCTTCTTATGGGTATAAGTGGAGGGTTTTGGGGGGATAAAAATCAAACTGATTATATTTTTAATAAACCTATAGATTATTATAGATTCAAATAAATTAAACAGAAGTTAATAATGATCAGTTAAAAGTGATCTTTAATTCACTTATTGTTCAACCTATCTCCTGACATTGAAAAACTTTGGTAAAAATTAGGATATTATTTATATTCAAAAATATTATTTTATTTTATATATATATTTTTTTAATTTCAATATATTTTATTTTTGAAATATATATTCATAAAAAATACATTTAACGAAAGTTATTACATTTTAACTTTCTACTTTGAATCTATCATAGTTATAAAATTTATCAAGATTATAATTTTTTTATCTTTACTTCCAAGTTTGTTAAGTTTAATGAAAAATAAAAAATTACAAGCATGTTATAGAAAGTTTAATAATTCATTATCTAAGTGGGGGAGCTCTTTAATTTCATAGTATGGAACATCCCAGAGATTAAATGGTTCTTCTTTTAAAAAATTTAGATTCCTGGGAAGATTATCTATTTTTTATTTATGTTATAATTAAGATCTTATAAAAGAGGATAAATTTCATAATAACTACAACTTATAAAACATTTTATTCTTTTTATTAAGGGGATTTAAAATTTTACTTTACCAATGGATGAGATATTTCAAAAAAAAATAAGGGGACAACTCTTTTTCAAAGGGTGAGAAATTCCTTGTAAAAATCACAAAGGGGGAGAAATATAAGAAAATTTATAAGTTTTTATTTTTTTAAAAAAGGGAGAAACTTTTGAAATAGATAATTTTTTATTTCCTTAAGAAAGTGGCAGATTTAGTCTGTACCTATTTAATGTGACTAATGAGTTTTATTTTAACATTTTTATGCAAAAGGTAAGATGTTTACTTCATTAGAACTTAGATGAAGTGTCTCTTTAATATTTAGTTGAACTTACCAATTTTAATTGTGTGTATTATCAATTATAAAAAGGGAGAGATTATTAAGTCAAAGATTCATGTGATTAATTTATTTTTAAAATTACAATACACTTAATAATAATTTTTTGTAAATTGATATTTTTATTTAGTTTTTTTACAAAAATGTAAATTCAATAAATAAAATGTCTTAGGTTTGAGCCAAAAAGATGAAAATATAGGGAACTAAATATTCTTGAAAAATTAAATACATTTGGTGTATAATAACTATTTCAGTGTAGGATTAACTTCATTAGAAGACAATAAGAAACACTAATTTCATTGGAAGATGATAATACATCTTCTAATGCAGTTACAACTGGTCCCGAAGAATGAAAATTTTGACCATTGGAGGTTTTCATATAAAGTTTACAACAAATTAGATATCATAAGATACATAATAAGGAATAAATCACTCTAAATGTTTCTTATTTTCTTGAAGTTGTGCAACTACTTATTATTGAGAGTGCTTATAATTAGTGAAATAGTTTTATTTCTGGAAATTTTTATAATAAATACCTATATGAGTTTTTACCTTGTAATTATATTTATAATTTTCCATTGTATTCATTATTTTTTTATTCTTCATGATCAAGGTATTATGAGATTGTGAATGGGTATTTTCAATCATATGTGATTGGGGACTTCTATGGATAGAAAGACAAAGCTATATCTAATCCTGTATGACCAAGGACTTACAAGGAAAGGAATATAGATCACCTTCTGATGGTTTCAAATTAAGGTATTTAGGGGATAGGAAGATAGATCTTCCAATAGGTTTAAAGTTATTGATACCTTGGTTTAGGTTTACATAACTTCATTACACATTGGGTAAAAGTGTGTATTTTATAATATCATTTATAAGAGTATTTATATTATAATATGATACTCTATGTTTTTTTGTTTTAAATTGTGCATACATTTTATATTCTTACATTTTTTGGATCTTAGAACATATGAAAAACTCAATTTCCACTTTGTTTACAAGTTATGTACTTGTTTATATTTTCACTGCATTTATATTTAATTATTGATTCTTGAATTTCCTCTGTGTTTAATCAGCGTTCTTGTATTTATCTTATATTTATTTTGATAAACCATGGTTTGATCAGAATATCATTACTTTTGAAAGTTTTACACCTTTAGTTGGATAAATATTGTAATTCATTTTTTGAACTATAATTCACTCCTCCTCTTATAGGTTACCTACCCTATCATATTTTAGACAACAATAGAGTAATATGAGTCATTATTTCTATATTTAAGAAAAGATGTATTATTCTCAGTTACATTTTTCACTTCATTTTTACCAGACTTCTTAAAATAGGGTGTATCACTCTCACTGGTAAAAGGAATTAGAGCTAATGAAGTAGGAATAGTATGATCCACTTTCATATGATTCTTTGGAGTGTTCCTAGTCTAGGTCTTAGTAAGTTTACTACAACTTAAAGGTTATAATAAAGTAGGTGATAAATCAAATCCAATAATATCATGAACTTTCCATAACTTAGGTCTCATTGGTAGAGTAGTTACCTACAACATTTTTCCTTTGGGGTATTTTGAGGAAACCATTTTATACTCCTACCCAAGTAGCTAATCATCTTATTCTTAGGAAATTGATTCATCGTTAATACGACCACCATGTGCATCAAAATTCAAATAACCCTCAATGCCTTTGGAAAGAACACCCCTAAGGGAGACTGATTGATATCCATCATCAAAAATATTAGACCATAACTCCTCAATATTAACTATTTGAAAATAAAGGTTAGAGTATTTAGTCTTAACCTACTCTTTAATTGCAGTGTTAGGTTTATTAGATTCCAAATAACTCAAATAAATATTCTCCACCTTTCTTAATAATAATTAATATTAATATAATTAATGATTCTATTATAAAAATAATTTAAAATTAAATAAATAATCTAATTATTTATATATTTAATACTACATTATAATAATATAATTAATAATGTAATTAATTATAAATAATCAATCAATCATAAAGAATGTTATGTACAGTTTTTTTTAAAAACTTAAATGATACATTTTTTTAAACAACATTATTTTGTGTTATTTAAATTATTTAGTGTTTATTATTTATAAATAATTTTTTTTCAATTATTTTTTATATAACTAGTAAATTATTTAAATTTCAATTTAGATTGTATTTATACTTTATATTTTATATGATTTTAAAGTCACCCACTTGAAAAAAAATAGAGTATAAATGTTAAATTTTAAATCAACATTTTTTCTGTTTTTTGATCTTTTATCTTAATTATTTTTATGAAATTTATTTTTATTTTCAATTATTTTTTATGTACTTATTAAATGTTTCTTTTATACCTCGGAACACCCTGAGAGGGGAGGGGTGAATCCAAGTGTAAACTTTTTCATTGAATAAGACAGATCTTGTCCCTATGTTGGTGGCAACTTGTTAAACTTGTTAGATGGAATCATGTCATTATCAAACACCCATATGAAGAAATAGAAACAAAACATAAAAATTTTACAAGGTTCACTACTAAGGTGTAGTTCATGGATTATACGCTGATAGTGTGTTGGTAAAACCTGAATCCACTAAAATTTACTAGATTTTTTGGATTACAATTGGTCAGACACGGTCACTCCATGCCAAGAACACCACCTTTACAAGAATTTTAGGGATGACACATTACCTCCCTCAAATAACTTCTATAGACTCCCCCTTTCTCACTAATTTGGGTGAATCCTTTCTCATTTTATCAACTTGAAGGTTGCTTCTATATCAGAGCACAAGAAGATGATGTTTTTCATTATGTAGGTCTTCTTATGATTCTTCAATTCATTCAACAAAATTTTCCCAAGTTCAAGTATGCTTTCATAAGTATATTTTTTTGAAACACTCTTTTTCACAAAAACCCATTTTGTTTCAAATAACTATCATCTTTCATGAAACTACCCACTTTTACAAAACTCACAATTTTTTCGAAACTCATAACTTTCATGAAAATCCCAACATTCACCAAACTCCTTCACTAAAATGTCTTAGAATCAATTATTTCTAAACCATTATTTTCACAAAACTTGTATTCATGTAAAGTTATTAATTTTTATAATAATTACATTCATGTAAAACCTTCTCAAAAGCATAGTGATCATCCCTTATCCAAAACATATTTGATGCTCATATGATCAGCAACTTACTATTTATATGTGAGGGTTACCCATTTGTGAAACTTTTTAACTTTTTTGAAACTCTATTACACTCAAAAAAACATGTCACCTCGATTCTCCAATTTTAAGTTATCTTTCACAAAACTCCCTATCTTTGCAAGATTTCAGAGAAATATTCTATTCGTAAAACTTATCATAATCACAAAACTTTTCCCCCTTTTATTTCATGGATCATCAATGTTTTGTGAAACATTTTTTATTAATATTCAGACCTTTATTATTCCAAACTTTCATGAATTTCATTCATTTTCTATGTTTTCATAATTAGGTCTTATAAATCCATCTTTTATGAAACTTTCACCTTCCTCAAAATTTTGGACCCCAAAATTTTTTCAAATACGGGAAAACGATGCTACATTAAACACTGAAGTCACTTTCACCATAAGATCACTTGGATTTAAAACATCTTGATTAACCCAGTGTGAATTAACAAAAAAAATACAATCTATTTCTAGCTGTGAATACCCTTAGTTCTAATAGTTTAAAAATTTATAAATATTGGATATATAGTTTTTATTTTATAAGCTTTAAAGGTTTCATAGATGAAACATTATTATATAAAAGTATTTGAATTAAAAATCTTATAAATTATAAAGTATAAATACATTCTAATTTAAATTTTAAACATTTAATGAATACATAAAAAATAATAGAAAATAAAAGTAATTTTAAAAAAAAATTAACAAAAAATAAATAAATGGAACAAATAAATGTTGTCGCAAAACATAACATTTTACTCTAAAAAAATCAATGTAGGTGAATTTTAAATCTTATAAAATATAAACTATAAATCCAATCTATATAAAATTTGATACATTCAATTTGAAAATAAAAAATAATTGAAAATAAAAAGAATATTGTAAAATTAATAAAAATAATAAATGATGAAAAATAAATTTGTTTCAAAACTTAATATTAATACTCTAAAAAATCATGTAGGTGACTTTGTAACATGGGATGAGGTGTGAGTCATCCTTTATGTTTATGTATTTGGTACTCCCCCAAATATGTGGGGTGTGTTCCCTCCTTGTAGGTGATGAATTATCAGATCCCCATCTAACGACATGCATTCTCCAATAAGGTGGGGTGTAACACCCCCAATTTCAGGTACTTGACTATCTATTTATGTATTTTAGGTACATATAATGATCGAGTTAAGTTATGTAAAGTTTGGAAGAGTTTTCTCATTCTTTAGAGGCACAAGGTTTTAGAACTATTAGTATAACCCATACAGAACCACTAAGAAACCATGTAAGGGAAGACATTGGGATTTGAGCAGGTACATAGTGGGTACATAGTTTGGTCAAACCATGCGGATGTCCAGGGGAAGTTGTGAAATTATGGATAGAGGGAAAAGAATGGTTGGTGAAATTTCTTCTAACCATGTGATCCAACTATGTGAGTGATTGTCTTATGATAGTATCTCATGCACGGTTAGCACATGGTTTGACTAACAGTGTACCCTAATCATGCATCGTGTAGTTTCAGATCTGAAAATTTTGGATCTAATTTGAATTAAGTCCAATAACCCCATTTAATTGCCTAATCTTTAATAATACCAAATTTATTTTCCTACCAAGGATTGAGGGGTTATCTCCTTAGATCTGAGATAACGTTTTAGATGATTCAAAGCTCATTGGAGATCCATATTCACCGGTAAGTCTCAGTTCTTGGTCTTTCTTCTTAGATATCTTCTCCTTCTCTTTACTTGAACCTTAGATATGATCCTCTATGGATAGATCCATGTTTCTTTATGGGAATTTTTATGTTTTATGGTTTTATCTATTGAAGTAAATGACATCCAAGTGAATATCTATAGAATAGTTTTTTCATTCTTCATTTTCAACAATGGTTTTGAGGTAGGTGGATTATCTCTCAATTCCACTTGATTAAAAATTGAAGTCTTATATAGAAATAATTTTTTTCTTGAAATGATTATGAAAATTTATCTTTATTCTTGTTGTAAACCTCTTTAGTGATGGTTTTTGTAAAGTTTTGAAGTTGGATGGTTCTGTGAAAAATCCTCTTTGTTGACAAAGTTTAAAATAAAAATTTTAAAATTATGGTTTTGATTTGATAGATGGAAAATGGTTTGTGAAAATGGTTTTAAAAAAATGTTTTTGAAATTTTTTGGTTTAGATTTTGGAATATATTGTTTGTTTGAGTTCATTTTAATTATATGTTACCATGTAGAAGGGGTTTGTTCGATTGGGTCACCTGGTATCGGTTACCTTCTGAAGACTTGGTAGATCGATGAGAGACCACTCATGAGTATGGAACTGTCACATAGTCATGAATGTGTGGATGTGTGGAATCATGGAATGGGTATGCCAAATGGAATTGAGAAAGGTAAGGATTATTTTTATTTTTTTCCATGGAAATTGTTTTGGCTTTGATGTAAACTATTTTTAACTGATTTAAACTATTTTATATAAATGTGTAACAAGTTGTGTCCTATTAGCATAACTTGGGAAGTTATTGGGGAATTCCTAATGAGTTTAGACTCCCACACTTCTTGGTCACTGTTGTGAATTTCCAAATTTCATCTATTGAGATATAGGTAAAATAAAGGTATCTTGGTTCTTTAGTGACACTTCTTTATATTGTGGGCATAAATTTTCGAGTTGGGGTTTGGAGAAGTTTGGGAGTTATAGGGTTGATGTCACTTTTGTGTCTTTCAATTTTATTGGTTTCTTTGGTTTCTTCTTGTACTTTGATATTCTTGTTGGGTTGGTTATGTTTTGAGTTGTATGTTGTACTCATGCATCATATAGAGGTTTTTTTTTGTTTTTTCTTACCTTTTAGATGTTTAGATTTCAAAGGGAAAATTATCCCCCAAATATTATTGAGTTTCTTGGAATTTATTACTAGCCTTGGGTGTCTTTGGGGTGTCACCTAAGGACAATAACACCCACCTCCTTTTCCCAATCCAAAGGGTGAGGGTGGTATGTTAAAAATGGTATCATTTTGTTCGATCCTTGGGTGTTAGTTTTGTTCAATCTTGGAATTGGAAATTGTATCAGTCTTGATAAGTTCATTTGTCTCTTAGGATGGTAGTAAGGAGTATGATTGTTGGAACTTGAAATGTATAATATAAAAAGGAATAGCTAGCCTCTTTATGTTGAACTTCAAGTTACCTGGGAGTTTGGGTACATGAGTGTTTTTAGAAACTAAGTGAATTATCAACTCGTCATCATGGGTTTAACCAATCAGAGTTACATGATATGAATTGATAGTATGACTTCCCGCTAGGAATTAATTGTTCATTATTAAGTTAATGATTTATGGAAATGTTAAGAAATAATGCTTTATGAAAATGTTTAAAATGTTTTCAAATGGTGAGATTTTGAAAAGGATTGATGGTGGTATTTTGAAAATGGTTAAAACAATTCATTATGGATAAGAATGATTATAGAACTTATTAAAATAGTAATTTAAACTAGCTAAGACTTCAGTTTCTAAAGAGTGAGACTAAATGGAGTTCATTTTGGTTGTAAGAAATGGCACCAAGTAGGCACTGTAAGAACTAACTTGAAGAGGCTATGGGAATATGATTGCAGCTGAGCCTCATTTGAACCAATAGTTGGTCCAAATTATTGTCTGATATTTTCAAGACATGCAAAGAGGGAACATAAATGATTAAACAATACAAGTGGATAATTTATTTTAGTTACAAAAGTAGAATCCACCCATATTTTGGGGTGATTCTAAACCATAAAAATAAGAAGTATGGTTGAATAGGATTAATCGAATATTCAATTTCCTTGGGAAACCATCAGAGTAGAAAGTGAATTTGGAAATATTTATGTTGGAGGATCTAGCATGCTAATATGCGGTTTTTACAGTTCATGCTAAATTGGATTTAAGCATGGCATGAGAGTATTTTGAAAAATTATTAAAAAAAATAAATCCCCACATGTTTAGAATTACTAGAATAATAGACGTGTTTAGTTTGAATTAGGATAATCTCTTAGTAACAAAGTATGCATCTAAATTATTGAATTAAGTCTTTTTTCACCTGAAGTTGCTACAAGTGCATCCTTAAAGGTACACATTTTTTATTCAAGTTTGAAACTGTAAATTTACTCAAAGATATCATCCTATATATTATGGTTTATATAAAAGTGTTCAATAGAGTGGTGGGGGTAGAAAGAGAAATCTCAAGAAACAAGGTTGGAGGAAGTATGTTTATTCCTAAGGGAACATGTAGGAACTCCAATGCTAGAAAGAAGTAGAGGAGGGAGACCTATCCTTCAGGGGGTGGTGTATCTTATAATCATATTATGGGATCATTAAAATTTTCTCCTCAACCAAATATTAATCTTGGATGTTTTTAATGTGGTTATTTTGAGCATATAAATAAAGATTGTATGGAACCACCTAAAGCATGTAACAATTGTAATCAGATGGGACACCTTTAGTGCTATTATCATACTGCTCCAAGGTTGGGTGAAAGATACAAATATCATGCTTCTCAAGCATTTTACACCTCAATGGTATCTCTCATCAGTATAACTGATCAATCCATGGGGGTTCTAGAAACACCATGACTTGTCAACCTGTGAAATGTCAACAATGTAACAAAGAGAAAATTGAAACAAGTAATAAATTGTATGGAGATGTGAAAATGATCATGGATGATAAATCAGGACCTCCAATGGTGAGAGGTATTATTCTCTTTAATTATAACCTTATGCAATCTGTGTTTGATATGGGTGCATCCCATTCATTTATTTCTTCTTGTATTGTTGATATGATGGGTTTACAAGTTAAGATGATGCCTTCTGTTTTAAAACTCCAAACACCTTTAGGACATTGAGAGTTTCCAGCCTTGAAATGTGAAGTGTGTTCAATAACAATCAATGGGGCTAGTTTGATATGGTATTTCTCTATAATATAAATAGATGTCTTGATTTTATGAATGGATTAGCTAACAAAATTTTAGGCCTATATCGATTGTTATGAAAGGAAGGTGAGTTTAAAATATTATGATGGTGTTATGAATCCTTTAAATGAGATTGGGTAGTGGATAAAAGTATAGCAAGACCCTTGGTACTAGTGGTTGGAACTATCTCTTACTAGATGATAGAAAATTATTTGGAATCAGTATATGAGATTGGGACTAGATATTTTCAAACCATAGTGGATTAGTTCCTTGATTTTTTTCCTAATAATTTCTTAGGGTTTCTACCCAAAAGATAAGTGAATTTGATGCATGATCTCCCACTGGGGACCAGTCATATTTCCCTTTTGTCTTATCAGATGACACCAATAGAATTTATTAAATTTAAGGATTAGTTGGAGGAGTTAGAAAGTAAAGGGTTCATCCAACCAAATACGTCTATATGAGAATAACTAGTTCTTTTGTGAAAAAGTTTGGTGAAACTATTATGTTTTATATAGATTATCATAAGCTTAACCAAGTTATGATAAATAATTAGTATCGTCTTCCATGCATTGATGATCTGTTCGATCAATTGAAGGGATCCTAGGTATTCTCTAAAATTGACTTATGTTTAGGATATCACCAACTATAGGTTCAAAAATAGGATATTCTAAATACATATTTTAGAAGTAGATATAGACATTATGAGTTTTTTTATGCCTTTTTATCTTGAAAATGCACCATCCATATTTATGTAATTGATGAATTATATGTTTCAAAGGTATCTAGATTCATTTTTTGTGGTGTTTATAGATGATATGATTGTGAATTCTAGGAAAAAGTTGAATCTTGGGTAACACTTGGCTGTAGTGTTGGGTATTCTTTAGGATCATAATCTATCTTACAAGTTATCAAAGTGTGATTTTTGGATACAAGAGGTACATTTCCTTGGCCATGTCATTTCTGAAAATGTGTTTATGTGGATCCTTAAAAGATAAAAGCTTTGATATCTTGGAAACCACAGAAGAATGTATTTGAGATAATTAATTTCCTTGGATTATTATGATACCACATATGTTTTGTACATGAATTTTCATGTTTGGAATCACCGATGAAATCTTTGATAAGGAATGGTGTTCCTTTCTAATGGAATGAGGAATGTCTAAAATCTTTTCAAGTGATTAATGTTATACTTAAATCAGAACCTATCCTTACATTTATAAAGTATGGATAGGACTATGTAGTATTTTTTGATACATTAGGATCTAGGTTGAGATGTTCTCTCATGTAGGGAGATCATGCGGTTGCTTATGGTTAATGAAAATTACTATTTCATGAGAATAACTACCCAACACATGATTTGGAATTGGAAACTATAGTAAATGATTTGAAGACATTGAATAAATATCTTTTTTGTAATAAATTTATAGTGTTTACAGACCATAAGATATTGAAACACATTTTCTCACAAAGAGATTTGAATCTAAGGAAAAGAAGATGGAGGTAATACCATCAAATGTTTGACTTAGAATTGATGTATACATCAGGTAAAGTCAATTCTGTGGAAGATTTATTAAGCATGAATTGTTATAAATAGTTGGATAAAGAGGCTTTGAATTAGTGTTATCTGATGTCGGTTATAGAATACATGCACCTAGATTGTATTGACCAGAGTGTTGTTGCAGTTTTGTTCCTAATTTTTTTTGTTCCTAATTTGGTTTATCAAGTGAAAGTGGCTCAGATATCTGATCATTAATGTGTTATCATAAGATAAAAACTCAATGGTACGGAGACCATTCAGGGATGCAATCTGGATGAAAGTTTGATTTTGATGTTTAGATATCAGATCATAGTACCTTTGGTTTGTTAGGAACAACCTCTTAGTGCTTACCACCATTTGATATGGGTTTTTCACCCTCAGATTCAGAAAATGTATAAATTGTTGAAAGAAAACTTCTAATGGGTAGGTATGAAAATAAAAGTGGTAGAGTATGTTTTGAGATGCCTCACTTGTTAGAAGGTCAAGGAAGATCATCAATTACATGTTGTAGTCTTTACCAATTCCCATGTGGAAGTGGGAGTTTATAGCTATGGATTTTGTGACAAGTCGCCAAGAATGATAAGGAAACACAATTTTATATGGGTAATTGCGGATCAGATCATGAATTTGGCTCATTTTATCCCTATTCATGAATCCAATATGGGGTAGGAGTTATCCAAAATCTATATCTGAGAAGTTGTAAAGATGCATGGAATTCCAGTCTCAATTATATCTGACTAAGACCCTAGGTTTACATCTCATTTTTGGAAATACTTAGAGCAATCCCTCAAGACTCAGTTTACTATGATCATGGCGTATCATCTTCAAATAGATGTAAAATATGAAAGAAAAATCCAAACATTGGTGGACATGATTAGGGCTTGTGTAATGGATTTTTATGGCTCATGGGCGGATCACATATCGTTAGTGGATTTATCGTACAATAAAATTTATCAATCCTTTATACAAATGGATCCTTTTGAATAATTGTATGTGAATCTTTTCATGTTGGGTGAAAATAGTTGAGAATTCATTGGTTGGACCAATCCTTATACAAGAGACAACATAAAATATTCAGTTGATCATAAATAGAATGGAGACATCTTAGAGTCATCCGAAATTGTATAAGGATCATCATCGACTACCATTGTCATTTGAGGTGAGTGATCACATGTTATTGAGAATCTCTCCAAGGCTTGGGTATCATCATTTAAGTAATAAGTGATAGTTATAGCATCAATACATAAGCCCTTTTGACATACTTGAATGTGTTGGTGACATGGAATATCTGTTGTCTTTGACACTAAGATCTCGTTTAGTGAATAATGTGTTTCATGTATCTCAATCAAAGAGGTATCAACCTGATCCTGAACATGTGGTTCGATGAGATCACGTTGACCTAGATCCAGATGCTATGTAGATTCATGTACCAGTACAGATTGTGGATAGTCAATATAATGTCTTTTGTGGTGAAATTATCAATATAGTGTGGGTTTTATGGTAACATAATCAGATTCAGGAAGAAGCATGGGAGTGCAAAAATGAAATGTTGGAGAAGTGGCCTGAACTCTTCCAGGACAACTCTGGTTTTATACTTTTTTAGGATGGGAAGACCAATTGTGGGGAGAATGTAGCACCCCTAGTTTCAGGTACATGACACTTTATTTATGTATTTTAAGTATATATAATGATCAGGTAAATTTTAGGGAGGTTCAAAGGTGTTTATCATGCTTTAAAGGCTTTAATAGGGGTTCACGGTTTTTAGGAACCGTGAAGCGGCTCTAGGAAATCATGAAAGGGGGGACAGTGGGCTCTAGTTAGGAACAGGATTAGTGCATGTTTTAGCCAAACCATTTAGATGCCCAAGAGAAATTGTGCGATGAAAAGTGGAGGTAAAACCAAGGTTGGCGTGTGGTTTTTATAACTGTGTGATCCAACCATGTGAGGAGTTTTCTTAAGACAGTAGCTCATGCATGGTTAGTGCATAGTTGGACTAACCATAAACCCTAACTATGAACCATGTAGTTTCATATCCAAAAATTGTGCAACTATTTTTAATTAAGTCTCGGGACCCATTTTAATTATCAAATCTTTCATAATCCAAAATTCCTTTTCCTCCCAAGGCTTGAGAGGTGATTCCCTTTGATCCAAGAGCAAGTTTTAGGTGATTAAAATCCCTTTAGAGATCCAAATTTATTAGTAAGTCTCCATTATTATCTATTACTCTTAGATAACGTATCCTTCTTTTTTCTAGAACCTTAGATGTAACGTCCCCCAATTTGTCACTCTCTCACGTGGCTGAAACGGTTTGGTTACAAGACCACAAGTACACCTCCTCATATGCTAGAGGCTTACGACTATCAGTGGGGGTGTGATATGTATAGTGGGGATAATGTACCTCCTGGTTAAAGAGTTAAAACACAATGGAACAAACCAATACTAGTAATAATAATATAAATATCAGAGTGCGGAAACAATGGAAACAATACAATATAGTAGAAAACCAACAATCAAAGCAAACTGAATAATCCAATAAATAATAAAGGAATAATTTAATGATGTGTTGGAATGTAACTAAATGTCATGAAAGAAGTAATAAAAAATAAAAGACTAGCATAATCAATAAAAGTATCCAAATTTCCCAGTCCTGAACCCCATACCAGTCACATCTCCAAACTTTAGCCCATCCAGTAAATAACCAATCAACAATAAGGTCCTTTACCCTTTTCCAAACCTACATTCGTATAATCTTCTCGGGTACCTAATAGAATCCCAAGTAAGGTGTCATTATAACTCATTAGTTTGACACCACTATTTATAATCATAATCAATCTGATAATAATTTTATGAAATAATATAATAAATAAGTTTATTGATTAATTAAACAATTAAATTAATACCATATCAACCTACTGCGACACCATACTAGAATGTCTATGAGCATGTCTCGTATCCATGCAAACCATAACCTTATAACCAAAGTATAAATCACACAAATCTGGGTCAAAGTCGCTATATAAGCATTTCATCATGTATAACCAGGCATAGCCTGCTATATAAGCATTTCAGTATGTATCATTGGGCTTATTCTACTATATAAGTATTTCAGAATGTATCACTAGGCATAGCCTTTTATATAAGCATTTTAACATGTATCACTGGGCATAGATCTCTATATAATAATTTCAGCATGAGACTCTAGGCCAATTCCCTATATAAGCATTATAACATTTAATCACAACACAATTTATAGTAGAAAGGATATCACAATATCACATCATATGGCCCAATGGTTAATTATGCATATTATCATTCATCTTTCAATTATAAATTTCATATATCAATTTGTTCGTAACCAATAACATTCTATTTAGCTTAATAAAAAATCCAATCCAAGGTGAATTTATATCAAGAAATCACCCACAATCCATCTCATGATAAAAAAACATTAAACTATTAAATAATTTATTTATATTCAAGTTTTTGCTCGCCTGAATTGGAACCAAAACCTAGGTTAATAACCAATTGGATCCAAATGGACTCCAAGGAATAATTCAATTCATTTTTTCAATTTATTTGTCACAAGATATGTTATGACAATTTTACTATTGTACATACTTGACAATTATCAAACCATATGGTTAAGGTTTAGACCCCCTACCTTTAATTGTCGATCAAACAATATTTCTAATGTCAAACACCCACAAGGAAGAAGGTGCAGAATATCTCAAGAAGGGTCCTTGATCAAAATTTATCAAGATCAAAACTAGCAATGCACACAGTCAAGAGATTACACCGCAATGTCTATAGAAACAAGGTAGAGAAGGAAAAATTGGACCAAAACCACTTACTAGGGATTGATAACACAATAAGGATGTCTGTAAGGGAGTTTGGTACTCCAAAATGGCTTGGAAGGTGCGCCAGGGTTGAGAGGATAAAGTTATACATGATATGAAATAAAAATAAACTACAACTACACTACGTACATTAAAATTGTAGGATGTGGAATTACACAATGTGTAATATAGTTACACATAATGCAATTATTTTAAAATGGATACGCCAAAAAAACTTGTCACCTCATATGAATATTAAAATCACCCAAACATTACATGACGTGTGATCCATTTACATGATCTATAATCCATTCACATGATGTGTAATCCATTTACACAATTTTTATCCATTTATATGACGAGTAATCCATTTACATGACGTGTAATCCATTTACACGATGTGTAATCCATTTACATGGCGTGTAAATGTTATATAGATGAGTTTTCATCCTATTTTCCTTATAAAACAACCTAAACCCTCTTTAAATATTATCACTTACCAAGAACCCATGGTAATAATTAACCCATTTACTCCCACTCCATTAATTTAAATAG
Organism: Viscum album; assembly: GCA_963277665.1. Lineage (NCBI taxonomy): Eukaryota > Viridiplantae > Streptophyta > Magnoliopsida > Santalales > Viscaceae > Viscum > Viscum album. The sequence continues at coordinate 108,263,644 of OY728147.1, read as the reverse complement.
AAATCCTAAATGGATCCCCATGAAAATCCTCTCTAATTTTATCAAGTTTCCTCAGAACCCAAGATTGTGTTTATTCTAACAAAATACTTCCACAAACATTAATTAATTTTACCCAATAATGGATCTCCATATTTGAACAAGATAAAGTCACTAAGGCTTAAAAGAAAAACTCAAAGAGGGACGTACCTGAAAAAAAAAAGGGATCTTACAACATCCCCACAATATAACATCTTATCCCCGAGATGCTCCAAGCATCACTATGGGGTCTAAGTGAACAAGTCTTTCTATTGTACTCACATATCAGGCTCCCTCTCCCAAGTCTCCTCCTGAACTCACCCATGATGCCACACCACTCAAACCAACTGTATAGTCCTGCCTTGGAGATACTTCTAACAACATTTTATAATCCATATCAGATGTTCCTCAAAGGACATATCATCACTAATCTTGAAATCTGTTACATTTTTCACATGAGAAGGATATGAAAAATATCTATGAAGCTATGAAATGTGGAACACATCCTATGTGGTGTTATAGCACTGTGGAAGGGATAATTGTTATTCCAAGAGATCAAACATTTCCACTATCTCAAATGGCCTGAAAAACCTATGAGCTAGCTTCCCCTATTTTATAGTACAGTGTTGACCCAACTTAGATTACACCCAAAGGAAAACACTATGACCAACCTAGAACTCCCAAGGTTGTCTCTGATGGTCAGTGTAAGATTTCTGCATGCTCTGCATAGTCATCAACTACTTTATGATCAACTAAACTTTCTAAGACGTCTCCTAGATAAGACTAGGCCCAACAAGCACTAATTCACCTATCTACAAAAAACAAAGAGGTGAATAGAATGACCTTATCTGAAAATACTCAAAAGGATTTATCTAGATTGATGTTTAGAAGCTGTTAATATATGAAAACTCCAAAAGTGCCATACGCTGCTCCTATGAACCACCAAAATCCAAAACAAAAGCGTACAAAAATATCCTCCAAAACCTGAATAGTTCTCTCATATTGACCATCAGTTTGAGGATGATAAATCAAACTCAAAAGAAACTACGATACTAGAGAATTTTTAAGACCATTCCAAAAACACGATGTGAAATGATGATATCTATCTGAAATGATACTCCTTGGAACATTGTATGGCTAAACTACCTCATGCATGTAAAGACTACCCAGATCATTAGCTGTGAAGGTCTCCCTGATAGGAAAAAAGTGGGCTACCTTTTTTATTTGATCCACAATTGTAACGCCCCAGCCCCAGTTACCCAGAATCGGTGCATTATTGCGTAACATTGGCATGATCACAAAAGATCAAGTCTCGAAAGACCGATTAGTTTAGTAGCCTTGTAAACACTAGATACATTCATAAACTTTACATTACATCATAAAGTGAAAAATCACAATAACATAGTATCCATAGTCTACACTTCTATCCCCTTCAGACTATCCCTGTAGGTCAGTCATAAAATATTTCTCCACATCTTGGGAAAAATAAAACATTGAAAGGGGTGAGCTCAGATGCTCAGTAAGGACAATAATATAGCGGAAGCTTTCATAAATAAACATAAACATTTAAGGCAATGTATGACTAAAACAAAAGCCTTTTAAACTTGAACTTCAACATAATATGGCAAAAGTAAAATGAGATAATTCCATTTACTTATTCACATGGATATTCTACTGGTCGAATAATCACATGAAATATCAATAACCACTTTCATAATGATGGAATGCATAATGCCAGACTATCATAACCACGTAGCCAAGGCCTCGTGCCAAGACCACAAATAATATTTTGTCAAGGCCTCATGCCAAGACACTATTTTGTCTCATGAGACCTACCGATGCATCGAGGAGCTATAGCGGGCTCCACCCGTCACTTATTAAGTCCAATTCATTCCTCATATGAACAGGTTTAAACATATCATAAACCATAACATAATTGTATCACATAAAACGTGCATAAATGAAAACATAAGATTTACACACTTCAATCAGAAGATATCAATACAAAACATTGATATAAAAACTTTATCAAAACCATTTTCAATACCAAAATAAAATAAAAGTAAAACATGGTCTTTATTTTTCTTTTAAAAAAAATTATGTCTTATAGAGGAAGCCGAAACTCAAATAATAGTCACAGCGGCGGAGAATTCGTTGTCGCCACATACGTAAGAAAAAACATTCCTTTTGTCGTTTAGTAAAAACACTTCGTATAAAAAGATTCTTTTTTAATAAAAGTAAAAGTCAAAGGGGTTTATACACCGTATAAATGAAAGTTGTGTATAAAATCAAATATGCCTCAATGAAAGGAGATTGAGATGAAGTACTTAAAAAGATCATTTTTAAAATAAAATAGATATATTATGTATATTTACTATAAGTACACATAAAGAAAGTACAAATACAGGATAGGACATAATAATATCATGACATAATTTGAAAGTAAGAGATTAACCCAAATAATGGAAATTGGGTTAAGAAATTCCCTTACCTCGTGTCCGACTTGACTCGACCACTCTTTAACCTCCTGAATAATAAACTAGTGTTAATCTCTACCTGATTAAGAACATTTTTCAAGTTCATTATTCCTTTTATATCACTTATTACCATGTTATGAACATTATGTAATTATTTAAGTTAATAACGGTCGTTTTGTCGATCTTAGGTACTTGAGTCAAATATAAACTTCTTATAATTACACTTTGTTCATGTGGTAAAATATCCATTATATCCATAATTATATTCATGATGTAAATATCATATACATCATATATATCCAGTATATAAATTCATTTATAATATTACATAACATTTAGAGGTAATAAATGAAATGCACCATTCATGGAGACGGTAAGCCGTACGTACGCATGAACGCTACTTTCATTTCTATTTCGTATTTAATGGAATGAAATTATAATTATGTAAAGGTATAATATAATTCCAGTATAATATAATGTATAATACCATTTACTCCATCCCTTATACATCCCACATATGGCATTAACGATTCAAATCACTTTGAGGGGGCGGTAGTCCGCACTTCCTAAAATGAAAATATCGTGTTTACCCATAATGGAAATCATAAAGTTATGCCATAAATAAAAAATACAAAATCATAAGGAAAACAAAAACATAATATATATCATATATAAAAATAGTGTCATCATAATGGCCACCATGAGAGGTGTTATATGAGTGTTGAACAATCATCGTTTCGTGAGGCAGAAATTCACCATCCACAGAAACAGTATGTTCTTTAACCATTATATGTAGGTGTGTGTAATTGTAGCTCGAATCCTTATTATAACAACATCCTAGTATATTGAGGATACTGGTGTTGTTACAAAATAAATTAATAAAAATAGTTTAGGGGGTTGGAGAATCAAAATAAAACAAAATAACATAAGAGAAGACATTACCTTAAAATCGGGTAACTCTTTTTGATTTGAGCCAAAGGCTTCCTTGGGAAGAGTTCATCCCAAAGTTAGGCTTCTAGGAGTAAGAGAGGGAAGTTGGGAGAGTATTTGGGCAGATTTTGGCCGAGAAAAATGGCTTTAAGGTGTGAATAAGGTGGTAGTGGTGGGGGCCTTTTATAAGAGGAGAGGAGGGGCACTCATGGAAAGTAATGAAATGTTACTTTATTATATAATGAGTTTCAGATTTTAAAGGTCCCACACTTATATATTTCGAGGATAAGGTGATAAGGGTTCTAAATATACTCATCCAATAGGTTTTTGAAAAGTTTAAGTCTTATATTTTACATTATCTTTTTATTTTATTTAAATCGTTAATTAATGAGGTAATCGCAGTATCATCATGGTGTCATAAATAATTTAATTTATTTAATGTCTAAAAATTATAAAAAAAATTATAATGATGTATCAAATCTTTTTATCTTTATAATTAATATTTATAGTCAAAAATATTACTTGTATGACCCCATTTAAAAATTTTTTTATTAAAACAACTCATGTTTGTGACATTTTTATTTTAACATTAAATAAAAAGTTTTTAATGTCATTTTCCTACCAAAGTGGCTTCATGGGGTCCCCAAGTTGACCCATAGATTTTATTGGTCGGCCATGACTCATCCAATAGGGGTAGGATAAGTGTAAAAGTAATTTCATATTTTTATAATATCATTTTTACCTTAAATTTCACTAATTACCTTTAATCGCGAATAATTAAACTTAAAAGTTACTATTCACCAAAAATTATTTTAATCTCATTGATCCACATTTTACTTCCTAATGACAACCATGTATGTCGGATTTTTTAAAATCAAATCACAGAAGTGGTAATGTTACATTTAAACAAAAAATCGGTTTTTTAACTACCACTTAGTGGTTTCACTATTCATCAAAAATTGATGTTTTTCAGAAAAATGCCGAAATTTCACCCTAAGCTATAATTGATATTCCAAATTCAAAAATTATTTCTATTTTACAAAATTACAAACATATAAGTTGCATTAATTAATTTTATAATTAATTTTCGCTGTCACAACAAATAGCGTGTTTTTAAGAATATATATCAAAAGATTGACAATTGTTTATGTCCAATTTCAAAGTGAAATAAATTCTAATGACCACCATTGGATAAAATGGTAAAAATATATTCTAATTATACTTTAAAACCACTATATAGTATAATTTATCACTATAATTTATTTTTATTAAAAAAGTTTTTTTTAAGTATTTTTTACTATTCCTAAAAAATTGGAAGTTCTCAGAAAAACACCAAAAATTCAACATAGGCTAATTTTGATATTCCGAATCAAAAAATGAAGTCCATTTTGAAATATAAAATATATATAATTTCAAAAAGTGGGTATTACTATTCATAATGGCTATTTTGATTGGTCGTGGTGTGTTAGAATCTCGAACTTGCGTATAATGCAAGCTATTGCATTATTGAAAGAGAAGTGTATCGTGGAAGCTCGGGGTGTTACATTCTACCCTCCTTCAATAAATTTCATCCTAAAAATTTGAAATTTTTCTTTGAAAATAAAAGGTTGAAAATAGAAAATACCTTTGTGGAAAACCCACATCGAAAATAAGGTTAATAAAATTTAGCCTTAATAAGAGGGAAAGGGAAATGAAAAAGTCACCACCAAATTATGATCTTGATAAGGAGAACATTGGTGGAAATTAGAGACATATAATTGGAGGAAAAACGTAAATATTTGTAGGGAGAGATTGAGGTCATCAATCACAAACAAGTGTAAAATTGAGGGCCTCAAAGCCTTCAATCTATGTTGATTTAAAATATTATCAGTTCAACAAGACATAAGGTATTAGGATAACACATTTTTTCTTTTAATATCCCTTTACTAAAGTTTAAGAATTAATTTATTCATAGAATAATAGATAGTTATATATATATTTATTCTTGACAAGTAGAGTTTCAACCTTCAACTAATTTCTACCACAAAATCATCTTTCACTCAAAAAGATAATAGAACTCAAAAATATTATATTTATCCTAATCGTACAAGGTTCAAAATATTAACACATACCATTTAGATTAAGAAAAACTATTTTTTAACAACTAGGGACTTCCTATAGGATAGTGGTAGGTAATAAAGGCCTCTCGCACTATGGTTGTGGGTTCGATTCCTACAGCTTTGTCCAACGCGACGGGTTATCCCCCGACCTACAGGTTGTCCTTTTTCCTAAAACAATAGTATTATAATATTCCAAAAATAATATTCAGAAATGTTTTAACCATAAACAATACTATACAAGGTTCAACTTAATCCATTCCAACCTTTATAGTTATCCAAAATACTTCTGTTCAACTCACAGTCCAAATTTTATAAGGAAGTTAAACATAATGAAGATCCTTTTTTCCACGTAACAACATGTGAACACCTTCATCATGTATTCTTTTAAAACACTGGAACATCCTGAATTATCATAAATCCTTATTGATTACATTCATGGTCCCTTATTCCTTATAGAATACTAGATATACTCCTTCTATCCAAAAATGTATGCAAATCATTAATCAGTTTCAAGGAAGTTAAGAATATCCAATATAATTTACCCAAATCAATCATGTATTATTCCAAAATCACTATTTCAGTATCAAAACCATATTATGGTTTATCTTTCTCTCAACCATATATTTTCCAAAAATTTAACCTGTTGTGGAGTCACTTTTCATGGTTTTACAAAATCTCAAGTCCTTGATGAAATAGTACTACAATACAATCCTTATATACTCCATAATTATTATAACCAGTACATCATTGATACAACACTCAAATGACAAAATCCGTTAATAAAAACATAATAACTCTAACCATTCCTTCTCATCTATGGTAGTATCATAACTTTATTATTATCCAATAACATCATTTGGTGCATACTCTGATGATTTGGACATTGGTTTGCGTAGTGTCCCCACTCCTTGCAGATGAAGCATTGTACATTTGAAACCTGTTTCTTACCCTTTCAGTCATGAACTTGGTGTCCTTTTTCTCCACACTTATAACAAACTACCATTACCTTCAGGAAAGTTCCAAGGTGTTTCTTCCCACAGTTATCACATATTGTAAAATTCTTCTTTTCCCTCGTCCTTTTATCCATCATTCTCTCTTCCATACTTTTCTTCTCTTCCATCCCTTCAAATCAATAAGACTCAGAGAATTCTTTACTTATCTTATTAACACATGATACTATTTCTTCATATGTTGAGAACACATGGGAGACCATTTCCCTTATAAATGTTGGATTAATACCGTTAAAGATATGGTCCTTATTACTCTTTGGATCATACGTATTGATGGAGTTCACATTCCTTCTACTGGGCGCCATTTCTATACAATGGCATAAACTAGGTTAGTTTATGAATTGCAATGAATAATTCCAAACTTGTAAAATAATTAATGTAAATTGAACGGTTTATGGATATAATCCATAATCATAAAAAAAAATTCTTTTAGGAAGTATATACTCATAAACCCTTCATAATGGTTTGTAAAAAAAATGAGAATTATCCTAAGCATGTCCCCCGGGAGTGTCGTAACCAAGAGTGCAGCAAGGCCCGTTGTCGTGCACCAGTTCCCGTTAGATTCTAGATCAAAGCGGTGTTTTTGAGTTTTACCCCTAGGTACATCTATGACAGAGCCTCCTCTACCTGATCGTATCCATACAGGGATGTATTGCTCAGAAAACTCACAAAATCTCTATAATACCAAAATTCTAGGAAGTTCTTCTATACTAATCCTCAAAGTCTATCTTTGGGCTATGTGATCTAATCAGAGTTTATCTAAATCTATCTTCCAAGGTTAGTAATAACATCCCTCTGATACCAACTGTAACGCCCCGAACCCAGTTACCCAGAGTCAGTGCATTAATGCGTAACATTGGCATGATCACAAAAGATCAAGTCTCAAAAGACCGATTAGTTTAGTAGCCTTGGAAACACTAGATACATTCATAAATGTTACATTACATCACAAAGTGAAAAATCACAATAACATAGTCTCCATAGTCCACACTTATATCCCCTTCAGACTATCCCTGTAGGTCAGTCATAAAATATTTCTCCACATCCTGGGAAAAATAAAACATTAAAAGGGGTGAGATCAGATGCTTAGTAAGGACAATAATATAGCGGAACCTTTCATAAATAAACATAAACATTTAATTCAATGTATGACTAAAACAAAAGCCTTTTAAACTTGAACTTCAACATAATATGGAAAAAGTAAAATGAGATAATTCCATTTACTTATTCACATGGATATTCTACTGGTCAAATAATCACATGCAATATCAATAACCACTTTCATAATGATGGAATTCATAATGCCATACTATCATAACCATGTAGCCAAGGCCTCATCCCAAGACCACAAATAAGATTTTGTCAAGCCCTCGTGCCAAGACACTAGTTTGTCTCATGAGACCTACCGATGCATCGAGGAGCTATAGTGGGCTCCACCCGTCACTTATTAAGTCCAATGCATTCCTCATATGAACAGGTTTAAACATATCATAAACCATAACATAATTATATCACATAAAACGTGCATAAAGGAAAAAATAAGATTTCCACACTTCAATCACAAGATATCAATACAACACATTGATATAAAAACTTTATCTAAACCATTTTCAATACCAAAATAAAATAAAATTAAAACATGGTATTTATTTTTCTTTTAAAAAAAAGTTATGGCTTATAGAGGAATCGAAACTCAAATAATAGTCACGGCGGCGGAGAAGTCGTTGTCACCGCATACGTAAGAAAAACATTCCTTTTTTCATTTAGTAAAAATACTTCATATAAAAAGATTCCTTTTGAATAAAAGTAAAATTCAAAGGGGTTTATACACCGTATAAATGAAAGTTGTGTAAAAAACCAAATATGCCTCAATGAAAGGAGATTGAGACGAAGTCCTTAAAAAGATCATTTTTAAAATAAAATAGATCTATTATGTGTATTTACTATAAGTACATATAAAGAAATTACAAATACAGGATAGGACATAATAATATCATGACATAATTTGAAAGTAGGAAATTAACACAAAGAATGGAAATTGGGTTAAGAAATTCCCTTACCTCGTGTCCGACTTGACTCGACCGCTCTTTAACCTCCTGAATAATAAACTAGAGTTAATCTCTACCTGCTTAAGAACCTTTTTCAAGTTCATTATTCCTTTTATATCACTTATTACTATGTTATGAACATTATGTAATTATTTAAGTTAATAACGGTCGTTTTGTCGATCTTAGGTACTTGAGTCAAAAATAAACTTCTTATAATTACACTTTGTTCATGTGGTAAAATATCCATTATATCGATAATTATATTCATGATGTAGATATCATATACATAATATATATCCAGTATATACATTCATTTATAATATTACATAACATTTATATGTAAGAAATGAAATGCACCGTTCATGGAGACGGTAAGCCGTATGTACGCATGAACACTACTGTCATTTATATTTCGTATTTAATGGAATGAAATTATAATTATGTAAAGGTATAATATAATTCCAGTATAATATAATGTATAATACCATTTACTCCATCCTTTATACATCCCATATATGGAATTAACGATTCAAATAACTTTGAGGGGGCGGTAGTCCGCACTTCCTAAAATGAAAATATCGCGTTTACCCATAATGGAAATCATAAATTTATGCCATAAATAAAAAATAAAAAATCATAAGGAAAACAAAAACATAATATATGTCATATATAAAAATAGTTTAATCATAATGGCCACCATGAGAGGTGTTATATGAGTGTTGAACAATCATCGTTTCGTGAGGCAGAAATTCTCCATCCACAGAAACAGTATATTCTTTAACCATTATATGTAGGTGTGTGTAATTGTAGCTCGAATACTTATTATAACAACATCCTAGTATATTGAGGATACTTCTTTTGTTATAAAAGAAATTAATAAAAAGAGTTTAAGGGGTTGGAGAAGTAAAATAAAACAAAATAACATAAAAGAATACATTACCTTAAAATCGGGTAACTCTTTTTGATTTGAGCCAAAGGCTTACTTGGGAAGAGTTCTGCCCAAAGTGAGGCTTATAATAATAAGATAGGGAAGTTGGGAGAGTATTTGGCCAGAGGTTGACTGAGCCAAATGGCTTGAAGGTGTGAATAATGTGGTAGTGGTGGGGTCCTTTTATAAGAGGAGAGGAGGGGCACTCTTGGAAAGTAATGAAATGTTACTTTATTATATAATGAGTTTCGGATTTTAAAGGTCACACACTTATATATTTCTAGGATAAGGTGATAAGGGTTTGAAATATACTCATCCAATAGGTTTTTGACAAGTGTAAGTCTTATATTTTACATTATCGTTTTATTTTATTTAAATCATTAATTAATGAGGTAATCGCTGCATCATCATGGTGTCATAAATAATTTAATTTATTTAATGTCTAAAAATTATAAAAAAATTATCATGATGTAGTAAATATTTTTATCTTCCTAATGAATATTTATAGTCAAAAATATGACTTTTATAACCCCATTTAAAAATTGTTTTAATAAAACAACTCATGTTTGTGACATTTTTATTTTAACATTAAATAAAAAGTTTTTAATGTCATTTTCCTACCAAAGTGGCTTCATGGGGTCCCCAAGTTGACCCATGGATTGTCTTGGTCGTCCATGACTCATACAATAGGGGTAGAACAAGTGTAAAAGTAATTTCATATTTTTATAATATCATTTTTACCTTAAATTTCACTAATTACCTTTAATCGCGATTAATTAAACTTAAAAGTTACTATTCACCAAAAATTATTTTAATCCCATTGAACCAAATTTTACTTCATAATGACAACCATGTATGTCAGATTTTTTAAAATCAAATCACAGAAGTGGTAATGTTTCATTTAAACAAAAAATCAGTTTTTTAACTACCACTTAGTGGTTTCACTATTCATCAAAAATTGAAGTTTTTCAGAACAATGCCAAAATTTCACCCTAAGATATAATTGATATTCTGAATTCAAAAATGATGTATATTTTACAAAATTACAAAAATATAAAATTTCATTAATTAATTTTATAATTAATTCCCGTTGTCACAACAAATAGCGTGTTTTTAAGAATATATATCACAAGATTGACAATTGTTTATGTCCAATTTCAAAGTGAAATTAATTCTAATGACCACGATTGGATAAAATGGTAAAAATATATTCTAATTATACTTTAAAACCACTCTATATGATAATTTATCACTATAATTTAATTTTATTAAAAAAGTTGTTTTTTAGTATTTTTCACTATTCATAAAAAATTGGAAGTTCTCAGAAAAACACCAAAAATTCAACATAGGCTAATTTTGATATACCGAATAAAAAAATGAAGTATATTTTGAATTATAAAATATATATAATTTCAAAACTTTGGTATTACTATTCATAATGGCTATTTTGATTGGTCGTGGTGTGTTAGAATCTCGAACTTGCGTACAATGCAAGCTATTGCATTATTGAAAGAGAAGCGTATCGTGGAAGCTCAGGGTGTTACATTCTCCCCTCCTTCAATAAATTGCGTCCTCGCAATTTCAAATTTTTCTTTGAAAATAAAAGGTTGAAAATAGAAAATACCTTTGTGGAAAACCCACATCGGAAATAAGGTTAATAAAATTTAGCCTTAATAAGAGGGAAAGGGAAATGAAAAAGTCACCACCTAATTATGATCTTGATAAGGGGAACATTGGTGGAAATTAGAGACATATAATTGGAGGAAAAATGTAAATATTTTTAGGGAGTGATTGAGGTCATCAATCACAAACAAGTGTAAAATTGAGGGCCTCAAAGCCTTCAATCTATGTTGACTTAAAATATTATCAGTTCAACAAGACATAAGGTATTAGGATAACACATTTTTTGTTTTAATATCCCTTTACTAAAGTTTAAGAATTAATTTATTCATAGAATATTATATAGGTATATATATATTTATGCTTGACAAGTATAGTTTCAACCTTCAACTAATTTCTACCACAAACTTATCTTTCACTCAAAAAGATAATAGAACTCAAAAATATTATATTTATCCTAATCGTACAAGGTTCAAAATATTAACACAAACCATTTAGATTAGGAAAAAATATTTTTTAACAACCAGGGACTTCCTGTAGGCTAGTGGTAGGTAATAAAGGCTCATCGCACTATGGTTGTGGGTTCGATTCCTGTAGCTTTGTCCAACGCGACGGGTTATCCCCCGACCTACAGGTTGTCCTTTTTCCTAAAACAATAGTATTATAATATTCCAAAAATAATATTCAGAAATGTTTTAACCATAAACAATACTATCCAAGGTTCAACTTAATCCATTCCAACCTTTATAGTTATCCAAAATACTTTTTTCCAACTCACAGTCCAAATTTTATAAGGAAGGTAAACATAATGAAGATCCTTTTTTCCGCGTAAAAACATGTGAACACCTTCATCATGTATTCTTTTAAAACACTGCAACATCCTGAATTACCATAAATCCTTATTGATTACATTTATGATCCCTTATTCCTTATAGAATACTAGATATACTCCTTCTATCCAAAAATGTATGAAAATCATTAATCAGTTTCAAGGAAGTTAAGAATATCCAATATAATTTATCCAAATCAATCATGTATTATTCCAAAATCACTATTTTGGTATCAGAACCATATTATGGTTTATCTTTCTCTCAACCATATATTTTCCAAAAATTTAACCTGTTGTGGAGTCACTTTTCTTGGTTTTACAAAATCTCAAGTCCTTGATGAAATAGTACTACAGTACAATCCTTATATACTTCATAATTATTATAACTAGTAAATCATTGATACAACACTCAAATGACAAAATTCATTAATAAAAACATAAGAACTTTAATCATTCCTCCTCATCTGTGGTAGTATCATAACTTGATTATTATCAAATAACATCATTTGGGGCATACTCTGATGATTTGGACATTGGTTTGCGTAGTGTCCCCACTCCTTGCAGATGAATCATTGTACATTTGAAACCTTTTTCTTACCCTTGCAGTCACGCACTTGGTGTCCTTTTTCTCTACACTTGTAAAAAACTCTCATTACCTTCAGGCAAGTTCCAAGGTGTTTCTTCCCACAGTTTTCACATATTGGAAAATTCTTCTTTTCCCTCGTCCCTTTATCCATCATTATCTCTTCCATCCTTTTCTTCTCTTTCATCCCTTCAAATCCATAAGACTCAGAGAATTCTTTACTTATCTTATTAACACATGATACTATTTCTTCATATGTTGAGAACACATGGGAGACCATTTCCCTTCTAAATGTTGGCTTAATACCGTGAAATATATGGCCCTTATTACTCTTTGGATCATACGTATTGATGGAGTTCACATTACTTCTACTAGGTGCCATTTCTATACAATGGTATAAACTAGGTTAGTTTATAAATTGCAATGAATAATTCCAAACTTGTAAAATACTTAATGTAAATTGAACGGTTTATGGATATAATCCATAATCATAAAAAATGTTTTCTTTGAGGAAGTATATACTCGTAAACCCTTCATAATGGTTTGTAAAAAAAATTAGAATTATCCTAAACATATCCCCCAGGAGTGTCGTAACCAAGAGTGCAGCAAGGCCCGTTGTCGTGAACCAATTCCCGTTCGAGTCTAGCTCAAAGCAGTGTTTTCGGGTTTTACCCCTAGGTACATCTGTGCCAGAGCCGCCTCTACCTACTCGTATCCAGACAGGGATGTATTGCTCGGAAAAGTCAAAAAATATCTATAATACCAAAATTATAGGGAGTTCTTCTATACTAATCCTAAAATTCCATCTTTGGGCTATGTTCTCTAATCATAGTTTATCTAAATCTAACTTCCAAGGTTAGTAATAACCTCCCTCTGATACTAACTGTAACGCTCTGACCCCAGTTACCCAGAGTCGGTGCATTATTACATAACATTGGCATGATCACAAAAGATCAAGTCTCGAAATACCGATTAGTTTAGTAGCCTTGGAAACACTGGATACATTCATAAATGTTACATTACATCATAAAGTGAGAAATCACAATAACATAGTCTCTATAGTCCACACTTCTATCCCCTTCAGTCTATCCCTTTAGGTCAGTCATAAAATATTTCTCCACATCCTGGGAAAAATAAAACATTGAAAGGGGTGATCTTAGATGCTCAGTAAGGACAATAATATAGCGGAAGCTTTCATAAATAAACATAAACATTTAAGGCAATGTATGACTAAAACAAAATCCATTTAAACTTGAACTTAAACATAATATGGAAAAAGTAAAATGAGATAATGTCATTTACTTATTCACATGGATATTCTACTGGTCGAATAATCACATGCAATATCAATAACAACTTTCATAATGATGGAATGCATAATGTCGGACTATCATAACCACGTATCCAAGGCCTCGTTCCAAGACCAAAAATAATATTTTGTCAAGGCCTCGTTCCAAGACACTAGTTTGTCTCATGAGACCTACCGATGCATCGAGGAGCTATAGCGGGCTCCACCCGTCACTTATTAAGTCCAACGCATTCCTTATATGAAGAGGTTTAAATATATCATAAACCCTAACATAATTGTATCACATAAAACGTGCATAAAGGAAAACATAAGATTTCCACACTTCAATCACAATATATCAATACAACACATTAATATAAAAACTTTATCAAAACCATTTTCAATACCAAAATAAAATAAAAGTAAAACATGGTATTTATTTTTCTTTTAAAAAAAAGTTATGGCTTATAGAGGAAGCTGAAACTCAAATAATAGTCACGGCGGCGGAGAAGTCTTTGTCGCCGCATACGTAAGAAAAAACATTCCTTTTGTCGTTTAGTAAAAACGCTTCATATAAAAAGATTTCTTTTGAATAAAAGTAAAAGTCAAAGGGGTTTATACACTGTATAAATGAAAGTTGTGTATAAAACCAAATATGCCTCAATGAAAGGAGATTGAGACGAAGTCCTTACAAAGATCATTTTTAAAATAAAATAGATCTATTATGTGTATTTACTATAAGTACACATAAAGAAATTACAAATACAGGATACAACATAATAATATCATGATATAATTTGAAAGTAGTAGATTAACCCAAAGAATGGAAATTGGGTTAAGAAATTCCCTTACCTCGTGTCCGACTTGACTCGACCGCTCTTTAACCTCCTGAATAATAAACTAGAGTTAATCTCTACCTTCTTAAGAACCTTTTTCAAGTTCATTATTCCTTTTATATCACCTATTACCATGTTATGAACATTATGTAATTATTTAAGTTAATAACGGTCGTTTTGTCGATCTTAGGTACTTGAGTCAAATATAAACTTCTTATAATTACACTTTGTTGATGTGGTAAAATATCCATTATATCTATAATTATATTCATGATTTAGATATCATATACATCATATATATCCAGTATATACATTCATTTATAATATTATATAACATTTAGAGGTAATAAATGAAATGCACCGTTCATGGAGACGGTAACTCGTACGTACGCATGAACGGTACTTTCATTTCTATTTTGTATTTAATGGAATGAAATTATAATTATGTAAAGGTGTAATATAATTACAGTATAATATAATGTATAATACCATTTACTCCATCCTTTATACATCCCACATATGGCATTAACGATTCAAATCACTTTGAGGGGGCGGTAGTCCGCACTTCCTAAAATGAAAATATCGTGTTTACCCATAATGTAAATCATAAAGGTATGCCATAAATGAAAAATAAAAAATCATAAGGAAAACAAAAATATAATATATATCATATATAAAAATATTTTCATCATAATGGCCACCATGAGAGGTGTTATATGAGTGTTGAACAATCATCGTTTCGTGAGGCAGAAATTCGCCATCCACAGAAACAGTATGTTCTTTAACCATTATATGTAGGTGTGTGTAAGTGTAGCTTGAATAATTATTATAAAAACATACTAGTATATTGAGGATACTGTTTTTTTTACAAAATAAATTAATAAAAAGAGTTTATGTGGTTGGAGAAGTAAAATAAAACAGAATAACATAAGAGAATACATTACCTTAAAATCGGGTAACTCTTTTTGATTTGAGCCAAAGGATTCCTTGGGAAGAGTTCTGCCCAAAGTGAGGATTCTAGGAGTAAGATAGGGAATTTGGGAGAGTATTTGGGCAGATTTTGGCCGAGCCAAATGTCTTGAAGGTGTGAATAAGGTGGTAGTGGTGGGGGCCTTTTATAAGAGGAGAGGAGGGGCACTCTTGGAAAGTAATGAAATGTTACTTTATTATATAATGAGTTTCAGATTTTAAAGGTCCCACACTTATATATTTCGAGGATAAGGTGATAAGGGTTCTAAATATACTCATCCAATAGGTTTTTGAAAAGTGTAAGTCTTAGATTTTATATTATCTTTTTATTTTATTTAAATCGTTAATTAATGAGGTAATCGCTGCATCATCATGGTGTCATAAATAATTTAATTTATTTAATGTCTAAAAATTATAAAAAAAATATCATGATTTAGGAAATATTTTTAGATTTATAATGAATATTTATAGTCAAAAATATGACTTTTATAACCCCATTTAAATTTTTTTTTAGTAAAACAACCCATGTTTGTGACATTTTTATTTTAACATTAAATAAAAAGTTTTTAATGTCATTTTCCTACCAAAGTGGCTCCATGGGGTCTCCAAGTTGACTCATGGATTGTATTGGTCGTCCATGACTCATCCAATAGGGGTAGGACAAGTGTAAAAGTAATTTCATATTTTTATAATATCATTTTTACCTTAAATTTCACTAATTACCTTTAATCGCGATTAATTAAACTTAAAAGTTACTATTCACCAAAAATTATTTTAATCCCATTGAACCACATTTTAGTTCCTAATGACAACCATGTATGTCGGATTTTTGAAAATCAAATCACAGAAGTGGTAATGTTTCATTTAAACAAAAAATCAGTTTTTTAACTACCACTTAGTGGTTTCACTATTCATCAAAAATTGAAGTTTTTCAGAACAATGCCAAAATTTCACCCTAAGATATAATTGATATTACGAATTCAAAAATGATGTCTATTTTACAAAATTACAAACATATAAATTTCATTAATTAATTTTATAATTAATTCTCGCTTTCACAACAAATAGCGTGTTTTTAAGAATATATATCAAAAGATTGACAATTGTTTATGTCCAATTTCAAAGTGAAATTAATTCTAATGACCACCATTGGATAAAATGGTAAAAATATATTCTAATTATACTTTAAAACCACTCTATATTATAATTTATCACTATAATTTATTTTGATTAAAAAATTTGTTTTTAAGTATTTTTCATTATTTATAAAAAATTGGAAGTTCTCAGAAAAACACCAAAAATTCAACATAGGCTAATTTCGATATTCCGAATCAAAAAATGAAATCCATTTTGAAATATAAAATATATATAATTTCAAAAATTGGGTATTATTATTCATAATGGATATTTTGATTGGTCGCGGTGTGTTAGAATCTCGAACTTGCGTACAATGAAAGCTATTGCATTATTGAAAGAGAAGCGTATCGTGGAAGCTCGGGGTGTTACAACAATCACCCATATAGAATCATTATTATAGGTTGTACTAGGTAATCCTATCACATAATCCATAGTGACATCATCCCATTTCCACTCAGTAATGGGAAAAGGATCTAAAAGCATATTTATCCTATGATTCTCGACTTTCACCTACTGAAAAGTGAATCATCTCTCTACAAATCCTGCTACCTCCTTCTTTATTACTAACCACCAATACTATTTATATAGATCATGATACATCTTTGTAAAACTAGGACGTACCACCCATCTAAAAGCATAAATATCTTTCATTATCTCCTCGTGCAAGTCCATAGGAACCAATAATTGGCCATAGAAAAGAATAGAATTTCCACTACCAAGAAAACCTCTCAATGGTGTCTCCCCACCATATAAGCTATCTCTCATAACTAATCCCTCAAGATCAGATAACTACTCGGTCTTAATCTGGTCCAAAATAATGAGTATAAAAATGACGAGGTTAAAGGTACTCATCCATATGACTCATGAACATCTTGTTGCATGTATATAAAGAGGTTCATCACCCGCCACTCATCGAAAGACTCTCATACTACCTAAACCTGTGTCTTTCATCTCAATGCATTGGAAATTACATTTCCCTTTCCTAGTCTATAATCCAACTCAAAGTCAAAAGAGAGTAGATAATCGACCCACCTCCTCTGCCAATGGTTTAGGTACCACTGATAAAATGTGTATCTAAGGATCTTGTGGTCTGTGTACACCACAAACCTCTCACCCATGAGATAATGTCTCTAGCATCTCAGGACATGTACCACTAATGTTAACTCCAAATCATGAGTAGGGTAATTCCTCTCATGTGGTCTCTACCATCTAGAGACATAAGCAATCATTCAATCCTCCAGCATTAGATTTTCTTCGAGTCCAACTACGAATGCATAATACTACACAACATATTATTTACTAGGCATAGGTAAATCGAGGATAGGTGCTGAGTTCATCCTACCTTTTAACTTCTGAAAATCCCTCTCACAAGTATCTGACCAAACAAACTTCACCCCTTTCTTCATCAGCCCTAACATTGGTGCTTCCAAATGGGAGAATACCTGGATAAAGTCTTGATAATAACCTTTTATACCTATAAATATCTGAATATAGAAGATGTTCTTGGGATGCTCCCAAGATACCATGACTGCAACTTTCTCTAGGTCCATTGGAACTCTTGTCTCTGAGATAACATGGCCTGAGAAGTGCACTTTATCAATATAGAAACTGTATTTGGTTAGCTTGGCATAAAGTCGATGTTATCTTAATATAATTAGGATGATGTCAAGATTTTTTTCATGATCATATGATAACCAGGAGTACACCAAGATTTCATCAACAAAAAACACAACAAACCAATCCAGAAAAGGATGAAAGATCCAATTCATCAAGGCCATGAATACCATTGGTGCATTGGTTAAACCAAACGGTATCAAAACGAACTCATACATGCCATACATGCTCCTAAAAGTAGTCTGAGGTATGTATGATGGTCTCACCCTCAACTAATGGTATCATGGTATCAAATTGATCTTGGAGAAGATCTTATCACCCCTCACCATATCAAAAAATCATTGATGCACAGAAGAGGATAATGGTTCTTGACCATCATCTAGTTCAACCTCTGATAATGCACACACAAGTGTAAAGTCCCATTATCCTTCTTGGAGAAGAGAATTAGAGAACCCCAAGGAGATGTACTCAACTGTATGAAACCTTTATCTTTCAGATCTTCCAACTGGACCTTAAACTCCTAATGCTCTGCTGGTGTCATCCTATAAGGAGATATAGAAATTGGCTCTGCTCCTAGCACCAAATCAATCCTAAACTCAATCTCTCAATTGGGAAATAAGACATAGAAATCATCAGGAAATACATCATGAAAATTGTTTACCACTGGAGGAATAGAATTATGCTTCTTTCCGCCATCATCTAGAGAAATACCATATATTTGAGCCATGAGACAACCTATTCTGCACTTAATTGGTCCTGCATGACCAGCCTAAGGATCCCACTCACCCTAGTGAAAATAGAAACCTCCTTCTAGTGATAAAAAGGTAACTCTCCTCCAGTAATAGTCGATATGAGCTTGGTATAGAACTAACCAATCCATACTAATAATCAAATTGAAACCTATCATTTTCAGCATGAACGGTTCCCAAAAGCAACAATAACCACCAATATCTAGAGAACATTCCTTGAAGAATTTAATATCCTCTAATAGAACTCTCAATGGTGTGTCGATGATTTAAACATCATACAAGATTTCCATATTTGAGACCAAAATTTTACAAAAAGAGTATATAAAAATTAATTTGATTCTATTTTATCAAACAAAACACAAGTGTAAAGACCCATATCTTGACGTACATTGACATTACATTACATTTGCGGAATACTTAGTACATAACAAAAACACACACACAAGGATCATAATATTTTAGTGTCTTTGGAAACTCGGAATATAATATTCTAATCCTGGTGAAAGATCTTCAACATCTCCCATAAAGATATTCCCTTTTTTTACCTAAAACCTTTCTTTATATCCTGGGGAAAAGAAAACATAAAAGGGTGAGCTCAAATGCTCAGTAAGGGTAAACAAAATAAATATCAATCACATCATATACATAAGCACATAACTTTTGGAAATCTTAACCTGTAAAAGAGATAATAATTTCATAACATGGGGTAAATCATGGCAGTGAAATGTAATCACAATAATCATAACTTAAAACATGAAACTTTGTGGAATTCACACATAATCATAGAGAATCATTTCTTGTTAGTCAAGACTCATTGCCAAGACTATCTTAGTGGACAAAGTCCCTTTCTGAACCGAGTCACCCTCGTTTCAGTCCTATTTCATTGAACCGGTATAACCTACCGTTCCAGCCATGTCTATCTCATGAGATATAAAATCTTTACCCAATGCATTGGAGGGAGATATAGTTCCCACCCATCTCATAATTATACCATTCTTATGTGTGCCACAAAATCATAAACCATACATCATAACATAACCCATGTAATAAAAATGGGAATCTTAAACATCATGTCATCATAAAACAATTCATATACGATAAAGGAATTCATAAAAATAATTCCATCACAACATAATCAAATCAATGTAATAATAGGGATAAAAACAGAACCCTTTATTATCTTAGATGGAAAATAATTTTGATAAAACACTTGAACTTCATTCTTGAGGAAAATATCCTTTCTTCTTCAAAAACACTTTTCCTTTCTTAACATGTCATAAAATTCTAACTAAAAGAAGTTGATTAAAAATAAACTTGAAAACTTGTAAGGAAAGATTCTTGGAAATAATGTTTTAAAAATCCATTCATGTCGTATAAGTTAAAAAAAACATTCTTCGTACTTTTGTCGAAAAAGTCAAAAAAGTACCTCTTACGAAAAACGACAAAAGATTCCTTTCATATCTTTTACTAAAAACTCACCAAAGGGTAAAATTGGATTTAAACTATTGTAGGTGGATGGAAATAATATTACATATTGAGAAAACATGGATTTGGATGATAAAATACACCCCAGTAAATGCCAAAGTATGAACAATCTCGGATAAAAATGAGATTGTGATATTTCCCTTACCTTAGGTCCGACTTGCTTTGTAAGTGTCCGAACCTCCTGTATAATGATTTAAATAATGTTATTGACTTATTCCAGAATCATAATTATTTTTATGATATCATATATGGTTCACTTGTGACTTTATATTACCCGTTTTTTTGTAAATTCCATGTTAAAGAAGCGTTTTGGGTAAAATCGTTTCATTTATCGTAGGTGTTTGGACTTGTTGTTCTTGACATTATTATTACTTATATCATGATTTAATTACTTACAGAATATTAAACATGATTTATATATCATATATATTCAGTATATATATATATAATAGATAGATAAATGAAATGAAACACACCGTTCATGGAGACGGTAGTCCGTACGTACGCATGAACGTTGTTTTCCTTTCCTTATTGTCTTGAATGGAAGTAAGTAGATGACATACATATATACATAAATCCAGTAGCTTTATAATGTCATATATTTCATTATTATTTCTTATATATACTTTATAATCATTCTTAAATGGTTAACAAGGAGAATGAATCTCATCGCGTCGTGGAGACGGTAGTCCGTACGTACGCACGAGCGATGATATCGTTCTCATGATCGTGAACTTGTGTTTAAGTGTATGTATATTATTTCAGTATCAATATCACTTTATAATAATCATATATAGTTACTCATTACACCATTATACCCATCTAATTAAGGTGGTGGCGGAAAATAGATTACACCACGGTGTGGAGACGGTATTCCGTACGTACGCACGCGCGGTGATTTCCTTTTTCCGTAGGATGGATAGAAGGTTAATTAGAGTTGTTTAATATTTATAACAACATATAAGTATATAAGAAATACTGATGTTATTACTTTATCATGAAACAACTAAATAAGAAGAAGTTTGAAGAAGAAAGAAATTGAAAAAGATCGGTAATGGATATTACCTCTTTTTGACGTGCCTTCACTTAACCTCCACTTAAAGAACTAAGGATGGTCTTTGAAGAAGACCAGGACCTCTAGGATGATACTAGGGAATTGGAGAAGAGATTTTGGCAGGGGTTGGCTGAACCTGAATGCTCAAATTGGTGTGAGGAGGAGAGGGAGGAGGTGCCCTTTTATAAGGGAGGAGAGGGGTACCTTTGGAATAACTAAAAATATTATTTTATTATAAAGTCAAGTTCGGTTTTAAATAGCTACAAATTGATATATTTCGAAGCTAAGGTGGGGATGGGTCGAAATAATCTCATCCAATAGGATTTAGACAAGTTTAGGTTATTATTTTAACCTTATCAATTAGATTTAACTCTAAGTTAAATAATTTAACTTTTACCGTGACTTTTTGTTTTCTTACACTATATGGTTAATAAACTTACTATAACATGCCAAACGAACCCCAAGTTGTTTATTATTAATATATATATCCTTATCTAAGTCATTTGGCCGAACCTTAGATTTTTAGGAATAAAATAACAATTAATAATATAATATTTGTTTTAAAAACTATTTTATGTCAATTTTGACACTATTTAGTAATTGATTTTTGTGAAAATCATAACAGAATTATATGTTCGAACCAAGTTAATTAAATCAACACTAATATATCATAGTAACCTAGAAAATTATTGTAATTCATAAAAAGTCTCAAATTACATTTATTTGAGCATTTATAACATCAATTATGTTAACATTTCCTTAAAAGGGTAATTACTACATCATTGTTGTGTCATAAATAAATTAATATATTTAAAGTCTAAAAATTATAAATAAAATATCATTATGTAGGAAATCTTTTTAGATTTATAATTAATATTTATAGTCAAATTTATCTTATGTATAACCCCATATTAAAAATGTTTTAGTAAATAAACTTTGATTTTACCTCTTTTAACCCTTCTTTAAATAAATTAATAATAAATGTCCTAATCTAATCCAAGTGGGCCTAAATGGTCATATTTTATTCCTATGTTTTTTTTTGGTCGAATTACACTTTTCCAATAGAATTAGGACATGTGTTAGGGTAATAATAATATCATTTCTACCCTTAATTACCCTATTTACTTTTTACCGTGGTAAAAAAAAGTAAAAATTTACTATTCACCAAAAATTATTTTCATCTCATTGAACCACATTTTAGTCCTTGATATTAACCTTGTCTCTCGGATTTTCGAAATTCCACTCACAGAAGCGGTAAAATTAAGTTTTATGAAAAATTTAGTTTTTTAACTACCACTTAGTGGTTTCACTATTCATCAAAAATTGAAAGTTTTCAGAAAAATACCAAAATTTTACCCTAGGCTAATTTCGATATTCCGAATCCAAAAATGAATTCCATTTTGAAAAATAAAATTTACAAAATTTCAAAAAGTGGTTATTACTATTCATAACGGCTAGTTTTAATAATATTTTAATAGCATATTGTTGTTTAGTGAAACTCGTTATTGCGTACTACACACGCTATCGAGGAAGGTCGTGATTGCGTGTAATGCAAGGCAAGTCAAGGATGTGTGTTGTGCAAGCTCCTTTTGGTGTAGCGTACAACACAAGACATTAGTGAAATTAAAAATAATATTTTTCATAAAATCTTGGGTTGTTACATTTTACCCCCCTTAAAATGAATTTCGCCCTCGAAATTCATCGGGGTTATAAATGGTTTACTCTTCGAAAGTTTCTTTAATAGAAACCCACATCGTAAAAAGGAATACCAAAACCAATCTTTAAAAATGAAAGTATAAAACGTAACGGTTACCCAAATAAACTAATCACTGGGTTTCCACATAGGTGAAAATATGGATATGGAAGAAAAATATAACCATCTTGTTCTGATGGAGAGTGGTAGAGAACATGGCTATGGAAAAGCCAACAATCACAAATCCATAAATTTGTGACGATCTAAGGTACCATCCAATTAATCAGATATAAGAGCACTAGGACAACATTTTTGGTTTTCAAGATCGTTTCCCTAAAGTTGAAGAAATTGGAATTAGAAGAAATACTTTCGTGATTTTGGTATAGTCTCACCGTTTGTCGTTCTTTGGAAAATTTCCACTTCATCTCTTAAAGAAATGAAGTTGAATTTGTCATTCGTTATGTGTTAGTAGATCATGTGATAGAATGATGGGTCATTCCATCTCTTTCAAACAAAAGGTTAGAAAAAGTTATAATTCCATCTTATGGTTAATCGTATAAGGTTCCAAAAATGAACTTATACTTCATATATCATACCGCTTAAAATAAAACTAGTTTCTACTAAACAGGGACTTCTTGTAGGCCAGTGGTAGGCGATAAAGGTCAGTCACACTTCAGTTGTGGGTTCGATTCCCACAGCCTTGTCCGACGCGATGGGCTGCCGCCCGTCCTACAGGTTGTCCTTTTTCTAAAGCTATATTACTATAACATCCCATCAATAATATCGAAAAAAACGTTTTATCCTAACTTATGTCAAACATAATCCATTCTAATCTTTAGGCTTATCTAAAATACTTCGGTCCAATCTCATAGTATAAAGAAAATGATTACTTGAAATGTCGTCAACCAAGCATGTGAATACCATCATTTATCCCCCATATATCTTGTTGGTCACATTCCAATCATGTGAATACCTTAATGATGTATTCTCTTGAAAAATGAATACCCATTAAACCTTAGTGAAAACATGAATGCTGTCAAAAGTTAACTCTTTCCACATACCAAAATCCAAAAATTCTATATACTCAAACCATGATATAACCTTCTCCTTATATCAGTCATGAGCTCATGAATACTGTTAAATATCTCAATCACTTTGAATACCACATTATACCAACACATAAATATTCCAATACTTTATGATACAACATTATTTTGGAATCCCATTACATAAACACTTAATCATTCCACCACATCGTTGTCATATTCAACATCGCCAATAGTGATCGCATGTGACTTCCCTTTGTCCTTTGCCTTAAGTGGTTTCTCATGTTGATCATCACTAACCCTTGGATTAGGGCATTTATTAGCATAATGCCCCATTTCCTTGCACTTGAAGCATTGAAGTGTTGGTGGTGCGTTCTCTGCAGTGTTTACTTTATTCACATCATTAGAAACCCTTTTTCCATTACTTCGACACTCATCTGCTCGATGACCTTCTTTTCCACACTTAAAACATTTTCTAGTCCCTTTAAGACAATCTCCACCATGCTTATTTCCACACTTTGATCATAAGGAAATATTCAACTTCTTTTCACCATTATTTTGAGATTTCTCCTTGAACTCCATCTTTCGTTTCTTTTCAAAACCATGAGATGGATATGTAACACCAAATTCCATTTCTACCTTCATAGCACAACGCACAATTTCTTCATAGCTACTGAAGTCTCTTATAGCTAATGCCCTTCGAAGACTTGGTTTTAAGCCACTGAAAAATCGATCAACTTTACTTTCAGGTTGGATGATAATGCCAGATGCATACCTTGCAAGTCTTGTAAAATTTGCTTCGTATATACCAACAGATTCATCATCCTTCTGCTTCAGCTCAAGAAACTTCTTTTCCAACTTCGTTCGAAGAATACGATGGAAGTACTTACTGAAAAACAAGTTCTTGAACTCGTCCCATTCCATGGACTCAATTTCATCTCTTGGACTCGTATTCTTGATAAGATTCCACCATTGATCAGCACCACCTTCCAAACGATACACTGCTAAGATGACTTTATCATGTTCAGAACATTGAAGAACTGAAAAATATCTTTTCAGTGGTACTGATCCATTGTTCAGCAACAAGTGGATCGTAAGTCCCACTGAAAGAAGGTGGGCGTTGCCTCATGAAGGACTCAATAGAATATTGTTCCCTTCTCTGCTCATTTGGAAGTCCAGAATGATTCATAGCTTGTGTAAGTATAGCAATAAGATTTTGCACTCCATCTCCCATAACATTTGTTTGTTCAGGAGGACAATCATTGCATTGTCCATTGCATTGATCAACACGGTTCCTTCGGGTTCCAGCCATCGTCTAAAACCCAAAAATAATAGTGTGAGAGGCAAAAATCATGCTAGGGAAAACAACATTATAAAGGGGGAGTATCCTCAATATCTAACTTCTTAGGTTAAATTCTATGATCGTTACCATAGTTCTAGGACTGTATCTTATATGTATACTTATCCTTAGGGACATCCCTAGACATACCTTAGAAATATCTCTAGGGATCTCACTAACGCTTTCGCATCCTAGTTTCCAAAGGTTGACTAAACCTTTCCTCTGATACCAACTGTAGCGGTCTGGAATTACTTCCAGTGGACTATAATTGATACCTATCAGGGCACTCCATGGGAGGCTACACCCCCTGGGCAAGACACACCACCATCCCCAGTGGCATCCATTTCCTCATGAAGCCCTTGGTCAGAGAGCCATGCTTCGTCCAACGCTCACTTGTGAGAGTTCCCAAGGATCGGATACATTCCTACCTCCTTTACCTCTGATACCAACTGTAAAGACCCGTATCTTGACGTACATTGACATTACATTACATTTTCGGAATACTTAGTACATAACAAAAACACACACACAAGGATCGTAATAGTTTAGTGTCTTTGGAAACTCGGAATATAATCTTCTAATCCTGGTGAAAGATCTTCAACATCTCCCATAAAGATCTTCCCTTTTTTTTTACCTAAAACCTTTCTTTATATCCTGGGGAAAAGAAAACATAAAAGGGTGAGCTCAAATGCTCAGTAATGTTAAACAAAAGAAATATCAATCACATCATATACATAAGCACATAACTTTTGGAAATCTTAACCTGCAAAAGAGATCATAATTTCATAACATGGGGTAAATCATGCCAGTGAAATATAATCACAATAATCATAACTTAAAACATGAAACTTTGTGGCATTCACACATAATCATAGAGAATCGTTTCTTGTTAGTCAAGACTCATTTCCAAGACTATCTTAGTGGACAAAGTCCCTTTCTGAACCGAGTCACACTCGTTTCAGTCCTGTTTAACTGAACCGGTATAACCTACCGTTCCAGCCATGTCTATCTCATGAGATATAAAATCTTTACCCAATGCATTGGAGGGAGATATAGGTCCCACCCATCTCATAATGATATCATTCTTATGTGTGCCACAAAATCATAAACCATACATCATAGCATAACCCATGTAATAAAAATGGGAATCTTAAACATCATGACATCATAAAACAATTCATATACGATAAAGGAATTCATAAAAATAATTCCATCACAACATAATCAAATCAATGTAATAATAGGGATAAAAATAGAACCCTTTATTATCTTAGATGGAAAATAATTTTGATAAAACACTTGAACTTCATTCTTGAGGAAAATATCCTTTCTTCTTCAAAAACACTTTTTCTTTCTTAACATGTCATAAAATTCTAACTAAAAGAAGTTGATTAAAAATAAACTTAAAAACTTGTAAGGAAATATTCTTGGAAATAATTTTTTAAAAATCCATTCATGCCGTATAAGTTAAAAAAAACATTCTTCGTACTTTTGTCGAAAAAGTCAAAAAAGTACCTCTTACGAAAAACGACAAAAGATTCCTTTCATATCTTTTACTAAAAACTCACCAAAGGGTAAAATTGGATTTAAACTATTGTTGGTGGATGGAAATAATATTACATATTGAGAAAACATGGATGTGGATGATAAAATACACCCCAGAAAATGCCAAAGTATGAACAATCTCGGATAAAAATGAGATTGTGATATTTCCCTTACCTTAGGTCCGACTTGCTTTGTAAGTGTCCGAACCTCCTGTATAATGATTTAAATAATGTTATTGACTTATTATAGAATCATACTTATTTTTACGATATCATATATGGTTCACTTATGACTTTATATTACCCATTCTTTTGTAAATTCCATGTTAAAGAAGCATTTTGGGTAAAATCGTTTTATTTATCGTAGGTGTTTGGACTTGTTGTTCTTGACATTATTATTACTTATATCATGATTTAATTACTTCTAGAATATAAAACATGATTTATATATCATATATATTTAGTATATATATATATAATAGATATATAAATGAAATGAAACACACCGTTCATGGAGACGGTAGTCCGTACGTACGCATGAACGTTGTTTTCCTTTCCTTATTGTCTTGAATGGAAGTAAGTAGATGACATACATATATACATAAATCCAGTAGCTTTATAATGTCATATATTTCATTATTATTTCTTATATATACTTTATAATCATTCTTAAATGGTTAACATGGAGAATGAATCTCATCGCGTCGTGGAGACGGCAGTCCGTACGTACGTACGAGCGATGATATCGTTCTCATGATCGTGAACTTGTGTTGAAGTGTATGTATACTATTTTAGTATAAATATAACTTTATAATAATCATATATAGTTACTCATTACACCATTATACCCATCCAATTAAGGTGGTGGCAGAAAATAGATTACACCACGGCGTGGAGACGGTATTCCGTACGTACGCACGCGCGGTGATTTCCTTTTTCCGTAGGATGGATAGAAGGTTAATTAGAGTTGTTTAATATATATAATAACATATCAGTATATAAGAAATACTGATGTTATTACTTTATCATGAAACAACTAAAGAAGAAGAAGTTTGAAGAAGAAAGAAATTGAAAAAGATCGGTAATGGATATTACCTCTTTTTGACGTGCCTTCACTTAACCTCCACTTAAAGAACTAAGGATGGTCTTTGAAGAAGACCAGGACCTCTAGGATGATACTATGGAAGTGGATAAGAGATTTTGGTAGGGTTTGGCCGAGCTTTAATGCTCAAATTGGTGTGAGGAGGAGAGGGAGGAGGTGCCCTTTTATAAGGGAGGAGAGGGGTGCCTTTGGAATAACTAAAAATATTATTTTATTATAAAGTCAAGTTCGGTTTTAAATAGCTCCAAATTGATATATTTCGAAGCTAAGGTGGGTATGGGTCGAAATACTCTCATACAATAGGATTTAGACAAGTTTAGGTTATTATTTTAACCTTATCAATTAGATTTAACTCTAAGTTAAATAATTTAACTTTTACCGTGACTTTTTGTTTTCTTACACTATATGGTTAATACACTTACTATAACATGAAAAACGAACCCCAAGTTGTTTATTATTAATATATATATCCTTATCTAAGTCATCTGGCCGAAACTTAGATTTTTAGGAATAAAATAACAATTAATAATATAATATTTGTTTTAAAAACTATTTTATGTCAATTTTGACACTATTTAGTAATTGATTTTTTTGAAAATCATAACAGAATTATATGTTCAAACCAAGTTTATTAAATCAACACTAATATATCATATTAACCTAGAAAATTAGTTTAATTCATAAAAAGTCTCAAATTACATTTATTTGATCATTTATAACATCAATGATGTTAACATTTCCTTAAAAGGGTAATTACTGCATCATCGTTGTGTCATAAATAAATTAATTTATTTAAAGTCTAAAAATTATAAATAAAATATCATTATGTAGTAAATCTTTTTAGATTTCTAATGAATATTTATAGTCGAATTTATCTTATGTATAACTCCATATTAAAAATGTTTTAGTAAATAAGCTTTGATTTTACCTCTTTTAACCCTTCTTTAAATAAATTAATGATAAATGTCCTAATCTAATCCAAGTGGGCCTAAATGGTCATATTTTATTCCTATGTTTGTTTTTGGTAGAATTACACTTTTCCAATAGAATTAGGACATGTTTTAGGGTAATAATAATATCATTTCTACCCTTAATTACCCTATTTACTTTTTACCGTGGTAAAAAAAAGTAAAAAGTTACTATTCACCAAAAATTATTTTCATCTCATTGAACCACATTTTAGTCCTTGATATTAACCGTGTCTCTCGGATTTTCAAAATTCCACTCACAGAAGCGGTAAAATTAAGTTTTATGAAAAAATCAGTTTTTTAACTACCACTTAGTGGTTTCACTATTCATCAAAAATTGAAAGTTTTCAGAAAAATACCAAAATTTCACCCTAGGCTAATTTCGATATTCCGAATCCAAAAATGAATTCCATTTTGAAAAATAAAATTTACAAAATTTCAAAAAGTGGTTATTACTATTCATAACGGCTATTTTTAATAATATTTTAATAGCATATTGTTGTTTAGTGAAACTTGTTATTGCGTACTACACACGCTATCGAGGAAAGTCGCGATTGTGTGTAATGCAAGGCAAGTCAAGGATGCGTGTTGTGCAAGCTCCTTTTGGTGTAGCATACAACACAAGACATTAGTGAAATTAAAAAGAATATTTTTCATAAAATCTTGGGTTGTTACAACAAGCAAGGGGATATTATATAAGAATTGTACCTCTGACAGTAAATTGTCCTACATCCACAATAGTCAGGGTAATCTGTATGACATGTAGCTAACCAGCCCCTCTACCCTAGGCTCCAGCCTAACTACCATGAGCTATACCCTCTTCATCGTACCATTTTTTCTGCACTGGGGTGTCACATACCCTACCTCGACCAGAATATCCCATGGAACTCCAACTACCTATCTGTTGAGGGGTAGCTGAATCCTTTCTAGACTCTATAACCTTTTATATCCCCCTTCCATTTCTCTGTTTTTTAATTCCCCTACAAAACCTCTTTAGGTGGATCAATCTATCGCAAACATGACACTTCAAAGTAGGGTATGAATACTAAGGTTTTCTGTGACCCATTTTACCACACTGATAACACTATAATAGAATATAGTCTTGAGATGGATATCTAGTACCCTGACTGCTCTAGCCACTACATACTTGGTGAAAACTATCATAGTGACGCTTCTTTATACTAGAATAAGAGTTCACAACTTTCTCTACTAAAATAGCATGGTCGATGCTCAGGGACTCTCTCATATTCCATTTCGTGATGAGTGCCTGATTCATCACATTAGAAAAATTGCTCAGATGGAACACGTTCACCTACAACCTGATATCATAGTGTATACCATCTTAAGAATTTATCACCCTGGATATCTCTGTAGATTCTAAAGATGGAACAAAGTGATGCAGGTCAATGAAATGTTCAGCTTAGTCCAACACTAACATTCTCTCCTATGTTAGGTGCATGGACTCATAATCCTTCTCATCCCTAAAAATATGAGGATAGAAATTGATCAGGAACTTTTTCTTGAATTACTTCAAAGATAACACCTCCTACTACCCTGTCTACTCTAGAATTTCCCACCAATGCTTGGTTGGTCCATGAATTATATACGCAACAAGCTTCACCCTTCTATCTATAGATGTGTCAAGATGAATAAAGGTTGTCTAGATTGACTCGATCCAAAACTTTTCTACCTGGGTGCCTCCCTCCCCAATAAACAAAGGTGGATGTTGCTATTGAAACTCTCTTGTCATATTAGACATCGAAGGAATGGTGTAAACAATATATATCTCTCTCTCTCTCTATGGATCTCATGAACCTCAGGAATTTTTCATGAAGCTAAACATCCATCTAATCCTCAGGAACTACAAGAAGTGCTAGTTCAACTATTTTTGGAGCATGCTAATTTCCACTCTCTTAATGCTCAACTCAAAGATGATGAGGATGAAATTTCTCTACCAGACAAACACACTCTTTAGAACATTGTCTATAACAAAGTAAACCTCAACATTTGACAACAATAGAGAACCGCTAACACATGGTCTCTCTAAACATGGCTTATAAGTGTTTTAGCTTGAAATTACAGTTCATTTATTTCATTTATCAAGTATAAAAGATATCTCCTATCACAGTTCAACAAGCAAGTATATATCCCATGAAAATAAATATGTCCCTACCATGAACAATGCAAGTAAATATATATCCCTATGTTCATAATGTGATTCATGCATACTCATATTACGCTATACTGGGCCATGAGTATAAATCTAAAAAATCATTAACATCATAAAACCATAACCTCGTATAACATTTGAATCACATAGGGTGAAATAACATCAACTGTAACAAGAAATAGTATAAATAACAATCATCCCCTGGGCACTCAGATTTTCCCTTGTACATGGGTTAGATACTCCCATGGACAAGCTCATTACCAATCCCCGACACATTCTTATATCCTTTCTACCTTTCCCCAAATAGTAAAGAAATGGAAAATAAATTTTACCTATAATACCAATTTGTAACATCCGCTAATTCAGAACTCTCTCATGTGGAAAAAACAGGTTTTTTGTGAGACCGCAAGTGTGCCTCCCCGTACGTCAGAGGTTACCGACAAGTAGTATGGGTGTGATAAGTATAGTGGGGATTCTATACACTCTGGTTATAGAGTTACAATATAGTAGAACAAACCAATATGAATAATAATAATATAAACATTAGAGTGTTGTAACAATACAATACAACAAGAAACAAACTATCAAATCCAACTAAATAATCTAATAAATAATAAAGGAATAATGTAATTATGAGCTATAATATAACTAAATTTCATGATATAAGTAATACAAAACAAAATACTAGCACACTCAACAAAAGACTCAAAAGTCCCCAATCTCGAACCCCATGTTGGTCCCGTCTCAAAACTCAAGCCCCTCCAGAAAATAACCAATCAATAATGATTCCATTTTCCCTTGTACAAACCTACATATATATAATCTTCCTAGGTAAAAAATGGTGGCCCAAATAGGGTGTAAGTATCACTCAATAGGTTGACACCATCATATCTAATCATAAACAGTCTAATAATAAGTGTGTGCAATAATAAAATAAAAAAGTGTATTAATTAATTAAAAAATTAAACTAATAAAACATTAACATTCCTCGGCACCGTACCAAAATGTCTCTAAGAATTTATCACAACCATTCAAACCATAACCTATAAAAAAGGTATAAATCACAAAAATCTGGGTCAAACCCACTATATAATCATTTCAACAAGTATCACTGGGCATATCCCGCTATATAAGCACTTCAACATGTATCACTAGGCATAGCTCTATATATAAGCATTTCTTCATGTATCATTGGGAAGATCTCGCTATATAATAATTTCAGCATGTATCACTAACATATCCCACTATATAATCATTTCAGCATGAGTCACTAGGATAACACCCTATATAAGCATTAAAAAAATTAATCACAACACAAGTCATAATAATAAGGATATCACAATATCACATCATATAGACCAAGGGTTAATTATGAAAATTACCATTCATTTTTCAATTAAAAATTTCATATATCAATTTGTTCATAACCAATAACATGCTAGTTATCTCAATAAACAATCCAAGATAAGGTGAATCTGTATCAAGCAATCACCCACAATACATTTCATGCTAAACCCACTTTAATCCATTAAAAAAATCATTTATATTCAAGGGTTCTCTCACCCAAATGAAAACCATAAGTCATTTAAATAACCAATTGGATCCAAAGTGACACCAATTAATTTCAATATTAAACATACATGATAATTATAAAACCATAAGGTTATGGTTTATACCCCTACCTTTAACTGTCAATCAAAAAATGCTTCCAATGATAAACACCCATAAGGAAGAAGGTGAAAATGATTACAAGAAGGATCCTAGATCAAAAATGATCTATATTAAAACCAAAAATGCACATGATCAAGTTATTACACTACAATGTCTGGAGAAACAAGGGAGAAAATGAAAAACTGGAGAAAAACAACTTACTAGGGATTGATCACACAAGCAGGACGTCTATAAGTAAGGTTGGCACTCCAAAATCTCCTAGAAGGTTCCCTAAGGTCGAGAGGAGAAAGATACAAATGAGATGAAATAAAAATTAACCACGTCACATACTTTAAAACTACAGGTCAGGTAATTACACAGCATGAAATGTAGTTACACATTGTGTAATTATTTTTAATGGGATGTGCTGAAAAACCTGTCACTTTGGCTGAATATTAAAATTTCTTGAACATTAAATGATGTGTAATCCATTTACATGATGTTTAAATGTTATGTAGATGGTTTTTAGACCATTTTCCATATAAAACAATCCAAACTCCCTTTAGATCTTCTCAACTTACTAATAACCCATGGTAACACTTAACTCATTTATCCGAACTCTATTAATTCAAACAGAAATATCGAATGGCTCCCCGCATGGATCCACTCTGATTTTCTCAAGTTTAGTTGCCATTCGAGATTTTGTTTATTCAAATAGTATACTTACATGAACTTTAAGTCATTTTACTCAATAAAGGCTCTCCATATCCAAACAATACATGACCACTAAGGCTTAAACAAAAAAAATAAAATAGGGTCGTACCTAGAAAAATATGGGATATTACATTATATCTAATCCACTATAGATATATCCATGTTCCTTAATGTGAATTATGATATTTTAGGGTTGGGTATAATGAAGAAAAGGATATATAAGCCCAGATTTAGATAATTGTTATGTTGTTCTTCATTATGCCAATGTTTGTGAGGTAGGTGGCTTCTCTCTCAACTCTACTTGATTATAACTTGAAATCTTAGCTTAAAATAAATATTTTTCTAGAAATTATTATGAAATTATTGTGTGATTCTCATTGGAAATATCTTTAGTGATAGTTTTGGGAAATTGTGGAAATTTTATGGTTTTATTGAAAATCCTCTTTGTTGATATATTTTAAAATATAGATTTTAAAATTATGGTTTTAATTTGATACATGGAAAATGGTTTTTGGAAATAGTTTAAAGAAAGAAATGTTTTTTAAATGTTTTGGCATGGTTTTTGGAATATATGGTTGGTGTGAGTACATTTTCATTAGATGTGACCCTATAGAAGGGTCATGTGCAATTGGGGTGCTTGGTATTTATTACATTGTGATGACTTGGTAGATCGACAAGAGACCACTCATGAGTATGGAAATGTCACATGAGCATGCATGTGTGGATGTGTGGATGTGTGAAATCATGGAATGGGTATTCCAAATGTAATTAAGAAAGGTTTTAAAGGTTTTTTTAATTATTTCCATGTAAAAATATTTGGGATTTGATGTAAACTATTTGTAACTATTTTATATAAATGTGATAAAAATATTTCTAGTGGT
The DNA here is from genome assembly GCA_963277665.1 of Viscum album. Classification (NCBI taxonomy): domain Eukaryota; kingdom Viridiplantae; phylum Streptophyta; class Magnoliopsida; order Santalales; family Viscaceae; genus Viscum; species Viscum album. Next base: position 108,228,866 of record OY728147.1, on the reverse strand, counting down.
GTGAGTTGGGAAGTCATTGGGGAATTCCTGCTGAGTTTAGAATCACCCCCTTCTTGGGTACTATTGTGCGTTTTCAAATGTCACATATCAAGACATAAGTAAAGGAAAGGTATCTCAGTCATTTAGTGATGATTCTTGATACCATGGGCATGAATTTTTAAGTAGGACCTTAGATCAGTTTGGGAGTTGCAAGGTTGATTCACTTTGGTGTCTTTGAGTTTTATTGGTTTCTTTGGTTTCTACTTGTACTCTGATATGGTTGTTGGGTTGGTAATGTTTTGAGTTTTAGTTTGTATGCATTAATCGTATAGTGGTTTTTTTGTTTTTGTTTTTTGTTTTTTTTTTGTTTGGATGTTTAGATTTCAAAGGAAAGATAATCACCCAAATGTTATCGGGGCCCTTAGTATTTATTGTCAGCCTTTGGTGCCTTAAGTGTAACAACCCGAGATTTTATAAGATACATTCTTTTTAATTTCATTCATATCTTCTATTGTACGACACACCAAGATTATCTTGCACTATACGCAACACTATATTTGCTTGCAGTATACGCAACACTTTTCTTGGATCTTGTTAGACACAATTTCAAGTTCGTTTGATAGAAGTTATTCTACGCAACATTGAGTGTATATATATATATATATTCAATGTATAAATAAAATATGGTTGGATTCTGTTATACGCAACAACAAAGGAGTTGCGCGCTATACGCAACCCTGACTTGGCTTGCCTTACACGCAATCGCGACCTTCCTCGATAGCGTGTGTTGTACGCAATACCGGGTTTTACTAAACAACGATATATTATTATAATATTATTATTAACTAGTCGTTATGAATAGTGTTAACTAAATTTTTAATTCTATAACATTATTATTCATCTTACACATTTCTAGAACATGGTATAAGAACAAAATAAATTTTTCGGGTAAAATAAGTATTTTTTCAAAAAATGCAGTTTTGCCGCCTTTTGATGGCGCACCCACTTTAAATCTAGTTTTTGACATGTTTATAAGTTCAATTTGACAAAATAAAATTCTTCTTTTGAATCAGGATATAAAAATTTACATTAGATAAAGTTTTGATATTTTTCTGATAACTTTCATATTTTAATGAATAGTAAAAACACGCTATATTTTAATTAAAAACAAATTTTTTCATCGTAATATCTTATGTGGTTAAATTATAATATTGAATGGTTTTAAAGTATAAATAGAATATATTTTTACCATTTAATATAATGTATGTTATTAGCATTGATTTTACCTTGAATTCGTAGGTTAAATCAATTCAATCTTTTGCAATGTTTTAAAGAAAAACCCATTTTCTTTCAACAACGGGATTAATTTTAATTTAATTTCTGCATCTTTTGTGTATTTAATTTGGAAAAATGGATTCCGTATTTGTAATCAGTGGGTCCAAATTATGTTAATAAGCTACTTTTTATTTTTGGCCATTATGAATAGTAACTACGGTAAATTTTATTTACTATAGTTAAAGGTAAATCGGGTAATTAAGGGTAAATATGAGATAATAAAATTACCCTAACACTTGGAAAAATCCTATTGGATGGATAAAAGTATACCCATATAACCTAAGGGTCGGATTAGATTCATTTTATGGACTTTTGTCCATGAAAATAATTTAATTATTATTAAAACCAAAGAATGTGACAACATGTCACTTTCTTAAATCTTATAAGTATAATAATTTTAATTTAGTGATAAACTTCATGAAACTTTGAACATGAATAGTATCCAGAAATATAATACAATTATCTACATTAAAGGAATTTATTTATAATTTTTAGAGATTAAATAATTATCATTTATTATGACACAAAGATGATGCAGTAATTGACATAATTGATGTTATAAATGCCCAAATAAATGTAATTTGAGACTTTTTATGACTTACATTAATTTTCTAGGTTAATATTACATGTTATTGTTGATATAAGTAACTTGTTTTGAACTTATCATTCTGTTATGAATTTCATAAAAATCATGTACCAAATAGTGTCAAAATTGACATAAATTAGTTTTTAAAACAAATATTATATTATTAATTGTTATTTAATTACTAAAAATCTAAGGTTCAGCCAAATGACTTAGATAAGGATAGATATATTAATAATAAACAACTTGGGGTTCGTTTGGCTTGTTATGGTAAGTTTATTAACCATATAGTTAAGAAAATAAAAAGACACGGTAAAAGTTAAATTATTTAACTTAGAGATAAATCTAATTGATAAGGTTAAAATAATAACCTAAACTTGTCTAAATCCTATTGTATGAGAGTATTTCGACCCATCCCCACTTTATCTTCGAAATAAGACCCTTTGGAACCATTATAAACTGAATTTGACCTTAATATAAAATAATATTTTGAGATTTTCATAAGGTACCCCTCTCCTCCCTTATAAAAGGGCACCTCCTCCCTCTCCTCCTCACACCAATTTGAGCATTCAAGCTCGTACAAACCCTGCAAAAATATCTTCTCCACTTCCCTAGTATAATCCTAGAGGTCCTGGTCTTCTTCAAAGACCATCCTTAGTTCTTTAAGTGGAGGTTAAGTGAAGGCGCGTCAAAAAGAGGTAATATCCATTACAGATCTTTTTCAATTTCTTTCTTCTTCAACTTCTTCTTATTTAGTTGTTTCATGATAAAGTAATAACATAAGTATTTCTTATATACTGATATGTTATTATAAATATGAAACAACTCTAATTAACTTTCTATCCATCCTACGGAAAAAGGAAATCACCGCGCGTGCGTACGTACGGAATACCGTCTCCAAGCCGTGGTGTAATCTATTTTCCGCCACCACCTTAATTGGAAGGATATAATGGTGTAATGAGTAAGTATATATGATTATTATAAAGTGATATTGATACTGAAATAGTATACATACACTTCAACACAATTCCACGACCATGGGAACGATATCATCGCTCGTGCGTACGTACGGACTACCGTCTCCACGACGCGATGAGATTCATTATCCATGTTAACCATTCCAGAATGATTATAAAGTATATATAATGAATAATAATGAAATATATGACATGGTAAATCTGAGGGATTTATGTATATATATATTTCATCTACTTACTTCCATTCAAGACAATAAGGAAAGGAAAACAGCATTCATGCGTACGTACGGACTACCGTCTCCATGAACAGTGTGTTTCATTTCATTTATCTATCTATTATATATATATATATATATATATATAATGAATATATATGATATATAAATCATATTTTATATTTTGGAAGTAATTAAGTCATGATATAAGTAATAATAATGTCAAGAACAACAAGTCCAAACACCTACGATAAATGAAACGATTTTACCCAAAACGCTTCTTTAACATGGAATTTACAAAAGAAAGGGTAATATAAAGTCATAAGTGAACCATATATGATATCATAACAATGAATATGATTCTGCAATAATTTAATGACATTATTTAAATCATTATACAGGAAGTTCGGATACGTACAAAGCATATCAGACATAAGGTAAGGGAAATATCACAATCTCATTTTTATCCGAGATTGTTTATACTTTGGTATTTACTGGGGTGTATTTTATCATACACATCCATGTTTCCTCAATATGTAATATTTATATCCTTATACAATATTTTATATCCAATTTTACCCTTCGGTGAGTTTTTAGTAAAAGATATGAAAGGAATCTTTTGTCGTTTTTCGTACGAGGTAATTTTGACTTTTCCAACAAAAGTACGAAGAATGTTTTTTTTACTTATATGGCATGAATGGATTTTTAAAATAAAATTTCCAAGAATATTCCTTTACAAGTTTTCAAGTTTATTTTTAATCAACTTCTTTTAAAATTTTATGACATTTTTTGAAGTAGAAAGGATATTTTCCTCAAGAATGGAGTTCAAGTGTTTTATCAAAATTATTTTCCATCTAAGATAATATAGGGTTCTGTTTCTACCCCTATTATTAAATTGATTTGATTATGTTGTGATGGAATTATTTTTATGAATTCCTTTATCTTATATGAATTGTTTTATGATGTCACAATGTTTAAGAATCCCATTTTTATTACATGGGTTATTCTATGATGTATGGTTTATGATTTTGTGGCACACATAAGAATGGTATCATTATGAGATGGGTGGGACCTATATCTCCCTCCAATGCATTGGGTAAAGATTTTATATCTCATGAGATAGACATGTCTAGAATGGTAGGTTATACCGGTTCAGTGAAACAGGACTGAAACGAGGGTGACTCGGTTCAGAAATGGACTTTGTCCACTAAGATAGTCTTGGCAATGAGTCTTGACTAATAAGATATGATTCTCTATGATTATGTGTGTATGCCACAAATTTTCATGTTTTAAGTTATGATTATTGGGATTTCATTTCACTACTATGATTTATCCCATGTTATGAAATTATGCTCTCTTTTGAAGGTTAAGATTTCCAAAATATTATGTTCTTATGAAAATGATGTGATTGATATTTCTTTTGTTTACCCTTACTGAGCATTTGAGCTCACCCTTTTATGTTTTCTTTTCCCTAGGATATAAAGAAAGGTTTTAGGTAAAAAATGAAGATCTTTATGGGAGATGTTGAAGATCTTTCACCACGATTAGAAGATTATATTCCGATTTTCCAAAGACACTAAACTATTACGATCCTTGTGTGTGTGTTTTTGTTATGTACTAAGTATTCCAAAAAAGTAATGTAATGTCCATGTATGTCAAGCTTCGGGTCTCTACAGTTGGTATTAGAGGAAAATTTTAGTCAACCTTTGGAAACAAGGATGCGAAAACGTTAGTAAGATCCCTAGAGATATTTCTAAGGTATGTCTAGGGATGTCCCTAAGGTTAAGTATACGTATAGGATATAGTCCTAGAACTATGGTAACGATATTAGATTAAACCAAAGATGTTAGATATTGATGTTACTCCCCCTTTATTATGATTTTTTCCTCTCACACTATTCTTTTTGGGTTTTAGAAAATGGCTGGAAGCAAGATGATTCACGATAATGGAGGATATGATGGACAATGGAATGATATTCTTCATGAGCAACCAAATTAAATGGGATTTGGAAGTCCAAAAATCATTATTATGTCGAATCAGCAATCTCATAATATGATCAATAAAGTAAAATTTGTTAAGTTTCTTGACTTGGCTAATAAGAGAAAGATGGAGTTTCATGATGATCATAGAGGAAAGAAAGTTCAATTTCCCCTATGTAAATCATGTGGGAAGAGGAATCAAGGAGAATGTTTTAAAGGAACTGGAAGATGCTTTGGGTGTGGAAAAGAATGACACAAATCCAGTAAGTGCAAAGGAAAAGGTTCAGTTAACACCAGGTATGAGGATAATGGTATTGCTACGACATCAAAAATGGTTAAATGTTTTAAATGTGGAATGTACGGGCATTATGAAAACCAATTCCCTAAGGGAAAGTCTCATGAAGAGAATCAGTATGGTCGTATGGGTAGTATTTATGTTGAAGATGATGAAGAGACTACAAATGATATGTGAGATGAAAGAATTGTTGAAGCTCGGTCAATGGTTTAAGAATGTAGTGGAATGATTACATGTTTATCATGTGTAATGTTGTATAAGTAATCTCATGTTACTATGGAATAAATAGACATCTAAGGATTGTTACATTGTTGTCTTTCCTTGAGTTTTGAAAGTGTATGATTAATGGTACCAGTATCCATGAAAGGTTATTCAGATATTTTTGGAATATAGATGATATGCGCATAATGAAGGGATAAGGAGAAAATTAAATGTTTGATAGTATTCATGAGCTCATGACTGATATAAGGAGAAGGTTATATCATGGTTTGAGTATATAGAATTTTTGGATTTTGGTATGTGGAAAGAGTTAACTTTTGACTGCATTCATGTTTTCACTAAGGTTCAATGGGTATTCATTCTTCAAGAGAATACATGATTAAGGTATTCACATGTTTGTAATTTGACCAACAAGATATATCTTATGATATATGGGGGATAAATGATGGCATTCACGTGATCATTTTCTTTATACTATGAGCTTGGACTAAAGTATTTTAGATAAGCCTAAATATTGGAATGGATTATGTTGGACATAAGTTAGGATAGAACTTTTTTCGATATTATTGATGGGATGTTATGGTAATATAGCTTTAGAAAAAGGACAACCTGCAGGACGGGCGACAGCCCATCACGTCAGACAAGGTTATGGGAATCGAACCCACAACCGAAGTGTGACTGGCCTTTATCACCTACCACTGGCCTACAAGAAGTCCCTGTTTAGTGGAAACTAGTTTTATTATATTAAGCAGTATGATATATGAAGTATAAGTCCATTTTAGGAACCATATATGATTAATCTCACTATAGATGGACTTATGTATTTTTTGATAACTTTTCTAACCTTTTGTTTGAGACAGATGGAATGACCCATCATTCTATCCCATGATCTGCTAACACATCACGAATGACAAATTCAAATTCATTTCTTTAAGAGATGAAGTGGAAATTATCCAAAGAACAACAAACGGTGAGACTATACCAAAATCACGAAAGTATTTCTTCTAATTCTAATTTCATAAACTTTAGGGAAATGATATTGAAAACCAAAAAATGTTGTCCTAGTGCTCTTATATCTGATGAATCAGATGGTACCTTAGATCATCACAAATTTATGGCTATGTGATTGTTGGATTTTTCATAGCCATGTTCTCTACCACTCTCCATCAGAACATGACGGTTAGTTTTCTCTTCCATGTCTATATTTTCTCCTATATGGAAACCCAGTGATGAGTTCATTTGGGTAACCATTATATTTTATACTTTAGTTTTAAAAGTTCAGTTTTGGTATTTCTTTTTACGATGTGGGTTTTTATGAATAGTAAATGATTTATAACCCCGACGAATTTTGAGGGAAAAATTCATTTTAAAGGGGGTAGAATGTAACAACCTGAGATTTTATAAGATACATTCTTTTTAATTTCATTCATATCTTCTATTGTATGGCACACCAAGATTATCTTGCACTATACGCAACACTATATTAGCTTGCAGTATACGCAACACTTTTCCTGGCTCTTGTTACACACAATTTCAAGTTCGTTTGATAAAAGTTATTCTACGCAACATTGAGTGTATATATATATATATATATATTCAATGTATAAATAAAATATGGTTGGATTCTGTTATACACAACAACAAAGGAGTTGTGCGCTACACGCAACCCTGACTTGGCTTGCATTACACGCAATCGTGACCTTCCTTGATAGCGTGTGTTGTACGCAATACCGGGTTTTACTAAACAATGATATATTATTATAATATTATTATGAACTAGCCGTTATGAATAGTGTTAACTAAATTTTGAATTTTATAACATTATTATTCATCTTACACATTTCTAGAACATGGTATAAGAAAAAAATAAATTTTTCGGGTAAAATAAGTATTTTTTCAAAAAATGCAGTTTTGCCGCCTTTTGATGGCGCACCCACTTTAAATATAGTTTTTGACATGTTTATAAGTTCAATTTGACAAAATAAAATTCTTATTATGAATCAGGATATAAAAATTTACATTAGATAAAGTTTTGATATTTTTCCGATAACTTTCATATTTTAATGAATAGTAAAAACACGCTATATTTTAATTAAAAACAACTTTTTTCATCGTAATATCTTATGTGGTTAAATTATAATATTGAATGGTTTTAAAGTATAAATATAATATATTTTTACCATTTAATATAATTTATGTTATTATCATTGATTTTACCTTGAATTCATAGGTTAAATCAATTCAATCTTTTGCAATGTTTTAAAGAAAAACCCGTTTTCTTTCGACAACGGGATTAATTTTAATTTAATTTCTGCATATTTTGTGTATTTAATTTGGAAAAATGGATTCCATATTTGTAATCAGTGGGTCCAAATTATGTTAATAAGCTACTTTTTATTTTTGGGAATTGTGAATAGTAACTACGGTAAATTTTATTTACTATAGTTAAAGGTAAATCGGGTAATTAAGGGTAAATATAAGATTATAAAATTACCCTAACACTTGGAAAAATCCTATTTGATGGATAAAAGTAGACCCATATAACCTAAGGGTTGGATTAGATTCATTTTATGGACTTTTTTCCATGAAAATAATTTAATTATTATTAAAACCAAAGAATGTGACAACATGTCACTTTCTTAAATCTTATAAGTATAATAATTTTAATTTAGTGATAAACTTAATGAAACTTCGAACATGAATAGTCTCCAGAAATCTAATACAATTATCTATATCATAGGAATTTATTTATAATTTTTAGAGATTAAATAATTATCATTTATTATGACACAAAGATGATGCAGTAATTGTCTTATTAATGAAATATTGACATAATTGATGTTATAAATGCCCAAATAAATGTAATTTGAGACTTTTTATGATTTAAATTAATTTTCTCGGTTAATATGACATGTTATTGTTGATATAAGTAACTTATTTAGAACTTATAATTCTGTTATGAATTTCATAAAAATCATGTACCAAATAGTGTCAAAATTGACATAAATTAGTTTTTAAAACAAATATTATATTATTAATTTTTATTTAATTCCTAAAAATCTAAGGTTCGGCCAAATGACTTATATAATGATATATATATTAATAATAAACAAATTGGGGTTCGTTTGCCTTGTTATGGTAAGTTTATTAACCATATAGTGTAAGAAAATAAAAAGACACGGTAAAAGTTAAATTATTTAACTTAGGGTTAAATCTAATTGATAAGGTTAAAATAATAACCTAAACTTGTCTAAATCCTATTGGATGAGCGTATTTAGACCCATTACCACTTTATCTTAGAAATAATACCCTTTGGAACCATTATAAACCAAATTTGACCTTAATATAAAAGAATATTTTGAGATTTTCCTAAGGTACCCCTCTCCTCCCTTATAAAAGGGAACCTCCTCCCTCTCCTCCTCACACCAATTTGAGCATTCAAGATCGGCCAACCTCTGAAAAAATCTCTTCTCCACTTCCCTAGTATCATCCTAGAGGTCCTGGTCTTCTTCAAAGACCATCCTTAGTTCTTTAAGTGGAGGTTAAGTGAAGGCGCGTCAAAAAGAGGTAATATCCATTACCGATCTTTTTCAATTTCTTTCTTCTTCAACTTCTTCTTATTTAGTTGTTTCATGATAAAGTAATAACATAAGTATTTATTATATACTGATATGTTATTATAAATATTAAACAACTCTAATTAACCTTCTATCCATCCTACGGAAAAAGGAAATCACCGCGCGTGCGTACGTACGGAATACCGTCTCCACGCCGTGGTGTAATCTATTTTCCGCCACCACCTTAATTGGATGGGTATAATGGTGTAATGAGTAACTATATATGATTATTATAAAGTTATATTTATACTGAAATATTATACATACACTTCAACACAATTCCACGACCATGGGAACGATATCATCGCTCGTGCGTACGTACGGACTACCGTCTCCACGACGCGATGAGATTCATTATCCATGTTAACCATTACAGAATAATTATAAAGTATATATAATGAATAATAATTAAATATATGACATGGTAAATCTACTGGATTTATGTATATATATATGTCATCTACTTCCATTCAAGACAATAAGGAAAGGAAAACAGCGTTCATGCGTACGTACGGACTACCGTCTCCATGAACGGTGTGTTTCATTTCATTTATCTATCTATTATATATATATATATATAATGAATATATATGATATATAAATCATATTTTATATTCTGGAAGTAAGTAACTCATGATATAAGTAATAATAATGTCAAGAACAACAAGTCCAAACACCTACGATAAATGAAACGATTTTACCCAAAACGCTTCTTTAACATGGAATTTACAAAAGAAAGGGTAATATAAAGTCCTAAGTGAACCATATATGATATCATAACAATGAATATGATTCTGTAATAAGTTAATGACATTATTTAAATCATTATACAGGAGTTTCGAATACGTACAAAGCATATCGGACATAAGGTAAGGGAAATATCACAATCTCATTTTTATCCGAGATTGTTTATAATTTGGTATTTACTGGGGTGTATTTTATCATCCACATCCATGTTTCCTCAATATTTAATATTTATATCCTTATACAATATTTTATATCCAATTTTACCCTTCAGTGAGTTTTTAGTAAAAGATATGAAAGGAATCTTTTGTCGTTTTTCGTACGAGGTACTTTTTGACTTTTCCGACAAAAGTACGAAGAATGTTTTTTTTACTTATACGGCATGAATGGATTTTTAAAACAAAATTTCCAAGAATCTTCCTTTACAAGTTTTCAAGTTTATTTTTAATCAACTTCTTTTAAAATTGTATGACATGTTTTTGAAGTAGAAAGGATATTTTCCTCAAGAATGGAGTTCAAGTGTTTTATCAAAATTATTTTCCATCTAAGATAATATAGGGTTCTGTTTATACCCCTATTATTAAATTGATTTGATTATGTTGTGATGGAATTATTTTTATGAATTCATTTATCTTATATGAATTGTTTTATGATGTCACGATGTTTAAGAATCCCATTTTTATTACATGGGTTATTCTATGATGTATGGTTTATGATTTTGTGGCACACATAAGAATGGTATCATTATGAGATGTGTGGGACCTATATCTCCCTCCAATGCATTGGGTAATGATTTTATATCTCATGATATAGACATGGCTGGAACGGTAGGTTATACCGGTTCAGTGAAACAGGACTGAAACGAGGGTGACTCAGTTCAGAAATGGACTTTGTCTACTAAGATAGTGTTGGCAATGAGTCTTGACTAATAAGATACGATTCTCTATGATTATGTGTGTATGCCACAAAGTTTCAAGTTTTAAGTTATGATTATTGGGATTTCATTTCACTACTATGATTTATCCCATGTTATGAAATTATGCTCTCTTTTGCAGGTTAAGATTTCAAAATGTTATGTTCTTATGAAAATGATGTGATTGATATTTCTTTTGTTTACCCTTACTGAGCATTTGAGCTCACCCTTTTATGTTTTCTTTTCCCCAGGATATAAAGAAAGGTTTTAGGTAAAAAAAAGGAAGATCTTTATGGGATATGTTGAAGATCTTTCACCACGATTAGAAGATTATATTCTGAGTTTCCAAAGACACTAAACTATTACGATCCTTGTGTGTGTGTTTTTGTTATGTACTAAGTATTCCACAAAAGTAATGTAATGTCCATGTACGTCAAGCTTCGGGTCTCTACATTAAGGATGTCACCTAAGGCCATTAACACCCACTGCCTCTTCCTGGGATAATGGGTGATGGGTGGAATGTTATAATAGGGTTCCTCAATACATTTATGAGGGGTGAGGTGGTAGTTTTGGAGGTTGAGTTGCAAGGAAAGTTTTGATTCTCAGGGTTGGTAACTCCCCCGGTTGGTCTACATACCTCGAAGAGGTGTGGGTCGCCCATTGTGGATTGGTATTGATAGTGTGAAGATAGTGTTATTCGATCTATGTGGATAGTTTGGGTGCTCAAGGAATTATAGTGTATATGGTGCATCAAGTTTCTCCCCACCGTTATGCCTCTCTAGTAGAGCTTAGCTAAGTGGGAAGGGATCGACCTTGTTGATGGTTAATCTCTCCCTGGATCATAACTAGGTCACATGACTCACTTTTTAGATCCTATCCTAGATGTGTAAAGGTCTTTCCTCTAGAAGGATAAGGCTATAAACTCCCCCATAGGATGGGTGCAAGTTTCCCATCTAAGGGTCTAGTAACCCCCTCGAGCATCGTATCATTCTCAAGGTGTGGTCCCCATCTACGGTTAGATTTAGGATTCTATCCCTAATGATTTGGGTGTTTTAATTGACCTTTTTGTGGATTTTTATAAGAAAAAAGATGCACCAGTGAGTTCAAATGCTCACCCTACATGATAGGTGAGTGATGATGCGATTGTATGAGGAGTTTATCATGGATGATGAGCCCCTTACTCCTGGGATCTTCTGGAATAGATAAACATGGTTTGATGTATTGATTTCTATTATAGTCCTCTCATATTGTTCAATTTTGTTTGATTTTACATGTTGTAGAGGATTTTGGTGGTGTTTTCCCTTAAGGTGTTGGTTCTGGGTGCAGCAGAAGTGTTGTAGTGGAGGGACATATATTAAAATTTCTTTTAATAATAACTTCCTAAAACCTAGAGCTAGGATCTTGCATGTCAAATTTATAATTAATTTATTTAATATATGAATAAATAAATACCTAGGATTAGAAAATTTCTTCGTTAATGATTGTTGATCATCTGAAACAGTCCATATGAATTTCCTTTGTTGTGCTTGTCAGGATCCAAGGGTAGAATCCCTTTAGCAATGATCCACACATGCTTCAATGGTCTTCGGGAAATGCCACTCATTCTCCAAGTGCTGGAATAGAGAATTGAATGTCTTTCATTGTTCATTATTGATTTCTCATTCTTCAGACTTGAAGAAATTATCTCTTGGATTTCTCATTCTAGATAGGGAGAGAGGAGGAGGAGTCGAGAGAGATTTTTTTGTGCAACAATTCTCTATTCCCAAACTTGGAATTGGTTTCGAATTATTTTAACAATATACATAGTCATCTATTTATAGATCTAGGATTTTAGTTGCAAAATTTAATTGCAAAACAACCATTAAATGTAATTATAATCATTAATGAAATCTCATTCCACATGATAATAATAATGTTATTATTATTATTATTTTGTAGTGTGAAAAATTGTGAAAATGGATAAATAATATTTATCAGCTCGTAAATAATTATTTTATCACTGGACACAGTCTTGGTCCTTTCATACTCCTCTTTCTTTTATTGAACACACAAATAAATATTTTATTCTCTTAAAAAAATATTTTATTCACAAACTAGTAAATAAATATTTATTAAATATTAAATAAAATAAATAAATATATTTTATTCATAATCTGGTGAATAAATATTTATTTAATTTATGAAATCAATACAACTTGAATAAAACTATTCCTTAGTCTTGATAATAATATTTATTCCATTAATTAAATTCAAATATAATTTAATCGAGACCAATAGAAACACTTAGTGTGTGACCCTCTAGGATTTATTCTCATTGGCATTAGGTGGGCTTACTTAAAGTCCAAGATTACTGTCTAGTAATGGGTCAAGGCACCTGAGATAAATAACTTAAATTCATAATTATGACAACCACATAATAATGCTCACTATGTAATATAATCCATTTTTCACAATATCTCATCAAGTAGGTTGCATGACAGTGTCATCAACCTATATTCTCGATACATCATTCTTTGACTATCTGAAATAAACTTGTCATTACACCATGGCCATGAAATTTAGGGAGATGGTTCTATTTAAATCAAAGGGTCGAGATATCAACTTCCATAAAGATGGAAGGGAAAAATCTTTCCTTAACTTATCCATTAATAACATGTTATTCGTGACACACCCAACATACCATGCTTCCCGCCAACATATGGTATGATGGTTTTTGTTAGAAAATAAAAGTACGCATGTTGTGACATGAACTAATGATAATATTAAAGTATAAGTACCATTACACATACTTGTATATAGGAATATCCGTTGACACCAAAATATGCAGAATTCCTACTGACGGGTATGTTCTCATAATCTCTCATCTTAGAGATTACCAAGTTTGAACTTCATAAGAAGAAGTCTCATCTTCTTATGAGTACTCGCACTTGAATATCTATATACTATACACCCCATAAAATTATGTTATCCAACCACATAACTATATTAGGAATATTGTTATATCATTTCAAGGTTCTCATCATAGAAGGGAACTACTTTGACCTTATCAATGCGACAAATACTCTAGTACATTATTACATTAAAGTCATGTAGAACAATGAACAATATGTAATAATATGTTTAATTTAATATTTAATACATCAAATATTCATGTAATAAAAGTAACAACAATTGGTTCTAGAACACCAACTCTAACAAACTCCCACTTGGACTAGAGCCAATTGCCTACGAATTTCAGTCTTCTAGACCTCACGTGATAATCATGTTTATGCTGATTCAAGGGTTTATTCAAGGGTTCCTCCATGTTTTCTTCCATGGAAACACTTCTCACTGCAACCTCACCTATCTGAGAAAAATATCTCAAGATATTGTACTTCTGAAGTATGTGTTTCATCCTCTGATGTGACCTTGTCTCTTTTGTGAGAGTCACCGTTGCAGTATTATCACAATAGAGTGTGATGGGATCTTTACTACTAGGTACTACATCAAGCTCCTGGATGAAATTACACATCCAAACTACTTATTTAGATGCCTCATAATATTCAATATACTCATACTCTACTCTAGAATCTATGACCATAGTCTACTTTGAGCTCCTCCAGCTCACAACACCTCCATTAAAAGTGAATATGTATCCTATTTGTAACTTCATGTCATCTTGATCAATTTGGAAACTAGCATCTGCATATCATCTTATGACTAGTTCCTCATCTACTCCATAAACTAGGAACATATCCTTAGTATTCCTAGGATACTTAAGGATAGTCTTGACTACTATCCAATATAGGTCACCTGGATCAACTTGATATCTGCTTACCACACTTAATGTGTAGGCGACATCTGGCCTAGTGCATAGGATAACATAAATGGATAACCCAATCATTGATGCATATGGAATACTTTCCATTCTATTTCTTTCCCCATGGATCTAAGGACGCATTTTCTTGGAAAGATGAATGTCATGTGACATTGGAAACAATCCCCTCTTGGATTGTTCCATACTGAATCACTTCAGTATCTTGTCAATGTAGGTACTTTGACTTAGGCCGAGCAACCTCTTGGATATATCACGATGGATCTTGATCCCAAGAATATATGTTGCCTCACCCAAGTATTTTATGGAAAAGAATTTATTCAACCATGCTTTAACAGACAATAATACTAGTATTTCATTTCCAATAAGTAATATGTCCTCAACATATACTATTAATAAAATGACTACACTCCCACTAAACCATTTGTATACACAAGGATCACATTCATTCTTTATAAAACCAAATTCCATTATGGATTTATCAAAATGAATGTTCTATGACCCGGATGCTTACTTTAATCCATAAATGGATTTTTTCAACTTGCATATCTTATTGGAATCATTTTCAGTCACAAACCCTTTAGGTTGTGTCATGTAGACATATTTCTGAAGGTTCTCATTAAGGAAATTTATTTTGAAATCCATTTTCCAAATCTCATAATCATGTTAAGACACAATGGAAAATATAATTATGATGGATTTAATCATTGAAACTGATGAAAAGGATTCATTGTTGTCAATGACTTGACACTGTTTAAACCCTTTTGCAACCAGTCATGCCTTATAGGTACTGACTTGTAATTTCATGTCCAATTTCTTCTTGAATACCCATTTAAAAACAATGGGATTTACATCCACTGGAGGATATACCAAAATCCAAACTTGGTTTTGGTAGATGGATTCCATTTTAGAATTCATGGATTCTTTCCACTTGGAAACATTTGTGCCACTTAATGCTTCCTTGTAGGTTAGAGGATCATTATTATCTATTAATAATGATTCATCATCCTTAGTAACTAGAAAACCATACTATTCAGGTTCTCTAACCTCTATAGTACTTCTATGTAGTACTTATGTCTCTCAAATAGTTTCTTCTTCCATGGGGCTTTTTGTAATCTGATCATGTACCAACTGTTGTATTCCTTGAGCCTCGACTTCATCGAATATAATCTCTCTCACACTATCTCTTTTGGAGATGTACTCCCTCTAAAGTAATATTGTGTTTCCTTCCACTGTAACCATTTTTTATGAGGGGTTTTATAGGTAATGTCCCCATGGTTCCCTAGGGTATCTTATAAAGGTACACTTTGTGCCTTGGGGTGCATGTTTGTTACCTGAAGAGACCTTAATAGACGCTTCGCTTCCCCCACACATGTAAGTTTGATAACATGGTTTTTCTTCCACTCAAAAATTTATATGGAATACCATTTATTAATTTATTTAGTACTTGGTTTAGTATGTGTGTTGCTATTTGTAACACATATCCTAAAAAGGATAATGGAATGATCACATCACTCATCATTGATCTCACCATGTCCAACAAGGTACGGTTCCTCCTTTCACTTACCCCATTCCACTGAGGTGTGTAAGGAAGAGTGAGTTGGGATAGGATCCCAAAATTCCATAAGTAATCAATGAAGTATTGATTAATATATTCTCTACCAGATTTTGAGTAGAGTTTCTTAATCTTCCAACCAAGTTGGTTCTCAACTTCATTCTTATATTCCTTGAATTTATCAAAAGAATATGACTTATACCTCATTAAGTAAATATATTCATATCTATTAAAACTTTAAGGACCTGCCCCCAATAGACCAGATCTAGTGCCTTATTTTATTAGATTTTAATGATTACAAGAAAGTCATATCCTGAAGAAATGAATAGTTTAGTAGTTTTAAAAAATAAAATACAAATATAAGTTCAACATTACAACTTGAAATGAAATAAATAATAGCAAATCCATATGACTCCTAGATTATCCTTGAAATTAATTCATAATATTCATCTTCAAAACATGTAGAAAATAAAACATAAGAAAGGGGTGAGATTATATTATTATTAAGGGTAAATAATATAGTTTAAGTTATCATAAAAATAAACACTATTCATGTTGGACAACTAAAAACACATGCCTTTAAAAATATACTTGAGCATAATATGGTAGGAATGAAATATGATTAAATATGGTCATATAAATGATCATAAGAGAATGAAACATAACCATTGATATTGTACTAGTTTAATGATCACATGGTTTATCAATTACTAATACCATAATGAGGGAATGTATAATGTCGTATATCTGAAACATATTGTTAAGGCCTCGGCCAAGACATATGAAAATACTAGGGTAAGGCCTCAGCCAAAACCTAATTCTATTTTGTCTCATAATACCTGATAATGAATCGAGGGGCTATAGAAGGCCCCACCCATCACTTGATAAGTCTAATTAATTACTCATATGAAAAGGGATAAACATAAACAACATGAACATATGAAATAACTTTCACCAATCTGTACACATAAACACTAACCATTCTTAGTAGTATGGTGAATGGTATCAAGATAGTACATACATATTAAAACTAATAATAAACCATTTAATACAATATTTTAGATGATAAACATAAGATATTAACCTCAATAATACATAAAATTCAACATAGGTTTTGAAATAGAGAAAAATACTCTAATAAAATCATCGATGAATTTTTGAGAGAAATAAACTTTTACTTTGAAAAGAAGAGTTATTTTGGAAAATAACTTTACATAAAACCAAAAATTAAATAATTTAGTTTTTATATAATGAAATGAGTGGTTTAAGAAAAATAATTTTGTCTTAAAACTGATTATATAGTGCACTTGAAAATAGGTAAGAATTTGAGAATTTCCTTTGAATTGGGCTTGTTTATCGGAAGAATTGAGAAAGATCTTTATAAAAAAATTAACTCCCAATAAAGTAAAGAAGGATTATAATTGGTACACATATATATAACATTAACTCCGAAATTATGAGGATTAAATAAGAATAATTTATAATTTAATTTGGATTAAGTGATACAAATAGTAACCTGAAAGAAAATGGAGGTTTGGGTAGAAAACTCTTACCTTGTGTCTGAATGTGTTCTGCACTTGAGCTTAACTTTATAGATAATTAAATTAAATTCATTAATTATTTAATTAAGAACTTTATTTACATGTTTTTATTATTTATAATTTTATTAAGTTCATTTATGGCCTTCTGATGAGTTATAAGATACAAATTTATCACTTAGGTGCGTTTGTTTCCTTGGTATTCATGATCGGTATAATTGTATATGATAATGGATGTTCATATGGAATGGGTATAATTCTCCAGAATTGAATTTATATGATATTTATGAAAATAAATTTTTATAAATGGTTATACATATCATTTTGTTTTAGAGTATGAGTATGAATCATTAGATAAAACATTTAGTGATAATTGCTTAGATTTTTACGGCGGTTTTTCGATCATAATGAACTAGTTTCATTGTATTATTTAATATCATGTATAAATGATAGTTCTAGAATAATTACATAAGATATAAAAAATATTTTATAATCTTTTTAATCTATAAAAAAAATTCATGACCATCTTTGAAGAAGAAATTGAAGAACGAAACTTCCTTATCCACAAAGGTTGTAAATTGGCACCTCCCAGACGATGGTTTTGTTTTTAAAATAAAAAAGAAAGAGTAAGGATATTGATGATGGATATTTCATTAAAATGATATAATTATAGTATATAGATTATATGGGAGTTACCATGATCATTTGGATGGAGGAGGTGAGGATATAATAATAAAATAAGGAACCTAAAATAAAGTAAAAGGAAAAAGGAAGGGATTTTACCTCTTGAGTACTCCTCCTTGAAAACCACCTTAAGGGAAGGATTTTTAGTATTTTGGAAAGAACAAGAGCTCCTGGATGTAGAGAGATACTAGGGAAGTGTATTTGGATAGAACTTTGAGAATCTTCAAGGCTTATAGGAGTGAAGAGAAGAGGGAGTGAGAGTCAGTTTTTATAGTGGAGGAGAAGAGTGATTTTTGAATATCTTATTCATTATTTTATTATTTTCTCAAGACAATAAATAGTTCTTTATTATTGTGAATAAAAATAGTAATATGTTAATTTTAGTCTGAACCAATGAATATTTACATCATTCATGACTCAATAATGATGCAAAAATTTATTTATTTATCATATTTCTTAAATTATTGAATTTCACTATTCACCAAAAATTGAAGTATTTCAGAAAAATCTTAAAAATTAACCATAACCATTTATTTATGTGTATAATTAAAAAATGAACTAAATTTTATCAAAGTAATTTTCTAAATAAGATAAATTTAATTTTTAAATAAAATCATTATTTACTTGAAAAATACATATTTTAAATTTAAAACTGGTTTTATAATACTTTCAAAAATTAACTAA
Organism: Viscum album; assembly: GCA_963277665.1. NCBI lineage: Eukaryota > Viridiplantae > Streptophyta > Magnoliopsida > Santalales > Viscaceae > Viscum > Viscum album. Next base: position 108,209,735 of record OY728147.1, on the reverse strand, counting down.
GGACTCGTAAAATTATCCTAAAATCATATAATAATAGAATATTTATTGAGGAATACATTTTATGAAAATTAATTTTATTTTAAATAAATTTATTAATTTAAAATTGTAATTAAATATTTATTACTCACAAAAATATCAACACTTAATTATTAATTTTAAAATATTCACTCTCATTTATATGGTGCCTAAATTTTATTTATATATACATGGGTGAGGTTTCTATTTATAAGGGTATATTACTATTCATAAGGGTAAGTTAATATTCATAAGGATAAGTTAATATTCACAAAAAATGTATGTCCATCTTATCAGACTCTAAATATCCTACTGATCGCAACTGTGTATGTCATTTTTTAGAAATTCAAATCACAAAAGTGGAAAAAATATGTTTAGCAGCTAGGATGTAACTATATCCTATAACAAAGTGTTTGTTTCTCAGGGGCTCAGTGTTTCATGCTTTCTATATTAAATTTATTTGTAAAACCTTCAGGCGTTACAAAAATCATCAGTAAAAGTTATGAAGTATGAGTACCCACCCTTGCTTCAATAGGAAATAGTCCACATACATCAGTATGAACTAATTCAAGAATCTCTTTATCCCTTTGACCTTTCCCACTAAATGGGTCTTTGGTCATTTTTCCTTGTAAACATGTGTGACATACACGAAATGGTTTTAGTTCGAAAGAATTTAAATATCCATCTTGATGTAATTTTGTCAAGCGTTTTTCATTTACATGCCCTAGCCGGTGATACCAAAGTTGGGTGTGGTATGATTCATGTAAAGTAACTTCATTATCGATTATAATTACTTGTTTTATGTAATTTAACACGTAAATACCATTATGTAAATGTGTCTTACCATAAAAAAATTATCTTTATAAATGAAGCAACATTTATTTCAAAATCTAAAAATGAATCCATCTATATCTAGTCTGGATACAGAAATAATGTTTTTGGTAACTAAAGAAACATAATAATATCCCTTTAAAACCAAGATCATTTTTGTTAGAAATGTGAGGTGGTAGTCTCTGATAGCTACAACATCAATTTTTTCTCTGTTGGCTTCTCATAGATATACCTCCCCTCAGTAATTTTTTTTAAATCTACATGGTTTTTGTATTTGAATACATATGTGAGAACCACAATATGTATATAATACCCTATTTGTAGAAATAAATAAATTGAACTTGATAAAAAATGAACCTAAATCTTCCCCTATATTTTTTAGTTGGGTGTAGTTTTTCTTCCAGTGGCCTTTCTTTCCACATACGAAATAGACTGCATTATATTCCCTTGCTTCCCCTTTGATCTTCTTATTCTTTGAGGGGCATGAAGAAGCTTTAGGCTTAAATCTCTTTACTTTATCTTTCCATTTTTTCACCATAAGGATAGAAGTATTTTCACACTTCATATCTTTATCTACTTGATGAAGGGGGATAATAAGATATGGTAGAGACTTCTCAATGTTGTTCATATTAAATTTCACAACAAAACTAGAGAAGATCTGAGGGAGTGATTACATAATGAGATCGGTTCCCAGTTCTTCAGGGAGTTTAAACCCTACAACCTCTAGGTGCTCAATGTAGCTAATGAGATTGACTACATGAGGCCCACTTGGGGAACCCTCTCTATGCTTACTCTAAAAGAGCACCTTGGAAATCTCAAATCATTCATGTCTAGATATTTTTAGGTAATGACCACAAAGGTACTCAAGAATATTATACACATCCATGTTTTCATGATAATTTATGAGTTCACTAGACAATGATGAAAGCATCAAACATTGAATGTAGACCATGTTTTTCATATGTTTTTTGTAGACTAGGAGCTCTTCATCACTTTCCTCTTGAGAATTTGGATCAGGCATTGAGGATTCTAGCATGTAAGATTTTTTTTCATGGCATAAAACAACCCAAAGGTTTCTAAACCACTCCTGGAAGTTACTACTAGTGAGGATATTGTCTTTATCTAATATTGATTGTAGGGATAGTGTGGATAATTAGATTATCATTTTATTATACAATTAAATAATAATATTGTTAGTACTTTTCTTAATTACAAATTTTGTGAGAAATAATAAATTAACTGATTTTATTAAATCTCCCGTTGTTTTGTCAAGTATCAATATCCCTCACCATTGAACTTGGAATGTATAGTTTTTAGAACATTTTAGTGGAAAGGATCTATATTCCCCTTCACATAACCCCAACAAGGGTTGGTCAAGCTATTTTTAAGGTATTTAGGTAGGCAAGTCTTTGCCAACTGCGGGCTTTCAGCTCCTTGATCTATTGAGTGGACTCCCCAATATAGAAATTTTAACTTGTTTTTTCTCAACACTTGCCTCCAAATTACACCAAGTCTAGCAAGGGTTACTCCTCTTGATGTCAAATAGTTAATTCGGCTTAAAAACATCATAATAACTCCCCTTATAAAAGTAAGTGTCCCAATAAGGGTTGGTCAAACACATGGTTTTATTGAGTTTTGTTCCTAATCAAGTAACGGAAGGCTTATTCTGACTTAATATTAGATTGAGGTATTTTATTTTATTACACATAAATTGTTATCTTGTTTTATCCTTTACATGTTTTTTTAATATTTAAGTGGATGTTTAATTATTTAATTAACCATGTTTGGATAAAACATTTACACAAAATCAATTTTATTTAAATTCCATCTTTGCATATTAATTCATTTATGTGATCATGGTCTTGTATCAATAAATATAATTTTAATTCATTAGACAAATAATAATTAATTAATTAAATGACCTAATCATGAGCTTATCTAATGGTTGATTTAATGAATGTAAATTAAATCAACCTATGACCTAGGGGGAAAGCCCCTTATGTCGAACATGGAATAAGCTACAACCTTCCAAATGTCCACCTATGTATCATAAAGTTGGCGCCATTATGGTTCCGTCTTAAATAGTCTTCGTGCACCTTTGGATGCTCCATTAATTACAAATATTTATTACTCACATGCAGGTGAGGGGAACCAAAGGATTGGTTAAATGGAATTACATAAATATCCTTGGACACGTAGGTCCTACATAATAATGGAGGGAGGGATGACTCACAGACCATATTTTAATTTAATATTAAATAATTACAGAATCATGAAATAAATTTAATTAAATAAATTCCAACATATACATAGGTCTTGGTCAATCTCATGATCATTCATACATGCAACGAATATACAAAACATAACTGGATAGCATTCATTTCTTTATTAATTATTTATTATTAAGATGAATGATTTGGTACTAATTAATTAATTAATTAATTCCCTTTCATCTTAACAATCATCCAAACTTAATTGGAGATACCAATCAATTAGGAATTCATGGAAAATAAACAGCATAACCATTAATGACATATTTATTACAGTAAATTAATTAAGCATTTAAAATTTTTTAAGACCATTATTAAATTGTCAAACACACAATGGCGTGCTGATAAATAAAATAAGGTTTTAATGCTACAATTTTTCAAAATTAATGTAATTTTAATTTTTTCCATTAATGGGAGACTACATGGAATGTACATCCAGATACACACCATGTACCTTGGTTTCTGTATATCAAAGTCACATGCCTAGGGCTTCGGTGTGTTAACTCGGATAGTACATGCCAGCTACACACCATGTATCCTGCTTATTGTGTGCCAGGTTGGCCCGATTAACACACGGTGTGCAATAAAAGTACCATGTTGTTTTAATTTCTAGAAATATCTAGATACAATGCACATGGGTATACGGTGTTTGCTTAAGCCACACGCCGTGTAACCCAGCTTTATCGGCCAATGATTTGGCACTTACTAATGGAATTTATGGTCTTTATTCATTTATTCTTAAATATTTAAGAAAATGAAACACTGAAAAAACATGAATAATATTTCAATAATATATTAATTAAAATCAAATTAAATAACGAATAGCATGAAATGAAAATCTAACCACGATTGCGCATAGATAAACAATTAAATAAATAATTATAAATTTAAATGTGACCACTCTGATACTACTTGTTAGTTTTGGGTGCAGTGAAATAATTATGATGGAGGTAGATATATTAAAATTTATTTTAATAGTAGTTGCTCAAAACCAAGAGTGAGGATCTTGTATGTCAAATTTATAATTAATTTATTTAAAATCTAAAGAAATAAATACTTGGGATTAGGAAATTTCTTCGTTGATGATTTTTGATCATCTAAAACAGACCTTCTAGATTTCCTTTATTACTCATATGAGGATCCAATGGTAGAATCACTCTAGCGGTGATCCACACGTGCTCCAATGGTCTCCAGGCAATGTCACTCATTCTCTGGGTGCTAGAATGGTGAATCAAATGTCTTGCATTATTCATTCTTGATCACTCATTCTTCGGTCTTGAAGAAATTCTCTCATGTTTTTCTCATTCTCAAGAGGGATAGAGGAGGAGGAGTGAGAGAGAATTCGTTTTGTAACAATTATTTATTCCCAAACTTGGAATTGGTATTGAATGCTTTACACAATAGACATAACCATCTATTTATAGAGCTAGGATTTTAGTTACCAAATTTAATTGCATAAAAAACATTAAATTTAATTATAATCATTACTGAAATCCCATTCCACATAATAATAATATTTTTTTGGTGCGCCAAATTGTGAAAAATGGACAATTAATATTTACCGGCTCGTAAATAATTATTTTGTCACCGAACACGGTCTTGGTCCGTTCAAACTCCTCTTGCATTTATTGAACACCTAAATAAATATTTTATTCTCTTAAATAAATATTTTATTCACAAAATAGTAAATAAATATTTATTAAATATTAAATAAAATAAATAAATATATTCTATGCACAATCTGGTGAATAAATATTCATTCAAATTATGCGATCAATACAACTTGAATAAAATTATTCCTCGATCTTGAGAATAATATTTATTACATTAATTAAATTCAAATAGAATTTAATCTAGACCAACAGAAACACTTAGTGTGTGACCCTCTAAGATTCTTTCTCGTTGGCATTAGGCAGGCTTTCCTAAAGTTCCAGATTACTGTTTAGCAGTGGTTCAAGACACCCAAGTGAAAGTACGTAAAGTCACAAAGACAAAAACAAAATATGAATGCTCACTATGTAATATAATTACTTTGTCACAATATCTCATCAAGAAGGTTGCATGATGGTATCATCAACCTATATGCTCGATACATCATTCTTTGACTATCTAAAATAAACTCGTTGTAACACCATGGCCATGGAATTTAGGGAGATGGTTCTATTTCAATAAAAGGGACGAGATGTCAACTTTCATAATGGTGAAAGAGATAAATCCTTCCTTGACTTATCCATTAATAACATGTCATTCATGACACGCCCAACATACCCTACTTCCTACCAACATATGGCATGACAGTTTTCATCAGCAGATCAAAGTGTGCGAGTCGTGACATGCAATAATGATAATATTAAGGTCTAAGGACCATTACACACACTCACATATAGAAATATCCAATGACACCAAAACAATGAAAAATTACTATTGGCAGGCATGTTCTCATAATTTCCCATCTTTGATATTATCAAGTGCGAACTTCATGAGAAGATGTCTCAATTACTTATGAGTACTCACACTGGACGGTCTATATACTATGTGTCTCATCATATTATGTTATCCAACCACATAACTATATTAAGAATATTGTCATAGCACTTCAAGGTTCTCATCATATCAGGGAACTACTATGACCTTATCAATGCAACAAATACTCTAGGACAATATTACATTAAATTCACGTAGAAAAACGAACAATATCTAATAAGATTTTTAATTTAATATTTAATAAATCAAATATTTATATAATCAAAGTAAAAAACAGTTGGTTTTAGGACACCAACTCTGACATAAGATGTGTGTTATATCTATTATGGATGAGCAGTGAGGTTTTTTCCTTTGGGGTTTATAAGCAATGAGATGTTTTCCCATAAGGCACTGGATTTATTCATGGACTCATCATTCCACTGATCAAGTTGGCTTTCAGGGATATCCATGGTATATTTATCATGATATCCTATTACGGTCATATGTGTAATTGAATTTATAGATTCTTCTGTGACTAATGTTTTCCCCTAATAAAGTTAGGTAGTTTCATGGTCAAACCTTTGGTTGTATATTTACCTATACACTTGTTACCTTTTTTTAGGACATCCTACAGTGTATTTTTATATTCACCCCTATATGGGCTGTGTTCCCACACTTTTTATGTCATTATAGATAGCACACAGGTCAATGGTAATATTAGTGGGCATGGAGATAGTGAAGCTATTAGAGCTAGAGCTTGGTAGATATGATGAGATTTGTAGTTAGAAGTGCTCAGGTAGAGTTGGTTTGACGTGGTGATTCCCCTCTTACCAGTAACTTGAGTTCAGGTGGAATTTTGGTACTTTGATTCATTTTTTCCCCTCTTATACTAGAATTTATATTGTACATCCCCCTAGGATTTTTAACTAGTGTATGCATGAATTTTTTTTATTTTCAATTAGATATGAATATCCTACTTGTTTTTTGATATTTGGGTTGGATGGTGATGTATTTCTATTACGGGTTGTTTAGGATAAGGCCTCCCCTATGTGTATTATGTCCTCTTGGTTTTGATCACCAGCCAAAGACCTATTGGGGGTGGACTTTAAGTGACACACTCAACCTACCACCGACTAAGGAGGGGGTTTTTTGGGTTGGCTTATGTCAAAAGGGGTTTTTATATTCTTTGAAGTTTTAATTTCCCTCCTTTCTAAAAAAAGATTATAAAAATAAAATAAAAAGAAAAACATGAGGAGGGTGTATCATTCATTGTAATAATTGTTGTGTGATTTCTTATTTTAGAGGGGGGAGTGTGAAGGAAAATCCTTATAAGGGGAAAGAGTGAGGGTGAATTTTTTAGTGACTCTTGTTAATCATACATTATGTTTTTAGAGTTTAACATCTTTTTTCAGCCATTTATTTTCACATTTGAAACACTCGCCCTCACGCACATAACAACCTTGATGAGACCTTATTATTGTTAAGGAGACTTGATTCCTTAGTAGAGAAACAAGAACATTACCAAGATTATAGTGATGAATGTGTGTACTTGAGATTAAGAACCTTGCAAAAATAAACTTTGAGTGAGGACGGAAAATAAATCTAAAAATTTGGGGGATATTCATCAAGGTGGATCATTTGACTTGAGTGATTTTTTTTAGCACTAAAAGAAAATATAATGAATATAAAATAATAATGATGAATTATCTTTTTAGTGGAAAATTCCACTAATTATTTGAAATTTGAACATGACTTTGATGCATGTTTTTTTGGAGTGCAAAATTTGGGTGTCAGGGAGTGATGATATGTGTTTATTATTTTATTTGAACATAAAAATACCATGTAAACAAAGTTTTCCATGTTTTGATACATTTTAGATAAATAATTGAAGTTTGATTTATTTTAGTGGATTTCAACTAAAAATGAAATTGAATTATGAATGGTGTAAATTTAATATATATTTTTTAAGTTTCTAGTATGAAACTCAATATTCATATGTTTTAGTGTAAATATTCGTGAAACTTTATAATATCACATTGGAAATATATAATGGATTCAAATTGTATAAATTCATGTGTTTATATATTATCAGGAAATACATTTGTTTTGGAATTAATTGGGATGTTGAATTAATTTGGAACTGCAATTGATTTCTAGAAATTCACTTATTTATGTGGAATTAAATTTCACATATTTTGAATAATGAAATTATACATGTAAAAATAAAAAAAAAATATTGTGTTAAAAATGTATATATTCTATAAATTCTTGTCATCGAATTGGAAAATATCTATGTTTAAAATATTGAAATTCATTTATTATTATTTTTCATTTAAAAGTATTAGTTATCAAATGGAATTTGTTTTCAACTGAACTATTTTTATTAAAAACTAGTACTCTCATGTGCATTCACACAGTGATATAATGCAATGCTCTAAAAAATGATCCACTAATCAATAAAAATTCATGATCCACAACTCAAACAAAATACATGTTCCAATGCTCTAGAAAAATATCCACTGATCAAATTAAATACATCATCCACTACTCAAAGAGAGTACATGAACATGATCCAGTACTCTAAAAATGAATCACAATTCATATTTAGTACAAGTTAAAGAAAATATTAACTGAAACAAAACAAAATGATCCACTGCTCCAAAATATTCCCTTGCTCCAGTCTTCCATGATGGTGTATTTCTCCAAAATCTAGTGTTACTACACCATGTCACCTTATATACAGGATTGAAACCCTACATTAATATTTATTATATTGAATATATTGAAATCATAAATTAGTGGTACAGAATATTTCAATAAAAGTGGATTAAACATGGAGACAGTTAAAATAGTAGAAAACATAAATAATAATCGTGATAGTTGAGGGAATTCATGTCACATACTTGAGTAATTAGAATAAGTTACAAAAAAATTAAATTTAAATTAATAGAAAAATATATCAGTAGATGTAGGAATCAATATAAGATAAGGTGCATGCTTAAAAATTAGGCCATGTCATTGATAAAAATAAAAAACCTCAATTCACAACATAATTACTTCCCTAACAACATGATTTAAATCATTTAACATATATAAAATATTATTTTATAAGGATCTATATAGTATTTTTAAACAAACCAACTAAAGAAATTTTAGCCTTATTATAGAGGTAATTAAGAAAGTACATTGACCTATAGAAGAATATTACCAACTAAATGGATAATTGAGGACTTAAACATGAAATTCACAAATTAAACTATTTTATAGAAAATTTTTATAAACTTTAATAATTGATAATCCATAAAAAAACATTAAAATGATTTAGTTGTTTAAATATTACAGCATACCTATACTATGGGATATAGTGGTGAGGAAAAAAGGATGGTATTAGAGTTAGGGGACCTTACATAATAGACTGACATATTATTCATAACAATAATTGAATAAACAAATAAATCAATGTTTCACAACATGATATAAAAATAAAATGAATAAGGAAATGGAAATGGATAGGTAACAGTTGAGGTGTCGACCTTATTCTCAATCACATCACTCAATCTGTTGTCAAGACACTAATTTAGCTACTTCAAGTGGAAACGATCAAGCCCAAAAGATCCTCCCCCTCATTTTTATATTTTATCTACTTTATAGGCATTAGTATGGGAAAATCTATTCAGACCACAGTTAGATTTAGAGATATAATAATGGTTGATAGATATGATTTCCACTATACATATTGAATTAACGCTTAGTCTAGTAAAGTGATACGGCTCTAAAAGAAATGGATGAGTAAACCAACTTGATTACATGAAACTCGAGAGTGGGTTTTACCAGTTAGTCTGGGTTCCTTGATCACAAAGAATGAATTTCAAGTATCTCTCTCATGCTTTATAGAATCCAAAATATAAATAACAGGACAAGGTGACATAAAATTAAGAATCAAATATCACTATTTGTTATTTTCCAACTCAAAGAACACTGTCAATTAGAATATTTGAAAACAAAGATAAAACTAATGAACTGCTTCTGAAAACATCAATAATGGACAATATCATGTAGAAAACTACAGTAGATGTGGATAAATTTCATCATACAATGGTGGATGAAAAAATTTGAAGTTCACAATATATTTAAAAAATGATTCAAAACTCGATCACAACCCTGTCTAAATGGGTTTCAAAAATAAAAATAATGCTTGAAAACATGAGCATCTATATCTTTCTAAAATCAATCAATCAAGGAAATTAAAAACATAATGAATGCTTTCCAATCAAACCTTTTAGCAGGATTTAGCCACACCTTTGAGAAGAAATCGATTCCTTTAGCCCCAATATTTACTCATTGGTGATGTTTCTCCTCCTTAAAAACATAATGATTGCATTTCACATACCTGAGTAAGCAACATAAGTGAAAAAAATTTAATTTGAATTAATAGAAAAAGATATCAGGAGAATTACATTGAATATGTGTTACGATTGCATTAAAAATGGATATGGTGATAAAGAAACCTAAATTAAAGAAGACATGTAAGTGCATTTGGCATCATTATAATGTTCATGCAATATACAAATAATGTAAAAATCATGAATAACATCAAATTTGGTAGAACATGCATCAAATAATAAATCAACACTGAGCCTCAAATCTGTACAGTTGTAACATCCTATGTAAATAAAGAATATGACATTTTCATATTTATTAATATTTGTGAATTAAATATTAATTTTACTTTAAATGGGATGCTATGTTCGATGTCATACTAGACATGCAACAATGAGTTTCTCTAAAAAGCTCATGTTTCACATAAGGTTGATTCATACAGAAAAATAATAATATAATATTATTTTAAATAGTAGTTAACGCATAGTACTTGTATTGGCGGGAATGAACATATCAAACTAAAATAGTAATATACATGTTTTTTAAATTTATTTAAAATTTATACAATAAATTATAGAAGCTTAAAATGAGAATGAATCCAATTTTAAGCATAAATACTCTAATATTCTTTAAAAGGTCAATTTACCACCTTTTGATGGTGAATCCTTTTTAAATATAGTTTTTTTCACTTTTATATGTTCTATTTTACAAAATAAAATTATTTTTTAGAATTGGGACATCAAAATTTACTTTGGGTAAATTTTTAGTATTTTTCTGATAAAGTTAATTTTTAATGAATAGTGAAAAATACCGCATTTTAATTCAAAACTGCATTTTCATCTAATTTATTTATATAGTTAGATTATTATTTTAATTGGATTTAAAGTGTAATTGGATTATATTTTTACAATTTAATCCAATTTTGGAAATTTTAAGTAATTTTACTCTTAAATTGGACATAAAGAAAGGTCAATCTTTTGATAGGTATTATTTCTTAAAAACACGCTTTTTGGTTTTGACAATGAGAATTAATTTTAAATTAATTTCTGCCACTTCTTCATTTTGAATTTGAAAAAATGGATTACATATTTAGAATAATAAGGTCCAAATTGTGTAAATAGTTAACTTTTATTTTTAGAAATTATGAATATTTACTTCAGTAAATATTTTATTTATCATGGTTAAAGGGTAAATCTGGTAAATAAGGGTGAAAAATAATATTATAATAATATTAAATTACCCTTAAACTTGTCCTAACCCTATTTTATGAGATATTTCCAACTATTGAAATCCTTGGGTTGATTTTGGGACCTCATGGAGCCACTTGGGAGTGATAATGACACTTTATATTAATTAATTTAAAGTAAAGACAAAAGTAACATAAACATACATCTTTTAGTAAAACAATTTTTATATGGGGTTATATAATTGATAAATTAGACTATAAATATTCATTTAAAATATAAAAAGATTTAATATATCATGGTATTTTATTTATAATTTTTAGACATTAAATAAGTAAACTTAATTTGGACACAATGGTGATGCATTAATTGCTTCATTAATAAAGGATTCAAATAAATGATATTATAAATATTAAAATAAATTTATTTTGAAAATTTTTATGTCATACAAGAATTTTAGGGATAATAATGATTTTTTATAATTTAATTAATGAATATTTTTATAAATAATAAATTTGTTATATAATTTTTAAAAGTCTTGATATGAATAATTTAGAAATTGACATAAATGAGTTTTTAAAATAATTAATACTTTATTAAATGATAAAATAATCCTAAAAATATACTATTCGTCCAAATGACTTAAATAATGTTAAAAATGTTATAAATGATCCATTTTGGGTCACTTGGAATTTTATAGTAAATATATTAACCATATAGTATGAATATATAAGTGGACATGGTAAAAGTTAAATAAGTTAACAAATGGGTTAAATAAAAAAAAGATAAGGATTAAAAAATATCCAAACCCTTCCAAATTCTTATTTAATGATTTTATTTCAACTTATATGCACCTTATATTATAATTAAATAATTTTTGGACCTTTTTAACTATAAATAATTTTATAATAAAATAGTACTTTCAAACCTTCCTAAAGAGCCCCTCCTCCCCCTTATAAAAGGTCATCACCTCTAACCAATTACTCACACATCTAAAGCACATTGGCTCATCCAAACTCTACTCCAAGAAGCTCCCAACATCACTTTATTACTCCTAGAAGTCTTCCCTTATGAATAAGGCAATTCAAGAGATCCATATGGCTCAAATAAAAAGAAGTTACCCGATTTAAAGGTAACGTCTTCTCTCAAGTTCTTTTCTTTTATTTTTCTTCTCCAACCCCCTAAACTCTTTTTATTCCATTATTTTATAAAAAAAACTAGTATATTCAATATAATTGGATGTTTATATCCAGATTATTTGAACTACACATCCACACACCTCCATCTAATGGATACAAACATACTGTTTCTATGGACGGTGAACTACTGCCTCACAAAACGATGATTGTTCAATTATCTCCTACCGCCTCTCATGGTAGTAATTATGATGGAAATGTATTTATATTTTATATATATTATCTTTATATTGTCTCTATGATTATGTATTTTTCATTTATAGCATACCTTTATGGTTTCCATAATGGATAAATACGATAATTTCATTTGAGGAAGTACGGACTACCGCCCCCTCAAAGTGATATGAATCATTCATGCCATACGTGGAACGTATAAAGGATGGAGTTGATGAAATTATATATTATATTATACTATAATTATAATATACTTATGTATAATTAATTTTTAATTCCATCAAATATGAAATAGAAATGAAAGTAGCGTTCATGCGTACGTACGACTTACCGTCTCCATGAATGGTGCATTTCATTTCTTATCTCAAAATATTGTGTACTATTATAAATACATATATAAACTGGATATATATGATATATATAATATCTAAATAATTAATATCATTCTGGAGATAATTTAATTTTGACCACATGGACAACTTGTAATTATAAGAAGTTCATTTTGGACTCAAGTACCAAATATCGACAAAACTACTGTTATTAACTTAAATGATTATGTAATGTTTATAACATGGTAATAATTAATATAAAAGGAATGATAATATTGAAAAAGGTTATTCAGAAATTATAAATTAACTTTAGTTTATTATTCATGAGATTAAAGAACGAATGAGTCAAGTCGGACACGAGGTAAGGGACTTCGTCTCAATCTCCTTTCATTGAGGCGTATTTTGATTTATACACAACTTTCTTTTATACAATGTATAAACCCATTTGGAATTTTATTTCATTCAAAGGGAATCTATTTCTATGTATCATTTTACTAAATTACAAAAATTAATGTTTCTTTTTAACATACACGGTGACAATGACCTTTCTGTCACCACGAGCATTATTTGATATTTGGAATCCTCTATAAGTCGTAGTGTTTTTAAAATGAAAATAAATACCATATACTCTTTTTACATATTTTGGTATTGAAAATGGTTTTTAGAATGGATTGATTATTTCAATATCTTGAAATGATATATTGTGGTTGAAATGTGAAAATTTTATCTTTCCTTTATTTTTGTTTTATGTTTTATAAATATGTTATGGTTCTTGGGAATTGTTTACATATACAGGTGGTTCTGTGATAAACCTTGGGTGGGTGAGCCTGAGATAGCCCTCCAATGAATTGGGTAATGTGTTGGTGGTAAATGTTAATTATTCTCCTAATAGATTTAGGGAATATACCGTGATGGGTATTCTAAACGTAACTCTCTATGTGGCTGTGAAAACTACAATGTAAGTACGTTATGGATGACACAAGTTACCTCTATGATTTATGATTTCCATGTGTTATTAATAAAACCTATGATTTTTTGTGGTATGTTAAATATTGAAAAGTATGATTTCATTGATTTGTATGTATTGATGGACTAATGTTTTCTTTCCTTGTTTTATAACCCTTACTGATATTTTTATAATCATCCCAAGTTTTTGAAATGTTTTTCATAGGGTATAAGGAAGGGTAAGAGAAAGGAAGAATTCAAGAAGATTTATATCAAGAAAATAACTATTTTTTTATTTAAGGAGTTTTATTATTGTGAAAAAAATTGGATAGAGTAGAAGTGTATACTTTTTAATTTTTGAAATGTAATTTAATAGTTATGGCCTAACTCTCTAAAACTCTAAACCTGAAAAGATCCTCAATGTGAATTATTAACTTAATCCAATATTATGTAATGTTTAAGGTTGGGGCCTTATAGTTGGTATCAAAGGTCAGTTTAAACAACTTTTGGGATTATAATTTTTCGTTAAACACATGGTTAGTCCCTATGTGTATTATTTCAGTTAAATCCTTGTTTTATAAATTTTTCAGAACAAGGAAAGTCAATTACAAATAGAAGGAGTAGGATCTAAAACAACATTCATATCTCTTCCTGATGACATGATTTCAAAAATTATTGCAAAGTCATGTTCAGATGATTGTGAAACTTTTTCTAGCATACAACTCACTTTCAAGCAGTTGTTTGAGATATCAAACACCTCCACTATACCTTGATATAATCATGGATCATGGGTTGTATTTAATCAAATCCTATTTTCACAATATTCTCATATTTTTAAGAAAGGTAAATATTATCATGGAATTTTTAAACATTTTACCTTATCACAAGATTTTGAAGCATATTATGATTTTAAAAAAGGTTCTGAAGAAGGAGACCCTCACACAACCTGTTTATATGTGCTTCTACAATATAGTCTCTCAGCACATACTTATGGTATTTTAAAACGAACTATTGATTAGAAGTTTCAACTAAAAATTGGTCCAAATATTTTATAAAAATCATGTTTTATCAAATGTTTTGAAATTATATGTCATAGATGATTATTTTTCAAAACTATTTTTCTGTGAACACCCATATGACCCAAGTTGTACAAGGTATATTTGGATGAAGGAAGCAAATGATTTTGAAGGATCTCTACATCATTATTTCAATGCATGGACCTTCTACCTACGTTAACAAGATGATGATGAAACTATATGGACACCATGATCAAGGTATGATGTTCTTTCTATTAGGAATAGTTTTATTTTATCATATGGAGGTGAAAAAAATGAAAATATATAATATGTTGAGGTATTTATGTATTAGGATGAAAATGAAAGGTATAATAAAAACTTTAAGGTTAAAACATGTTAGGGTTATTTTTGAGTTTTATAAAAAGGACAACCCGTGAGATAGGTGACAACCCATCGCATCTGGAAAGGCTACAGGAATCGAACCCACAACCGAAGGGTGACAAGGGTGCATCACCTACCACTGGCCTACATGAAGTCTTCGGTTAGTATGGCTTATTCTTTTTTATGGATCAATAATAAGTTAATTTTGGGAACTTATGTTTTATCAAATAGATATCCTTAATATAGGAAAATTATTTGGTGATTAAGTGATAAAGATTATTTTGGAAGATGTTCTCTCTTTTGGGGAACATTATATGCTTAAGGTAAATAGAATACTATGGGATTTCATTTGTGTAGTAATGGTTGAAATTTTATTTTTGAAGAATCTATGTTTTTATTGTGGACATATGGAGATTTTGGTTATTTATGGAAATGATTAACCTATCATAGATAATATGTGATTGGGTTAATTATACTTCAGTATGAGACTTTAAGAGTAGTCGATGTTATTTAGAGATAAATGTTAAGATTTATCATGGAAGACTATGTGATCAAATTCTTCTGAGTTTTGGGTTTCAATATTAATTTGGATTATATTGAATAATTTTAAGGACAATTGTGTATCGAATGGTCTTTTCTAAACTTTGGGTACTATTTGTTGAATTTTGGAGATTAAGAATAGTATTTCTTTTTATAAAGGATTATCCTTTTGGGGGATTATCTGATCTCATACTAACCATTTTGGTTTTGGTTGATGTCTAAAGACAAGGGAAATATATAGTTCATATTTTTTGGATTATGTGATACTTTAGAAGTTGATTCTAGCACTTTTTATGTGACCAAGTCAGTTTGAATACACACCATTTGAAGAAAAGATGAGTTTGTGGTATAACTTTAGTAAAGGATGAAAGTCTACATGACAAGTAAGTATGTTTCCTTATGTTTTTAGTTAAGAACATAAATAAATTCCTCAAATTTATGAAAATTAACTTAAATAAAAAACGTTGTCTATTAACTTTTCCTAATGGGGAATCAAAGACCATTTAACCCATCACAAGTTTGTGATTTACTGGTAGTTAACTTTCTCCTAATCATGTTTTCTATCACTCTCTATCAGAACTTGATGGTTAGTTTCTCTTCCATATCCATGTTTTCAGGGAATCCTTGTATGGGTTATCTCAGGTGGCCTTTGTAATTCTCTTTCTTTCTTTTAAAGTGATAGTTTTATTGAGTCTTTTTCTGATGTAGGACTTTTAATGAAGTTTTTGAGCCCAATTTTAAAATTGTGAGGATGCAATTTCCAATAGGGGGAAGTATGTAACATCTCAGGTAAATAAAGAATATGAATTTTCATATTTATTAATATTTTTGATTTGAATATTAATTTTAATTTAAATGGGATGCTATGTTCGATGGCGTAACTTACACGTAATAATGGGTTTCTCTAAAAATCTCATGTTTCACATAAGGCTGAGTCATACTGAAAAATAATAATATAATAATATTTTAAATGGTAGTTAATGCCTAGCCGTTGTATTGGTGTGAATGAATAGAACTGTCTAAAATATGATTATACATGTTTTTTAAATTTCTTTACATTTATTTAATAAATTTTAGAGGCTTAAAATGATAATCAATCCAATTTTAATCATAAATACTCTAATATTCTTTAAAAGGTTGATTTACTGCCTTTTGATGGCGAACCCTTTTTAAATCTAGTTTTTATCACTTTTATATGTTTTATTTGAAAAAATAAAATTCTTTTTTAAAATTGGGACATTAAAATTTACTTTGGGTAAATTTTTGGTATTTTTCTGATAAAGTTAATTTTTTAATGAATAGTGAAAAATACCGCATTTTAATTCAAAACTACCTTTTCATCTAATTTAATTATATAGTTAGATTGTTATTTTAATTGGTTTTAAAGTTTAATTGTATTATATTTTTACCATTTAATAAAATTTTGTTCATTGTAATTAATTTCACTCTTAAATTTGACATAAAAAAATGTCAATCTTGTGATAGACACTATTTTGTAAAAACACGCTTTCTGGTTTTGACAACAGGAATTAATTTTAAATTAATTTCTGACACTTTTGTGTTTTAAATTTGGAAAAATGGATTCCATATTTGAAATAAGGAGGTCCAAATTGTTTAAATAGACAACTTTTATTTTTAGACATTATAAATATTTACTTCACTAAATATTTTATTTACCATGGTTAAAGGGTAAATCTGGTAAATAAGAGTGAAAAGTAATATTATAATAATATTAAATTACCCTTAAACTTGTCCTAACCCTATTGAATTAGATATTTCAGACCATGGAAATCCTTGGGTTGATTTTAGGACCCCATTTAGCCACTTGGGAATGATAATGGCACTTTATATTAACTAATTTAAAGTAAAGACAAAAGTAACATAAACATATATCTTTTAGTAAAATAATTTTTATATGGGGTTATATAAATGATATCTTCGACTATAAATATTAATTTGAAATATAAAACGATTACCTACATCATGGTATTTTATTTATAATTTTTATAAATTATAATAATAAACTTAATTATAACACAATGGTGATATAGTAATTTCTTCATTAATAAAGGATTCAAATAAATGATATTATAAATATTAAAATAAATTTATTTTGAAAATTTTTATATCATAAACTAATTTTAGGGATAATAGTGACTTTTTATCTTTGAATTAATGAAGTTTTTTTGAAATAATAAAGTTTTTATAGATTTTTTAAAAGTCTTGATATGAATAATTTAGAAATTGACATAAATGAGTTTTTAAAACAATTAATATTTTATTAAATGATAAAATAATCCTAAAAATATAATATTGGTAAAATAACTTAAATAATGTTAAAAATTTCATAAATTATCCATTTTAGGTCTCTTAGAATTTTAAAGTAAATATATTAACCATATAGTATGAATATATAAGAGGACATGGTAAAAGTTAAATAAGTTAACAAAGGGTTAAATAAAAAAAGATAAGGATTAAAAAATATCCAAACCCTATCCAATTCTGATTGGATGAATTTATTTTCACTTATATTTACCTTATCTTAGAATTAAATAAGTTTTGGTCCTTTTTAATCCAAAAATAATTTTATAATAAAATAATACTTTCAAACTTTCCTAAAGAGCCCCTCCTCCCCCTTATAAAAGGTCATCACCTCTAAACCATTACTCACACCTCTAAAGACACTTGGATCATTCAAACTATGCTCCAAGAACCTCCGAAAATCCCTATATTCATCCTAAAAATATTCCCCTATACATAAGTCAATTAAATAGATCCCTTTGGCTCAAATAAAAAGAAGTTACCCAATTTAAAGGTAATGTCTTCTCTCAAGTTCTTTTCTTTTATTTACCTTCTCCAACCCCATAAACTTTATTTATTACATTATTTTATAAAAAAACTAGTATCTTAAACATAATGGTATGTTTTTATGAGGATTATTCTAACTAAACATCCACACACCTCCATCTAATGGATACGAACATACTGTTTCTGTGGACGGTGAACTACTGCCTCACAAAACGATGATTGTTCAATTATCTCCTACCGCCTCTCATGGTAGTAATTATGATGTAAATGTATTTATATTTTATATATATTATTTTTATATTGTCTCTATTCTTATTTATTTTTTATTTATATCATACCTTTATGGTTTCCATAATGGATAAATATGATAATTTCATTTGAGGAAGTGCGGACTACCGCCCCCTCAAAGTGATATGACTCATTCATGTCATACGTGGAACATATAAAGGATGGAGTTAATAAAATTATATATGATATTATACTAGAATTATAATATACATATGTATCATTAAGTTTTAATTCCATCAAATATTAAATAGAAATGAAAGTGGCATTCATGCGTACGTACGGCTTACCGTCTCCATGAACGGTGCATTTCATTTCTTATCTCCAAATGTTATGTACTATTATAAATACATATATACACTAGATATATATGATATATATGATATCTAAATCATTAATATCATTATATAGATAATGGAATTTTTACCACATGTACAACTTGTAATTATAAGAAGTTCATTTTTGACTCAAGTACCAAATATCGAAAAAACGACTATTATTAACTTAAATGATTATGTAATGTTTATAATGTGGTAATAAGTAATATAAAAGGAATAATAAACTTTAAAAATGTTCTTAATCAAGTATAAATTAACTTTAGTTTATTATTCAGGATATTAAAGAACGAACGAGTCAAGTCGGATATGAGGTAAGAGACTTCGTCTCAATCTCCTTTCATTGAGGCATATTTTGATTTCTACATGACTTTCTTTTATATGGTGTATAAACCCCTTTGAAATTTAATTTCATTTAAAGAGAATCTTTTTATATGTATCATTTTACTAAATGACAAAAAGGAATGTTTATTTTTAACGTACATGGTGACAATGACCTTTCCACCGCCGTGAGCATTATTTGATATTTGGATTCTTCTACAAGCCATAGTGTTTTTAAAAGGAAAATAAATATCACATATTATTTTTACATATTTTGGTATTGAAAATGGTTTTGATAATGGATTTATTATTTCAATATCTTGAAATGATATATTGTGATTGAAATGTTGAAATGTTATCTTTCCTTTATGTTTGTTTTATGTGTTATGAATATGTTATGATTCTTGGGCATTGTTTACGTATATGGGTGGTTCCATGATAAACCTAGGGTGGGTGAGCCTGAGATAGCTCTTTAATGCATTTGATAATGTGATGGAGGTAAACATTAATGTATCTCCTAAGATATTTAGAGAATATACTATGATGGGTATTCCAAACGTTTCTCCCTACATAGATGTGAAAGCTACAACCTAAGTATGTTATGGGTGTCATAAGTTACCTTTATGATTTATTATTTCCATGTGTTATTCATAAAACCTATGATTTTGTTTGGTATGTTAAAGATTGAAAAGTATGATTTCATTGATTTGTATGTATTGATGGACTAATGTTTTCTTTCCTTGTTTTATAACCCTTACTGATATTTTTATGCTCATCCCAATTTTTTGAAATGTTTTTCACAAGGTAGAAGGAGGGGTAAGAGAAAGGAAGAATTAAATAAGATTTATATCAAGAAAATAACTCTTGTTTTATTTAAGGATTTTTATTATTGTGAAATTTTTTGGATATAGTAGAAGTGTCTACTTTGTAATTTTTAAAATGTAATGTAATAGTTATGGACTAATTGTCTAAAACTCTAAACCTGAAAAGATCATCAATGTGAATTATTAACTTAATTCAAGATCATGTAATGTTTAAGGTTGGGGCCTTATAGTAGTTTAGGAGGCTGTTAGTATTTAATCATAGGATAATTTTAATGATAAAAAATATTAATGTATTACTCAAGATTCAGTGAGCCTAAAATCTGTAAAGTTTTTATGGGATACCAAATCAAAGGAATTCAATGAGAAGATCTACCAGACCTCATTTGATGGTGTATAGGAACTTATCCAAATGCAATTTCTATATGACATGAATTTTGGAGGCCGACATCAGAAATTATTTAGTCATATAAACCTTTAATATTAACAAGGATAACAACATCCATAATGATATAGGAAATAAGGTCTCCAGTTAAAAAGAAAGTGACATTTATCAGTCAATATCAGAACTTAAACAAACCTTGTGTGTTCTAAAAACTCATATAGAGAACTTGTTTAAAAGATCTCTCAAAGAAAAGAAACTCCCTTGTAAATATCAATGAAGAGCATACTGAATTCATGAAACATATGTATTGGTAACTTGTAAATATAAATATAATGTCATGTTTATATTTTTTTAAACACAAATAGAAAATGACATCACAATGTTACAATTTATTTTAATAAATGCTACAGTAAAAAACTCTTGGATGTTGTATGTGTTCAAAAATATAACATACCATCATGATCAGTATTTTCAACTATCTGAAAAACATCAAAGATTTATAAATATTAATTTTATGGGGTAAATATATATATATATATATATCAGGAGTTGAAAGATAGTATATAGCAGGATTTGAAACAATATTAAGCTCAAAGAAAGAGAGTATAGAATGAGTTGAAAGATAGCAGTAGTTGAAAGATAGTATATGGCAGAAGTTTAAACAAAATGAATTTTCTGGGGTAAAAAATATAATCCAACATACTATATTAATCTCAAATAAAAAATTTATATACAATGAAGGAATGACAGGGAACAATATATATAGTAGGAGTTGAAAAAATGCTATTTCAAATTTGTTAATATGAAATAACGTAGAAAAAAATGAGATTGTGTTTAATAAAAATGAAAATGTAATAAAACCCTAATAATTTGAGAAAATATTGTTAATAATAATAATAGTGATAAAAACAATAGTTGTAAGAAATATACATTACAAAAATTACATGACACACTAATTTTTTATAAGATGCAACAATAGTGAGAAAATTACAGTAAACGCTATTAATAAAAATATTAAGAAATCACTGATAAAAAAATAATAGTGATTATTAATAAAATAAAAAACAAATATTGATGATAAAAAACAATAGTAAATGAATCATTATGATAATGGAAAATGAAATAATAGTGAGAAACAATTACCATGAATCGTTGTTACCATTTCATTTAAAAAACTGGATATACTGATAGAAATACATGAATGAAAGAAGACATGCAAGTTCATTGAGAACTATTTTAAAGTTTCCATTATGTAGAATCTGTCACGACCCGTCCCCCGGGGCCCGTGCCATGACAACCCCAAGATCGCCTTCCATAGGCCAAGGGTTGGAGACTAGCACCAAAAGGCATATCCCTGAAAAAAAGAGAAGGCATTGCCTTTAAACCTGAAAACACACAGTCCAAGAATACAACGAGCACAACCCACATAGTAAAACTACAGAAGTAAAAAAGATGTGTACTGAAAGTAAAAAGGGTGAGTATTGTAAGTAAAGGGGGCGGAATACAAATCCAACTAAAAATTACAACAACAACAGAAAAATAACTCCCAGAATCGTCCGCCAAGGTTCCTACCTGAAGGGTAGGTACAGCTCACGGTCGGTCGTCACTACGGCATGTCACACCTAAAGGTCCGCCTTCGATCATCGTCCAGTCCTAGCTCTCAAGCCTCGGTCCAAGCTGTCTATCATCTGTACAAGACAAAATAATGTGTGGGCAAATCCCGTACAGGGGTGAGTATAAAAATACTCAGTAGGGACCCTGAGATCCCCGAAGGTCTCCCAGAGTTCCACAAAGGAAAAACCACAAAGAAAAACCTCAATCACAAAGAACGAAGAGATATTCAGCTCACACCAGGTAAAAAAATCAGAGATTATGAATATAGATGATTAGTCTTAAGATATATCATCTTATTACATTTAGAAGTTCCACAATGAATCCACAAAGAATTTGTTCTATTATCGATCCACTCTTGGACATAAGTCATTTTTCCACAATGGGCCACTGTAAGGCAGGCCCTCATTGGGTCGTGCTACTGTTGATCCACACAGGGTCACTAGAATGCTGATCCATATAGGGTCGTTGGAATGCTGATCCACACAGGGTCGCTGAATGTCGATCCACATAGGGTCACTGAAATGCTAATCCACACAAGGTCGCTCGATGCCGATCCACATAGGGTCTCTAGTTATTGATCCTAAATGGGCTGATCTAAAACTGGTTCTCTTCGGGTAGCTATAATGTTGATCCACACAGGGTTGCTATGATGTTGATCCACATAGGATCTCTACTTCAAAGACCATCGCTCACAAGATTCCCACTCAAAGCACGCTTGTTTCTAGGAGAACCACTCCTCAAGCCATCAATCATATTTAAACTAGTATGAATTCCCACAAAAAGCATACCCAAGGGACTGCCCCGTCATAGGGGTCCTAATGTTATAGACGGTGCGTCGATCGGACGCTCGGTCTGTGAGATATGGGAACTTTTGTAAAAAGGGCCCCGGTTGGATTCAAGTATGATCCAACCCAAGTTGCACATAAAACTCTATAAAAACTCACTTAGAGTATCTCCAAAGGACCTCCTTGTCACAAGGGTCCTTATGACATAGACAGTTCATTGATCGGATTCCCGGTCTGTTAGTTACATCCCTTTCTGTGAATCGGGGGTGATCGCACCTTGATCTGGCCCAGCTTGGTCAGGCCCACCAGAATATTCCAAAGGGACCGCTTCCCAAAAGGGGTCCCAACTCCATTAATGGTGTGTCAAATAGACACCTGGTTCTTCAGTTATGGGTGTTTATTTATTTGGGGCTGGTTTGGTCTGGGCCCGGTCCGACTTGGTCTGACCGGCCCGACGCAACGAGTCCCAGGGTCTACCAGACCCTGCCCAGGTTTGGCCCGTCAGGGTTGGCCTATTGGTTTGCAGGACTGGGCCACGGTTGGCTCGGCCTGCAAAGTGGGGATCAGCCCACCCATGCTGGCCCGCTAGGCTGCGAGTCCTGATCAGCCCACTAGGCGGGTCCGACCCGCTCGGTCGGCCCGCGTCCAGCCTGGTCTGCTAGAAGGCGGACCGTTTTCTCCCACTGACCCCGTAGTTGTGGGGTTGTTTTGTCCATCCGATGGGGCACTACCCCATCGGGTTCAATGATCGGATGTTTGGTCGATTGGCTTCTTCCGACACAGCGCGGCGTGGGGCCGCGCCGCCCTCCTCCTGCCACGGCCCGCTGGTCGCTACTGCTGCCGCTGCCAGTGACTGCGGGCGCTGCCCTTTCCCTACGCGGCTAGTAAATACGGGTCACCTCCGACCACCATCGGCCACCACCGACATGACACACTGGAATTTCTTCTGCGGGCCATCGGATGGGCTCTGGTGGTCCGTTATTGGTGTCATCTGAGCCTATGGCTCTCTCGCGCTGCCACTGTCATAGCGTGACCTACTATTTCATGTTGTCGTCAATCTGAGGAAACTGTCCCCGAAGAACGAAGCATGAGCGAAGTGGTGGAGGTTCTGGGCCTAGTTCATTTGGCCCGCACCCTCCACGTTAATGTGAGCAAGGTAAAATATCAAAGATAGCTTTTAAAAAATACCCCTACCTGGAAGAGACGTTCGCTGACGACGATCAACGGAACCTCCTTCATCGTTGTCGTCCGTTCGTGATTTGGTGGCACTCTTCACCACTCGCTGAAACTGGCCTCATCCTCCAAGTGGTTAGTGTTGTGGTAATTTTCCAGAGCTTTGTTTCTTGGTGAATTCATTCCAACACTCCACCCCAATCTCTATATAAATAGGAGAGGAGAAGGGTGAGTAATGCGCGTGGAATTAATGAGGTTAATTTAAATAATGAACCTTCCAAATTCCAACGGCGGGGTTACAAAAATAAAGGGGATTCAATCCTTTTAATGGATTGACATGTCGTTGGTCCTGCCACCGCTGCTTTTCCATTGGAGGAAAAAAATAGAAATAAAATAACACTGTTATTTTATTATTATTTTTAAATGTCCAAAAACTATCTTTTTCTCTTGACATACTACAGTCGAAGTGAAGTCTCCCTTAAGAAAATCTCGGCACTGCAGATTCAACTGTGCCCTTGGATTTTTAATCTGAGCACTGGTTAAAAAGTTAGAAAATGTCGCTCGCGCATTTACTGAACGTACCTTAAAAAAGTTCATAAATTCATTTCAGGCATACCAGGACTCAGAATCACACACCGTCAATTTTTGCAGATTTGTAATAATTCCATATAATTAAAAAAATTATATATAAAAATACAAGTATTTACATTCTCCCCACCTTAGGGATTTTCTTCACTGAGCATGAATCTAAGCCTCCTGCTCCCATGTGCTCTTCGGGAGGTTCCCGTGCTGCCAGCGAATGCGCACCAAAGGGATCGATCATCCATGAAGGACCCACTCCTATCGATCTTCAATCTCTACTAGAACCTTCATAAATGTCACCCCATCATCAATGTCCAGCTCGCCCCAGTCAATAACGTGTGATGGATCATGCACTTACTTCCTCAGCTGCGACACATGGAAAACATCATGAACTCGATGCATCTGTGGGGGGGGAGTTATGCGATATGCCACCTCACCAACTCTACTGAGAACCTGAAAGGGTCTGATGAACCTCGGAGATATCTTGTCACCCCGAGAAAATCTCCACAAACCTCGTCGAGGTGAGACCTTTAGGAAGACATGGTGTCCCTCATCGAACTCCAAAGTTATCCGTCTCCTATCAACATATGACTTATTTCTGCTCTATGCAGTCTTCATCCGCTCCTGGATGATCTACACCTTCTTAGTGGTAGCTCGTACTAACTCTGGACCCATAAGTGCTGACTCCCCTGAGTCTGTCCAACATATAGGTGATCTGCATGGTCGACCGTACAAGGCCTCAAACGGTGTCATACTAATGGTGGAGTGATATTTGTTGTTGTACGTGAAATACACCAAGGGAAATTGATCCTCCCAACTACAGCCAAAATCTAGGATGCAAGCACAAAGAATGTCCTCCAGTGTCTGAATGGTCTGCTCCGTCTGGCCATCCGTTTGTGGATGCAAGGCAGTGCTCAAATATAGTTGAGTCCTGAACACCACCTGTAATCTCTTCCACAACCTGGATGTAAAACATGCGTCATGATCAGAGAAAATCATCGATAGTACCCTATGAATCTGTACAATCTCTTATATGTAGAGGCTTTCCAAGACCTCTACTGATCCCTACTCTAGGATGGGTAGAAAGTGGGCCGACTTGGTGAGTCGGTCAATGATCACCCAGATGGAATCATGGCCCCTGGATGTATGTGGTATCCTTATCACTAAATCCATGTAAATGTCGTCCCACTTCCACTCTGGAACCTATAGTGGTTGCACTAAGCCTGCTGAAACCTGATGATCGGCCTTCACTTGCTGACAAGTGAGGCATCATGAAACAAACGTTTCCACTGCTTTCTTCATACATGGCCACCAGTGCTGACACCGGAGGTCCTAGTACATATTTTCCACACCAGGATGTACCACTAGAGGGGACGTATGGAACTCCCTCAACAACTCCTCCTATAGAGCCACTGATACCATGGTGTATCTTCTAAATAGGATGATGTGCTCCCCACCTTCATAAAATCCATCAGGTGCCTCACCTGAGGATATTTGAGCATGTCGAGCCTCACAATCAATGTCCCCAAGATGTGCCTCTCGAAATATCTAAAGAAGCAAGGGAGTGATAGTCATAGACTGGAGGTAATCTGCTCCATCTCTATCCAAAAAAGGATATCTGCAACGTGGCTAGTTGCTTTGTCACCTCACTCAGTAACTATAGACCATACCTCCTTCTGAGTGTATCTGCTACTACGTTCCCCTTCTTAGGAGTATAGACTATCTCAAAGTCATAGTCTTGGAGGAACTCTAGACAATGTCGTTGTCTCAGGTTCGGGTTCTTCTATGAGAAGATATACCCAAGACTCTTGTGATCAGAGTAAATAGAAAATTGTTCACCCATTAAGTAGTGTCGCTGCATCTTTAAGGTGAAGACCACTACTGCTAACTCCAAGTCATGGGTTGCGTAGTTTTTCTCATGTTGTCTCAGTTGTCATGAACCATAAGCGATCAATTCTCACTCCTGCATCAGGATACATCCCAATCCGGTCCCTGATGTGTCACAATAGACTACATACCAAACACCCTCTTCCAGTAGCCTCAAGATGGGGGAACTTATCAGTCTCTGCCTCAGCTCCTAAAAAATCTGTTGGCATCTCTCCATCCACACGAAGGGTTGTAACTTATTCATCAACATTGAAAATGGTGCCACAAATATGAAAAAGTCAGGTGCGAATCTCGAGTAGTACCTAGACAACCCCAGGAAACTCCAAACCTCATTCACATTCCTGTGTGGCTCCCAAGCAAGAACAACCTCTATCTTTGAAGGATCCACTACAACTCTATCCTCTGAGATAATGTGTCCCAGAAAGTGGACCTCCCATATCCAGAATTGGCACTTCAATAGCTTACCATAAAACTGGTGCTCTCGAAGTGTATGCAGAACTATCTTCAGAAGATAGGCATGTTCCTCCTCTGATGTCGAGTATATCAAGATGTTGTCTATGAAGACCACCACAAAGTGATCGAGATATGGCTGAAAGATCCTATTCATGAGTCCCATGAACACTGCAGGGGTGATGTTCATGTCTAATGGTATAACCAAGAACTCATAGTGGTCATACTGACATATGAAGGTCATCTTCTGCACATCCTCATCTCACACCCTGAGATGATGATAGCCTAATCTAAGGTATATCTTCGAAAAATAATGAGCTCCCATTAGCTGATCAAAGAGATCATCAATCCTCAGAAGTGGATACTTGTTCTTCACAGTCAGCTAGTTCAGGTGTCGATAATCCACATAGAGCCTCAAACTCCCATATGCCTTATTGGCGAAGAAGATCGGGGTTGCCCATGGAGAAACACTAGGCCTTATGAACCCCTT
The DNA here is from genome assembly GCA_963277665.1 of Viscum album. Lineage (NCBI taxonomy): Eukaryota > Viridiplantae > Streptophyta > Magnoliopsida > Santalales > Viscaceae > Viscum > Viscum album. The sequence goes on along the minus strand of OY728147.1, from coordinate 108,182,075 downwards.
CCTCTGCAAGTCATCCAACTGTACCCACAACTCACGAATCTCCGTAGGAGACATATGATATTATGGTATAGATATCAGTGTCATTTCGGGGTATAGGTCAATATAGAAGTCCACCTCTCAGCAAGGAGGTAGTCCTGGAACATCATCCGGGAAGACATCGGCATACTAGTCCACCACTACATGATAGCTCGAACTCTCAACATCAACTACTCTGAGGGTAAGGCTATCCAACTGATGTGTGATCGGCTACAACCTCCTCCGGGTAAGTCCATCCCATGCTAAAAAGGTTCCCTTATCACCAGTGAAGGAAAACCTGGTCTTATCCTTGTGAACACACCGCACTTTGCGCCTAATGCAATCAATCTGAACATGTAATGTAGATAACTAGTTTATACCCAAGATGACATCATAAGGCCTCAACACTACTACTAAAAGATCACAGCTAATGCTCTCACCTCCTAGAGTAAGCTCACACTGTCGTCACCAGTACATAAGTATTGAATCCCCTCCTGTAGGAGTTTCTAACCGTAAGGATCTAGCCAACGACTCCACCAGAATCTCCGAGCTCCGAATAAGAGTCATGGAAATGAAAGAGTGACTGGCACTACTATCTATAAGTACTGCAGCTAAGATAGAGTAGACACAGATCATACCTCAAATCATCTCTGGAGCATCTTGGTCGTACGCCTCAGCTGCCTAGAGCTAACCTCGTCCCTGTCCACTTAATCCCTATGGTCGGGGTGGACCACCTGGAGGTGGTGGTGGTAGAACCTTGAATCTTCATCCACCACATGCTGCACGGCCTACTCTTCTGTCACGTCTGCTACTCTACAGACCTCCCCGCTCAAATCTCTGCCTCTGCCTCGGTGGTCCCTTGACTATCTTCTTGTCGTCAGTGTGGCTGGTCAGACAATCGTGAGCCATGTGACCCTGCCCACCGCACGTGAAGCACAGTCTTCTCCTCTTCTAGATTGCTCTACCTCGTGAGCCTCGCACCTCTGACCCTATGTCCCGGGGTCGTCCACTAGAAGGTGTGGTCCACTTGGACCTCTGTGTCATCTTCCTGCTACCAACCACAGATGACTCTACTACGTGTCGCCTGGTGGTGGGTCTCGCTGTCGGTATCTGTAAGGAAACTCTCCACCAAGAGTGCTCTCTCCAGCACTCCAGCATGCGTCGGGATGCTGAGAGATAACATTGAAGCTCTGATCTCCCATTAGAGTCCCTACTCAAAGGTCTGGGCCCTGAAGAAAGGGTCATGCACCATGTCGGTAGAGTAGCGTGAGAGGTCGGTGAACCTCGCTGAGTATTGGTCCATGGTCAGGCTATCGTGCTGTAAGTATAACAGCTCTTGTATACGCACAAAACATAGAGTCGCTGGAACGAACTCTTCCCTAAAGAGGCCCTCGAAATCTGCCCAGGTGAGGGTCACCTCGTCATGTATCTGGAGCGTCAGGCTCCACCATCTCCATGTTTCTCCCTGGAAAAGACTGGCAGATAGGATCACCATCTGGTCATCTGGTGTCCCAACCAGGAGAAAAACTCTAGCCATAGCCTCCATCCAGTCCTCAGCCACCTGCAGATTCGTCTCACCTCGAAACCTCAGAGGCCTATGCCGCTGAAACTCATGCAACATGCTCAGTCAGCGTCCACCATCTTCTAGTGGGGCTGGTGGAAATGGCTACCCAATGGGTAGTGGTGCTGCTAGTACACCACCCGATGGTATTATCACCGTAAGAGGGCCCTGCATTGAAGCCTCATCGCTCGGTGGGATGTCATAGTGTACTCTCTCAGGAATCCTGGCTGGCTGTCTACGTGGCGGCATCCTGAAAAGAAACAGGTGCATCACGGTCAATAATTTATACCTAGTGAGCTAACTCGAAATAGATTAAAAGTAAAAAATTTCCAAAACACATGCAATTAGTGTTTTTGTGCACCGAGTTGGAAATCAGAATTCAGGGTCCTGATGTATAAATACGCCAGCCGTCGCACCAACACTGGACTCCCTGAACTGAATACCACACTCAAAACACTTAACACTATTACTATATTAAAAGATTAGAGTCCTAATTCTTTGGTCAAACCGACTCCTCTGACATGTGGGTTATTGGCCCACCATGCTTCCGGACCAATGGCCTAGTGGGCTAGCGCGGGTGGGTCGAGCCCCACTCGATGGGCTGGGACAACCGCGAGTTGGGACCATGAACCAGTTGGGCCGAGCCCAATGGGTTGGACCCAGTGAACCGGGCCAACCCTTAACAGGCTGGACCCAGGCGAAGTTAGGTAGACCCAGGACTCATTGCGTCTGGTCGGCCTGACCGAGTCGGACCGGGCTCAGACCCAACTGATCCCCAAATAAATAAACACTAATAACTAACAAACCAGGTGTATGTTCTACACACCTTCAGTGGCGTTGGGATCCCTTTTGGGAAGTGGTCCCTTTGGCATTTTCCAGCAAGCCCGACCAAACTGGGCCGGACCGAGGTGCGATCACCCCCGTTTCACAGAAAGGGATGTAACTAACAAACCAGGCATCTGAATGACACGTTGTCTATGGAATAAGGACTCTTATGACAAGGCAGCCCTTTGGTGGTACTCTAAGTGAGTTTTGATAGAGTTTGGTGTGTGACCTAGGTTGGATCAGACTTGAATCCAACCGAGCCCTTTTTACAAAAGTACCCATATCTCACATACCGGACGTCTGATCGACGCACCGTCTATCACGTTGGGACCCCTATGACAGGGTGATCCCTTGGGTATGATTTATGTAGGACTTTGCACCGGTTGAAATATGTATGATGGCTTAAGGAACGGTTCTTCTAGAATCAAGCATGCTATGAGTAGGAATCTTGTGGCTGGCTGTCTATTGAAGAGCGACCCTGTGTGGATTAGCATCATAGCGACCCTCTGTGGATCAACATCATAATGACCCTCTGTGGATTAGTATCATAGTGACCCTATGTGGATCATCATTATAGAGACCTTGTGTGGATCTGCATCATAGCGGCCCTGTGTTGATCAGCATCATAGTGACCCTGTATGGATCTGCATCATAGAGACCCTATGTGTATCAGCATCATAGTGACCCTCTGTGGATCAGCATCATAGAAACCTTGTGTACATCAACATCATAGAAACCTTATGTGGATCAACATACTAACAACCCTGTGTGAATTAGCAGTGCGCGACCCGATGAGGACCAACCTTAGAGCGGCCTGTCATGGATCAGCGACATACGACCTTGTGTAGATTGACAATGGAACAACTTCTTCATGGTTTAGTTGTGGAACTTCCTAATGGAATAAAATGATATAGCTCAAGACTAATCATCTTTATTCCTAATCTATGAGTTGTATGCTTAGTGTGAGCTATCTTTTACTTTATTCTTTGTGACTGAGACTTGGGGAGCTAGGACCTGACAGTGGACGATGGTGACGGTTGGCCTACAGAGCTGCAGAGACGGGCTGTACCTACCCCTTCAGGTAGGAACCTTGGTGAGTGATCTCATGAGATTTTTTTCTATTGTAGTTGTTTTTATTTTAGTTGGGATTGTATTCTACCCCTTTACTTTCAGTACACATCTTTTTACTACTATAGTTTTACTATGTGGGTTGTGCTCGTTGTATTCTTGGATTGTGTGTTTGTAGGTTTAAAGGCAAGGCCTTCCCGTTTTTTAGGGATACTCCTTTCGGTGCTAGTCACCAACCCCTAGCCTGTGGAAGGTGGGCTTAGGGTAGTCGTGGTACGGGCCCTGAGGGATGGGTTGTGCCTGTGTTGTGACTACCCCAAGCCCACAATCCATAGGCCAGGGGTTGGTGACTAGCACCGAAAGGAGTATCCCTGAATAATGGGAAGGCTTTGCCTTTAAACCTACAAACACACAGTCCAAGAATACAACAAGCACAACCCACGTAATAAAACTGTAGTAGTAAAAATATGTGTACTAGAAGTAAAAAAGGGTGAGTACTGTAAGTAAAGGGGGCTAGAATACAAACCCAACTTAAAAGTACAACAACAACAGAAAAACAGCTCCCAGAATTGTCTGCCAAGGTTCCTACTTAAAGGGTAGGAACAACTCATAGTCAGTCATCACTAATGCACATCACACATAAAGTTCCACCTCCTAGAACCATCCAGTCCTGGCTCCCAAGGCTCGGTCAAAGCTACATGTCGTCTGCACAAGACACAACAAGGTGCGGGAAAACTCCGTGCATGGGTGAGTATAACAATACTCAGTAGGGACCTTGAGACCCCCGAAGGTCTCCCAGATTTCCACAAATAAAAAAGTACAAAGCAAGACCTCAATCACAAAGCACAAAGTGATAGATAGATCACACAAGGTAAACAACTCAGAGATCAGGAATATAGATGATTATTCTTAAGTTATATCATCTTATTTCATTTAGAAGTTCCACAACTGATCCACAAAGAAGTTGTTCTATTATCGACCCACTCTTGGATGTAAGTCATTGTTCCACGATGGGCCACTGTAAGGCAGGTCCTCGTCAAGTCACGCTACTACTGATTCACACAGGGTTGCTAGAATTTTGATCCACATAGGGTCGCTGGAATGTTGATCCACACAGGGTCGTTGAAATGCTGATCCACACAGGGTCGCTCGATACTGATCCACACAGGGTCCCTAGTTTCTGATCCTCGATGGACTGCTCTAAAACTAGTCCTCGTCGAGTATCTACGATGTTGATCCACACAGGGTCACTATGATGTTGATCCACACAAGATCGCCACTTCAAAGACAACCGATCACAGGATTCCCGCTCAAAGCATGCTTGTCTCTGGGAGAACTGATTCTCAAGCCATCGTTCATATTTCAATCAGTACGAAGTCCCGTAAAAAGCATACCCAAGGGACCGCCCCATCATAGGGTTCCCAACGTGACAGACGATGCATTGATCGGACGCCCAGTCTGTGAGATATGGACACTTTTGTAAAAAGGGCCCGGTTGGACTGAAGTCTGGTCCAACGCAAGTCACACATCAAACTCCATCAAAACTCACTTAGAGTATCTCCTAATGACCGCCTTGTCACAAGGGTCCTTATTCCATAGACGGCGCATCGATCGGATGCCCGGTCTGTTAGTTACATCCCTTTCCATGAATCGGGGGTGATCGCACCTCGGTCTGGCCCTGCTCGGTCGGGCCCGTCGGAATATGCCAAAGGGACCGCTTCCCAAAAGGGGTCCCAATTCCACTAACGGTGTGTCAAACGGTCACCTGGTTCGTTAGTTGCATGCGTTTATTTATTCAGGGGTCGGTTGGGTCTGGGCCCGGTCTGACACAACGAGTCCCGAGGTCTACCAGACCCCGCCCGGGTTCGGCCCTTTAAGGGTTGGCCCGGTTCACAGGGTCTGGCCCATCGGGGTCAGCCCATTGGTTTGCGGACCCGGGCCGCGGTTGGCCCGACCCTCCGAGTGGGGCTCAGCCCACCCACGCTGGCCCGATGGGCTATGGGTTCGGTTGGACCCGCTGGGCAGGTCCGGCCTGCTCGGCCAGCCCGTGTCCAGCCCAGTCTGCCAGAAGCCGGACCGTTTTCTCCCCCTGGCCCCGCGGTTGCAGGGTTATTTTGTTCGGCCGGTGGGGTGCTGCTCCATCGGGTTCAATGGTCAGTCGTTTGGCCAACCGACTTCTGCCAACACAGCACGACGCAGGGCCATACCACCCTCTTCCTGTCATGGCCCGCTAGCCATGGCTGGTGCTAGCAGTGGTGCCTATGGGCGCCGCCCTTTTTCTACATGCATGGCCTCCCTTGGTCGTCGCAGCGTGCGATGGTGCGCCCCTTTCCACCACCCACGGTCGGTCGTTGCGGGTCTCCTTCAGCCACCATCGGTCGCCGCTAATATGTCACACCAACGGTTTCTTCTGCGGGCCACCGGACGTGCTCTGGTGGTCTGTTCTTGGTGCCATCTGCACCTACGGCTCTCTTGTGTTGCTGTTGTCATAGCATGACCCACTATTTCACGTTTTCGTCAATCTGAGGAAACTGTCCCTGAAGAACGGAGCATGATCGAAGCGGCGGAGGGTCTGGGCCTAGTTCATTTGGCCCGCACCCTCCGCATTAATGTGATAGCAAGAGGGAAAAAGGTAAAACATCAAAGATAACTTTTAAACAATACCCCTGCCTGGAAGAGACGTTCACTGACGACGATCGATGAAACCTCATTCATCGTTGTTGTCGGTTCGTGATTCGGTGGCGCTCGTCACCGCTCGCTAAAACCAGTACCGTCCTCCAAGTGATTGGCATCATGGTTCTTTTCCAGAGCTTCATCACTTGGTGAATCCATTCCAACACTCCACCCCGAGCTTCATATAAATAAGAGAGGATAAGGGTGAGTAATGCACATGGAATTAATGAGGTTCATTTAATTAATGAACCTTCCAAATTCCAATAGTATAGTTACAAAAATAAATGGGAGTCAAGCCATTTAAGGGCTTGACATGTCGTTGGTCCCACCACCACCTCTCATCAGTTGGAGGAAAAGAAAAAAAGAAAAAAAATAACATTGTTATTTTATTATTTTTTTAAATGTCCAAAAACTATCTTTTTCTCCCGAGCTACTGCGGTCAAAGTGAAGTCTCCCTTAAGAGAATCTTGGTGATGTGGATTCAATGGTACCCTCATATTTTTAATCCGAGCACTGGTTCAAAAGTTAGAAAATGTCACTCATACATTTATTGAATATACCTTAAAAAAAGTTCAGAAATTCATTCCAGGCACACCGGGCCTCGAAATCACGCGTCGTCAATTTTTGCAGACTCATAATAATTCCATATAATTAAAAAAAATAAGTAAAAATCCAAGTCTTTACAGAATCAATGTAGAGATCATGAATAATATCACATTTGGTAGAGACTGCATCAAATAATGAAACAACAAAACTGAGATACAAATCTACATTGGGGAGAGGGGTAAAGGTCACAAAATATTTTGGATAAAAAAAACCTGAAGTAAAATACACAAACATATAATGAAATTTCATACAACATTTGATATCTATACAAAGTATCCACAATAAATAGAACATGTTATCAATATTCTAGGATTGTTCATGTTTGATGTTCAAAAATGCAATAAAATTCATTATGACCATAAAAATTGAATGGAAAATAATACATGACATCTAAAAGTTCATATATGAGACCTAATAATGTGAGAAAACATTGTTAAAAATAATATTAGTGATAAAATCAATAGTTGTAACAAATATGCATTACAAAAATTACATGACACAACAATTTCCTAGAAGATGTGATAATAGTGAGGTAATTATAGAGGAATAAAAAAGAAAATAATTGAAAACCCAAACCTAGCCTACAACAAAACAGCACATGATCATCTCAAAATCATAGACATCAAATAGATGGTCATGTGAGTGCGGGAATTGGTGTCAAAATGATGAACATGTTAGAAAAAAAAGTTATATTTGTGATTTATATTGGTTGGAATGTTTTTGTGTCAACATGAATGCATATTAGAGAGTGTCAAAATTTTATCTTTGCTAAAATTTACCTCCAACCTCTATTATTTTGGATAAACCATCATGTTAGTACTCTTATTTAACAAAAAAAACATTGGAACATTAACACTAAAACCTATCACATCAATTAAAGTGGATTATAATTCATAAATTTCAATGATACTTAATTTAAAAATTAAGAATAAATCATAATTAATCATGGAAACCTAACAAATTAACTGTCGGTTGAGTTTAGACTTGCTACATTACCTTGATAACATGCCCCTATTTGATACTCGTGACCTCAATATCACACCTCCAACCTCTATTGTTTTGGAGCAACCATCATGTTAGTACTCTTAGTTAATAAAAACAAAACATTAAAACATTACCACTCAAACCTATCACATCAAATAAAGTAGATTATAATTCATAAAGTTCAATGATTGTTAATTTAAAAATTAAGAATAAATCACAATTCATCATGTGAGCCTAATAAATTAACCATTCATTGAGTTTAGACTTTCTACATTACCTTGATAACATACCCTTATTTGATACCCCTAACCTCAGGATCAGACCTACAACGGGTTAGTAGAAAAAGGTTGAAGTGATTTGATAACACTTTAATAAATAAAATCAGAGAATATTTCTTAAAAAACTCAATGGAAACATAAATGACTAAAGAGGAATGGAGAAGCACTAATATTGAACACAAACTGAATACATTGTGTGCTTGAATAAGTTGTACTTATGATGCCACTAAGACAAGTGTTGATTTCTTCAAAATATCTACATCATTCCTCGAAGCTAGTGTGAGTGATAAAAAATCATTCAATGGGTGCATACAAGTTTTATATATGCACCACAATCTTCATTGTGACAAAGTAACATTATACTTACATAAATAGTGGCGGGCTGAATGAAGTGATCCTCGTAAAAGTTGATGTATTGTATTATAATATGGAATTTTTTTTACAGAATGAAGTGTTTATTGGAAAGCAAATTCACACTTATAAAATTTAATAAAACATAAAAGGGGTAAAAAGTTTGCACGAGGTGCAATGAGCTTGCACCATCACCAAATCAACTACAAAAAAAAGAACAAAAAGAGATCAAACCAAAGAATATTTTTCATGTTTAATTATAGTAGACCGGCCAACTCCTCACTGAAGGATCTCATTCTAAAGCAGCCCAAGTAAAGCTATGTAAAAAAATTGCAACATCAAAGCATCCAGGAATCTGGCCCAAACACCCTAAGAACCAAAGATCCAGCACCACTGCATTCAAAGAGACAGTCCTGAAGACAAAAATACAAAATCTAATTTCCAATAAAAGAAAGAACCACCAAGATGACAACATGAGGAACCACAAAGCCCAAACAGATTCGTTTATCATAAAACCTTGTGTTGTCACACTGAAGCAGTCACAAAGCCCTTAAAAGAAAGTATGTTGTTCCATATCAACCAACACCTCTAATAAAATCTTCAACAACAAATGATATATCTCTATCATACATGACCAAACAACCATAAAACCATGCATCACAGTAAAAACTTGAAGATGAAGACCAAAAACAAGCTAAAGGAGCAACTAGTGTCAATACATGTAAAACAGACTGACAAAGAAACTATAAGAACCTGTTTTTTGCTATAAAAGACTTTGGAATATTCTTGTGGTTATTCCAGAGCAGCATCTTCAGACGGCGTGCGATTATGAGCCCCAGTGTGGCCGGAATTAAATTTTCAGTGCGTTTACACTGGGCACGCCAAATAAATGGTATAACTCCTAAACGGTGATTCGGATCAGAAATCTGAGTGTACGTATGGGTCCAAAATGGGGTTTTTACCCTGGGAACGACATAAAGCATGTCGGCACGGGACGTTGGGACCCCTCGCCCGTTAACTGAACGTTAAACGGATAGTTAAAATAATTAATTTATTCGTTTAAGGTTTAAACTTAGGTATCTCTTAAATGGTTGCTCAGATTGGAAAACCGAGAGCACCTTTGAGTCTGGAACGTGCCTTTTACCCTAGGAGGGGTGTAATTTTCGCGGGTGCGGGCCTTCTTTGGAAAATGTCACCAGGGGGCGTTTTCGTAATTTAGCGGCCTTGGTCGTTAAATTTTATAACTTTTGAATGGGGTCTCGGATTAAAATTATGAGACCTCCGTTGTGCTTGGGAGGATGTTTTTACCCTAGGGGAGGCTTAACCTTGACCCCACCGAGAGTTTTGGATGTGGGTCTTTACGTGGTTGATTAAAGGATTAATTAAAATTTTAATTAATTCTTTATTTAAACCTAACCCCCCCCCCCTCTCATTTCCCTTTGCTTCTCCTGGAGGAAGAGCTCTCAACCAAGGAGAGTCCTCACCAACCATCCTCCAACCTTCCTCTCCAAGGCAGAGGTAAATCTGGCACCGGCGGATCTCTTGCGAAGCTTCGGGCTACGCCCACGAGGTAGGGTTCTTGCTTCGTATTTCAATTCATACATCCCTCTTCGAATTGCATTTTATGCGTCGAATCTCTTTTAAGTTGTTGAGTGAATCCCATAATCACGTATCATATGTTCTGGTCTTTCCAACGCCTATTTCGGTTTGAAAATCTGAGACCTGAGGCGTTCACGGTTGTCCGCCGAAGGTCAGCGGATTTTTTTTGGTGTTTTCTGACGGTTTTGGGTTGTTCGGTGAGCTAGGACGATGGTCCGGCGAGATTTCACAACGGCGGCGCGCCAACTCAGTAGGGCGGTCGGCCAGGTGGTCTTCGGCCGGTCCGAGCAGGAGGTGCCGGCTGAGGCAAGCACGCGGCAGGCCTCGACGCGAGCAGGGTGCGCAGCAGGGCACAGGCAAGTAGCCAGGGCGGCCGGGGCAGGGGGAGTTCGAGCAGCCAGGGGGAGCGAGCGGCGGCGTCGGGCGCTCAGGCGGGGAGTCGTCCAAGACGGCGTGCAAGGGAGGACCGGCCTGCATGGCCGGTCAGTGGAGGCAACGCCCCAGGGGAAATAGGGACCCGCGTTCGGCGGGTCCTGTTGCGCGATGCGAAAGACTGGCCTTTGGCCGGTCTGCTTGGGAGACAAGGACCCGCAAGGCGCGGGTCCTGTTGGAAATGAAGACCGGCCAGTTGGCCGGTCTGTGTGGAGAAGACCAGACCCGCTCGGGTCCGGTCCTGCTAGCGGCATGCAGAAGAAGACCGGCCATCCTGGCCGGTCTAGTTTTTTTTTAAAGAATAAAATTAAAATAATAATAATAATAATAATATTATTATTATTATTATTTATTATTATTATTATTATTATTATGAAAATGATTTATAAATAATAAATCATCCGCAGGGCATCCGATTTGGGCGACGACTGTGCCGACGCGATCCTTGGATCGAGACGAACTTTTTGAGATGGTTTCAGGGATTTTTAATTCCTGAAACGAGGGGCCCCGGAGGCGCGACACGCCTTTAAGTGAATTGGCGTTTGTCCGAGGTTTTTTGTTTTGGGCGGCGTGAACACATCCAACGTCCGTTTTGAGCACCATCAGTGGCGTTATGACCCTGGCGTTGATGTGGAGTCTTCCATGGTGGTTTCAGGCATTGAAACCGGAGTTGAGGCATGGGCCCTACAGCCCATCTTTTAAGCGGTGAGCAGCATTTTGTAACTTTTTCATCGGATGACCGTTTGGGGCATGTGAGCAGTCGATTCTGAGTATTTTTCCGAGGGAATTGCAATGGCGCAATCCTCCCGCTTAAAATCTCTATGGTGGTGCAGGCCCCGTGAGGGCCATTTTGGGATTTGGCGGTGATTTCTATCTTTATCACCGGGTGTTCGTTGCAGGTGAATGAATAGTCAATCTTCTGTACTTTTTTGAGAGGATTGCAATTGTGCGATCCATTCATTGCGCTTCGGGACCGAGATGCGAGTCCCATGAAGCACCGCTCGTGTGCGTTATGGCGAAATTTATCCTTTTCTCTGGATATCCGTTGCACTCAAGTGAGCAGTCAATTTGACGTGTTTTCCCGAGGAGATCGAAATGGTGTGATGCGCCCGACTGTTTTTTGGGCCGAGGCTCGGGACCATGGGACGTCTTTCGGGTGTAAAGCGGTGTCAGATGACTTTTATGTCGGATATCCGTTGTAGGCGAGTAAGTAGTCGATCTTGCATGTTTTTCCGCGAGGATTACAACGTTATGAACTATTTGGATGTGAGGAGCCTCATTCGAGACCTCATTTAAATGTGGAAGTATGAAAGGTGTACCGGTGGTGGTTCCTTTCGTGGTGTTTGTAGAGAAACCTTGGCATGAAATCGCGTGAACTCTCGTGTGAGTGAAGTAAATGTTTGTAGAGATATAGTTGGTCATGCCTGGGCCGATGAGGTGGCAAGTTGGAGTTGTTACATTTATGCCTTCGCGTTGATGTTGGGGGCCATCTGCACGTTAGCCTTTGGGCTGGAGACGTGACATACTCTGGGAGTATGTGAGAACGTTGGGAGGTACATGTGGATGTTTGTACCAGAGAACATTTGTGCGCTTGGTTGGAGTTGACTTGGGGCCACAGGTCGTGTGCGCCCCATGTACGTGTCGTGTTCTTCTTTACGTACCTTTGACCTCTCGCGATGTAGAGGGTCCCTTTATTCTTGATTTTTGATTAGCAGGGTTGAGTTTTCCCCTGGTTTTGTTCTTGTTTGTTTGACCAGCAAGGTTGAGTGGGTTTCCCCCTGGTCCTGCTCACGATGGTTTTGACCAGCAGGGTTGAGTGGTTTCCCCCTGGTTCTGTTCACAATGGTTTGGACGACATATTTGCTTTGTGTTACTTGGTAGATTTCTTGTGGATTCAGTGTGACCAACACATTACGCGGGCACCGATATTCTACCCAGGAGGTTGTTTCCAGTAGGGCGGGCTAGGAGGTTGTACTATCCAGCAGGGATGGCCAATGCAGTACCATTCAGCAGGGATGACCAGTTGTACCATCCAGCAGGGATGGCCAGTACAGCGGTGTTCACCGAGCAGTACCATCCAGCAGGGATAGCCAGAGCGGTTTTGGGTTTACCTCCAGCGAGGCAGGGAAGTGGTCCCCGATGCCGGGTTTACCTCCAGTTGGGTTGGGAAGTGGTCCCCGATGATGGTTTCGAGCCTCCCTCTAGTGGAGTACCCTTTTACGGGACTGGGCATTGGGACTCATCGACTACTTTAGCCGGGTCTCCCTCCAGTGGATTACCCTTTTACGGGACTGGGCAGTGTGGCACCCGTCGACTCTTGTTGGGTCTCCCTCCAATGGGAACCCGTCGACTTACAGGGATTACCCTCCAGCGGGGCTGGGCAGGGGGTCACCTGTCGACTTTGAGGAGACCTCTTGACTTCTGGGCAGTGACGAGGTGTGGTTTGACGTTCCCCATAACTCTCAAGTATGAGGGGCTCTTTCCCCACCGAGACGCGTCATTGAGACGCGACCTAAAACTGTGCGGGTGAGTCAGTGCCGCCCAAAGAGGATAGTGTCAAGGTGTGTTGATTTGAGCCCCTTGACTTGTAGTTCGGGGCAGACGTGCGGGATGCTAGGCATCGATGTTGTTTACTTCTAGGACTGTTGGCTACTCACTTTCTTAGGCTGAGCTACGGGACGGATATCCCCTTACGATCTTGTTCGTGTTTCTTGACGGAGCATATATATATGTATATACCTTGTTTCAGTACCCACATCTTGGGCTTGGTTACTCTCCTTTCAGGAGAGGTGAATATGCGTGGGGTATGCAACGTGCTTTCTGTGTCTAGCTTCTCGTGGTTGGACGAGTCTACTCTCCTACTATAGGTAGCAAAGACACGACGAGAAGTTCATCTTCTCACCGTTTCCAGCTCCTTGTGTCTGGACGAGTCTACCTTTTTTCTCTTATTGGGTTGAGCTGGACTCTCTACTGTTACTCTACTTCACTCCTTGTTGTACTCTTTACTGCACTCTCGGTTTTACTCATTTACTTTCCCCTATTCAATCTACTTCTCACCCTTTGGTACCTCCTTTGTTGCTCCCTCAAGCCTTCGGGGTATCCTACAAAGTATTTTTATACTCACCCCTACTTGGGCTTTGCCCGTACATAGTGTGTCCTTGCAGACAACAAACAGGTTGTTCGTGACTTCAGCAAAGCTTAGGAGATCGGGAGCTTGGACCGCGTACGGTGGTCAAAGTCGGGTTCTAGGTGGGGGACCCTTCCAGCTGTTTTTCTTTTGTTTACCTATTTTCGGGTTGTGGCACCCTTTCTGGTTGGGCGTGTGTTTTCCCCTTTTCTTTTTCAGTTTACCTTCATCACTTTCTTTGTACTGTTAGAGGTTGATGCACTTTTGTGGTTTATATATAGAAGTTGCACTTTACTTTACTTGTATTTTCTTTTACTCTGCACTTCTGCATTGAGTGGGCTGCGTGTGTGTGTGTACAGGTACTCAGGCAAAGGCCTCTCCGAGTTGTTGCGCCTTCGTCACTGGTCGCCAGCCCCTGGCTAATGGAGGTGGGCTTCAGGTAGTTGCGGCTCGAGCCCGGGTAGGGTCGGGTCGTGACAAAGTGGTATCAGAGGTGGTTCATTCCTTGGGACATTGTTCGGACGTCCCAAAAAAAGTAATTGGTTGGGATTTAGGGAAAAAATGTCAACGTGTCTCGAGAGCGGCTCTCGGTCCAGGGAGTCCAGTGATAGTGCGGCGGCCGACGTATACATTCACCAGGACCCTGATAACCCGCTTGTCAACTCAGCATGCTGAGACACTCAGTGCAGGGAAAATTGGTTTGTGCATCACATTGGATTGAGTCTTTGACTGTCCATATTAAGTCATCTCCCCATTGTTGTTACTGTTATATACATATATGTTCATCTGACCGTGACACTCCTTGATAATATTCAGGATGTTTCCATGAAGACAGCCAGCTGGGATACTATCTTTGGTTCATGACGATGACCCTATGAGCTACGAGGCCTCGGTCCAGGACCCATCATGTGAGCCCCTTTCTCCAGGTGGGCCGGTAGCATCACCCCCACCTGGTGAGCAGCAGACAGCTTCAGTAGAGCAGACTGAGTTTGAGCGCAGGTTGAGCGCGCTCTGTGAGTTCTAGTGACAGAGACCACTGAGGTTCGGTGGTGAGTCAGACCCTCAGGCAGCAGAGGTTTGGGTGGAGATAGTGGTTCGCCTTTTCAGGCTTGTGCAGATGCTGGCAGATCTTATGGTGGATTTGGCCGCCAACCTTTTCGCAAAGCAGCTTGGTGTTGGTGGAGTCTGGTGACTCAGTTTATTGACAAGTCTTCGCTTTAGTGGGGTGAGTTTCAGTTGTTGTTTCATGAGGAGTTTTTCCCCTCATGCTTACACTCCGTTCAGATTCAGGAGCTCCTGTAGTTTCAGCAGGGAGAGATGACGGTGGCCGAGTACGCGGAAAGTTTCACAGACCGTGCACGCTTTTACCCGAACTTGGTCCATGACGGCAACTTCCGAGCGTAGAATTTTGAGCAGGGTATCTGTCGAGAGATTCGTGCTATCATGGTACCCTTGGGCATTCCCACTTATGACGGGGTGCTCGAGCAGGCGCTGGTGACAGAGAGCTTCCTGTCGCGTTGGTGGTGGCAGCAGGCTCGACAGGGCCGATAAGTCTACCGCAGCTAGCAGGCATCGGCTGACAGAACCTCGACGCAGGTGGCTTTCCGATAACCAGACTCAGGGGCGTGGTCGTACACCACAGTGGTGCCGGAGGGCACCAGGGCAGCCCAGAGAGCTCCAATTTTATGCTTGTGATGGGCGAGGTCACTTGGCGCGTGAGACTGACCGACCAGGTGCGTTGAGAACATCGGGCAGGCAGCAGGTGCACCACCATGACGGAGGCAGTGCCGTGATCGGAGTAGCGCCCAGAGAGGTGGTGCTTGCAGAGGAGCGGGAGGAGCTGGAAGTGGAGGACGAATTTACGAGGTTTTCCCATCACCACCAAGCGGTCCACGTTAGGCTCTAGGAGCTGACAGTTGGGACCAAAGACATCCACGATCTTTGGATGTCTACGATCCTGTAGAGAATGAGGTGATAAGAGGTACTTTCTATAGCTCTTCTACTTTTTTTAGTAGTATTGTTAGACTTTGTGCGTGAAATTATTTTTCTCCCTACTCCTTGTTTGAGTTGTTACCAGGGTGGCGCGGGGCGTCGGTGTAACCCTATGTTGGTAAGTTAAAAGGTGTGGGACCATTTTCTTTAGTCGATGGTGTCGAATCCTTCGGTCTCTGAGAGTGTAAGAGAGTCTGGGTCGTGGGACATCGACTGTGAAATTTTGCGTGACCAGATATCCTTGGGTGTTTCACCATATGGATATTCTGAAGGAGGGAATCATCGGGCTTTGTTCCAGGTCCAAGCGGTGATTCCAGTCGCGGCGTACGACATAGGGGTTCAGTCGGGGAGGTGAGATAGCTTCAAGAGCCTTTGAGCCGTTTGAGACCATGTAAAGGGATGGCGAGGTTCCCTACAGCCTTTCCCTAACCCCAAAGGCTGGTTTGGGTGCATAGCGTCTCCCGCGTGACTCACCTGAGAAGAAGTGTGCATGCTCCTATGCCCGTCATCGGCAAGGGCAGACCTCGCGTGAACAGATCAAATCCTTTGGTCTGTGTGCGGTGACGCGGAACTGTGCAAGAGTTCTTCTGGGTACGGGAGAGCCAGGTGTGGGCTTAATACCCTAAGTTGTTCCCTGGTTTTGATTTTCGGGGATGAAAATCTTGAAGGATGGAATTATGTAAGAACTCGGTTTTTTCTATAAAAGACTTTGGAATATTCTTGTGGTTATTCCAAAGCAGTGCCTTCAGACGGCATACGATTCCAAGCCCCGGTGTGGCCGGAATTAAATTTTCAGTGCGTTCACACTAGGCACGCAAAATAAATGGAATAACTCCTAAATGGTGATCCGGATCAGAAATATGAGTGTACGGATGGGTCCAAAATGGGGTTTTTACCCTGGGAATGACATAAAGCATATCGGCGCGGGACATTGGGACCCCTTGCCCGTTAACAGAACGTTAAACAGATAGTTAAAATAATTAATTTATTCGTTTAATGGTTAAACTCATGTATCTCTTAAACGGTTGCTCGGATGGGAAAAACAAGGGCACCGTTGAGTCCGAAACGTTCCATTTACCCTAGGAGGGGTGTAAGTTTCACGGGCGCGGGCCTTCTGTGGAAAATGCAACCAAGGGGCGTTTTCGTAATTTAGCAGCTTTGGTCGTTAAATTTTATAACATTTGAATGGGACCTCAGATTAAAATTCCAAGACCACCGTTGTGCTCGGGAGGAGGTTTTTATCCTAGGGGAGGCTTAACCTTGACCCCACCGAGAGTTTTGGATGTGGGTCTTTACGTGGTTGATTAAAGGATTAATTAAAATTTTAATTAATTCTTTATTTAAACCTAACCCCCCCCCCCTCTCATTTCCCTTTGCTTCTCCTGGAGGAAGAGCTCTCAACCAAGGAGAGCCCTCACCAACCCTCCTCCAACCTTCCTCTCCAAGGTAGAGGTAAATTCGGCACCGGCGGATCTCTCGCGAAGCTTCGGGCTACACCCACGAGGTATGGTTCTTGCTTCGTATTTCAATTCATACATCCCTCTTCGAATTGCTTTTTATGCATCGAATCTCTTTTAAATTGTTGAGAGAAGCCCATAATAACGTAGCATATGTTTTTGTCTTTCCAACGCCTATTTTGGTTTGAAAACTTGAGTCTTGAGGCGTTCACGGTTGTCCACCGAAGGTCAACGGATATTTTTTTGGTGTTTTCCGGCGGTTTTGGGTTCTCCGGCGACCTGGGACGGCGGTCCGGTGAGAGTTCACGGCGGTGGCATGGCAACTCAACAGGGCGGTCGTCCGGGTGGTCTTTGGTCGGTCCGAGCAGGAGGCGCCGGCTGAGGCGAGCACGCGGTAGGCCTCAGCGTGAGCAGGGTGTGCAGCAGGGCGCAGTAAAGCGGCCAGGGCAGCTGGGGCAGGGGGAGTTCGAGCGGTCGGGGGGAGCGAGCGACAGCGTCGGGCCCTCAGGCGGGGAGCTGTCCGAGATGGTGTGCGAGAGAGGAACGACTTGCATGGCCGGTCGGTGGAGGTGGAACCCCAGGGGAAACAGGGACCCGCGTTCGGCGGGACTTGCTGCACGACGCGGAAGACCGGCCTTTGGTCGGTCTGCTTGGGAGACAAGGACCCGCAAGGCGCGGGTCCTGTTGGAAACGAAGACTGGCTAGTTGGCCGGTCTGTGTGGAGAAAACCAGACCCGCTCGGGTCCAGTCCTGCTGGCGGCGTGCAGAAGAAGACCGGCCATCTTGGCCGGTCGAGTTTTTTTTTTAAAAGAATAAAATTAAAATAATAATAATAATAATAATATTATTATTATTATTATTATTATTATTATGAAAATGATTTATAAATAATAAATCATCTGTAGGGCATCCGATTTGGGCGCCGACTGCGGCGACGCAATCCTTGGATCGAGTCAAACCTTTTGATATGGTTTCGGGGATTTTTAATTCCCAAAATGAGGGGCCTCGGAGGCGCGACATGCCTTTAAGTGAATTGGCGTTTGTCCGGGGGTTTTTTGTTTTGGGCGGCGCGGGCACATCCGACGTCCGTTTTGAGCGCCGTTAGTGGCGTTGCGACCCTCGTGTTGAGGCAGAGTCTTCTAGGGTGGTTTCAGACATTGAAACTAGAGTTGAGGCATGGGCCCCACAACCCTTCTTTTAAGGAGTGAGCAGCGTTTTGTAACTTTTTCATCGGACGTCCGTTTGGGGCGTGTGAGCAGTCGATTCTGAGTGTCTTTCTGAGGTAATTTCAATGGCGCAATCTGCCTTCTTAAATTTCGCACGGTGGTGTGGGCCCCGCGAGGGTCGTTTTGGGAGTTGGTAGTGATTTTTATCTTTATCACCGGGTGTCCGTTGCGGGCGAATGAATAGTCAATCTTGTGTACTTTTTCAAGAGGATCGCAATGGTGCAATCCGTTCGTTGCGTTTTGGGACCAAGATGCGGGTCCCATGAAGCACCGCTCGTGTGCGGTATGGCGAAATGCATCTTTTTCTCTGGATATCTGTTGCACTCAAGTGAGAATTCAATTTGACGTGTTTTCCCGAGGAGATCGCAATGGTGCGATGCACCCGACTATTTTTGGGGCCGAGGCTCGGGACCACGGGACGTCGTTCAGGCGTAAAGCGGTGTTAGACGACTTTTACGTCGGATATCCGTTGGAGGCGATTAAGTAGTCGATCTCGCATGTTTTTCCGTGAGGATTACAACGGTACAAACCGTTGGGATGTGTAGAGCCTCATTCGAGACCTCATTTAAATATTGAAGTATGAAAGGTGTACCGGTGGTGGTTCCTTCAGCGGTGTTTGTAGAGAACCCTTGGCGTGCGATCGCGTGCACTCCTGTGTGAGTGAATAAATGTTTGCAGAGATGTAGCTGGTCATACCTGGGCCGATGAGGTGGAAAGTTGGAGTTGTTACATTTACACCTTCACGTTAACGTTGGGGGTCGTGTGCACGTTAGCCTTTGGGCTGAAGACGTGGCATACTCTGGGAGTATGCGAGAATGTTGGGAGGTACATGTGGATGTTTGTACCTGAGAACGTTTGTGCGCTTGGTTGGAGTTGATTTGGGGCCACAGGTCGTGTGGGCCCCATGTGCGTGTCGTGTTTTACTTTACGTACCTTTGACCTCTCGCGACGTAGAGGGTCCCTCTGTTCTTGATTGTTGATCAGCAGGGTTGAGTTTTCCCCTAGTTTTATTCTCGTTTGTTTGACCAGCAGGGTTGAGTGGGTTTCCCCCTGGTCCTGTTCACGATGGTTTCGACCAGCAGGGTTGAGTGGTTTTCCCCTGGTTCTGTTCTCGATGGTTTGGATGGCAGAGTTGCTTCGTGTTCCCTGGTAGAGTTCTTGTGGATTCGGTGTGACCAACACATTACGCGGGCACTGATCCTCTACCCATGAGGTTGTTTCCAGCATGGCTGGCCAGGAGGTTGTACCATCCAGCAGGGATGGCCAATGCGGTACCATCCAGCAAGGATGGCCAGTTGTACCATCCAGCAGGGATGACCAGTACAACGGTGTTCACCGAGTAGTACCATCCAACAGGGATGGCCAGAGCGGTTCCGGGTTTACCTCCAGCGGGGCTGGTAAGTGGTCCCCGATGCTGTGTTTACCTCTAGCTGGGCTGGGAAGTGATCCTCGATGACGGTTCCGAGCCTCCCTCCAGTGGAGTACCCTTTTACGGGACTGTGCATTGGGACTCATCGACGACTTTACCCAGGTCTCCCTCTAATGGATTACCCTTTTACGGGACTGGGCAGTGTGGCACCCGTCGACTCTTGTCGGGTCTCCCTCCAGTGGGAACCCGTCGACTTCCAGGGATTACCCTCCAGTAGGGCTGGGCAGGGGGTCACCTGTCGACTTTGAGAAGACCTCTTGACTGTGGGGCAGTGATGAGGTGTGGTTTGACGTTCCCCATAACTCTCAAGTACGAGGGGCGCTTCCCCCACCGAGATGTATCCTTGAGACGCGACCTAAAACAGTGCGGGCGAGTCAGTGCCACCCAAAGCGGATAGTATCAGGGTGTGGTGATTTGAGCCCCTTGACTTGTAGTTCGGGGCAGACGTGTGAGATGCTGGGTATCGATGGTGTTTACTTCTGGGACTATTGGCTACTCACTTTCTTGGGCTGAGCTACGGGACGAAGATCCCCTTACGATCTTGTTCGGGTTTCTTGACAGAGCATATATATATGTATATACCTTGTTTCAGTACTCACTTCTTGGGCTTGGTTACTCTCCTTTTAGGAGAGGCGAAGACGCACGGGGTATGCCACGTGCTTTCCGTGTCTAGCTTCTCGTGGTTGGATGAGTCTACTCTCCTGCTATAGGTAGCGAAGACTGGACGAGAAGTTCATCTTCTCGCCGTTTCCAGCTCCTTGTGTCTGGACGAGTCTACCTCCTTCTCTTGTTGAGTTGAGCTGGACTCTCTACTGTTACTCTACTACACTCCTTGTTGTACTCTTTACTGCACTCTCGGTTGTACTCCTTTACTTTCCCATGTTCGATCTACAGCTCACCCTTCGGTACCTCCTTTGTTGCTCCCTCGAGCTTTCGGGGTATCCTATTGAGTATTTTTATACTCACCCCTGCTTGGGCTTTGCCCGCACTTGGTGTGCCCTTGCAGACGACAGACATGTTGGTCGTGACTTCAGCAGAGCTTAGGAGATCAGGAGCTTGGACCGCGTACGGTGGTCTGAGTCGGTTTCTAGGTGGGGGACCCTTCCAGCTGTTTTTCTTTTGTTTACCTGTTGCCGGGTTGTGGCACCCTTTCTGGTTGGGCGCGTGTTTGCCCCTTTTCTTTTTCAGTTTACCTTTAGCACTTGTTTTGTACTGTTAGAGGCCGATACACTTTTGTGGTTTATATATAGCAGTTGCACTTCACTTTACTTGTCTTTTCTTTTACTCTGTATTTCTGCATTGAGTGGGTTGCGTGTGTGTGTACAGGTACTCAGGCAAAGGCCTCCCCGAGTTGTTGTGCCTTCGGCACTGGTCGCCAGCCCCTGGCCTATGGAGGTGGGCCTGGGGTAGTTGCGGCTCGAGCTTGGGTAGGGTCGGGTCGTGAGAGAAACCTTCAAGGAGTAATAACTTCAAAATAAAACTTATACCAACATCATTCTTCTCCAAAGACTACTCAACCAGGTCCACCATGAATCACATCACAACACATAAAACGAAGATCAACACCAAAGATAAACAAAGACCATCTCTCAGCAAATGATCTAGAGAAAAAAGCCAGAATTGCTGATAGTATTCATTTTCAGATGTGAAACGAAAGACCACGTGTGAAGAATTCAAAAGTCCCACATTAAAATTTTCAAATCCAATTGATTCCAAAGTTTTTCTCAAAAAATAAATCGAGCGTTTACGCTTGATAAATATACCAAGAAGCACATAGCATAGATTAGAGGAAGGAGACTGAACCTCTTCATTCGAGAAAGAAATTGCAACGAGACCTCTCTGTCGATACTTCCTCGGCTCGATGCGCAAAGCCATAGACTCTCCATGAGTATGCCATCGATGATTTCTCATGTCAACAACGTTCGCAAAGGATCTGAAATCCATGAAATGGGTTACTTGCTGCGCGCTCGAGGGTGCGGGAACCCTAGGTGGAGCGGAGGACTCAGACGTGGAAGAGCCCAAGGCGAAGTCGTCGATTGCGGAGAAGGCATAGATGAAGGAGTCAAAGGCGGAGCACGCGTCTTGGGTTCCCCCTTTCTTCCCTTAAAAGGGGGTTTATGTTTCTGAAATAAAAAAATATATGAAAGTGACACATATGAAGAAGTCACCAAGCTTTAGTATATGTAGTTCATTCAAGTTGTCGGCATCTACACTTGGCGGGTTGAAGCCCATTAGAGAGAGGCATACTAACTCAATCAGTCTTATGGAAATCTGCACGAGGGGCTGTTGCCCTAATTCGCCACTGAAGTGATGACTTGTTCGAGCTGTCTGCAAATCCGAAGGTAGAGAATTCGTTCTGTTTGCTGGCCGGTTCGAGGTGCTGCAAGGGAGTGTCGCCGATGCCGCTGGTGGAACTCAGGCAAAGAGAGGCTTGTAGGCTGGAGATCCGGGTTGTTGGTGCGTGCTACTCAAATTTTGTTCCCTGGTGGCTCATTATGAAGACCATTTGAGGACTTAGGGGTTCATGGCGATGAGGGTATGACCGCTGGTATGAATTTATGCTCGCTGATTGGTGTTTGCTGCTTGTTCATTTATTGAGTGGGGCGACTATTGAAGTGGCTACCGAAGCCTCAATTTTATCTCCGCACACCACCTGTTCGATGAATTGCCATGGAGAGACCAAGCCCACATCACCTTAATGCCTGACACCACAACCAGTCCTATCTCATTGCCAGTTTCCCCTTATTACCCAAGCCCCTACTTAAAATTCAAAAACAGCCACCTCCTCTTTCATTAATTCCAAACCCAGCAGCCCAACACCCATTCATCCAACCCACAACCCAATTTCCCTTCTTTCCTGACAGCCCCTTTCCACCTTAACCAAATCACCAACCTGTACCATCAAATTGCCAACCCCTAAGGCCTGACCAAGCCCAATTTCCAAACGAGCCCTTCACCCAAACTAATACCAAGCCTATAATTCATTGCCCAACCCACAATTCCCAGGCCTACCCATATAATTTCAACCCCTACCAATTTCCTAATTCCAGCCCAAAACCCACCTCCTTGGCAGCCCACTAGTACCCCTATGGCAACTAGCCCACACTATGAAGAGAGAGAAGAGATACTCGAATCTGCTGCTCATGTTGTTATGGCTAGTTCAAGTGGGGAGATTGGAAGCTTCTATGTACAAAAAAATGGTAATCATTTATCTCTCATTAAATTCTGGACAACTTTTCATTGTAAAGAGATCACTCTCCCTTCGATGAATAAAATCCCTTAATTGGGACTTTTTTTCTTAGGGAATTTGATGTTGGCTGATTCTTCTAATTTCTCTTTTCATCTCTTCTTCTTCCACTTGTCTATGCTCCTTAAATTATGCATGTTTCTTTGATCTGTTTATAAATTTTCTCGAGTGAATAATCATGCAGGGCTGATCTATTTAAAGGGAGATTTATTAATGTGAGGTCTATCTTTATTTATTCACTCTGGTTACATTCATTTAGATAGTTTGGCTTTGGTCCTACTAATTTGTTTCTTCTCAGATTAAACAATAACATGGACACATGAAATTCTTTCATCTTTCTGACAATAGTCTTTAATTCTAAGGTTGTTATTGATAAATGCAACCTAAGAATCATACAAGGACAGCCCCGAACAAACCATTTTGTCTCATGATTATTAAGTTGTCTTTCTGCAATTTTCACCTGGATGATTCAGTTGGTCCAACTATGCTCAATGGAGTAAGCTGTGACTAAAATTAGGCATGATAATGCCAAACCTCTCAATTCATTAACGAATATTTAACCTGAAAGATATTTGACGGAATGCATTGAAGGGAATCAGGAGGACAAAATCGTTATTATCATGGCAATTATATTTCTAATGGTGGCTTTACCAGTTTAATAGTCATGGGAAAAAATTTATTATAGAATGACGAACCATCTTTTTAACCGAATAGGTCAATTTGTTAATTTTTTTTTTTTGTGTTAGAGCTTCTGTTGCTAAACCCCCACTACTCTTTATTCAAGGGTAAGAGAATTCCACTTTTGTTAGTTAGTTAGTCGGTTAGAGCCAGCTGTTGGAAGTTGGTTAGAGACAGTTGTTGGAAGGACTCCTGCATAAATGGGTGGAGGTTCTATCGGGGGGGGGGGGGTAAGCATTACACTGGTGATCGGGCGACACCTAGGGAGCATCTGCAATAGAGAGGTGGTCTCTCTCTCTTTATCTCTCTGGAAGAACAACTACAACATCGTTCAGATTCCAACAGAGGTGGTCTCTCTCATGAATTCCAGGGTTGTACTCTTTCTTCTTGGCTTATTCCTTGTACTTTCTCCTTGATATTGTAATTAGAAATAGAAATACAGAGGAATACATCTTTTCATGCTTAATTTTCCCGTGTCCTAACATTTTGTGCTTTTATTTTATTTTTATTTTGATTGAAAACGAAACATAAAAATATAAAAATCATTAAGCACATCCCTATGTTCCCCTTGGATTTGACTATTTTACTACTAGACTAGTAATAGTGCTAGGTAATTAAATAAAGCAATTTTCTTGGAATTTAATCTTGTTACAAACATAAACCCTATGATGTTATCCTCAAGATAGATTAGTTGTATTCCATACTATATTATATTGATTATTATTGATGAAAAGTGATTTTCTCTAGCTTGGATGGTGAATGTGTGGTGTTTATTGGAGAAAGAGATTTATGTTCGGGGTAGAGACAATTTGATCTAAGGTACTACATCTTAGTTGACAAGTTTGATGCTTGGTGCATCTGATGTGAAGATGAAGAAGTTTTGTCGAGTTGTGAGGGATTAAGTTGATGTGTTTCTAGTTGAGGTTACGAGTTTACATCCGAGGGCATAAATTGAGTTTGAGATTGAATTATGTTTAAGCGTTTTTCATATTTATATGGTGGATTATTGGATAACGCCATCAGAACTTAAAGAGTTGAGAATCCCGATTGATGAGTTATTGCAATGAGGTTTTATTGGGCATAGTGCACCCCCATGGGCCATGGGCCACTCTGATATTGTTAAAAAAGAACGTAGACAGAAGTTTGAGGTTGTGTACAAATTACCAATGATTAAATCAATTAACGATGAAGAATCATTGTCGTCTTCGTGGGATAATTGATTTGTTTGGCCAATTAAAAAAGGTAAGTTGGTTTTGTAAGATCAATTTACGATCTCAATATCATTAGATGAGGGTTAAGGATGATGATATCCCTAAGATAGATTTTTGATGTCAGTATGGGAATTTCAAGTTTGTGGTGATGCCTTTTGGGGTTACGAATACACTAGTTGTGTTTATGGGGCTTATAAATAGGGTTTTCAACCTTATCTTGATGATTTTCTTGTTGTCTTTATTGATGATATTTTGATTTTTTGAAGGCGGAGGAGGATCATGCAGAACATCTCTGTATGGTGTTGGAGTTGCGTTGGAAGAAGCAGTTGTATGTGTAGGTTCTAGGTGCACCAAAAGCGTCCTTTGATGACATGGCTAACTTGACTTTTAGTCTTAATTTACGTGTAATCGTTGCTGCACATGATCAAAACGCCATGTCCAACGAAAACCGCAGATTACTTGACTAGATTAAAATATCGGAACCAGAAGAGAAGGATTTTCACATGTAATTTATAATTAATTTATGAGCAGATATATAATTACCTCAACTTGTAATTTTGCTTTTATTGATTATCCAGTTAACTTGATCTCTTTGTACCATCGTTGCGCTGTAGGATCAAAGTGTAGAATCACTGTAGCGGCGATCCACACGTGCACCACAATATCTGAACGTTGCTGTAGAATCGTCGAGTGCTAGCACGACTGATCCCGATCGCTTGCGTTGTTCGTGGTTGATCACAACAATATTCTTCTTGAAGGAGAGAGAACTCTTGATGTTCTCTCGAAGACTTGAGAGATGTGGAAGAGAGAATTCACTCTAGAGCTTGAACAAGTCTCTCTATCCGTTGTGCACACCAAAAGTCTGTTATGAAAAGTGATATAATTAGATATTTATTATGGCAGGTTTAGGGTTGACCAATCACACACAAGCTCTTAACCATCTTTAATATTCTTAGTTGACCCTATGTCCAATAATAATAATAATATTATTATTAATCACTTAACATGTGCAACGTATTAAGAATATTAATAAATATAACTTATACTATTTCCAGTCAGACTATTAAGTGTGACACGCTTTCCCTTATCGATATTTATCGATCACGAGATATTAACTATTTAATAAATAAATGTCACTGCATTATTCTATGACAAATATAATAAATATTATATTCGTCAAACTTGCAAATAAATATATACTATTATTATTTAACTCATTTATTCTTTCGAATAACTTGTGATTAAATCATGGTGATCAACCAAACCGAATAAATCTCATTTATTCTTACTTGTTAAATTCATTACTTGAATTTAACTGAGATTGCAGATACACTTAGTGTACGACCCTCTAGGCCTCTTTCTCAGTGACATTAGACATAACCGCCTAGTTTAAGGTTATCGTCTTGTAACACGCTAAGTCACCCATAGAAAAAGAAGTTAATGTCGCAACGACATCCAACCTCCTACGAACACTTACCATTCAATACAATCCATTTATCATGATATCTCAAATCAAACATGTTGCATGTCGATGTCATTAACCTATATACTAAGTGTCTCTTTAACTTTTCAGAAATGAACTCATCCATTGGACACCATGACCATGGATTTGTGCGGACAATTTCATTCCCATCAAAGGGCCTGATATATCAACTTTTGTCGAGGGACGAAAGAGACAACTCCTTTATCGCATTATCCATTAATGCAATATCATTCGTGATGCACCCAATGCATCCTATCTCGTCGTGAGCATACGTCGTCATAGTTTTAATATATCAAAGTATGCGAGTCATGATATCTATTAATGATAATCTGAAAGTTTAAGGATCAATACACACATCCTCATATTATAACATCTAATGACATATGAAAATGTTGATTTCCTATTGACAAGTCTGTTTTCATAACCCCATATTTTTGAGATTACCAAGGGCGAACACCATGAGAAGACGTCTCAATGTCTTATGAGCTTTCTACCCCTGATAGCCTGTATTGTCCGTGTCCCATCAACCAATTCATCCAACCATAGAACATATATTCAAGAATACTGTCGTGGCACTTCTAGGTTCTCATTATAGTGAAAAACTGCCATGACCTTTCAGTGTAATATACATTCTTTAGACATTATCACATACAAGAGTCATGCAAAGGAACAATCATGATGCGATCAGTAACTTCATTAATAACGAAAAACATGTAATCAAGTACTAAGAAAGTCGGTTCCAGAGCACCAAGGCCAATAGACCCCCACTTATACTAGAGCCAACTGACAACATCTTTTAGTCCACTAGCTCTCACATGATACTCATGCCTTTGCCGAGATAAAGCCCTTGTCAAGGGGTCCGCTACGTTTGGAAAAAGCTGCGATTCCAAATTGCTTCCTTGGTTGCATTGAAAGCCGCAATATACTCGGACTCCGCTACAGAATCAACGATAACTAGCTGCTTTGAACTCTTCCAGCTCACAACTCATTCGTGGAGATAAAAGTTATATACAGAACGCGACTTCAGATCATTCCGATCTGTTTGAAAGCCAACATCTGTATAACCCCTGATGACTAGCTCTTTATCTCCTCAATATACCAGGAACATATCCTTAGTTCGCCTCATATACTTAATGATAACCTTAACTTTAACTCAATGTTGTTCACCTGGATCTGCTTGATATTTGCCTACCATGCTCAAAGCATAGACAATATTGAAGTCTCGTACATAACATGACATACATGATAGATCCCATCACAGAAGCGTATGAGATTTTACCCATTTTCTCTCTTTCCTGTTATGTATGATGACACATTTTCTTGAAAAGATGTATACCATGTGTCACTGGAACCAATCTCATCTTGGACTGTTTCATACTGAACGTCTTCAGTTTCTGGTCAATGTATGTACCTCGACTTAGTCCAAGCAACCTCGTGGATCTATCACGCATGATCCTGATCCTTAGAATATAGCTTGCTTCACCCAAATCCTTCATGAAGAAGCACTTGCTCGACAATGCCTAACCACTTGTAAGGTTGGTATATCTTTTCCAATTAGTAATATGGCATCTACATATACTACCGTGAAAACAACTGTACTCCCACTATACCGCTTGTAAACACATGACTCATATTCATTCTTAATGAAACCAAATTCTTTTATGGCTTTATCAAACTGAATATTCCATGACCTGAATGCTTGTTTTAATTCATAAATGGATCTATGCAATTTGCATATCTTTTTGGCATATCCTTGACCCACAAACCCTTATAGTTGTTGGATTGGTGTACCTCGATCCGTTTTAAATGATGTTGGACCGAATGCTTGCAACCCATAGTGAACAACAGGCCGCAACTCCGTGGGTTGAGCTTCGTGGTGAGCTCGTTGGGGGTTGTAGGGGGCAACACACCCTTGCTTCGGGGGCCTAAGGTGTCCGATCCAAATTTTGGGGCACTGTAGTAACTTTGACCGATTCTAGTAGACCTGACCGGCTGGCACCGATAGAGCCCTGTAGTAGCTTGGACTTTGGAAACAACAATACTGTAGCTCCATATACTTCTTGCCACCAACCACTGTAGGAACTTGGACTTGGGTGGACGCAGCACTGTAGCAGTGCAGACTTCCTATCACCTTTCACTACAGCACATCAAATTTTCTGTGTGGTTGGTGGAACAATGCTTTGTCCTATTTTTAGCTCATTTCGGGTTAAAGTTTCTGTGTGTGTTATAAACTTTGAGATCTCTCTGTAATTTGTGCTTCCAGAT
This sequence comes from Viscum album, assembly GCA_963277665.1. Taxonomy (NCBI): domain Eukaryota; kingdom Viridiplantae; phylum Streptophyta; class Magnoliopsida; order Santalales; family Viscaceae; genus Viscum; species Viscum album. The sequence goes on along the minus strand of OY728147.1, from coordinate 108,153,568 downwards.
TTCATAGTGAAGTGATTTTGCCTCTCTGTGGGCGTAGAGATTATCCCCGAACCATGTAAATCGTTGTGTCTGTCTTCTTCTTCTTCTTCTTCTTCTTCTTCTTTTATTCCGTCTTTTCTTCATTTGCAAACCTGTTCTGTCGCTGCGACTCCCGGTGTTTCTGCAACAATTGGTATCAAAGGTTGAGTTCAAATTTCTCGAATTGAACGTTATTTGTGGAAGAAGGCAAGAGGCAAGGTGAAGACCGACCACTTTGATGGAACTGACTTTAGCTACTGGAAGATGCAGATCAAAGACTATTGACTGAGCATATATTTTTAATTATTTTACTTTTAGTTTTAACATTTTAATCTCACCAAAGTGTTATTTTATGTGCCGTTGTCACATTTTTAGGTTTTTGTGGTATTTTTAGCTTAATTGATAAAATGGCCTAATTTTGGATTTAAACTGTTTTAATTTATTTTTGTATTACAACCATTACATTTTCTACACTGATCTAAATTGAAAAATTCTTCTTTTATAGGCTTCTATGTTTGATGGGTTTCATTTCATTCTTCTGGACCCAAACCTAAATCCACCATTTGGAGGCCCAAAATCAGCTTAGAAGCCCAACATTGAAATCTGTGTACAAATCTGGATAATTTTATTGTTGGGACCATATCTCATAAAGGGCCGACCCAAAGAATCTAAAATTCGACAGGGACCTAGGGAACATTCGGGGGAACAACTTATTTAACTGTGGCCCCACCTGATTCGACATTCTGCATGGTCATTAATGCATGGAAATGTGGAGCATTGGAATATGAAGTCACCTGTCCAGAATTAAATTTCCCGAGTCAAACAACTATAACTCTTATATCCAGTGGCCAATAAATTTGATTTTTTTTGGGTGAACGAGACTAAATATTTGGAACAACTTTCAAGAACACTTTCCCCAATTCTTCCATTTAATGGGTCCATCACGTGCCTACTTTTGGCGGACAAAATTGGATCTGAAAATTTCCTCCCTTCACCCATAAAAATGCGTTTCTTTTTTATTTCAAAGTGTTGACAACTTATGGGTAGCATTTGTTGGCCATTTTCTGTAGTTTTATAGTTTCATTTCTGTTGTAATAGTACTATGCATTTTTATTATATGTTAGTCTTTTTCTTCAACTCATTTCCTTATTTCTATCTTTTGTGTTTCCACTTCGTTTTATTCTTCATTGTGAACTCTTATGATCATGATCATAAGTAGCTAACCCGAGAAAGTTCCCGGGGGATCAATCTAGTGTTGAACCCAAGTTTATGAGCTATCATTTTAATTGTTTATTATTTGCTTAGAGTTAGGCCAAGGAGGATCTTAGTGGGCAAGAGCCTTTGTGTCTCCACTTGCTACCTGAGGCTTAACTTCTTCTTTCTGCAATATTCTCCATCAACCGAGGAGGTGGATGTGCGGTCTCTAGGTGATCGTTGAGTGTACCATATATTCACAACATGAGCAGAAGATGATGTTCATGCATACAATGAAGCATGTTCATTTAGTAAAAAAAGGGGACAGTAGTGGTGGCTATTGCTGCAATGCGGGAATAGCCCCAACCCACAGGGCTGGGGGCATTTTTAAGTCAAAATGCCCCCGTAAGACTAACAAATCCAGGCCGTAGTGCATCAACGGAAGAACGTGATCAACCTCAGACCGGAGGGTTGAGAGCATTTTTACCTCAAGTTCCCGCACAACGGACATCTGTCTTCTCCCGTATGGGAAGAATGATGAGCATAGAGGTCACCTGTTCCACCCCGTCTCTTGGTTCATACCCTCCGAGATGAAGACACATTACAAGGTCATATCAAGGCTCCCTTCGGGTCAATTTTCGCCAAGAAACCCAAAGAATACTGCAGAATGGAAGGAGAAAGTCCAACAAAGGACGCAAAAAGCTTTACTACCATTCAATATCGGGTACACCACCCCCGATGTGGTATGCATTAGTGAATGTGGTAAACGTCAACCCCATAGATCTCATAGGAAATGATACAAAGGGAGAGTATACAAGAGAAGATGGTTCCCTCTCGGAGGCATCCCACACCGAGCCTGACGGTGTGCATACCTGGAACCAGAGAGCGGTCCTAAATTTGGGCGCTCCCTCAGTTAATCCGTCATTACCTCCCTCGCGAAACCCCAACAAGGAGAAGAATAAATCCCAGGTCGTATATGACCCACCTCCTCCTCTCCCTGAGAATGTGTCCCTCACTCTCGAGGAAATATTCGTCAAGCAGTAGGAAGAAATGAAAGAGCTTAAACGAATTAATGTTGATCTACGTCGAGGGAGCTATCTTGCCGGATGTGTTCCCCCTGCGGAATGTCAATAGGTGTTCCCAGAAGAGGTGCCCCTGCCACAGACACTCATCCCGATAAATGAAGTCAAGCTCGGATGTCCGTCCAATCCAGCACCGGGACCATCAACCTACTTAAATCCGGCTTCGGAAGGACATCAAGACTTCCTTCCACTGGGAAAACAGTCAGAGTATATTTAGGCAAACCCACAAAGGATACCCCCAGCTAGGTATCCACCGTAAATTCCAGGGAACCCCGTATTCCTGATGTTCAATGGTTCGGGAGACCCAGAACAACATCTAATGCACTATGCCTATTATTATGATCCCATGATGGGCACTTCGGGGCAGTAAGAATCAGTAAAACTCAGGTGCTTTGTGCGAACCCTGCAGGGTTCAACCTTCGTATGGTATATTAGCTTGCCAGCTAACTCAATCACAGGCTGAGGGTACCTCCGACGACAGTTTCTCTTCCAGTTCAGTTCGACATTGCCTAAGACAACAGTCAATGATCTCATGAACCGCAAGCAGCGATAGAATGAAAGAGTTTCAAACTTCATTGCCAGATGGAAATGCCTGACTTATTTCCTGAACCGGCCGCTCCCCCAGGATGAAATGCTTGCTATGTGTATCGATAATCTCCGTGATGAACTGCGAACACCGCTCATCCCAGTGAAGTACACAAGTGAGTTCCGAGATTTCTTCTCTATTGCCCAAAGGATATAAGACTCTTTGCAGCGGACCAATTTCAAATCTCGGGTGGCCCCATCAGCCCGAGGAAAAAGAACGAGAAAAGCTGAAGCGGCTTCTGTCATGCTTAAGCCACCCACAACACCACCAGTTGCGAGGCCGATACCAAACCGTGCGGGACCCCCTGAATGCCAACAACCACCCCTACCTCGACAAGATGAGTGAAGAGGTGCTAAAAGAAATTAGTTCGAGGAACAAATAAATAAAGTCTATTCGTTCCGAGATGACCAAGTCTGTGGCTACTTCATAGCCGTCATGAATTGCAACTTGCTCCGATTACCATAACAAAAGTGAGCCGATGAAGTGGGCCTCGACGACCGACCAAATTATTGTCCCTATCATCGGATACTGGGGCACACCATCTAGGAGTGCTTTGTCTTCAAGGATCTCCTGCAAAAGATGGTGGATTTCGGGCATGTCAAGTTGGGCCCGCCGCTAGCACAAGTGGTGTCTGTCTCCACCTTAGACCTAAGAGAGGAAGGGAAATGATAAACAATCACCAGCATAAAGGAGCAAACATTTGACAGTTGGATGACCCAGAAAACAGTCAACCGAGCTCATGGCATACTCCAGACGCAGTTGAAGCAACCAATCGTGCCCCCAATAGCTCCTGATACGATACGACCATCATCCTCAGCCCCACAGTCCTCTGAGGGCCAGAAGGGTAGAAAGCAGGAGCAAAGAGATGAGATGACACCAAAGCTGAAGCTAGTCTTGACACTTTCAGACTTCATGCCAGCAGACTTGGCACAATGGGCACCGCCCCACCAAATGGTACAACGGGCACCGCCCCGCCAAACAACACCATCAGAAGAAGACAGTCAGACAAAAGCATTGTCTGATCAAGAACTGATCTTTGGCTCCATTAATGCCATTCACTTAATGGACCCCTCCTTTGATGGAGACTATGGCCGCAAACCTGAATTCCCCGCGTCCAACCGGAGGGTCGGAGGAAGAGGCCGTAGAGGCCGAGGGTTTCCTGGAAGGCATGATCGTGACAGGAGTCAAATTCCCAGCTATGCCTTAGCTCAAATCGTTAATATTGCGAAAAATCACAGATGAACCCTCTAGCAGACACAACAAGAACTGGAATGTTTCTCTTCCCCCACCAGAAGAGATCAAAGCCAAGTCATCTTGGAGTATCCGGCAGAGAAGGAACAAATATCCAATCGCCCAAGGCATACATGCAGATCAGTTCGACCGAACTCAGAAAGTACCGCAACGCCACCGGCTCCTGTTGCAGAGGCCGGACCATCTACGTCCAAAGCTCAAGCCCCTAAAGTGCCCATCCAAGAGCATCCCCGAGCCAAGAAGCGCCGACCTTTAGAGCAGATATATGATATTCTGAAGCAGCTAGCCTCAGTACTGACAAAGCTATCAATCCTGGATGCCTTGATTCTGTCCGCAGACCTAAGGGAGACACTCATTGAAGCCTTATTAAGTCCCTAGGAATTTGAGGCCGAAGTAGCAGCGACCGAAGTCTATCGGACGAAGACCAATCCCAAAGAATGCCACGCTGTCATCTCCTTTACATGCAAGGATGAAGACACCATCATGCAAGGGCACATCAAACCCTTATATGTGTTCGGTAAGATAAACGACATGGTATTCATATAATTTTCATCAACAACGACTCTGGAGTTAACCTCCTCCCGTTGCGAACACTTCGTCGGTTGGGCTATGATGAGGACAGTTTAACACCCTATACTACAACTCTGCTGGGATATAACAAAAGCGAGTAGAAGTTATTGGGACAAATCAAGTATAAAACTTGGCTTGAAGACCTTGTGTCTAATTTCGAGTTTTTGGTAGTGTGGGAAAGTATGACCTTCAACATCCTGTTAGGGAGGTCTTGGCTGCATCAGCACACTGCAATTCCGTCATCACACCATCAGTGCATTAAATATTGCGCTAATGGAAAAAACAGGACACTGCACGCCGATAAATCCCCATTCAAATCCTATGAGTCGCATTACATCGATGCAGGGTTCTATGAACCGAAAGAGAATCAGTCGTTGGTCGACGACATTGACTGGATCACTACCTCGAATGAATTGGAAATGGCTCCTATTGATCCCCTCCAACAGCTTGGGGAAGAGTATGTATTACCCATCAACCAAGTTGAATGCATAAGTTCAAGCTCAGATACAGACTCAATTATCTGCACGATTTCCGTTATGGCCGCCAAGTTCGAAGACGCTGAAGAGTGCACCGACTCCTATGACGTCAGGGAAAGCCCAAACAAAGATGCCCCCGGCCCGTCCTTGGGACCCCAGACAGTTCTTGCTTTACTCACTAAGGTAGAAGACGCTTTCTCTCCCAACATCGGATAGTTCATCTCAAGAATCCTCTCTCTATCAGTAGAGGAAGAAGATGATGAAGAGGATGATGATGATGAAGAAGAAGACCTCAAAGATGCCCCTCCCGCATTCGAAGAAGGTGTCTTCACTACAATCGATGAACTCAGGGAAATAAACATGGGCACCGACGACTTGTGGCCCACTCTGATTAGTATGACTATGCCTTTTGAGGAGCAAGAAGCATATATCTCTTTCCTAAAGAAGAATCAAGATGTGTTTGCCTAGAACTACATCGAAATGCCAAGCCTTGATCCTGAGGTCGCCACTCATCATCTGGGTCTGCTAGAAGACCATCGTGGCTATAAGCAGACAACCAGAAGGAACCACCTGACACATACTGCCAAAATAGAGGCTGAAGTTGACAAGCCAATCAAAGCTAACTTTATCTGGGAAGTCCAATATCCGATCTGGCTGACAAACATAGTCCTTGTCAAAAAGAAGAATGAATAGATTAGAGTCTGCATCGACTTCAGGGACCTCAATCGACATTGCCTGAAAGATGATTTTTATGTCCTGATCACAGAATTGTTGATCGATGCAACTTCCAGATACGAGACATTCTATTTCATGGACGACTATTATGGATACAACCAGATCCGAATGGCATGAGGAGATGAAAAAGCTGCTGCTTTCAGGGCCTCTTAGGGAGTGTTCTGTTATAAGGTGACACCCTTTGGTCTAAAAAATGCCGGTGCTACATATCAGTCCGCCATGCATCGCATTTTCAAGCCCTTCCTAGGAAAATTCGTCGAGTGCTACGTCGATGATCTGGTGGTTAAATCATGATAGCGTTCAAACCACCTGAGAGATCTTGAAACTGTCTTCAACAAACTATGACAACACAGTTTAAAGATGAATCCCCTAAAGTGTGCCTTCGGCGTTACCTCTGGGAAATTCCTCAGCTTCGTTGTACGCCATTGCGACATCCAAGTCGACCCTAAGAAGACAAAATTCATCCTTAACATGTCTCCACCTCGCAACCTCACTGAGTTGAGGGGTCTCCAGGGGCACCTGGCATACATTCGACGATTCATAGCCAACCTTGCGGGTAAATGTTTACCTTTAACCAGGTTAATAAAGAAAGCGATTACATATGAGTGAGATAATGATTGTCAAGAATCATTCGACAATCTCAAAAGATATCTCCTAAGCCCACTGGTTCTGATGCCTCCAATTGAGGGGAGACCACTCATTTGGTACGTAACCGCCTTGGAATGGTCATTAGGCACTTTCCTCACACAGACGAATGATGCCGACAATGAGAATAGTCTCTATTACCTCGGATGAACAATGATCGATGCTGAGACTCGATATTCAAGAATCGAAAAGAACTGCCTAGCCCTAATCTTTGTGGTTCAGAAATTCAGGCATTACCTGCAGCACCATGAGGCCCATCTGGTCTTCCGCTGCAACCCACTCAAGTATATCCTCAGCCGTCCCATGCTAACTGGACACCTATCATGATGGGCAGTCATCCTGCGATAGTTTGACATATGGTACGTGCCCTAGAAGGCCATCAAAGGTCAGACGTTAGCAGATTTTCTAGCGGAGCACCCCTCAGAGGAAACAACCTCGTTGGATGCTGAACTTCCGAATGAAGAAGTGTTCTCCGTCCAAGAAGGCCCCCATGCATGTTAAATGTACTTCGACGGTGCTTCTAGAAGCCCAGCTCGAAAAAGGATGGAGGATCTTAAGCTCAACAAAGTAGGGCTGAGAATTATACTCATATCCCCCAAGAAGGCCGCCTTGCCTCACTCCTTCCTGCTTTCAGAGGGATGTACAAATAATAAAGCAGAATACCAGACCCCCATTGCAGGCCTAGAGCTGACACTTTATGCATGAGCCAAACACCTGAAGATAAAAGGTGATTCAGAGCTGGTAATCAAGCATGTCAATGGTGACTATGCCATTAAGAAAGAAGTTTGACCCCCTTGATGAACCATGTTCGAGAACTAATGGCGAAACTCATACCAGAACCAACGTTGACCTATGTCCCCCGGTTGCAAAATGCTCAAGCCGATGCATTGCCAAATGCAGCTACAACCCTGGTTGATCCAGACCAGGATGAAACAGTTATTAGCATTGCCCACCGTTAAATGATCTTGCCATTTATTCAGAATCATACGGAGAAAATCGATGAGATTAGCCCTGTTTCTGAGCCTTATGGTCACACCACCGGCTGAATGACTCCCATTGCAAATTACCTCCGGAGGGGGGAACTCCCACCAGATAGGGCTGTAAGAGAATAGATCCGGAGGTGGGAAGTCAACTTTGTCTTGTACAATGGCGTAAACCAAGAAAAAGTTATCTACAAATGAGGCCTTGACGGAGTCCTTCACAGGTGCATCGATGGAGAAGAGGCTGCTATCGCCATGAAAGAAGTGCACGCCGGAGCTTGTGGAGCACACCAATCAACAACTAAGCTCTCCCATCAAATTCGAAGGTTTGAGTACTATTGACCCACTATGATATAATATTGTGCCATATTCACCAAGAAGTGTCATTCCTGCCAAGTTCATGCCAATTTTATTCACCGACTCCTGGAGTTACTTCACACAGCTAAGTACTTCTGGCCATTTGCCGCATAGGGGATGGATGTTGTGGGACCATATCCCCCACCGTAGCCAGAAAATTCAAGTTCATTCTCACAGTAACCGACTTCTTTTCCAAATGGGCTGAAGCCATGCCCCTTAAAGAGGTCGGGGCGAAAAGCATTGTGAGCTTTGTGAAGGTCAAAATCATTACTAGATTTGGTGTCCCTCATACAATACTGACGGACAATGGCGCCAGCTTTTGCTTTGCTGAGTTGAACAAGTTATACCAGGAGTATGGAATCAGAGCCAACCGTTCATCCCACTACCATGCAGTAGCCAACAGACAGATAGAGGCTTTCAATAAGACTCTGTCCAACATACTCCAAAAGATGGTAGATAAGGATAATAAATCGCGGCAAGACAAGCTCCTTCATGCTTTATGGGCTTATCGGACCACAACCCGCACTGCCACCTAGCCAACCCCGTACTCACTAATATATGGGGCAGAGGCGGTTTTGCCAATTGAAATTCAAGTGAAATCTCTCTGTGTGGCCATTTGTGATCAACTGTCTATGGATGAGCAATCCCAGAAACAGTTTGATGAGTTGGAGCAGTTGGATGAGAAAAGGCTGTACACTTCGCACCTTTCAGAAGTCTACCAAAATCGGATCACACGGGCCTTCAACAAAAAGGTTCTCCTTCGGTCTTTCCTCGAAGGAGAGATGATGTTGGTCATCAGAACCTCGATGATACTCAGGAAGAAGCCTCCAAATCTTGAGTCAAAGTGGGAGGAACCATATGTCGTACATAGGGTCTATTCCAATGGATCAATATGCCTTGATGTCAATGGATGAACAACTCATCACGGCTCCCACCAATGCAAGGTTTTTGAAGAAGTACTTCACGTAACAACGACGCATGTGGTCCAAACTCTATGACCCTAAACTATGAGTCGTCGTCCTAACCACATGACGTTAAACTGTATGGTATTAGTTGAACATGCCGGAGGTCGTCACAACCCTCAAAATTACATTTATTACTCCTACACTAGCACAATGGTGCATGGTCGATCCACAGAGAATGAAGGTGAGTGAATTATAAGGTTTTAAAACTAAAAACCCCACTGTTGTCAGCAATGAGGTAAACATCTTTATAGTTTTCTTTACTTTTCAATTTTTTTGTACTTTTCTTTAAACAAAGAGACTTAATCAATTACTAGTATACTGATGAACTAAGAACTATATTAAAACTAACATAAGGGAACAAAATACTAAAATAAAGCAGCAAGGTTGAAGGCACAGATCAAATGTAATACTCGAGAATTCCAATCTACTGGTTTAAAGGATACCTTCTCCACTACACTTTATTGAATCACACCTCAAGAAATAAAGGTGAAAAATATCCCCTGTCGGGAAACTCAACACTCAGTAAACTGATTTTAGGAGTTCGCCACTCCAAATTCAGTTAAACTGCTTTACAATTATAAAATGATAACATTTGGAGATAAACTCGAAGTAAATTTCCAGATGTTAAGACGTCAATGCTTCGAAAAAATATTCAAGAACTACCTCGCCATTAGATCTTGAATTTATGAATTTTTAAAACATTTAAGGTGTGAAACAACTAAACAGAGAATCATTATTCAATCTTGCCGATTGATTACAATTCTGAAAATTGTAAAGTGAATGAAGAAGTTTGGAAGATTAACCAACAAAATTGAATTCTCGAGCTAAGACAATTCATCCTTTGATCATCTCGATTAAAGAATTGAAAAACATCCAAGAACAGAGTATAAAATTTAAGGACGAAGGGAAGAAGTACTCCCCAAATACTGCTCTGCTCTTGGGCTCCTTCGCATCCATGTCTGCTCTGTCATCTCCCGGGAGTCTTCGCTCTCAAAAATGGTGTGGCGTGGAATCAGAATGAGTGTAAAGACCCGTAAAATTCAAGAGAAAATTTTTCTTAATTTTCTTTGGAATTTTACAAGAGCGCGGTTTCTGACGGCACCTGATTCCGAGGCTCGGAGTGCCTGGAATCAATTTCCGAAGTCTGGCTCGGGTACGTTCAGTGAACGAACGAGCGGGAATTTCTAACTTTTGAACCGGTGCCCGGAATCAAATTCCGAGGGCACCGATGAACTCGCAGTGTCGATATTCGCTTAAGGAGACCTTTTCCGAGGTTGTGTTTATTGCGGGTTGAGAGTTAGTTTTTGGGAATTTTAGAATAAGTTAAATAAAATTGTGTAATACAAATTTTATTTTAACTTGTTGGTTATCTTCTCCCAAAGGGAGTTAGAGGTGGGACCCACATCCACTTAACCTCCCTTGAGAGGATTAAGTGTGGTGGGGCCCACACGAACCCTAACTCTTCATCTTTTTTTTAAACTCCCTTTAACTCCTCTTTTAATGAACTTGACAACTTGGTTAATTAATTGAGTTGAGTTGTTTGAATTTCAAACCTTTGAAATTCAAATTGATATTTGTGTGAATAAAATAAGCCTTAGCTTATTTTATTTTGGTTGGTCTCCTTAGCCATCTTGAGAGGTTTGAAGAATTCTCTCCATCTTCTTCAAACTTTGACGAAGAACGCGAAAAACATTCGGACATCGACGAAGAACTCCACGTTCTCGGGAACCGTCTTCCGCGACGCCATACCCGCGACACCGACAACGTCTCCTTCCGCGTCATCTCTTCCGCGACGGTTTCCCCGCGACGAAATCGCCGTCAAAGAGCTTCGAATCCTCGCTTCACGACATCGACGTCCTTCTTCCGCGACGCCGACCACCGCGACGCTCGTCTTCCGTGGGTCGTTGACGAACATCGTTCTTGAAACCGAGGTAGGGGTTTGTTGTTGTTTAATTTATTTATTCTCGTTCTTGGTTCTAGCATGACAATCTTGAGGTTAAATGATTATGTGCTATCTTTTAACGAGAGGGGGGCCGGACCGCACAAACACGGTCGAACCCCCCTCCTTTGTTCTTGAATATTTTCTTGCGGATGAAACGAGATGGCGTGGTGCCGTCGCACCACGCGGGAATCATTCGACAATTATTGCGCGGCGCCGTCGCGCCGCGCCGCCGAAAGATTATCAAGAACGCGACGCCGTCGCGCCGCGTCGAAGGAAACCGAAGGCGCCGCGGCCGGAGCAGGGCCGCGGTGGAGGGGCGCGGTGCCGTCGCACTGCGCCGGACGACGAAGGTCGCGGCCGGTTCCGGGCCGCGGCGGAACGGAAAGACCGGCAGCCAGCCGGGCCACCGGTGTCGGAAGCCGGAAAGGGGACCGGCCTCGCCGGTCCCGTTGAGGAAGAACCGGCCGGCCAGGTCGGGCCGACCGGAAGGGAGGCAAAACCGGGGGAAATTAATGCCCCCAGCCAGCCAAATTGGCCCCCCATAATGAGGGGGGCCGGTTTCTCAAACAGGGGCAGCGCCCCCCGTTTTTTTTTCAAAGGCAGGCCCCCCCACGTGAGGGGGGGGGGGGGGGCGTTTAAATCCAGGCGCGGCAGCTTGCCGCGCCGCCAGCAGAGGAAGGCGGGGGCCTTGCCCCCCGCGCGTGGCACCCGAGCGGCGCCCCGGCCGCGCCGCCGGCCGGGACGGGTCGGACCCGGGTCGGGTCGACCCGGTTCGGGCCGACCCAAGGGGGGGGGGGGGTCGGGACGGGTCGACCCGGACCCGGACCCCCCATTTTCGAATCGACTTCGGTCTTTTGCCCATAACTTGAGCTACGGACCTCCGATTGACGAACCGTCTGCGGAAACACGATCCTTGGATCGAGACGGTCGTTTCGGTATATTACACTCAGGGTTTTGGAATACTTTGAGTTCGGCCGGGTTGGTTCGTACACGAAACCAACCGGGCCCTCGGAGCGGAAACGCTCATATCTTGAGCTACGGACGTCCGATTGACGTGCCGTCAGCTTTGTTGAGTTCCTTTTAGTGAGACAGATCTTTTGGCATACTCTGCCCGAGGTTTGGACGCAGGTGGAGTACGGTCGGGTTGGTTTTGCCTTAAAAACCAACCGGGCCCCTGAGACGAAAAAGCCAATAACTCTCAGACCGGGCGTCCGATTGACGCGCCGTCTGCGACGTTGAGTTCCTGTTGACGATACAGAACTTTTAGATACATCAACTTCGGACATTGTGACAGTTGATGTATCGGCCTCTCGGCTCGTGGAGCGGACCCTCCCGAACGAGCTTGCTGTGTGCGGGAACCCTAGTGCTGGCTGCGACTGCTACTTCGACAGCGATGACCGTGCAGAGATCCTTAGTGGACTGCGACGACGACCGTGCAGAGATCCTTAGTGGACTGCGACGATGAAGACAACTGATCTTGTATCCTATGTGGGTCCTAGCTGTGCTGGTCTTGTATCCTATGTGGGTCCCAGCTTAGATGATTCAATACTGGTCTTGTATCCTATGTGGGTCCCAGTATAGTTGAATCAATGAAGACAGCTGGTCTTGTATCCTATGTGGGTCCTAGCTGTGCTGGTCTTGTATCCTATGTGGGTCCCAGCTTAGATGATTCAATACTGGTCTTGTATCCTATGTGGGTCCCAGTATAGTTGAATCAATGAAGACAACTGGTCTTGTATCCTATGTGGGTCCTAGCTGTGCTTGTCTTGTATCCTATGTGGGTCCCAGCTTAGATGATTCAATACTGGTCTTGTATCCTATGTGGGTCCTAGTATAGTTGAATCAATGAAGACAGCTGGTCTTGTATCCTATGTGGGTCCTAGCTGTGCTGGTCTTGTATCCTATGTGGGTCCCAGCTTAGATGATTCAATACTGGTCTTGTATCCTATGTGGGTCCCAGTATAGTTGAATCAATGAAGACAACTGGTCTTGTATCCTATGTGGGTCCTAGCTGTGCTGGTCTTGTATCCTATGTGGGTCCCAGCTTAGATGATTCAATACTGGTCTTGTATCCTATGTGGGTCCCAGTATAGATGAATCAATGAAGAGTGCTGGTCTTGTATCCTATGTGGGTCCCAACTTAGATGACTCCGTGCTGGTCTTGTATCCTATGTGGGTCCCAGCATAAATGAAACAATGAGGACGGCTGGTCTTGTATCCTATGTGGGTCCCAGCATAAATGAAACAATGAGGACGGCTGGTCTTGTATCCTATGTGGGTCCAGCTTAGATGATTCAGTATCTATGTCTGATAATCTTTTTCACCTTTTTGATGACGTATACCTGTGTGAGCTGAATCCTGTTGCTTTCCTGTGTGGATTGTGTTGTGCTATCCTGTGTGGATTACGTTTTGCTTTCCAGTGTGGAATACGTATACTTTCCTGTGTGGACTGAGTTGTACTTGGGCTCGGAGGTTGGAGCGTCTTGGAATTGATGACTTAGGTATATGTATGGGCATATACCTAAGCAGTGTCGGTTGTTACTTATTGATTGTATCTTACCTTTGTGGTTTATCCTTTGTGGATTTTGGGAGACATTCAGGGGTCTCGGGGTCCCTACTGAGTAACTTATACTCACCCCTGCACGGGCTATGCCCGCACTACGTTGTGTTGGTTGCAGACGACAGACAGCGTTGATCGTGGTTGAGGCTTGCAGAGCAGGACGGTACCTAGAGGTGGACCACTGGGCGGGATGTACTCGGAGCGGACGGTGGGACCCGTGGAGCAGTGGAGCTATCTGTACCCACCCTTCAGGTGGGATCTCCAGTGGACAGCTCGGTGTAGCGGCTTTTACTTTACAGTTGCTGTTTTCCCTTTCGAGTTGTACTTTACTTTCAGTTTGAGTTTGTATACTGGCCCATTTATTTTTCCGCACATTCAGTTGTACTCTGTTTTTACTTAGTGTTTACTATTCCGCTTGCTTACTCTGTGGTGCTTGTTTACTTTTCAAAGGCAATGCCTTCCCTTTTTACCGGGAATTACGCCTTGGTGCTAGTCGCCAGCCCCTGGCCTATGGAAGACGGGCTTGGGGTAGTCACGGCACGGGCCCCGAGGGCGGGTCGTGACAAATTGGTATCAGAGGAGTTCGGTTCTACCGCGAACTCTGATCTTTTCTATGTGAAGCAATAATGTTTAGCGTATTGAGTGTGGTTATCAGTCCAGGGAGTCCAGTGTTGGTGCGGCGGCCGACGTATCCGTACCCTAGGACCCTGACCACTGATTTCCGACTTAATGCACGAAAACATTGATTGCGTGTGTGTTTCAAAGTTTTCTTTGTGATTACTTTATATCAGCTCACCAGGTATACTTTTCTGACCGTGGCGCACCTGTTTCCTTTTCAGGATGGCCCCACGACAGCAGCCAGCTAGGGTTCCGAGAGTGGAGCGTGATGACAGCCCACTGAGCGACGAGGCCTCAGTACACGACTCCTTGTCAGCAGAGGCACCGGCGGTACCTTTACCCGCTAAGCCACCGATGCTTCCCGCCACGACCGCTGACGATGCACGTCGCCTTGGAGCTCTGCATGAGTTCCAGCGCCAGCGACCACCCAGGTTTCGTGGGGAGACGGACCCCCAGGCAGCCGAGGACTGGCTGGAGGCGGTCGTGCGAATTTTCAGGTTAGTGAGGATACCAGCAGACCTCATGGTGATCCTCGCAGCGAGCCTCCTGCACGCGGCAGCAGGCAGATGGTGGAGCTTGATGCTCCAGGTGCACGACGAGACATCTCTTCTCTGGACGGACTTTGAGAGCATCTTCCGCTCCGAGTTCGTCCCAACCACCCTCCGTGCGGTGCGCATCCAAGAGCTGCTACAGCTACGGCAGGGCAGTATGACAGTGGCCCAGTACTCGGCGAGATTTACTGATCTCTCGCGCTACTCCACAGATATGGTACGGGACCCGTTCTTCCGGGCCCGGACCTTCGAGCAGGGACTGAGGCACGAGATCAGGGCTTCGATGATCTCCCTCAACATTCCGACACAGGCAGAGGTGTTGGAGAGAGCCCTTCTAGTGGAGAGTTTTCTCGCCGAGCAGGCTCCAGTGACAGGGCCCTCCGCAGGACGGCCTGTAGCAGGGTCTTCTGCAGCTGGCAGTAGACAGGTGACGTAGAGGTCCAAGCGGGCCAAACCATCAGATGGGCAGTCACAGGATGAAGATTCGGTTGTGCGGGGCACCCGAAGGAGAGCCAGCTACGCGAGGGGCAAACATTGCTACGCATGCAGTGGGTGAGGTCACATGGCTCGAGACTGCCCGACTCGTCTTACAGATGAGCAGCAGGCGGTAGAGGGACCTCCCAGACAGAGATTCGGCCACGATGGTCCGCAGGGTACAGGCAGACGAGGCAGAGGAGCTGGCCGAGTAGCCGATGGTGGGAGACACTTCGAGGTGTTGCCACCACCACCACCAGGAGGTCCACCCCGACCGCAGGGAGTTGGTGGACATGAGAGAGCTCAACTTCAGGCAGCTGAGGCCTTCGATCATGGAGCTCTGGGAGCAAGTGGACAGGAGCGGAACTAGTGGATACGTCTTATGTACTTCTAGTTCCTTGTTGCTATTGTGTAGCGTCTTTGTATTATGAGCTGCAATAATAAAAGACGCATACCTTTGTGATGTTTTCATTCCTGTCCTCTTTTGTGTTGTTACTAAGAGGTTCCAGTTTTGACTGTTGACTTGACCCTCACTTGTGAGACATCTACTGGAGGAGACCCAGTTACCACACACTGATGCCGACAGTGTGACTCAACCCTTGAAGGCGAGAGTAACAGTTGGATCTCTTGGTAGTAGCGTCGAGGCCTTACGACGTCATCCTTGGTATGGATTAGTATCATTCATGTCGGGATTGACTGTATTAGGCAAAGAATGTGGTTCATTCAGGGGATGAGACCAAATTTCTCTTATCGGCAAAGAAAAAAAAAACCTTGCAGCTCTTGTGGGACCTGAGATGGTCCAGGTCATCCAGGGGCGGATGAGTACAGCTCAGAGCCGGCAGAAGTCATACGCTGACAGGAGGCGGAGGCCACTAGAGTTCGAGGATGGCGACCACGTCTTCTTGCGGGTCTCACCTCGACGTAGTATATGGAGATTTGGCCGAGGAGGCAAGTTATCTCCGCGCTTCATCGAACCCTTCCAGGTCCTCAGCAGGATTGGCGAGGTGGCTTATCGTCTGGCTCTACCACCTCAGTTGCACCGGGTGCACGATGTCTTCCACGTGTCTCAGTTGAGGAGATATGTGCACGACCCGACGCACATCATTGACCATGGGGAGCTTGACGTTGACGATGGGGCGACTTTTGCGGAGGTTCCGGTGGAGATCGAGGATCGACAGGAGTGGGTCCTACGTGGACGGTCGATTCCTCTAGTGCGCATCAGATGGCAGCACGAGAATCTCCAGGAGAGCACTTGGGAGCGGGAGGCTCAGATGCGTGCTCAGTACCCTCATTTGTTTCCCTAGTTTTTGATCTATCTTTACGGGGACGTAAAACCCTGAGGTGAGAGTAATGTAAAGACCCGTAAAATTCAAGGGAAATTTTTTCTTAATTTTCTTTGGAATTTTACAAGAGCGCGGTTTCTGACGGCACCTGATTCCGAGGCCCGGAGTGCCCGGAATCAATTTCCGAAGTTTGGCTCGGGTACGTTCAGTGAACGAATGAGCGAGAATTTCTAACTTTTGAACCAGTGCCCGGAATCAAATTCCAAGGGCACCGATGAACTCGCAGCGTCGATATTCGCTTAATGAGACCTTTTTCGAGGTTGCGTTTATTGCGGGTTGAGAGTTAGTTTTTGGGAATTTTAGAATAAGTTAAATAAAATTGTGTAATACAAATTTTATTTTAACTTGTTGGTTATCTTCTCCAAAGGGAGTTAGGGGTGGGACCACATCCACTTAACCTCCCTTGAGAGGATTAAGTGTGGTGGGGCCCACACGAACCCTAACTCTTCATCTTCTTTTTTTTAAACTCCCCTTTAACTCCTCTTTAATGAACTTGACAACTTGGTTAATTAATTGAGTTGAGTTGTTTGAATTTCAAACCTTTGAAATTCAAATTGATATTTGTGTGAATAAAATAAGCCTTAGCTTATTTTATTTTGGTTGGTCTCCTTAGCCATCTTGAGAGGTTTGAAGAATTCTCTCCATCTTCTTCAAACTTTGACGAAGAACGCGAAGAACATTCGAACATCGACGAAGAACTCCACGTTCTCGGGAACCGTCTTCCGCGACGCCATACCCGCGACACCGACAACGTCTCCTTCCGCGTCATCTCTTCCGCGACGGTTTCCCCGCGACGAAATCGCCGTCAAAGAGCTTCGAATCCTCGCTTCACGACATCGACGTCCTTCTTCAGCGACGCCGACCACCGCGACGCTCGTCTTCCGCGGGTCGTTGACGAACATCGTTCTTGAAACCGAGGTAGGGGTTTGTTGTTGTTTAATTTATTTATTCTCGTTCTTGGTTCTAGCATGACAATCTTGAGGTTAAATGATTATGTGCTATCTTCTAACGAGAGGGGGGCCAGACCGCACAAACACGGCCGAACCCCCCTCCTTTGTTCTTGAATATTTTCTTGCGGATGAAACGAGATGGCGTGGTGCCGTCGCACCACGCGGGAATCATTCGACAATTATTGCACGGCGCCGTCGCGCCGCGCCGCGGAAAGATTATCAAGAACGCGACGCCGTCGCGCCGCGTCGAAGGAAACCGAAGGCGCCGCGACCGGAGCAGGGCCGCGGTGGAGGGGCGCGGTGCCGTCGCACCGCGCCAGACGACGAAGCTCGCGGCCGGTTCCGGGCCGCGGCAGAACGGAAGGACCGGCGGCCAGCCGGGCCGCCGGTGTCGGAAGCCGGAAAGGGGACCGGCCTCGCTGGTCCCGTTGAGGAAGAACCGGCCGGCCCGACCTGGCCGGCCGGAAGGGAGGCAAAACCGGGGGAAATTAATTCCCCCGGCCAGCCAAATTGGCCCCCCATAATGAGGGGGGCCGGTTTCTCAAACGGGGGCAGCGCCCCCTGTTTTTTTTCAAAGGCAGGCCCCCCCACGTGAGGGGGGGGGGGTTTAAATCCAGGCGCGACAGCTTGCCGCACCGCCAGCAGAGGAAGGCGGGGGCCTTGCCCCCCGCGCGTGGCACCCGAGCGGCGCCCCGGCCGCGCCGCCGGCCGGGCCGGGTCGGACCCTGGTCGGGTCGACCCCGTTCGGGCCGACCCAAGGGGGGTGGGGGGGGGGGGGGGGGGGGTCGGGACGGGTCGACCCGGACCCGGACCCCCCGTTTTCGAATCGATTTCGGTCTTTTGCCCATAACTTGAGCTACGGACATCCGATTGACGAACCGTCTGCGGCAACGCGATCCTTGGATCGAGACGGTCGTTTCGGTATATTACACTCAGGGTTTCAGAATACTTTGAGTTCGGCCGGGTTGGTTCGTACATGAAACCAACCGGGCCCTCGGAGCGGAAACGCTCATATCTTGAGCTACGGACGTCCGATTGACGTGCCGTCAGCTTTGTTGAGTTCCTCTTAGTGAGACAGATCTTTTGGCATACTCTGCCCGAGGTTTGGACGCAGGTGGAGTACGGTCGGGTTGGTTTTGCCTTAAAAACCAATCGGGCCCCTATGACGAAAAAGCCAATAACTCTCAGACCGGGCGTCCGATTGACGCGCCGTCTGCGACGTTGAGTTTCTGTTGACGATACAGAACTTTTAGATACATCAACTTCGGACTTTGTGACAGTTGATGTATCGGCCTCTCGGCTCGTGGAGCGGACCCTCCCGAATGAGCTTGCTGTGTGCGGGAACCCTAGTGCTGGCTGCGACTGCTACTTCGATAGCGATGACCGTGCAAAGATCCTTAGTGGACTGCGACGACGACCGTGCAGAGATCCTTAGTGGATTGCGACGATGAAGACAGCTGGTCTTGTATCCTATGTGGGTCCTAGCTGTGCTGGTCTTGTATCCTATGTGGGTCCCAGCTTAGATGATTCAATACTGGTCTTGTATCCTATGTGGGTCCCAGTATAGTTGAATCAATGAAGACAACTGGTCTTGTATCCTATGTGGGTCCTAGCTGTGCTGGTCTTGTATCCTATGTGGGTCCCAGCTTAGATGATTCAATACTGGTCTTGTATCTTATGTGGGTCCCAGTATAGTTGAATCAATGAAGACAGCTGGTCTTGTATCCTATGTGGGTCCTAGCTGTGCTGGTCTTGTATCCTATGTGGGTCCCAGCTTAGATGATTCAATACTGGTCTTGTATCCTATGTGGGTCCCAGTATAGTTGAATCAATGAAGACAGCTGGCCTTGTATCCTATGTGGGTCCTAGCTGTGTTGGTCTTGTATCCTATGTGGGTCCCAGCTTAGATGATTCAATACTGGTCTTATATCCTATGTGGGTCCCAGTATAGATGAATCAATGAAGAGTGTTGGTCTTGTATCCTATGTGGGTCCCAGCTTAGATGACTCCGTGCTGGTCTTGTATCCTATGTGGGTCCCAGCATAAATGAAACAATGAGGACGACTGGTCTTGTATCCTATGTGGGTCCTAGCATAAATGAAACAATGAGGACGGCTGATCTTGTATCCTATGTGGGTCCAGCTTAGATGATTCAGTATCTATGTCTGATTATCTTTTTCACCTTTTCGATGACATATACCTGTGTGAGCTGAATCCTGTTGCTTTCCTGTGTGGATTGTGTTGTGCTATCCTGTGTGGATTGCATTTTGCTTTCCTGTGTGGAATACGTATACTTTCCTGTGTGGACTGAGTTGTACTTGGGCTCGGAGGTTGGAGCGTCTTGGAATTGATGACTTAGGTATATGTATGTGCATATACCTAAGCAGTGTCGGTTGTTACTTAGTGATTGTATCTTACCTTTGTGGTTTATCCTTTGTGGATTTTGGGAGACATTCAGGGGTCTCGGGGGTCCCTACTGAGTAGCTTATACTCACCCCTGCACGGGCTATGCCCGTACTACGTTGTGCTGGTTGCAGACGACGGACAGCGTTGATCGTGGTTGAGGCTTGCAGAACAGGACGGTACCTGGAGGTGGACCACTGGGCGGGATGTACTCGGAGCGGACGGTGGGACCCGTGGAGCAGTGGAGCTATCTGTACCCACCCTTCAGGTGGGATCTCCAGTGGACAGCTCGGTGTAGCGGCTTTTACTTTACAGTTGCTATTTTCCCTTTCGAGTTGTACTTTACTTTCAGTTTGGGTTTGTATACTGGCCCATTTACTTTTCCGCACTTTCAGTTGTACTCTGTTTTTACTTAGTGTTTATTATTCCGCTTGCTTACTCTGTGGTGCTTGTTTACTTTTCAAAGGCAATGCCTTCCCTTTTTACCCGGAATTACGCCTTGGTGCTAGTCGTCAGCCCCTGGCCTATGGAAGGCGGGCTTGGGGTAGTCACGGCACGGGCCCCGAGGGCGGGTCGTGACAATGAGAGTCTCCTCTGCTCTCTGATGGATGTGTTCGTGGAATGAATGAGTGTCCACTTAATTCCCATTGCTACTCTGTTTTTAATACCCTCAGTCATCTACTGCTTGTCACCACCCGCTTCCACTGACATAGTCTGTGTCTTAAATGCGCACCGCACACATGCGTTTTTTCGCGACAGGCATGTCGCACTAATTTTTCTCACGTAACTAACTCTCGCTGAGTTAGTTAAGTGAATCTGGACGGGAACTCACTTCCCGTATGAACCTGCACAAGTAAACACACAGAATAATTAAAAACGAGAAGGAAATAAATAAATATTTAAAATTATTAGTTTATTAAAAGTCTTAAAAGAAGTAATTATAAAGTTATTTATTCTTATTAATTAAAGTTATCAATGTTAATTTAAAATTTATTATTATAAATAAATTAAATTATTTACTAATTTATGTTAATTAGATTAGATTATTCTAATTTAAATTATTAATAGTAATAATTATATTGGTAAATTTAGTGTTATATAATTTTTAAATATTTAAAGAGCAACATCAAAAAGATAATTTGTTTATTTTAATTTAATTTAGAAGTAATTAATAATTTAGTTTTATTTAAGTTTCATTATTAATTCTGTTTTATTAATTATTTTACATTTGTTAATTATTTATAACTAGAATTATTTAGTATTTAAATTAAGTAATTATTATTACTATTATTATTTAAAATTATGTTTTAATTAAAGTTTACTTTTAGTTTATTTATTATTATTTTTTAACTTAATTTTCTTCCCCCCATTTCGGTGCAACGAGGAGGGTTTCGGTTCCAGTTCTCCAGGAAGGAGAAGCGCCGGATCCCGCGCGACGTCTCAGCTCCTCTCTCCAGCTGTGAGGCACGATTCCTTCTTCGGCACCAGGACTACCTGCGGCGCGAAACCTCTCAACAGCGAAGTCCTCCTCCCAAAATTTAATGTAACTAAATTAAATTATAAAATTTAGAAATTCAAATTACAAAGTTAAATTATTTGTAAAAATTACTTTAACAAATTGAGGTAAAAAGTTAGTTAATTTGTAACAAAACACTTATGTTAATTAATGTAACTAAATTAAATAGATTAAAATAAGAGTAGTAACTTTTTAAACTTAAATTTATACTTGATAAATTATTATAAGACAACTAATAATTATATTATGCTACTTTAATCAAATGATATTTATTACATGAGAAGTCAGATTAAGACTACATTAACTAAGTGCAAATGCAGAATTAATTAATTAGCTTATTAATGTTAAATTATTAACTATGCTGAACAAGAACAACAATCTAAATAAAAAGTTATTAGTCTATAAAATTAAAGCAAGAAATAAATTAGTTATTTTAAAGCTTATAATACACAATTAATTATAAAAATTGATTAATTATTAAAAATAATAAAAAAATACAAGAGCCATTATTTATTAAAGTGTTAAAATAAATAATTAAATTGATAAAAATTAATTAAAAAGATGTGACAAAACATGTGTTTTAAAGGTCACATCATTAGTCTCTGCAACACGACATTAAACTGGGATGCTAATGTCCTCACTGCATGACTCTAAATTGCACAACATAACATCTTAACTGCAAGACGTTAAATCGCATAGCATAAATCGTCCTTATCACATGACGATAAACTACATGGTTCCCAAAGAACTACGCACGACTTGATTCCCATTCATCAGTGAGATACGTAGCGACGCCTTAACCCTCGATCTTGGTCCAACCCCCGCATGAAAAAAATGTATCTATTGTATCCTCTATCTCCCCACATTATGAGGGAAATCCTTGTCACTCATTGTTTCTCATATTGAGTATAAATCACGTGAGCTTAGGATCAGTGGCAAGGATTCCCTTACGTAAACAAACTATAGAGGAATACGATAGACCCGACACCCGTAGCGGATGAAACCAAAATGCCCGCACTCCTACAACTGAGTCAGATCGGTACAAAGAACATTTAGAACTACGTATGACTTGATTTATGCCCTTGCAGGGTACGTAGTGACGCTCGGATTTGACATCCCGACCTAGCCACCAATTAAAAAAACGCCCCTTCCTTCGTGCATAGGTCAAACTTGTACATGAGAATCCATGAAAGGTCCTAACTGCATGACATTAAAATGCAAGGTTCCTCAAGAGTCACGTGCGGTCAAATTCTCAACGTTACGAGATCCCGAACATGCCCCCAATCTCCTGCAAAACAAGTTTAAAGAAATAACAAAAATTCCAAGTTTGAATTCTGACACTCATAAGGAGTCAAAAGATCATGCTTCCCCCTACATTTGAGTCAGATCTATGTGGAAGGTTTAATAGTTCACGACTGATCACAGTCTGGATATTTCTTACGTTCCCGGACACATCTTTCCCGTTTGTCAAACTCCATACTCCTGGAAAGCTCGAGTTCCCATAAACATTCATGGCCATCGGAGATGGAAGGCCAGTGTCCCGTTAACACCTTTGTTTGACTATGCACACCATGTCCCGGTGACTCTGCATATGTCGCATACAAAACGACCATCAACCAAGGGAAAATTCGTTCTCAGGAGAGTCCTTTCCCACTTCAGTACGCCCAATGGATTCGAAGCCCCATGTCATTCCTTTTGATCCAAGGCCCCCCCTGGACTATGGTTTACACATGATATAACCACCCATGTCTAAGGAATGTCAGAATATCCCGACCACAATTAACTCAAAGCTATTTATGGTCTTTGTGACATAATGTACTCGCTGCATGACTCTAAACTGCACAACATAATGTTCTCGCTGCATGAATCTAAACTGCACAACATAATGTCCTCGCTGCATGACTCTTAACTGCACAACATAATGTCCTTACAGCAAGACTCTAAATTCTGCAACATAATGTCTTCGTTGCATGACTCTAAACTGCACAACATAACGTCCTTACCGCACGACGCTAAACTGCAAGGCCAGAAGTGTTCTGATTGCATGATGTTAAACTGAATAGCATTGATTTAAGCGTAAAATGATCCCTACCATTGATTATGCTATTCTTAAATGGTGGTTTGGAATCCTTGCAATCCCTTGTCTCTCACACCAAGCATAGCTCACGTGAGCTTAAAGACCTCAGCAGGGGATCCACCATGACATCATGACGAATCAGTCTAGGAGTTTTGGTCCTAGCAGCACGACCCTAAAAAGGCATGTTACGGTTCCCTTCCCCATAAGGAACCCCGAGTCCTGGTCGTACGACGTTAAACTACATGGTACTCCAAAGGTGGGATGAACGCCTCACCCTGCGTATGAATCAGATCTACATAGGGGATTACCCAATCCCATGAGCGAATCACGACCCTAATGTTTCTAATGTATCCGGATACATTTCTACCATACATCAAACTCCGTGCTTTGTGTAATATTGAATCTCCATAATCTTCCATGGCCATCAGAGATGGAAGGACAATGTCCTGCTAACACCTTTGTTTGACTATGCACATCATGCCTCGGTGGCTCTGCATATGTTGCCTACAAAACGACCGTCAACCTTAGACAAATTCGTCCTCAGGAGAGTCCTCTCCTACCTCAGTACGCCTGACGACTTCCAAGCCTTGTGACATCCCTCCTGATTCAAGAGCCCTCAGAGTCATGGTTTACATTCTCTTTCATACCCACATCCTGGATATATCAGAACATTCTAGCCCGATTCACCTCTGGTCTCTTGAGGCTTCTGTAAAATAAAGATACCCATCCATATGCATGAAGTTGATCCACATATGAAAAAAATGCCCCCACTTATCTTCGAGTTTCCTGGTAAAGTTCATCCAAAGAAATACCCCCTTTCATGCTTAGCCGCACCCCTTTTCAGAGGCCATCTGCTGTGTTCAGAAAGGTTCCAATCTCCATAATCCTTCATGGTCATCGGAGATGGAAGACCAGTGTTCTGCAGACACCTTTGTCTGTCTATGCATATCATGCTCCAGTGTCTTTACATATGTGGCCTACAAGACGACCATCAATCAAAGTTAAATTCTTCCTCGGGAGAGTCCTTTCCAGTTTTCATGTACCCATATGACATTTATGTCCCGTCTCACTCCCTGGACTTGGGAAACCCCCTGGATTACGACTTACATATCTTTCCCTTTTCAAATGACCAGTCATGAAAAGTATTTCTAACTGAACTAATGATTCACTCGCTCTCCCTTACGCAAGTAAGATTTGTGTGAGAGCGGTTGCCCATCCAAAGACGATACAAACGCCCCTAATACTTTCAGACACCATCCCTCAGACAGGCCATCCACTGTGGCCCCCAACCCCAAAACAAATCCAAAGTGTTATAAATCCTCCCAGGTGATCGGAGATGGAAGGCCAGTGTCCGACGAACACCTTTGTTTGACTATGCACATCATGCCCCGATGGCTTTGCATATGTCGCCTACAAAACAACCGTCAACCAAAGGCAAATTCGTCATCTCCTACATCTGTACACCTAAAATGGCTCCCAAGCCTCATACATATCCAAAACTCACAAATTCAGGGTCAAGAAAAATCCCTCGGTCATGTTTGAGATTATTAGGACATTCATGGCGGATGAATCCCAAATTGGGGCCTCTGCCCCGTCAAGTTTGGTCAAAGATGTTCGACCTAAAACATCAGTAATAAGTCTAATTGACAGGACTATAAACCGCCAGCGAAAAAGACGCAATACTCTCCAGAGTGAGAACCCACAAAGGGAACTCCTGTATAAAAGTTGAGTACCAACTCGTTAAACCTATACTGTGTATGGTTTAGGAAAAGAAAAAAAGTTGAGCTATCAAATACTCAAAAGAGATATAAAGCTTGTTAGGTCGAAAACCCGCAAAGGGCGGCTTAAGAAAGTCAAGTTATACCTGCTAAGCCCATATCGAACGAGCTTAGGCAAAAATTAGGGTGATAATGAAAAAGACACAAAAGTTAGTGAGATTTTCTATGAAACCCCAGCAATAGTAGAACTACACTCGCTGAGTCCCACAATTCAAGAAAAAATTAGAGTCCGATTCGATTATTTCAATTTACTGGTTTCGAACCACGATTTAAAATTAATACCTGATCGAAATAATGCTTATATGGTTGATTGTGATTAATTGACATTACAAGAAAAGGAAAAAGTATTGAGAGGCAAATTAGTTCCATTAAGATTAACAAATGGAGGAACATCCCCAGTTCAGAGTCTCTCCATAGTATCAAAAGAAAATGGGTACATCATGATTTGGGAAAGTTATAGTCAAGCTCGACTCGCCCTTTCCAAAAAAATGGCAAGTGACTGCCATGGGCCATCAAGAGTTTTCTCTAAAGAAGCTCTCTCATCCGCTTCATCCTTGACCATCGGGTGCACATGTTCCATAACAGCTTTAAGGTCCCGCCCTTTCTTCTGGATAGCTTCGTAATAGGCACCTGAAGAGTCCATTTGAGCCTTCAACCATGCTACGCAAGCCTCGCATTCTCATAGATCTTCCTTTTGGGCGATCACCAGATCATGAGCCTTTGGCTCTTCAGCCGTTAGGTGATCGAGTTCCTCTGAAACATCTCGGAAGGTCGTTACCTGATGATGGGAAGAATTGAATTTGACAAGTTTATCCTCACAAGAAGTGAGGTATTCTCAGGCCATGACAATCTGGTAAATAAGAAGATGTAGATATCGACAATCAAATCCACCAGAACCCAACTCAGTAAATAACCGTCAGAATTTGTTAGTTTCGTCAGTAAAGCTAGCCATAGGTGTTTCCGTGGCAAGAGCACATAACTGACGCCATTCCTGTTTTCACATTGCCTGATGCCTCCCCACGGCACCAGGGCCTTGGTCCTCCCCCTCCGCAATAGGTCTATAGGCAGGAAGTATCATTACGAGAGTGGTAAGGGACCTAAGATAAGTTACCCAAGATGGGGGGATCTCTTTACCCTCAGATGGTTCGACTGTTGGAGTTGGATGCAGAGGACTAGTTATAACTTTCAGGGTATCCGGTGACACTATGCTGGGGCCAGCCTCATTAGGGTCATGGGCAGTATCCACGGGAGAGGAGCAATCTGAATCACTCCCCACCAAGATAGGCTGCATTGATGAAGCCCCTTCCAGACGCATCTGACAGGGATCGAGCGTCTTCTCACCACAGGGGCAGGAACAGATGGCGTAACCATCGTGGCCACCGCAGGGACAGGAATAGAAGACGTAGCTATCACGCTCACCACAGGAGAAGGAATATATGGCATGACCGTCATCGTCAAGACGAGGTGAAGGATGTTTATAGGATTCTGGACCCGTTGAATTGGTCTTCTCAGCACCTCGTCAGAGTAACAACCCACCCACAATTGGGCATATTCCAGCGATAGAAAAGTGGATCCCGTCGTATTAGGGATGATAAACTCCATAGAGGCACCTTCCCGCATCATCATAAGCCATAACTGGCAAAGAATTACAGGATGAAATTATCCCCTTAACTGAATGGCAGGAAAAAACGCAATTTGTTGAAGGCACCCAAATTTCCTGACGAACCAGTAAGGGAGATATGGCTCACAAATGACCACTCAATCTATACGAGCAATGAGAATCCCGTCCCAAAGTGCGATAATGTATGAGCGCTCTTTTGAAGAACCACCCCTATCACCCCTTAATGACCCATGAGGGGTAGGGTGCGATGCAAATGAGAAGCGAGAAGCATCATTCAACAGCCCGATTGTATCGCTAATGCTTAAAGTCATGGGACGAACAACGACAATGTTGAGAAGGGCAAGTTGAAAGTCGGAGCGAGGAACCCTCGCTGTGTGTCGATATTCATAGAAAGGGGAGTGTTTTGCTATCCACCTATACAAGAATTTAAATCGTCTGTTGAGACGATGCATAGATCTATCTTCTTGTATCTACCCCAACAACTCATAAAGTCGGGCAAGAGTAGGAGTGACCAGATTAATTGATCAACCCTCTTCCAGCACAGCATCCATCATCAGAGTGCAAGCCCTGACCCTCGTATATACATCACAGGATGGGAAGAGCCATCCACTAAAAAACATGGCAAAGAAACCTGCTAATCTAAGCGCAGGTGGCACATCCGGTTGAAGCTCATATCCCCAGGTAGTATATCGTCCATCTTCGAGGGTGTCACAATATGACCCTGGAATCTGTCGAGACTAACGGGATGGATGAGTTCGACTACGGCGAGCTCTCAGTTTAGGCCTAGTCACCTGCATGAATGACCACATCTAAGCCTCAAATGGGATAAGAGAGCGAGCCTGGAGGGGGTGATCGAGTAATCCCTATGCCATAACCAGTAGGCACCTTGTCAATGGGGACACACGGTCGGTATCATCCCAAGTAGCAGCTGCTGGAATAAATTTTTCATACATATTTCTAAGGATGAGGAGCCCTTTGAGCTGGTGGATGTCCCAAAAGCTGATTCCCACCTCTCCATGCAACAAATGGAAGGTGTTAGTGCTTGAACACTAGCGGCTCAGCAGATCTGGAAGGATTTCGCCTAGAGAGAAAGCTTCGAACTGAGAGACCCAAGCTGCCTGATATAAGTTCACCGCCTCCAACTGGTCAGAGGACTCTAAACAGGTTTGATGTACCTAGAATGCCCAGACCCATTCGTCGGAGAAGCATCCTCCGGCTCGCAGGTCCCATTTGGTGCTCCACCCACCATTAGAGTTTTCTCGGGAAAAGTTGATAATAGACGGGTACTCTTGGGTGACTAGTCTCAAGGTAGTGTTGCGACACCCGCGATTGCCCTAAGTCCACACCGAGTCTTCTAATATGAACACATTCTCCTGAATCGGAGTAGCTATGACCTCTCCTGTTGAGGAAATTTTGGCCCGATCATGACCTTGTGGTGCTTCTAGAAGAATGAAAGGAGTATTGGGGTCCGCCAATGGCAAAGGGACGTCATCAGGAAGATAAAAACCATAAAGTGACAACTGTACAAACAATGGGTAAGCTAGGAGATCTAGCGTAAGGAGATATTTTAAGAAGTTATCATGAGGAGCAATGTAGGATCGAAGATGATCCTCACCATCCTCAACCATGGTTGCCCTCATCTTGGTCGATTTCACCAAAATATGTGGAAGAGCCATTGCAGTCTATACAGAAAGATCCAAAAGCCCAAAAAAAATCAATCCAATGAGAAGATGGTTGGATAAAGGCCACAAAAAATGGACGAGGGGCTTAAAAGAGGGTCTGCATGGGGCTCAACGTACTGCTCTCAGAAATGGTACACGAAAATCATTTCTTGCGTATTGCATGGTATGCAGAAGCAATCCCCGCATATTGCTGCGGTACGCAGAAGCTATACCACGTATAGGCGCGATATGTGAGAGTCCTACAAGGCGCTGACCCGAAGAGCGTTGACTAGCAAACAGAAGGGTTCGCAGAAAGAAGAAACTACGAACCAAGGCCTCGCCATGCTGATATTCAAAGTTGATGTTTAAAAGTTTAAGTTCAGATTAGTAAGACTTAAAGTTCAATTCGCCAGTTTAAGTTCGGTGTACGGGACACGCAAACCACGTAGCGTTCCCCTATGTGGAGGTCTAAATTTTAGTTTTAAATTCCACAACGCAGTTCGCGAAATCAAAATTTGGTTCGTGGGCAGAAGCAATTGTGAAGAGTTCAGTTCGCAACACGTACAAAGCGGTTCACAAATATGGATTTCGCAAAAGAGATGATACGCGGATGCAGAGAAAGCAGAGGGAGAGTCAAGAGTACTTTTCGCCGTGAGAAACAGTAAAAGACAAATGACCTGGGCCCCTATATATTGGTGTGGTCCCCTCCTAATGGACCCATCTGTTCTATCACAAACCACTTCAGTTCAGGATCGCTTCAACATCAGAATAGTCTTCTCTTTGTCTCGAATGGATCCCATTCCTATGGGGGGCATTTGTAGGGTCCTGAAAACTTCGTAAAGGGAAGAAAATACTCCCACAATCACTTTGTAGAAGGAAACATCCATTCCCACAGGACCGATAAAGCGAATGGATGCAAATGGAATTGCAATCTTCAGAATAAACTTGAAGAAATTGAATTTCTCAAAGAGTTTTAAGTAACCCACGTACCATCACTGGGAAGGGTTTGCAGAACGCATGAACTGCGAACCACCAGTACGTGAAAGGACCTGCGAGGTGCTGGCCCGCGGGGCGATGGCCAGTGAACCCAAGAACCCTCGAACCACATCGTTAGCGGAATCAAGCGTGCGAAGACCATCCGCATACCGTCTCGCGAATTCAACAGTTCACAGACGAAGAAAATCCGCCAGGTTCCGCGAACCATGACTCACAAACCGCAGCCTTCGCAAACCCTTGTTGACCGAGTCTTCCGCGGATCGAGATATCTCTTCATGGGCTTCTGCAAATGGTGCTGCATGTCCATAGATATGATTTTCATCCAATGCTCTATAAAAAGAGCACATAAGGAATTGATAAGGGGACGATGAAGGACGAACGAAGAAAGCACGGAGGAGACCCTAAAGGTTGGAGGAAAGAATTTGAAGAGGATTTCAGCATCGGTTTCGAATCATCGATGAAGTTAAAACCACGAACCACGTTTCCGCAGGTATAACTAGTAGCAGACCATAAAAAGAAGGAACTTAATAATAATGGGAAAACCACGAACCTAGTTGGTGTCATCGCAAACCACAATTTCCTTATGGATGAACTCCCCACGAACGACATGTTCCAGGACCCTCCTTCAATACTGTGTTCCGAATAGTGTATCACTATACGGATTGAACCCCACGCCGCGTACTGCATCAATACGTAGATGGAACTCGATGCGGCGTGGAAGACCGTATCCAGGACCGCGTACCACTTTGGTGCGCGATGGTCCATGCCCAAGCCCACATACTGCTTCGTTACATGGACGACACCTCTACCCGCATACCACTATAGTATGCAGAGCTCCCCCATCCTTCATAAGAGAAACAGTATGCAGAACAGGGAGTCTTCGAGTGTCCTTCCCTTCGGCTCCAATCTCACTCCACCACCATCCAGTCCTCTATAGCCCCTCCGCGAACCAGTCCCCCCGACATTAGGCCAAAGCCTCCTCCAAAGCCACCAGACCCGTATGATCAGATCATCGGGCACATCAGCGCACCCCTTTGAGTCTACATACCCATGGTAAGCGGAGTCATGAAGGTTCTCCCCGCAACGGTTCGGACTCCCCGGATGTTTGTAAGTCTACATTCCCATGGTAACCCGAAGTCCAACCTTGGGATGCTGACGTGAACTTCCCCATTCTAGGGATTAAGGGTGATCACTTGTTGTTCCATTCAACGAGGAACGATGATCAGTCGAAGGAATCATGTTCGCTTCTTTTGACGAGAGGCGACATTCTTCCTCTTTCCCAGAGCGTGTTTTGGGGCACTCCCACTGAGGTAAGTCCCTAACCTTTTGAGGGACGAGCCACATGACCCCCAATGTCATCCCACATTAAAGGGTTCATTGCTCCTCGCCCTCACCCACCATCGCCTCAGCTTCTTCCGCCGTAGGCCCGTCCTCTCCCATCAGCGGGAGAGGAGGTGTGTGGTTGGTTGGATCTCTTACATCCTCTTGTTTGTCACACTGAGTATGACTCACGCGGGCTTAGAGATTTGTGATGATCACAACATCCACACAACTAACCCGTCCTGAACTACGAAAACTCTGATTCCTAGTCAAACCCAAATACATAGGACACCTGCTTGAAGGCCCGAGCTCAAAAAGGGTGCGCTTCCAAAAGAGTTCACACAATCATGTCCCCTCAAATGGGCAATTCCCATGTGTAAGTCCCAAGCTTAATGAACTACGTGGGCTCTGATTCCTCTCCCGAGGATACATAGGAATCCCATATTATGGGTCTAATCCCAACATCTAGCCATCTTTCGTCCCCCCTGGATGACTCCAGAGCGCCTTATTATAGGGCTTAAGTCAGCATTGGCTCCGTAGCATCAAATCCATGCATGCCTATAATGATCCAGCAAACCAGGGGTCACCCACAGATACACTCTTCGGGAATGAACCAAGGATTCACGAACATATGAACACGACTTAAATCTATAAGAGAGTCCTGAAATAGGCAATAATTCCCCCAAAAGGGTGCAATGAGCCCGACCTCTCATCCTCTCGACTAATGGAGTCTTTAAGTGTCGTTGGCCAAATCGTTATCCAACGAGCGTTTGCCTTTGGAAAGCAGGTCCATGAATCATGGATATTAGGGTCATTGGGTATTTCTGGCTCCACGAATAAACCCAATGGAGACCATTCAAGGAAGTTATATCCTAAGAGGACCGATTTCACAAATACTTAATCCCGTGAATCGCCTGCTGGGACCATTTGACTGTGGCACCTCCTTCGTAATGTAGAAGGGACAAACTACTTAGTTCTCACAGGTTCAATCCAATCCCCCCTTAAAGGATAACGACGCGGATTAGGTCGAAACAAAGATGGTGGCAGGAAAGTCTCTATAATAACGGACAAATGCTTGTCACCTGTTAGACTATTTTTGGTATTTTTCCCAAAGCCGTAAACACGCCGCCTCGGAGGGAAAAACAATCACGTCAATGAGTTTAACACCATCATTAGTCTGTTGACATCGGTGGATATTGCGCTTGACGATGAGGTTTGTGCACTGGTTTTATTGTCTTTGTTACCTGACAGTTGGAAAATAATTGTAATAGTTGTGAGCAGTTCTTTGGGGAATACAAAGCTGGTTTTGAAGGATGTGCGAGACCTGATCCTCCATGAAGATATTCATGGAGAGAATCAGAGAGATTCTATGGTTCTTCTCTGAATGTTAATGGAAGAGGAAGATATGCCCAGCGAGACAATCACAGAGAACGATCAAAGTCAAGAGGAAAGAGCCGAAACAAGGCAAAGAGGGCTAGTCCTACCTGTTGAATTTGTAGGAAGAAATAACATGTTAAGGAGTGCAGAGATAAATAGAAGGCACCTGAAACCAACGTAACAAACACTGCAGTTTAAGGAACCGATGATGTGCTGCTACTGAGTGTGAATAACCCTATGAAATCTTGGAAATAGACTCAAAGACGTCTTTTTATTCCATGTCAGAGAAGAGTTTCCTGAAAAATTATGTTTCTCGAAATTTTGGAAAGGTACATCTTGCTGATTATGAACCTTTGCAGATCATGGGGGAAGAGTGATGCACGAATCAAAACCAACAGTGAGAGTTTGTTAGTTTTGAAAAAAATGTGAGGTATATCCCTAGACTGAGACAAAATCTTATTTCTGTCGAACAGCTTGCTGATGCAGGTTTTAACACCTCGTTCACTGGTGGTGCATGAAAGATCACTAAGGGAGTCATAGTCATAGCTCGGGGAGCAAAGAATAGTACCATATACAATATGACAGAGACTTTAATAGACATTCTTGCATCAATAAACTCTGTTGGGGATTCACATCTGTGACACTATAGGTTAGGCCACATGAGCGAGAAGAGGATGAAGGTGCTGACCACAAAAGTAATGCTACTGGAGCTGAAGTTAGTGAATGTTGGCCAATGTGAAGATTGTATCTTTGAAAAGAAGAATGTGTCTTTTGTGAAAATAGGCATAACACCAAAGGCATAGAAGCTAGATCTGGTGCACACTGATGCTTGGAGGCTTGAACTAGTACATTCTCTTGGAGAGTCACAATATTATGTGACATTTATCGACGAATCAATAAGGAAGGTATGAGTTTACTTTCTGAAAAGGAAATCTAATGTGGGTGTTTCAGAAGTGGAAGACTATGATGGAGAATGAGTCAGGAACAAAGCTGAAATGCTTGAGGTTTGACAACGGTGGAGAGTACGGTAGTAATGAGTTTAGATAATTTTGTGCAAATAATAGAATTCAGATGGAGAAGACTATTTCAGGAATACCGCAAAAAAATGGTGTGCCAAAAAGGATGAATAAGATTTTGAATGAATGTTCCAGGAGCATGAGGCTACACTCGAGGTTACCTATGATTTTCTGTGCTGATGCAGTGAACATGATGACATATCTCATCAACAAGAGTCCATCCGTACCAAAGGGAGAATGTCTACCTGAGGTGTTCTGGTCTAAAAAGGAGGTAAGACTCACATTTACGAGTCTTTGACAGTTTAACATATGTACATATTGATGCTGATGCAAGCGAAAAACTTGATGCTAAGTCCAAACCATGTTTCTTTATTGATTATGGTGTTGATGAGTTTGATTACCTCTTTTGGGATGATCTCAACAAGATGGTTATCAGGAGCCAGAATGTGGTATTTAATGAAGCTTTCACATACAAGGACCATCATGCAGCTAAAGTTGATAATGGGGATAAATAATCAGAGTGTCATAAGCAAGTGGAGCTTGAAGGTATACCCGAGCATGTGACATTGAAACCAGTGGAGCCTACTCCTCAATTTGAGTCGAGGAGATCAATAGGGGTAAGAATGTATGTGCAAAGGTATTCACCATCCTTACATTATCCGTTATTGACTGACGATGGAGTACCATAATGTTTTGAAGCAATGCAGTTGAAGGAGTTGAGCAAGCAGGAGTTGACTATGAAGGAGGAGATTTTCTCATTGCATGATAACAACACTTTGGAGTTGTCACCTCTACCACAAGGAAAAAAAGAATTGCAAAAAAAGTGGGTATATCAGGTCAAGGAAGAACATAATGGAAATAGGAGGTACAAAGAAAGGCTGGCGGTGAAAGGATTTCAATAGAAGGAAGGTGCGGATTTCACTGAAATTTTCTCACCAATAGTGAAACTTACCACCATTTGGGCGGTTCTCAGCATTGCGGCGTCGAAAGACTTGCATCTTCAACAACTTGATGTCAAGATGCTTTCCTTTATGGAGATCTGGAGGAGGAAATTTATATGCAGCAGTCAGAATGATATGTTAAGTCTGGGAAGGAAGACCTAGTGTGCACACTCTAGAAGAGTTTGTATGGTTTGAAGTAGCCACCCAAATAGTTGGACAAAATTTTTGATACATTCAGGACTAAAAATGCATACAAATGATGTGGCATTGATTAATGTTGCTACATCAAGTATTTTGGTGATGAATATATTATACTGTTTTTATATGCGGATGACATGCTCATTGCAGGTTCATTTATGTAGGGGATTGATGAGATGAAAAGGTATCCAACTGAGGAGTTTGAGATGAAAGATCTTGAAGAAGCAGACGATATTTTGGGGATAAAGATCAAGAGAGACCACACAACTGAAACTTTAATGTTATCACAAACTGACTACATTGGGAAGGTTTTGAGAAGATTCAGTATGTTGGAAGCAAAGCCAGTCTCCATTTCCCTGGCGGGCCATTTCAAACTATCAAAGGAGTAATCACCAAAGACATCAAAAGTGGTTGAGTACATGACAAAGGTTCCATACGCATCAGCTGTTGGAAGCTTAATGTATGTGATGATCTTTACTTGAGTTGACATTGCTCATACAATGGGAGTTGTGAATAGGTACATGACTAACCCTGGAAAGCAACATTGAGAAGTTGTGAAGTGAATACTGAGCTATTTTAAGGGAAGCAAGGAAGTATCTCTGTGCGTTGGGAAATGAAATTCATTGCAGGGGTATGTGGATGTTGACCTTGGAGGCGACGTCGACAATAGGAGGAGTACCACATGTTATGTATTTACTTGTGGATGAACTGTAGTAAGCTGAATATCACAATTGTAGAAGGTGGTGAATTTATCAACCACAGAGGCATAATACATTGCTGTAACAGAAGCTGAAAAGGAGATGGTTTGAGTGAAAAACTTCTTGGATGAGTTAGGTAGAAAGTGAGAGGAAAATGTATTACACTGTGCCAGTCAGAGTGCTATACATCTTGCAAAGAACCCAATGTTTCGTGCCCGGACGAAGCACATTCAGCTGAAGTACCATTTTATTAGAGGCTTGATACATGATGAGTTACTGATATTGTAGAAGATTTGTGGAACATACATTCCAGCAGATATGTTGACAAAACTGATGTTAATAAGAAGTTGAGGCACTATTGTGCTTCTGTTGGTCTCTACTGGTGAATGAAGGATGAGAGACAGAATATGGGAGGACACTATGAGAGAACAAAAGGGAAAACAACCGGTATTTCATGAACGATTAGATTTAAATTGAAGTTATGAATGGAAAACACGCACTGGCGAGCGAAGAAGAGGAGAAGCTCAAATTAAGTAAGTTGTCCAAGTCAGTGACATCAAAGTAGGCCAACACAGCGAATCAGGATCCAAGTGGGAGATTGTTGGATTTGTGTAGCCCGATCCGTTTTAGATGATGTTGGGCCGAATTCTTGTAGCCCATAGTGAACACTAGGCTGCAACTCTATTGGTCGAGCTCCGCGGTGAGCTCGTTGGGGGTTGTAGGGGGTTACACGCCCTTGCTCCGGGGGTTCGGGGGTTGAAGGTCTTGTTAGAGTTAGCGTCACAAGACTTACTATTTGTACTTTGATTACATGTATATTCGATGTATTAAACATTAATAAAACTTCTTATTACATATTGTCTGTTGTTCTTCATAACTCTAATGTAATAATGTCATAGAGTATACATCGCATTGATAAGGTTATAACAGTTCCCCGCTATGATGAGAACCTTGATGTGCTATGGCGACATTTAAAAAATAATGTTTTGCAGTTTGATAATGTACTATGATAGGACACATAGTACATAAACTGTCTGGTGAGAGTACTCTTAAGAAGGTGAAACTTCTTCTCATGAAGTTCACACTTAGTAATCTCCATAATGGAAGATTATGAGAACAAATACGCATGTAGGAATTCTGCATGTTTTGGTGTCATCAGATATTACTATCTACGAGCGTGTGTGGACTTTAAGATTATTATTAATGCATGTTACAACTCATGTACTTAGATATATTTCGTAAACCATGATGAGAATAATTCACGACGAAGTTGGATACGTTGGGTGCGTCACGAGTGACATGTCATTAATGAATAAGTCAAGGAAAGATTTGTCCCTTCTATCTTTATAGAAGCTGATATCTCGACCATTTGATTCGAATATAACTATCACATTAAATTTCATAGTTATGGTGTAATGATGTGTTTATTTCAGATAGTCAAAGAAAGACATATTGATCTTATAGGTTGGTGACATAGATATGCAACATTCTTGATGATATATGGTGACAAAAAGATTATATTACACTGTGAGCATTCATATGTGGTTGTCGACGTTGCGACATTAAGTTCTTTCTCTTGGGTGACTTAATCCGTTGTTAGACAGTAATCGTGGTCTTTAGACAAGCCCGCCTAATGCCAATGAGAAAGAATCCTAGAGGGTCACACACTAAGTGTTTCTGTTAGACCACGATTAAATTCTATTGGAGTTTAATTAATGGAATAAATATTATTCTCAAGTTCGAACAATAATTTTATTCATGTTATATTGATCACATAAATTAAATAAATATTTATTCATTGTCCTGTGAATAAAATATTTATTTTATTTATTGAATATTTTAATAAATATTTATTCGCTAGATTGTGAATAAAATATTTATTCGTTTATTCAATAAATTCTAGAGGAGTTCGAACGGACCAAGACCGAAATCAGTGATAAATATTAATTAACAAGATCGTTACATAATATTTTTCATTACACAAGTTGACATGCGCCACAAAATAATAATAATATAATTATTATTATGTGGAATGAAGTTTATTAAAGGTAAGAAATGTTTTTCGATGGTCGTTATGCAATTAAATAATATTTTAACTCAACTCCTAAATCTATAAATAGACAGTATGTCTATTGTGTAGATCATCCTAACATTGAGAATAAAGATTTTTTACGCACAACGAATTCTCTCTCAACTCCTCCTCTCTCTCAAGAATGAGAAGTGCAAGACATGTTTCTTCAAAACCGAAGAACGAGTGATCAAGAATGAACAACACAAGACATTCGACTCGCCGTGCTAGCACATGGATATCGAATGATGTTGCTCAGATGTAGTACCCCTGGTTTTTGGTATGTAACCCTTACTTGATGTTTTTCATGGTTTTAAAGTTAAGGGTGTTGAATGAGAGGGTCTAGAGAACTTGGAATGATGTTTTGAGGCAAAGGGGAAGCCGCACGGGAGGTGCACGATTTGTCTAAACCGTGCGGCCAAACCGTGCGCAGTGGGTCTTGGAGGCAGTGGCTTCCGCACGGCCGGCACATGGTTTGTCTAACCGTATGACCAAACCGTGCGAGAAGGGTGGCCGAGGTAGTAGCTAACGCACGGTTAGCACACAGTTTGTCAAACCGTGCGAACTAACCGTGCGACCACTTAAACGAGATCCTATAATTGTGGGTCTCACGCGTTTTCACCTCTAAATGGCTCGTTTAAGCTCCTAAGAAGCCCTAACTCGGGATTTTGGTTCTCCCAAGGTCAAGGAAGGTTCTCCCATCTTTCCAGAGGTGATCCGAAGGCTTCTCTTGGCGAATCGAAGTCGGATTCTTGAGGTATATGATCGTTCTTGTTTGATTTCTCAAATCTACTTAGATCTACTTCTCCTCTTCTCTCGGTTTCTTATATCTACGCCTGTTATGGGTAGATCTAAGTGTGTGGATGCCAAACATGATGAGATTTGGTCTTGGTTGTGTTAGGAGAAGAGATCTAAGGAGGATCCTTGGTGATTCAGATGGGTTTTCTTGTGCGTTCTCCGTTTGTTAGGGTTTTCGTCAAAACTTTTGAGGTAAGTGGCTTCACTCTCGATTCCTCTTTCTTAGAACTTGAAGGCTTAGTTTCAATTTGTTTTCCTTGATTGAAATGGTTTGTTTATCTGCTGTGAAAGAGTGGTTGAAACCCCTTTTTAGTAACGGGTGATGAAAATTGTGTGTTTTTGGAAAGTGGTTGTTGAAGTAAATTTAAAATGGTGATTTTAAATTGGCTATGATTTTGGTGCTTGAATGAAATGGTTTTCAATAAAAGGGTGATACTTTATTGAAAGGTTTTGAACACACTTGGTTTTGGGCATGGATTGCATGGGTTGCGGTGTGTGTTCATATGCATTGGGATGGATAAGGGCGAGAAGTACCCCCATCAAAAGGTTGGGATGGATAAGGGTGAGAAGTCCCCCCATTAATAGGCTGGGACGAATAAGGTCGTGAAGTACCCCCGTCAAGGTAGTCCACTAAGTGACGACTTAGTGGAAGGATAACTCACCACTTGCGAGTATAGGGAGGTCTAGGTTGCATGCATGGTTGGTTGTGTGGATTGGTGAAATGGAACGAATGTGCCATATGGAAATGTGAATGGAATTGAGAACTTTGCTTGATTGATTTTCTGGAGAAAGATGGGTTTTGTTGGAAAATGGTTTTGACATGGAACTTGTTATATTGTGAACTATTTTTGGAATTGTTTTATATAAATTGTTTTATATAAATGTGCTAACATGTTTTATCCTAGAGGCATGGGTTGGTAAGTCATCAGGGAAAACCTACTGAGTTTAATTACTCACCCCCTGTTTTGGCACGTTGGTGCTTTTGCAGATGTCATGTACCGGGACGTTGGCAAAGGTAAAGTGTCACATGTTTCGAGCACTGCTTCGTAATACTTGGGCTGGTTCGTGATGTTGGAGCTTGGAGCTTGTGGAGCATGGAGTTGGGTTGTTGTCTTGTAGTCTTTGAGTTGTCTTTCCGCTGTTTACTCTGATGTTTGAGTGTTGGTTTCCACTGTGGTACTCTTGGTTGGTTTATGATAAAATAAATGGTTGAGTTGTCTTAGCTTTTATCATGCATCATTTAATTGTTGGTTTGGTTACGGTTGCTAGTTCTATGGATGTTCAAAAAGGGTAAATCGTCCCCCACTTGTTTGAAACCCTTCGGCATTTATTGCCAGCCTTTAGCACCTTGGGGATGTCGCTTAAGGCATAGTAATGACTCGTTGTACTCTCAATCCAATGATAATTGGCGGGTCATTACAAATGGTATCAACTTGTTCGGTTCTTGCCTAACAAGTGATCATCGATGTTCTCAGTCATGGAGTTGAAATTCCTTTTCGTCTATTCCTTGGGTTCCAATCTTAGACAGGAGTAGGATTATCGGAACTTGAAATGTATAACATAAAAGGATGTAGCTAACCCGTTTATGCTGAACATCAAGTTACCAGGGAGTTGAGTACATAAGTGTTTTGGAGACACTTATAAGATAACAAATCTCATTGTCATGGGTTTAGCCAATGGGATGAGCATGACATGCATTAGAGGAATGAATTCCCACTAGGATGACATATCTCATTGCGAAGAATGATTTATGATTTTGGGCAAGGTGCAAATTTTTGAAAAATGCAGAAATTGATTTTCAAATGAAAGATTTTGAAAAGTGGATATTTGGTATATTTTGAAAACGGGTGGATTTTCAAAAAGTATGTGGGATGTTTTCAAAAATGGTTGAACATGTGGAAAAGCTTGATGGATGGAAAACAATGATGTGATAGTTGATGTGATAGAAATTGAAATGCTAAGCCTTCAGTTCCTAGGAAGTGAGACTAACGGCGTGCGTTGTTTGTATATAAAATGGAACCCGTTAAGCGTCGTAGAAACCATCCTGAAGAAGCTGTGGAGAATGTGGTTGCACCTGAACCACGTGTGAACCAAGAGCTGGTTCAGAGTATCGTTCAAGCGTTCCAGGCTGTGGACACGGGGAATCGGAGGGATGAGTCAAGGCATAAAGACCATTCTGTCCAGTTTTAGAAGCAGAATCCACCCATCTTTCGGGGTGATTCAGAACCAGAAAGAGCGGAGGTGTGGCTGAGTAGGATGAATCGTATCTTCGATTTCATCGGCACACCAGCAGAACTGAAAGTAAAGTTGTCGGCCTATATGCTGGAGGATCTTGCACGACAGTGGTGGGAGCTAGTGGTGGAGGCTAAGGTGGATCAAGGCCTGGGATGAGAGGAATTTGAGGAGTTGTTCAATAAAAAATTATATCCTCACATGTTCAAGATCCAAAGGACAACATACTTTTTCATCTTGAAGCAGGAGAATCTCTCTGTCACGGAATATGTGGCTAAATTCATGAATTTAGTGCGCTTTGCACCAGAAGTTGCTGCAAGTGCGTCGCTGAAGGCACACATCTTTGAATCAGGGTTGCGACAGGAGATTCACTCAAAGATAGCTGTGCTCTGTATTACGGATTATACAGAAATGGTAAACAGAGCAATAATAGCTGAAAGAGACATCTCGAGAGTTATGGGAGGAGGAAGTATGATGATACCCACAGGAATGGGTGGGAACTCTAATGCTGGGAACAAGCGGAAGAGGGACACCTACTTCCAAGGTGGGAGTGCGAATCAGAATCAGACGGTTGGATCAGTGAATCTTCCTCCACAACCCATGATGAAATCCGGGTGTTTTCAATGTGGCTCGACCGATCACATAAAGCGAGAGTGTACGGTGCAACCTAGACAATGTCACAATTGCAAGCAGATGGGGCATCTACAACGCTATTGTAGAAATACTCCGAGGTCGGGTGCACGTGACACTTCCCATGCATCGCAAGCATCATATGCTTCGACAGGACAAGGACAACAGAGTCAGTCTCGTCAGTATAACAGATCTAGCCATGGTGATTCTCGAAATACCATGACTCCTCAACCAGGGCAATCTTAGCAAGGCAACAAGGAGAACAGTGCAACGACGAAGCAATTGTATGGAGCTGAGCAGATGATTGTTGATGATCACACTGGACCATCAACAGTAAGAGGTACAATTCTTTTGAATTCTACATTTGTGAAAGTGTTGTTTGATATTGGTGCATCACATTCCTTCATTTTTTCTCATGCTGTTGACTTGCTATGTTTAAAACGGGAAATGATGTCTTCTGTCTTTAAACTGCAAACTCCTCTTAGTGAAAGGGAATGTCAAGCCTTCGTCTGTAAAGCATGTGCTATAACTATTGATGGAGCTGAGCTGAAATGAGACTTCTCCATGTTGGAAATGGATTTCTATGATGTAATCCTGGGTATGGATTGGTTGACAAGGTTTAAGGCTCACATCAACTGTTATAGGAGAACGGTTAGTTTCACGACTGAGGGCCGCATCGACCATCTCTTTAGAGAATAAAGGATAGTAAAGAAAGGTGCCAAGACCTTGTTGGTACCAATGGTGGGAATGATCTCTCACCAATTGGCAGTGTTGACTTTGGCATCAATGGAAAATATTGAGGAAAATATTTTTCCATCTGTGGTGGATCAATTTCCAGATGTCTTTCCCAAGAACTTCTCAGGGTTACCACCTGTAAGAGAAGTGGAGTTTACGATTGATCTCCTTCGAGGGACTAGTCCTATCTCACTTCCATCTTATAGGATGACACCAATAGAGTTACGGGAATTGAAAGTGCAGTTAGAGGAGCTGTAAAGCAAGGGTTTCATCCGGCCAAGCGTGTCTCTGTGGGCAACATCAGTTTTGTTTGTAAAGAAAGCAGATGTAACTTTGAGGCTATGTGTAGATTATTGTAAACTTAACCAAGTTACGATAAAGAATAGATATCTACTTCCATGCATTGATGACCTGTTTGATCAATTGAGGGGAGCTCATTGGTTCTCCAAGATCGACTTGCGATCAGGATATCACCAGTTGCAAGTTCGGAAGGAGGATATCCCAAACATAGCCTTCAGAAGCAGATATGACCACTACGAATATGTAGTCATGCCTTTTTGTCTTACGAATGCACCAACAGTCTTTATGGCATTGATGAATCATATATTTCAGCGATATCTGGATTCTTTTGTTGTGGTGTTTGTGGATGACATATTGGTGTATTCAAGAACAAGAGATGAGCATGAGAAACACTTGAT
Organism: Viscum album; assembly: GCA_963277665.1. Lineage (NCBI taxonomy): Eukaryota > Viridiplantae > Streptophyta > Magnoliopsida > Santalales > Viscaceae > Viscum > Viscum album. The sequence goes on along the minus strand of OY728147.1, from coordinate 108,111,508 downwards.
GATAGTGTTGGAAATCTTGAGAGACCATCAGTTGTATGCCAAATTATCAAAGTGTGATTTTTGGATACAAGAGGTACGCTTTCTGGGGCATGTTGTTTCTGAGAAAGGTGTTTCAGTGGATCCAGAAAAGATAGAAACTGTTCTTTCTTGGCAACCGTCGAATAATGTCTTTGAAATACGAAGTTTTCTTGGTCTAGCTGGTTATTACCGACGCTTTGTCGGTGACTTCTCACGAATAGCTTTGCCTATGACAACATTGACAAAGAAGAAAAATGCATTTCAATGGACTGAAGAATGTCAGAGATCTTTTCAAGAGTTGAAAGTTCGCCTTACATCAGCACCCATCTTGATTTTTCCGGAATCAGGACAGGGGTATGTGGTGTATTGTGATGCTTCAGGAACAGGGTTGGGTTGTGTTCTCATGCATGGAGACCATGTGGTTGCTTATGGCTCAAGGCAGTTGAGGGTGCATGAGAAAAATTACCCAACACATGATTTGGAGTTGGGTGCAGTCGTCCATGCTTTGAAAACATGGAGACATTATCTCTTTGGTGATAAATTTATTATGTTTACAGATCACAAAAGCTTGAAACACATTTTCTCACAACGAGATTTGAATATGAGGTAGAGGAGATGGATGAAGTATCTTCAAATGTTCGACTTCTACTTGATGTATACACCGGGTAAGGGCAATTCGGTGGCCGATGCATTAAGCAGGAAGTCGTATACTCAGTTGGTGAAAGAAGCTTCAGATGAGTGGCAGTTGATGTCGGTCCTAGCCGACATGCGTATGAAATGTGAATACTGAACCGATGTTGCAGTTTTCTTTCTAGTTGCGCTTGTTCTTGATTTGGTGGAGATACTAAAGGAGACACAATGTAACACCCGAGACTTTTATGTTATATAAATCATCGAAGGAATCTTTTTATACACACAACACTTGCTTGACTTGCTTTACACGAAATCACGACCTTCCTCGATAGCTTGCGTCGTACGCAATACCGAGTTTCACTAAACAATGATATGCTATTAAAATATTATTAAAACTAGCCGTTATGAATAGTAATAACCACTTTTTGAAATTTTATAAATTTTATTTTTCAAAATGGACTTCATTTTTGAACTCGGAATATTGAAATTAGCCTAGGGTGAAATTTTGGTATTTTTTTGAAAACTTTCAATTTTTGATGAATAGTGAAACTACTAAGTGGGTGTTAAAAATATTGAATTTTTCATAAAACTTAATTTTACCGCTTCTGTGAGTGGAATTTCAAAAATCCGAGGGACACAGTTGATGTCAGTAAGTAAAATGTGGTTCAATGAGATGAAAATAATTTTTTGGTGAATAATAACTTTTTACTTTTTTTTACCATGGTTAAAGGTAAATAGGGTAATTAAGGGTAAAAATGATATTATTATTAACCTAACACATGTCCTAATTCTATTGGACAAGTGTAATTCGACCAAAAACAAACTTAGGAATAAAATATGACCATTTAGGACCACTTGGATTAGATTAGGACATTTATTATTAATTTATTTAAAGAAGAGTTAAAATAGTTAAAATCAAAATTTAATAACTAAATAATTTTTAATATGGGGTTATACATAAGATAAATTCAAATATAAATATTCATTAGAAAGCTAAAAATATTTCCTACATAATGGTATTTTATTTGTAATTTTTAGACATTAAATAATTTAATTTATTTATAACACAACGATGATGCAATAATTATCTTTTTAATGAAATATTGACATAATTGATGTTATAAATACCCAAATAAATATAATTTGAGACTTTTTATGAATTCCACTAATTTTATAGGTTAATATTACATGTTAGTATTGATTTAATTAACTTAGTTCAAACTTATCATTCTGTTATGGTTTTCACAAAAATCAATTACTAAATAATGTCAAAATTGACATAAAATAGTTTTTAAAAAAAATATTATATTATTAATTGTTATTTTATTCCTAAAAATCTATGATTCGGCCAAATGACTTAGATAATGTTATATATATTAATAATAAACAACTTGGGGTTCGTTTGGCTTGATATAGTAAGTTTATTAACCTTATAGTATAAGAACACAAGAAGACACGGTAAAAGTAAAATTATTTAACTTAATGCTAAATCTAAATGATAAGGTTAAAATAGGAACCTAAACTTGTCTAAATTCTATTGTATGAGAGGATTTCGACCCATCCCCACCTTAGCCTCGAAATAAATCAATTTGGAGCTATTTAAAACCGAACTTGACTTTATAATAAAATAATATTTTTAGTTATTCCAAAGGTGCCCCTCTCCTCCCTTATAAAAGGGCACCTCCTCCCTCTCTTCCTCACACCACTTTGAGCCTTCAAGCTCGGCCAACCCCTGCCAATTTCTCCTCTCCACTTCCCTAGAAACATCCTAGAGGTTCTGGTCTTCTTCAAAGACCTATTTTAGTGCCCTAAAAGGAGGTCTCAAAGAAGCACTTCAAAGAAGAGGTAATGTCCATTACCAATTCTTTCATCTTTATTTCTTCTTCCACTTCTTCTTTAGTTGTTTCATTATGAAGTAATAACATCAGTATCACTCATATACTGATATGTTATTATAAGTATGAAACAACCCTATTTAACCATCTATCCATCCTACGAAAAATGAAATCACCGCGCGTGCGTACGTACGGAATACCGTCTCCACGCCGTGGTGTAATCTATTTTCCACCACCACCTTACTTGGATGGGTATAATGGTGTAAATAATGACTATATATGACTATTATAAAGTTATATTGATTCTGAAATAGTATACATACACTCCAATACAATTCCACGATCATAGGAACGATATCATCACTCGTGCGTACGTACGGAATACCATCTCCATGATGTGATGCGACTCGTTCTACATGATCTTCATTTCATAATGATTATATAAATGAATTGAATGAATTAATATGATATATATTACACTAATATCATTCTGGAAATGAGGTATCTATAACCTAAAGAGAAGAATAAGAATTTATTCGACAAAACACGCTTAAGAACAAAAAGTTATAAACACCCGAATAACAAGTAGCAATGAAATATTACAACTAAGAAGCTAAGAATATGACCATATATGATATCATAAAAATATGTATGATTCTGGAATAAGTAAATAACATTATTTAAATCATTATACAGGTGGTTCGGACACTTACAAAGCAAGTCGGACCTAAGGTAAGGGAAATATCACAGTCTCATTTTTATCCGAGATTGCTTATACTTTGCTATTTACTGGGGTGTATTTTATCATCCAAATACATGTTTCCTCGATATGTAATATTATTTCCATCCACCTACAATTTTTTAAATCCAATTTTACCCTTCGTTGAGTTTTTAGTAAATAATATGAAATGAATCTTTTGTCGTTTTCGTACGAGGTACTTTTTGACTTTTCAGACAAAAGTACGAAGAATGTTTTTTTAACTTATACGACATGAATGGATTTTTAAAACATTATTTCCAAGAAGCTTCCTTTACAAGTTTCCAAGTTTATTTTTAATCAACTTCTTTTAGTTTAAAATTGTATGACATGTTAAGAAAGGGAAAATGTTTTTGAAGTAGAAAGGATATTTTCCTCAAAAATGGAGTTCAAGTGTTTTATCAAAATTATTTTCCATCTAAGATAATATATGGTTCTGATTCTATCCCTATCATTACATTTATTTGATTATGTTGTGATGAAATTATTTTTATGAATTCATTTATCTTATATGAATTGTTTTATGATGTCACGATGTTTAAGATTCCCATTTTTATTACATGGGTTATGCTATGATGTATGATTTTCTGATTTTGTGGCACACATAAGAATGGTATCATTATGAGATGGGTGAGACCTATATCTCCCTCCAATGCATTGGGTAAAGATTTTATATCTCATGAGATAGACATGGCTGTAACGGTAGGTTATACCGGTTCAGTGAAACAGGACTGAAACGAGGAGTGAACTCGGTTCAGAAATGGACTTTGTCCACTAAGATAGTCTTGACAATGATTCTTGACTAATAAGAAATGATTCTCTATGATTATGTGTGTATGCCACAAAGTTTCAGGTTTTAAGTTATGATTATTGGGATTACATTTCAGTTCTATGATTTATCCCATGTTATGATATTATGATCTCTTTTGCAGGATAAGATTTCCAAAAGTTATGTTTTTATGTATATGATGTGATTGATATTTCTTTTGTTTACCCTTACTGAGCATTTGAGCTCACCCTTTTGTATGTTTTATTTCCCCAGGTCAGGAAGAAGGTTATTAAGTAGAATATGCCAAAAAGGGACTCTAGATATGATGAAATAAATGGGAGGCAAAGTAGATGCTTTATGAACCAGTTGTTTATGTTTCCCAGTTTCTAAAGACACTATACCTATACGGTCCTTTCTTGGTTTTGTTATATGTTGTAATAAGTGTGCTTCAAATTCTGAAGTAATAACAATGTATGTAAAGTATGGTTCGTTATAGTTGTTATCAGAGGAAAGGTATAGTCAACCTTTGGAAACTAGGATGCGAAAGCCTTAGTAAGAACCCTAAGGATAAGTCTAAGCATAAAACACAAACTTAGTGTTTTAGAAATGTCCATGAATAACCTAGGATAAGACCTTAAGTGTGAAATTTTATTCATGATTATGTGGTTTTCCTATTATAATTAGTGTTGCTCACACTATTCTTCTTGGTTTTAGTCAATGGCTGGAACCCGAAGGAACCGTGTTAATGCGGAATGCAACGGGAAATGCAATGATTGTCCCCCTGAGCAACCAAACGTTATGGGAGCTGGAATGCAAAATCTTGTAGCCATGATCACAAAACTTTCTCAAGCTATGAATCATGCAGGACTTCCAAACGAGCAAAGGAAGGAGCAACATTCTGTTGAATCCTTCATGAGACAGCATCCACCTTCATTCAGCGGGTCTACTGATCCATTAGTTACTGAACAATGGATTAGTACTACTGAAAAGATATTTTCAGTTCTTCAATGTTCTGAGCATGATAAAGTCATCCTAGCAGTGTATCGTTTGGAGGGTGATGCTGATCAATGGTGGAATCTTATTAAGAATACGAGGAAAAGGGATGAAATTGAGTCCATGGAATGGGACGAGTTCAAGAACTTATTTTTCAATAAGTACTTCCCTTGTATTCTCCGAACAAAGATGGAGAAAGAGTTTCTTGAACTGAAGCAAAAGGATGATGAATCTGTTGGTACCTATGAAGCAAATTTTACAAGACTTGCAAGGTACGCTTCTGGTATTATTATCCAACCTGAGAGTAAGATCGATCGATTCTTTAGTGGCTTAAAACCAAGTCTTCGAAGGGCCTTAGCCATAAGGGACTTCAATAGCTATGAGGAAATCGTTCGATGTGCTCTCAAAGTTGAGATGGAGATTGGATTAACCCATCAATCATACAGGTTTGATAAGAAGAGGAAAATGGAATTCAAAGGAAAATCTAAAGAGCACACTGAAAAGAAGATGAGCTTTCCCTTATGCACAAAGTGTGGAAAGAAACATGGAGGGAGTTGTCTTAAAGGGACAAGTAAATGTTTCAAATGTGGAAAGGAAGGTCATCGGACATTTGAATGCCGCGATGATGGGAAGAAGATGTCTAATGATGCAAAAAATGGAAGAGATACACAGAATGAACCTACTACACTTCAATGTTTCAAGTGCAAGGAGATGGGGGCATTATTCCAATCAATGCCCAAATCCAAGGGTTGATGATGATGGTCGACGTCAACAAACTCTTAAGGCTAAAGAAAAAGGAAAGTCACATGCAATTTCTATCAGCGATGTGGAGTACGATAACGATGTGGTGAAAGGTACACTTACCATCAACTCTAAAGTAGCAAATGTTTTATTTGATTCTGGATCCACCCACTCTTTTATTTTTGAAGAATTTTCTAAGGATATCACCTTATTACCTCAACAGTTAGATGTTGAGTTAGCTGTGACAACCCCTAATGGCACAACAGTCGCATCAAAAGTTTATAATTCTTCTCCGATTGAAGTTTGTGGGAAAGTGCTTCCTGCAAATCTTGTGATCCTTCATATAGTGGAATTTGATGTGATTCTTAGCATGGATTGGCTTTCTCTACATGGAGCTCATATCAATTGCCAAAGAAGGGAAGTCACATTTCATATTCCAGATCAATCTATGATCGTCTATTGATGCAAGGATGAACATAACCTTCCAGTGGAAATTCCTTCCATCTTATGGGTCTTGATTCCACTAAATAAAGGTTATTTATCTCAAATGGTTAGTGAGAAACTCACAATTAAGAATATGCCCATTGTACGGGAGTTTGATGATGTCTTTTCAGAGGAATTACCGGGTCTTCTACCGAATTGTGAAGTTGAGTTTTCAATAGAACTCGTACCGGGTGCTTTGCCTATTTCAAAGAAACCTTATAGAATAGCCCCAACTGAGTTGCAGGAATTGAATAAGCAACTCCAAGAGAATCTTGATAAGGGGTTCATACGCCCTAGTGCGTCACCTTGGGGAGCACCTGTTCTGTTTGTTAAGAAGAAAGATGGATCAATGAGACTCTGTATTGATTATCAAGAACTTAACAAGATCACTATCAAGAACAAATATCCTCTCCCGCGCATTGATGACCTATTTGACCAACTACGCGGAGCTCAATACTTTTCCAAGATTGATATTCGTTCAGGGTATCATCAATTAAGGGTCAAAAGGGAGGATATACCAAAGACGGCTTTCCGTACAAGGTATGGACACTATGAATTTATAGTGATGCCATTTGGTCTTACTAATGCCCCTGCTATCTTCATGGATCTAATGAATAGAGTCTTTAGAGACTATCTTGATCAGTTTGTGTTAGTCTTTATAGACGATATTCTTGTATATTCAAAGAGCAAGGAAGAACATGAAGATCACTTGAGAATTATATTGAAGACCCTGAGAAAAGAGAAGTTTTATGCCAAATTTACCAAGTGTGAATTTTGGCTTCAAAAATTTCATTTTTGGGTCACATAATCTCAAAAGAGGGGATATCTGTGGATCCAGCAAAAACAGAGGTTATCGAAAGATGGTCGAGACCAACAACAGTGATTGAGATCTGAAGTTTTCTTGGTTTGGCTGGATATTATCGACGTTTTGTGAAAGATTTTTCACGATTATCTAATCCACTCACCAAGTTGACTCGGAAAGGAGTTAAGTTTGTTTGGACGGAGGAATGTGAAGAGAATTTCAAGGAGTTGAAAAGAAGGTTATCCAGTGCACCTGTGCTCACACTTCCTTGTAGTGGAGAAAGGTTTGTGATCTACAGTGATGCATCCAAGAAGGGATTGAGGTGTGTTCTTATGCAAAATGATATGGTGATAGCTTATGCCTCACGACAGTTGAAAATACATGAGCAAAATTACCCAACTCATGATTTGGAGTTAGCTGCGGTAATCTTTGCATTAAAGATTTAGAGGCATTACCTTTATGGTGAAAGGTGTGATATTTATACTGATCATAAAAGTTTAAAGTATATTTTCACACAAAAGGAGCTGAATATGCGCCAAAGAAGATGGTTGGAGCTTATTAAGGATTATGACTGCTCATCCATTACCACCCTGGGAAAGCAAACAAGGTGGCAGATGCATTAAGTCGACAAGACCATGCTAGTTTATCCATGATGAGGATAACAAAAGATCCAATATTTATGGATTTACAAAGGATGGATCTTGGAATTATAATTGAAGGGGAAAAATCTTATCTTTCTCAAATGAATGTTCAACCATCTATACATGTGAAGATTAAAGAGGCACAGAAAGAAGATGTCGAGTTACAAAAGAAGGTGAGAAATGTTCCTGAATTCAACCTTGATTGTGATGGGATAATAAAGTTCAGGAATCGAGTTTGTGTTCCTCCCACCCCCGAATTAAAGAAGGAGCTGCTGGATGAGGCTCATAGTTCTTCATTCTCTATTCATCCTGGAAGCACGAAGATGTATATGGACCTGATAGAGTACTTTTGGTGGGATGACATGAAAAGAGATGTTGCTGAATATGTCTCTCGATGCTTGGTTTGTCAGCAAGTTAAAGCTGAGAGACAGAAGTCTAAGGGGATGTTACAACCATTACCCATACCCGAATGGAAATGGGAAAACATCACTATGGACTTTGTCACAGGACTTCCTAAAACATCCAAAGACAATAATGCTATCTGGGTCATAGTTGATCGTCTTACAAAGTCTGCACACTTCATTGCTATTAGAGAAGATTTCTCTCTGGATCAGCTTGCCAGGATATATGTAAAGGAAGTGGTAAGATTTCATGGAGTACCAATTTCTATTATATTTGATCGGGATCCGAGATTTACCTCGAAGTTCCGGTGAAGTCTTCAGCATACTCTAGATACAGAGTTGAGTTTCAGCACTGCTTATCATCCTCAGACAGACGGTCAGTCTGAGAGAACAATTCAAACTCTAGAAGATATGTTGAGAGCTTGCTCTATGGATTTCAAAGGTGGTTGGGATCAACACCTACCTTTGGTGGAATTTTCTTATAATAATAGCTTTCACTCTAGTATTCAGATGACTCCTTATGAAGCTCTCTATGGAAAGAAATGCAGGACTCCAACTTGCTGGGATGAAGTTGGGGAAAGAAAGCTATTAGGACCTGATCTCGTTGATGAAATGGCCGAAAAGGTCAGATCTATTCAACAACACATAAGAGCAGCTCAGAGTCGACAGAAAAGTTATGCCGACAACCGAAGAAAAGACCTAGAGTTTGAAGTGGGTGATAAAGTGTTCTTACGAATATCTCCCTGGAAGAGGGTTATGAGATTTGGAAAGAATGGGAAGTTGATCCCTAGATATATCGGTCCTTTTGAAATACTGGATCGTGTTGGGAAGGTAGCTTACCGATTGGATCTTCCACCGAATCTCTCTCAAGTTCACGATGTGTTCCATGTATCTCTCCTGAGAAAGTACATACCTGATCCTTCACATGTACTTAGCTCAGAAGTTGTACCGCTGGAGCAAGATCTTTCTTATGAAGAACAACCAATAGAGATTCTGGATCGTAGCGAAAAAGTCCTACGAAACAAGACCACTCGATTGGTAAAATTTTTATGGAGGAACCACCAATTAGAAGAATCTACATGGGAGCTTGAGGATATGATGAGGGAGAAGTATCCTCATCTATTTGTTACAAAGTGACGAATTTCGAGGGTGAAATTCATTTTAAGGGGGGTAGAATGTAACACCCGAGACTTTTATGTTATATAAATCATCGAAGGAATCTTTTTCTACACACAACACTTGCTTGGCTTGCTTTACACGAAATCGCGACCTTCCTCGATAGCTTGCGTCGTACGCAATACCGAGTTTCACTAAACAATGATATGCTATTAAAATATTATTAAAACTAGCCGTTATGAATAGTAATAACCACTTTTCGAAATTTTATAAATTTTATTTTTCAAAATGGACTTCATTTTTGAACTCGGAATATCGAAATTAGCCTAGGGTGAAATTTTGGTATTTTTCTGAAAACTTTCAATTTTTGATGAATAGTGAAACTACTAAGTGGGTGTTAAAAATATTGAATTTTTCATAAAACTTAATTTTACCGATTCTGTGAGTGGAATTTCAAAAATCAGAGAGACACGGTTGATGTCAGTAAGTAAAATGTGGTTCAATGAGATGAAAATAATTTTTTGGTGAATAGTAACTTTTTACTTTTTTTACCACGGTTAAAAGTAAATAGGGTAATTAAGGGTAAAAATGATATTATTATTACCCTAACACATGTCCTAATTCTATTGGACAAGTGTAATTCGACCAAAAACAAACTTAGGAATAAAATATGACCATTTAGGCCCACTTGGATTAGATTAGGACATTTATTATTAATTTATTTAAAGAAGGGTTAAAATAGTTAAAATCAAAGTTTAATAACTAAATCATTTTTAATATGGGGTTATACATAAGATAAATTCGACTATAAATATTCATTATAAATCTAAAAAGATTTCCTACATAATGGTATTTTATTTGTAATTTTTAGACATTAAATAATTTAATTTATTTATAACACAACAATGATGCAGTAATTATCTTATTAATGAAATATTGACATAATTGATGTTATAAATACCCAAATAAATATAATTTGAGACTTTTTATGAATTCCACTAATTTTCTAGGTTAATATGACATGTTAGTATTGATTTAATTAACTTTGTTCGAACTTATCATTCTGTTATGATTTTCAAAAAAATCAATTACTAAATAATGTCAAAATTGACATAAAATAGTTTTTAAAACAAATATTATATTATTAATTGTTATTTTATTCCTAAAAATCTATGGTTTGGCCAAATGACTTAGATAAGGTTATATATATTAATAATAAATAACTTGGGGTTTGTTTGGCTTGATATAGTAAGTTTATTAACCTTATAGTATAAGAACACAAGAAGACACGGTAAAAGTAAAATTATTTAACTTAATGTTAAATCTAAATGATAAGGTTAAAATTGGAACCTAAACTTGTCTAAATTCTATTGGATGAGAGGATTTCGACCCATCCCCACCTTAGCCTTGAATTAAATCAATTTGGAGCTATTTAAAACCGAACTTGACTTTATAATAAAATAATATTTTTAGTTATTCCAAAGGTGCCCCTCTCCTCCCTTATAAAAGGGCACCTCCTCCTTCTCTTCCTCACACCACTTTGAGCCTTCAAGCTCGGCCAACCCCTGCCAATTTCTCCTCTCCACTTCCCTAGAAACATCCTAGAGGTTCTGGTCTTCTTCAAAGACCTATTTTAGTGCCCTAAAAGGAGGTCTCAAAGAATCACTTCAAAGAAGAGGTAATGTCCATTACCAATTCTTTCATCTTTATTTCTTCTTCCACTTATTCTTCTTTAGTTGTTTCATTATGAAGTAATAACATCATTATCACTCATATACTGATATGTTATTATAAGTATGAAACAACCTTATTTAACCATCTATCCATCCTACGGAAAATGAAATCACCGCGCGTGCGTACGTACGGAATACCGTCTCCACGCCGTGGTGTAATCTATTTTCCACCACCACCTTACTTGGATGGGTATAATGGTGTAAATAATGACTATATATGACTATTATAAAGTGATATTGATTTTGAAATAGTATACATACACTCCAATACAATTCCACGATCATAGGAACAATATCATCACTCGTGCGTATGTACGGAATACCGTCTCCACGATGTGATGCGACTCGTTCTACATGATCTTCATTTCATAACGATTATATAAATGAATTGAATGAATGAATATGATATATATTACACTAATACCATTCTGGAAATGAGGTATCTATAACCTAAAGAGAAGAATAAGAATTTATTCGACAAAACACGCATAAGAACAAAAAGTTATAAACACCCAAAAAACAAGTAGCAATGAAATATTACTACTAAGAAGCTAAGAATACGACCATATATGATATCATAAAAATATGTATGATTCTAGAATAAGTCAATAACATTATTTAAATCATTATACAGGAGGTTCAGACACTTACAAAGCAAGTCGGACCTAAGGTAAGAGAAATATCACAATCTCATTTTTATCTGAGATTGTTTATACTTTGCTATTTACTGAGGTGTATTTTATCATCCAAATCCATGTTTCCTCGATATGTAATATTATTTCCATCCACCTACAATTGTTTAAATCCAATTTTACCCTTCGTTGAGTTTTTAGTAAAGAATATGAAAGGAATCTTTTGTCGTTTTTTGTACGAGGTACTTTTTGACTTTTCCGACAAAAGTACGAAGAATGTTTTTTTAACTTATACGGAATGAATGGATTTTTAAAACATTATTTCCAAGAATCTTCCTTTAAAAGTTTCCAAGTTTATTTTTAATCAACTTCTTTTAGTTTAAAATTGTATGACATGTTAAGAAAGGGAAAATGTTTTTGAAGTAGAAAGGATATTTTCCTCAAGAATGGAGTTCAAGTGTTTTATCAAAATTATTTTCCATATAAGATAATATAGGGTTATGATTCTATGACTATCATTACATTGATTTTATTATATTGTGATGGAATTATTTTTATGAATTCATTTATCTTATATGAATTGTTTTATGATGTCACGATGTTTAAGATTCCCATTTCTATTACATGGGTTATGCTATGATGTATGGTTTTCTGATTTTGTGGCACACATAAGAATGGTATCATTATGAGATGGGTGAGACCTATATCTCTTTCCAATGCATTGTGTAAAGATTTTATATCTCATGAGATAGACATGGATGTAACGGTAGGTTATACCGGTTCAGTGAAACAGGACTGAAACGAGGAGTGAACTCGGTTCAGAAATGGACTTTGTCCACTAAGATAGTCTTGGCAATGAGTCTTGACTAATAAGAAATGATTCTCTATGATTATGTGTGTATGCCACAAAGTTTCAGGTTTTAAGTTATGATTATTGGGATTACATTTCACTTCTATGATTTATCCCATGTTATGATATTATGATCTCTTTTGCAGGATAAGATTTCCAAAAGTTATGTTCTTATGTATATGATATGATTGATATTTCTTTTGTTTACCCTTACTGAGCATTTGAGCTCACCCTTTTTATGTTTTATTTCCCAAAGTCAGGAAGAATGTTATTAAGTAGAATATTCCAAAAAGGGACTCCAGTTATGATGAAATAAATGGGAGGCAAAGTAAATGCTTTATGAACCCGTTGTTTATGTTTCCCAGTTTCTAAAGACACTATACCTATACGGTCCTTTCTTGGTTTTGTTATATGTTATAATAAGTGTGATTCAAATTCTGAAGTAATAACAATGTATGTAAAGTATGAGTCGTTATACACAAGCATCCGTTGTAGACTATGTTGCAATGAGTTCAAAACTGAATGGTGGGGAGAACATTGAGGGATGGAAGCTGGATGAGAGTTTAGTTTTGCGATATTGATATTGGATGGTTGTACCTTTAGCTACTCAGGAACAACTCCTTCATGCTTACCGCCATTCAAGATGACATGTACATCCGGGTACACATAAGATGTATAAGGCGTTGAAGGCGTGATTTTGGTGGAGTGTCATGAAACGGAAGGTAGCTGAATTTGTTTCAAGGTGCTTAACTTGTCAGAAAGTTAAAGCAAAACATCAACGGCTAGCTGGTATGCTACAATCTTTACCTATCCCAGTGTGGAAATGAGATCAGATAGCAATGGATTTTTTTATAGGTCTTCCAAGAATGGTCCGGAAACACGATGCCATTTGGGTGATAGTGGATCGTCTAACCAAGTCGGCCCATTTCATCTCGATTCGTGAAACTCATACGGTGGAAGATCTTTCAAAAATCTATATCCGAGAAGTGTTAAAGAGGCATGGGGTACCAGTGTCTATTGTCTCAGATAGAGATCCGAGGTTCACATCTCGTTTCTGGAAATCATTACAGCAAGCCCTTGGGACCCGGTTGACGATGAGCACGGCGTATCATCCTCAGATAGATGGGCAATCCGATCGGATGATACAAACGTTGGAAGATATGTTGCGAGATTGTGTAATGGATTTTGGTGGCTCGTGGGAAGAGCACATGGATTTAGTGGAGTTATCATATAATAACAGTTATCAGGCCTCGATACACATGGCTCCGTTTGAAGCATTGTATGAGTGTCCTTGTCATTCTCCACTTTGTTGGGTGGAAACAGGTGAGACTTCACTAGTTGGGCCGAGCCTTGTCCAAGAAACAACGGAGAATATCCAGTTGATTAGAAAGAGGATGGAGATGGCTCAGAGTCGTCAGAAATCTTATACGGATCATCGCCGAAGACCGTTGTCGTTTGTGGTGAGTGATCATGTCTTTTTGAGAATCTCTCCAAGGCTTGGACATCGTCGTTTTTGGGAAGCAGGGCAAATTATCTCCTCGATATATAGACCCTTTTGAGATACTGGAACGAGTTGGCGAGGTGGCGTATCAGTTGGCATTACCACCATGGTTCAGTGCAGTGCATAATGTGTTCCATGTATCTCAATTGAAGAAGTATCATCCCGATCTTGACTATGTGACCAGATGAGACCACATTGACCTAGAGACGGATGCTTCATTGATACATATCCCGGTACAGATAGTGGATAGGCAACAAAAAGTCTTGCGTGGAAAAACATCGGTCTAGTGCGGGTTTTATGGCAGCATGGTCAGATTCAGGAAGAGACTTGGGAATGCGAGAAAGAAATGAAAGAACAGTGGCTAGAACTCTTTCAGGCAAGTGATGGTTTTCTACTTTCCAGGGACGGAAAGGCCAATGGTGGGGAGAATGTATTACCCCCGGTTTCTGGTATGTAACCCTTACTCGATGATTTTCATGGTTTTAAAGTTAAGGGTGTTGAATGGGAGGGTCGGGAGAACTTGGAATGATGTTTTGAGGCAAATGGGAAGTCGCACGGGAGGTGCACGGTTTGTCTAAACCGTGCGGCCAAACCGTGCGCAGTGGGTCTTGGAGGCAGTGGCTTCTGCACGGTCGGCGCATGGTTTGTCTAACCGTGCAGCCAAACCGTGCGAGAAGGGTGGCCGAGGCAGTAGTTAACGCACAGTTAGCGCACGGTTTGTCAAACCGTGCAAACTAACCATGCAACCACTTAAACGAGATCCTATAATTGTGGATCTCACGCGTTTTCACCTCCAAATGCCTCGTTTAAGCTCTTAAGCCGCCCTAACTCGGGATTTTGGTTCTCCCAAGGTCAAGGAAGGTTCTCCCATCTTTTCGGAGGCAATCTTATGGCTTCTCTTGGCGAATCGAAGCCGGATTCTTGAGGTATGTGGTCGTTCTTGTTTGATTTCTCAGATCTACTTAAATCTACTTCTCATCTTCTCTCAGTTTCTTAGATCTACGCCCGTTATGGGTAGATTTGTGTGTGTGGATGCCAAACATGATGAGATTTGGTCTTGGTTGTGTTAGGAGAAGAGATCTAAGGAGAATCCTTGGTGATTCGGCCAGGTTTTCTTGTGCGTTCTTCGTTTGTTAGGGTTTTCGTCAAAACATTTGAGGTAGGTGGCTTTACTATCGATTCCTCTTTCTTAGAACTTGAAGGCTTAGTTTAAATTTGTTTTCCTTGATTGAAATGGTTTGTTTATATACTGTGAAAGAATGGTTGAAACCCCTTTTTAGTAACGGGTGATGAAAATTGTGTGTTTTTGGAAAGTGGTTGAAGTAAATTTAAAAAGGTGATTTTAAATTGGATATGGTTTTTCTGCTTGAATGAAATGATTTTCAATAAAAGGGTGATGCTTTATTGAAAGGTTTTGAACACACTTGGTTTTGGGCATGGATTGCATGGGTTGTGGTGTGTGTTCATATGCATTGGGATGGATAAGGGCGAGAAGTACCCCCATCAAAAGGTTGGGATGGATAAGGGCGAGAAGTCCCCCCATCAATAGGTTGGGACGGATAAGGCCGTGAAGTACCCCCGTCAAGGTAGTCCACTAAGTGACGACTTAGTGGAAGGATAACTCACCACTCGTGAATATAGGGAGGTCCAGGTTGCATGCATGGTTGGTTGTGTGGATTGGTGAAATGGAACGAATGTGCCAGATGGAAATGTGAATGGAATTGGGAACTTTTCTTGATTTCTTTTCTTGATAAAGATGGGTTTTGTTGGAAAATGGTTTTGACATGGAACTTATTATATTGTGAACTGTTTTTGGAATTTTTTTATATAAATTGTTTTATATAAATGTGCTAACATGTTTTATCCTAGATGCATGGGTTGGGAAGTCATCGGGGAAAACCTACTGAGTTTAATTACTCACCCCCTGCTTTGGCACATTGGTGCTTTTGTAGATGTAATGTACCGGAACGTTGACAAAGGTAAAGTGTCACATGTTCAGAGCACTGCTTCATGATACTTGGGCTGGTTCGTGATGTTGGAGCTTGGAGCTTGTGGAGCATGGAGTTGGGTTGTTGTCTTGTAGTCTTTGAGTTGTCTTTCCGCTGTTTACTCTGATGTTTGAGTGTTGGTTTCCACTATAGTACTCTTGGTTGGTTTATGATAAAATAAATGATTGAGTTGTCTTAGCTTTTATCATGCATCATTTAATTGTTGGTTTGGTTACGGTTTCTAGTTCTATGGATGTTCAAAAAGGGTAAATTGTCCCTCACTTGTTTGAAACCCTTCGGCATTTATTGCTAGCCTTTGGCACCTTGGGGATGTCGCTAAGGTCTAGTAATGACTCGTTTTACTCTCAAGCCAATGAGAATTGGCGGGTCATTACATCAGAGATCATATGAGTACGTGTGATTCATCGTTAGAGGGATTCTATCCTTGGATCCTCATAGTGCAACAAAGGTAATCTGAAAGGGTCTTTTCAGACGATCAACATTTACCAACGAAGAAAGTTCATAAGACAAGATATTTATTTATTCAAATATTAAATAAATTAATTATAAATTTGACATGAAAGATCCTTACTCTTGGTTTCAGGCAACGATTATTAAAAGAAATTTTAATATATCACCCACCTCCGCACGCTTTCGATGCGTCCGAAACCCATAAGTGGTATCAGAACGGTTACATTGAAATTTATAATTATTTATTTGATTGTTGATCTACGCGCAATTGTGATTAAAATTTCATTTCCTATTATTTGTTCTTTAGTCCGATTTTAATTAACATGTTATCGACATATTAATCACGTTCGTTCATTGTTTCATTTTCTTAAAGGTTTAAGAACAAATGAAGAACGTTCGGAGATGCCATCAGGAAGTGTCAAATCTTTGGCCGATAAATCTGGGTTACGCGATGTGCGGTTAGAGCACACGTCGTATACCCATGCACATTGTATCTAGATGCGTCAAGCAATTAATTACACGCGGTGCTTTTATTTCACACCACGTGTTGACCGGGCCAACCATGGAACACGAAAAACAGATACAGGGTGTCACGACCCGTCCTCGGGGCCCGTGCCGTGACTACCCCAAGCCCGCCTTCCATAGGCCAGGGGCTGGCGACTAGCACCAAAGGCGTAAAATCCCGATAACTGGAAAGGCATTGCCTTTTTATAAGAAAACAAGCACCACAGAGTACCTGCGGAAGTAAAACACTAAGTACAAAAAGAAGAGCTGAAAAGTAAAAAGGGGCCGGAAATAAAAGCCCAACTGTAAAGTACAACTCGAAAGGGAAAACAGCGACTGAAAAGTAAAGCTGCTACGCTGAGATGTCCACTGGAAATCCCACCTGAAGGGTGGGTACAGATAGCTCCTTTGCTCCTCGGGTCCCGCCATCCGCTCCGAGTATGTCCCGCCCAGTGGTCCACCTCCGGGTACCGCCTCGTCGTATAGTCCACCTCCCGGTACCGTCCAGTCCTCGAACCTTCGGCTTCTGTCAGCACTGTCCGTCGTCTGCAACCAACACAACGAGGTGCGGGCATAGCCCGTGCAGGGGTGAGTATAACGATACTCAGTAGGGACCCCGAGACCCTCAAGGTCTCACTAAAACCAACAAGGATAAACACAAGAAGATCTCAACAGATAAACTCTACTTAGGTATATGCCCATACATATACCTAAGTTATCAAGTAACCCAACTCAATCATGAGGAAACACAAGGATTGTGAAAACGACGGATAACCACTACCCGGGTATATGCCCATACATATACCAAAGTTAGCAAGTGACCCATCTCAATCATGAGGTAAACACAAGGTCAAAAGTCTCAGCTCAAACCAGGATTTTTATTATCGAAACCGTAACTGCTGAAGAGCTCCGTCTCTGGAGTGTGCAGTGGTCCTGTCACGACTCCGAGGTACTGCTCACTAACCTAAGACTGTTGAAGTACTCCTCCTGTCGAGTACTGCGGGCCAGCCACCCAAACACAGTAGTGCTTCCCGCCGAGGTATGTCACCCAAACTCCGTAGTGCACACCCCCTAGTAGCCTGCTGAGGTACTCTCCAGACGAGCACCGCGGGTCTGCACTGTCACACAGGTAGTGCTCCGTCCGCCATGGGTCTGCACCTCAGAAAGTAGTGCTCCGTCCACTGGGCTAGTCGACTCACTCCAAGTCGAGTCGGTCAAGCAGTCGTCAGGTCTCAGCCAGCTACACGGTCTCCGTACATCGCATGCTCGTCACTGGGAGGGTCCGCTCCACGAGCTACAGGTCGATACTCCAAGTATCTCAAAGTCCCACGAAGAAGTGTCTCAAAGGTCCGTCTCGTCACATGGGTCTCAACGCAACAGACCGCGCGTCAATCGGACGCCCGGTCTGTGAGTTATTAGCCTTTTCGTCCCAGGGGCCCGGTTGGTTTCGTGAGCGAAACCAATCCCGGACGTATCTCAACTGTACCCCGAACTCCCATAGGGTTTACTCAAAGGGACCGTTACTCAACGTAACTACCAACGCCGCTGACGGCTCGTCAAGCGGACGTCCTGTCTGAAAGATATCAGCTTTCCCGTTTCAGGGGCCCGGTTGGATTTCGGGTACAATCCAACCCGGCCAAACTCCGACTGCATCCAAAACTCGGGCGGAATATGTCAAAAGTTCCGTCTCATCAAGAGGAAGTCAACGAAACAGACGGCGCGTCAATCGGACGCCCGGTCTGTGAGTTATTGGCTTTTTCGTCCCCGGGGCCCGGTTGGTTTTTAAGGCAAAACCAACCCGACCGTACTCCACCTGCGTCCAAACCTCGGGCGGAGTATGCCAAAAGATCCGTCTCATTAAGAGGAACGCAACGCGACTGACGGCGCGTCAATCGGACGTTCGTGGCTCAAGATATGAGCGTTTCTGCTCCGAAGGCCCGGTTGGTTCCGTGAACGAACTAACCCGGCCGAACTCAAAGTAAACCGAAACCTTGAGTGCGATATACCGAAACGACCGTCTCGATCCAAGGATCGCGTTGCCGCTGACGGTTCGTCATTCGGAGGTCCGAGGCTCAAGTTATGAGCCAAAAACCAAATCTGGTTCGAAACGGGGGGGTCCGGGTCCGGGCCGACCCGGCCCGACCCCCCCCCCCCCTGGGCGGCGCGGCGGGCGGCGGCGGCGGACGGCGGCGGCGGACGGCGGCGGCGGGCGGCGGCGGCGGGCGGCGGCGCGGCGGCGCGGCGGCGCGGCAGGCGGCGGCGCGGCGGCGCGGCGGCGCGGCGGCGGGCCGCGGTGGCTTGGCGGCTGGCGCCGCTTGGAGGCCGCGCGGGGGGATTAAATCCCCCGCTGATTGAATAGGCGGCGCGGCCTTGTGCCGCGCCATTTTCCATGAAACGGCCCCCGCACGTGGGGGCCGGCTGGACACGAACCGGGGGGCTGCTGCCCCCCCCTCCTTTGAAGAAACGCCCCCCTCATAAAGAGGGGGGTTTTTAGTATTGGACAGGGGAATTAATTCCCCCGGTTTTAAGTCATCCGCCCGGCCAGCTGGCCGACCGGTTTTTACCAACGGGACCGGAAATTCCGGTCCCGCCTTCGACTTCCGACGCCGGCGGCCCGGCCGCCGGTCTTCTCTTCCGCCGCGGCCCGGAACCGTCCGCGGTCTCCTCGTCCCGCCGCGGCCCGGAACCGGCCGCGGCGTTCGTCATCCGGCGCGGTGCGACGGCACCGCGCCCCCTTTGCCGTGCTTGAAGTTCACTCAACGCAGCGCGACGGCGTCGCGTTCTTGTTGTTTCTTCCAAGGTGCGCGCGCGACGGCATCGCGTAAGTTGAACGTACAATTATCCGCGTGGTGCAACGGCACCACGCCACCTTGCTTCCGCCCGCAAGATTAAACAACATGAATGATGGAGGGGGTTCGGCCGTGTTCATGCGGTCCGGCCCCCTCACGTTAAGCAATAACGCATCTTAAAATTAATCAACATCCCCACGTTAGTTATACGATCCACGAGCAAGAAAGAGATAATTAAATATTAAATCAACATCCCCTACCTTGGTATAAGGTTCGAAGATCGTTCTACGTTCCGCGGAAGACGACGTCGCGGAGGTCGGGCGACGCGGTCGTCGTTCGTCAAATTCAACGACGAAGAGGCGCGTCCGAAGAGGTACGTCGTTGGCGAATCCTTGTACGCCGACGAAGGTTGTCCGAGGAAGGTGCGGTGTTCTCTCTCGTTGACACCGAAGACGAAGAAGAGCGGAGCGGCGTTCTTCGTCGGAAACTTGAGCGTTCTACGTCAAGTCTTGAGGAAAGTCAAATAAAAAGGAAACAACGAACTCAAGAACCCCTACCTTGATAGTCGCACGTTGACGGAGTCGTGGAATATCAGTGTCGATTCCTTTGACGTCGGAGGAAGAGTCGTTGTCGAAGGCGTTCGTCGCGGAAAACCGTCGCGGAAGAGATGACGCAGAAGAAGTACGTCGCGTCGCGGATACGGCGTCGCGGACGGATCGTGTTCTTCGGCGGAGAAGTTCTTCGTTGAAGAACGACGTTCTTCGCGTTCTTCGTTGAGTTTGAAGAAGAAGAAGAAAAGCTTCCAAAGCTCTCAAGAAGACAAACAAAGAACCCAAAATAAAATAAGACAACTTCTTATTTTATTATTACAATACACATTAGAATTTCAAAGGTTTGAAATTCAAAAATGGATAACTCCAAAATTAACTCACTTATTTAATATACATGAATTGTATAATCAAGTAGAAGTTAACTTGTCAAGCCATTAAGAGGGAGAGAGGGGAGTTGAAAAGGTGGGGGTTCGTGTGGACCCCACCACACTTAATCCTCCCAAGGGAGGTTAAGTGGGTGTGGGTCCCACTTCCAACCCCCTTTGGTAGGATTTTAACAAACTAAAAATAAAATTTGTCTTACACAAATTTTATTTAGTTCAACTGAAAACCCAAAACTTAACTTTCAACCCGCAACAAACGCAACTCCCGAAAAGGTCTATTTAAGCGAATATCGGCGTTGCGAGTTCATCGGTGCCCTCGGATTTCAATTCCGAGCACCGGATCAAAAGTTAGAAATTCCCGCTCGTTCGTTCACTGAACGTACCCGAGCCAAACTTCGGAAATTAATTCCGGGCACTCCGGGCCTCGGAATCAGGTGCCGTCTGAAACCGCGCTCTTGTAAAATTCTAAAGAAAATTAAGAAAAAATTTCCCTTGAATTTTACGGGTCTTTACATTACTCCCACCTCAGGGCTTTACGTCCCCGTAAAGATACAACAAAAACTAGGGAAACAAAAGAGGGTACTGAGCACGCATCTGAGCCTCCCGCTCCCATGTGCTCTCCTGGAGATTCCCGTGCCGCCATCTGTTGCGCACAAGAGGAATCGATCGTCCAAGTAGGACCCGCTCCTGTCGATCCTCTATCTCCACCGGGACCTCCGTAAAAGTCGCCCCATCGTCAACGTCAAGCTCCCCATGGTCAAAGATGTGCGTCGGGTCGTGCACGTATCTCCTCAGTTGAGACACGTGGAAGACGTCGTGCACCCGGTGTATCTGAGGTGGTAGAGCCAGGCGATAAGCCACCTCACCAACCCTGCTGAGGACCTGGAAGGGTCCGATGAAGCGCGGAGATAACTTGTCGCCTCGGCCAAATCTACGAATACCACGTCGAGGTGAGACCCGCAAGAAGACGTGGTCACCATCCTCGAACTCTAGTGGCCTCCGCCTCCTGTCAGCGTATGACTTCTGCCGGCTCTGTGTTTTCCTCATCCGCTCCTGGATGACATGGACCTCTTCCGACGTGGCCCGGACCATTTCTGGTCCCACAAGAGCTGCAAGATTTCTTCTTTGCCGATAAGAGAAACCTGGTCTCATCCCCTGGATGAACCACATTCTTTGCCTAAAACAGTCAATCCTAACATGGATGATACTAATCCATACCAAGGATGACGTCGTAAGGCCTCGACGCTACTACTAAGAGATCACACCGTTACTCTCGCCTCCAAGGGTTGAGTCACACTGTCGGCATCAGTGTGTGGTAACTGGTCTCCTCCAGTAGATGTCTCACAAGTGAGGGTCAAGTCAACAGTCAACTGGAACCTCTTAGTAACATCACAAAAGAGGACAGGAATGAAAACATCACAAAGGATGCGTCTTTTATTATTGTAGCTCATATTACAAGACGCTACACAAAAGCAACATCAACATGGAACTAGAAGTACAAAAGACGTATCCACTAGTTCCTCCCCTGTCCACCTGCTCCCAGAGCTCCATGATCGTAAGCTTCAGCTGCCTGAAGCTGTGCTCTCGCATGTCCACCTACTCCCTGTGGTCAGGGTGGACCTCCTGGTGGTGGTGGTGGCAGTGCCTCAAAGCGTCGTCCACCACCTGCTGCTCGGCCAGCTCCTCTGCCTCGTCCGCCTCCTCCCTGCGGACCGCCACGGTCGAACCTCTGCCACTGCCTAGGTGGTTCCTCAACCGTCTGCTGCTCCTCCGCATGGCGAGTCGGGCAGTCACGAGCCATGTGGCCTTGCCCGCCGCATGCAAAGCACTGTCTTCCACTCAAAAGACTGACTCCGCGCTGTGTGCCCTGCACTGCTGAGCCAGTGCCCTGAGATCGTCTGCCTGAAGGTCTGGTCTGTCTGGTCCCCTGAGTCATCTGTCGGCTACCTGCTACCGAAGACTCCGCTACGTGCCGCCCTGCGGTGGGTCGCTGCGCTGGTGAAGACTCAGCAAGGAAGCTCTCAATCAGAAGGGCCCGCTCCAGTACTCCTGTCTGAGTCGGTAAGCTGAGGGAGATCAGCGATGCCCTGATCTCGTGTCTCAAACCCTGCTCGAAGGTCCGGGCCCGGAAGAATGGGTCCCGTACCATGTCGGTCGAGTAGCGCGAGAGATCGGTAAATCTCGCCGAGTACTGAGCGACCGTCATGCTGCCCTGCCGCAGCTTTAGAAGCTCCTGGATGCGCACCGCTCGGAGGGTGGCCGGGACGAACTCCGAGCGGAAGAGGCTCTCAAAGTCCGTCCAAAGTAGAGATGCCTCATCGTGCACCTGGAGCATCAAGCTCCACCATCGTCCTGCTGCTGCGTGTAGTAGGCTCGCAGCGAGGATCACCATGAGGTCTGCTGGTGTCCTCACTAGCCTAAACACTCGTACTACTGCCTCCAGCCAGTCCTCTGCAGCCTGGGGATCCGTCTCCCCGCGAAACCTGGGCGGTCGCTGGCGCTGAAACTCATGCAGTGCGGTGAGGCGACGTGCATCGTCAGCGGCTGCTGCTGGAAGCATCGGGGGCTCGGCGGGTAGAGCTACCGCCGGTGCCACTGCTGACAAAGGGCCCTGCACCGAGGCCTCGTCGCTCGGTGGGCTGTCGTCACGTTCAATTCTCGGAACCCTAGCTGGCTGCCGTCGTGGGGCCATCCTGAAGAAACAACGTAACACGATCAAACGATTATACCTGGTGAGCTGACCTGGTTTGAGCTGTTTTAAGGGGAAAAACCTTTGAAAACACACACGCAATCAGTGTTTTCATGCACAAAGTCGGAAATCAGTTGTCAGGGTCCTGGTGTATGGATACGTCGGCCGCCCGCACCAACACTGGAATCCCTGAACTGAAAACCACACTCGGTACCCTTAACACTATTGCTTCACAGAAAGAAAGATCAGAGTTATAAGTTCTGCGGTAGAACCGAACTCCTCTGATACCAATTTGTCACGACCCGTCCTCGGGGCCCGTGCCGTGACTACCCCAAGCCCGCCTTCCATAGGCCAGGGCCTGGCGACTAGCACCAAAGGCGTAAAATCCCGATAACTGGGAAGACATTGCCTTTTTATAAGAAAACAAGCACCACAGAGTACCTGCGGAAGTAAAACACTAAGTACAAAAAGAAGAGCTGAAAAGTAAAAAGGGGCCGGAAATACAAGCCCAACTGTAAAGTACAACTCGAAAGGGAAAACAGCGACTGAAAAGTAAAGCTGCTACGCTGAGATGTCCACTGGAAATCCCACCTGAAGGGTGGGTACAGATAGCTCCTCTGCTCCTCGGGTCCCGCCATCCGCTCCGAGTATGTCCCGCCCAGTGGTCCACCTCCGGGTACCGCCTCGTCGTATAGTCCACCTCCAGGTACCGTCCAGTCCTCGAACCTTCGGCTTCTGTCAGCACTGTCCGTCGTCTGCAACCAACACAACGAGGTGCGGGCATAGCCCGTGCAGGGGTGAGTATAACGATACTCAGTAGGGACCCCGAGACCCTCAAGGTCTCACTAAAACCAACAAGGATAAACACAAGAAGATCTCAACAGATAAACTCTACTTAGGTATATGCCCATACATATACCTAAGTTATCAAGTAACCCAACTCAATCACGAGGAAACACAAGGATTGTGAAAACGACGGATAACCACTACCCGGGTATATTCCCATACATATACCAAAGTTAGCAAGTGACCCATCTCAATCATGAGGTAAACACAAGGTCAAAAGTCTCAGCTCAAACCAGGATTTTTATTATCGAAACCGTAACTGCTGAAGAGCTCCGTCTCTGGAGTGTGCAGTGGTCCTGTCACGACTCCGAGGTACTGCTCACTAACCTAAGACTGCTGAAGTACTCCTCCTGTCGAGTACTGCGGGCCAGCCACCCAAACACAGTAGTGCTTCCCGCCGAGGTATGTCACCCAAACTCCGTAGTGCACACCCCCTAGTAGCCTGCTGAGGTACTCTCCGGACGAGCACCGCGGGTCTGCACTGTCACACAGGTAGTGCTCTGTCCGCCATGGGTCTGCACCTCAGAAAGTAGTGCTCCGTCCACTGGGCTAGTCGACTCACTCCAAGTCGAGTCGGTCAAGCAGTCGTCAGGTCTCAGCCAGCTACACGGTCTCCGTACATCGCATGCTCGTCACTGGGAGGGTCCGCTCCACGAGCTACAGGTCGATACTCCAAGTATCTCAAATTCCCACGAAGAAGTGTCTCAAAGGTCCGTCTCGTCACATGGGTCTCAACGCAACAGACGGCGCGTCAATCGGACGCCCGGTCTGTGAGTTATTAGCCTTTTCGTCCCAGGGGCCCGGTTGGTTTCGTGAGCGAAACCAATCCCGGCCGTATCTCAACTGTACCCCGAACTCCCATAGGGTTTACTCAAAGGGACCGTTACTCAACGTAACTACCAACGCCGCTGACGGCTCGTCAAGCGGACGTCCTGTCTGAAAGATATCAGCTTTCCCGTTTCAGGGGCCCGGTTGGATTTCGGGTACAATCCAACCCGGCCAAACTCCGACTGCATCCAAAACTCGGGCGGAATATGTCAAAAGTTCCGTCTCATCAAGAGGAAGTCAACGAAACAGACGGCGCGTCAATCGGACGCCCGGTCTGTGAGTTATTGGCTTTTTCGTCCCCGGGGCCCAGTTGGTTTTTAAGGCAAAACCAACCCGACCGTACTCCACCTGCGTCCAAACCTCAGGCGGAGTATGCCAAAAGATCCGTCTCATTAAGAGGAACGCAACGCGACTGACGGCGCGTCAATCGGACGTTCGTGGCTCAAGATATGAGCGTTTCTGCTCCGAAGGCCCGGTTGGTTCCGTGAACGAACCAACCCGGCCGAACTCAAAGTAAACCGAAACCTTGAGTGCGATATACCGAAACGACCGTCTCGATCCAAGGATCGCGTTGCCGCTGACGGTTCGTCATTCGGAGATCCGAGGCTCAAGTTATGAGCCAAAAACCAAATCTGGTTCGAAACGGGGGGGGTCCGGGTCCGGGCCGACCCGGCCCGACCCCCCCCCCCCCTGGGCGGCGCGGTGGCCGGCGGCGGCGGCCGGCGGTGGCGGGCGGCGGCGGCGGACGGCGGCGGCGGACGGCGGCGGCGGGCGGCGGCGGCGGGCGGCGGCGCGGCGGCGCGGCGGCGGGCCGCGGTGGCTTGGCGGCTGGCGCCGCTTGGAGGCCGCGCGGGGGGATTAAATCCCCCGCTGATTGAATAGGCGGCGCGGCCTTGTGCCGCGCCATTTTCCATGAAACGGCCCCCGCACGTGGGGGCCGGCTGGACACGAACCGGGGGGCTGCTGCCCCCCCTCCTTTGAAGAAACGCCCCCCTCATAAAGAGGGGGGTTTTT
The DNA here is from genome assembly GCA_963277665.1 of Viscum album. Taxonomy (NCBI): domain Eukaryota; kingdom Viridiplantae; phylum Streptophyta; class Magnoliopsida; order Santalales; family Viscaceae; genus Viscum; species Viscum album. Next base: position 108,085,540 of record OY728147.1, on the reverse strand, counting down.
AGTATTGGCCGGGGGAATTAATTCCCCCGGTTTTAAGTCATCCGGCCGGCCAGCTGGCCGGCCGGTTTTTACCAACGGGACCGGAAATTCCGGTCCCGCCTTCGACTTCCGACGCCGGCGGCCCGGCCGCCGGTCTTCTCTTCCGCCGCGGCCCGGAACCGGCCGCGGTCTCCTCGTCCCGCCGCGGCCCGGAACCGGCCGCGACGTTCGTCATCCGGCGCGGTGCGACGGCACCGCGCCCCCTTTGCCGTGCTTGAAGTTCACTCAACGCAGCGCGACGGCGTCGCGTTCTTGTTGTTTCTTCCAAGGTGCGCGCGCGACGGCATCGCGTAAGTTGAACGTACAATTATCCGCGTGGTGCGACGGCACCACGCCACCTTGCTTCCGCCCGCAAGATTAAACAACATGAACGATGGAGGGGGTTCGGCCGTGTTCATGCGGTCCGGCCCCCTCACGTTAAGCAATAACGCATCTTAAAATTAATCAACATCCCCACGTTAGTTATACGATCCACGAGCAAGAAAGAGATAATTAAATATTAAATCAACATCCCCTACCTTGGTATAAGGTTCGAAGATCGTTCTACGTTCCGCGGAAGACGACGTCGCGGAGGTCGGGCGACGCGGGCGTCGTTCGTCAAATTCAACGACGAAGAGGCGCGTCCGAAGAGGTACGTCGTTGGCGAATCCTTGTACGCCGACGAAGGTTGTCCGAGGAAGGTGCGGTGTTCTCTCTCGTTGACACCGAAGACGAAGAAGAGCGGAGCGGCGTTCTTCGTCGGAAACTTGAGCGTTCTACGTCAAGTCTTGAGGAAAGTCAAATAAAAAGGAAACAACGAACTCAAGAACCCCTACCTTGATAGTCGCACGTTGACGGAGTCGTGGAATATCGGTGTCGATTCCTTTGACGTCGGAGGAAGAGTCGTTGTCGAAGGCGTTCGTCGCGGAAAACCGTCGCGGAAGAGATGACGCAGAAGAAGTACGTCGCGTCGCGGATACGGCGTCGCGGACGGATCGTGTTCTTCGGCGGAGAAGTTCTTCGTTGAAGAACGACGTTCTTCGCGTTCTTCGTTGAGTTTGAAGAAGAAGAAGAAAAGCTTCCAAAGCTCTCAAGAAGACAAACAAAGAACCCAAAATAAAATAAGACAACTTCTTATTTTATTATTACAATACACATTAGAATTTCAAAGGTTTGAAATTCAAAAATGGATAACTCCAAAATTAACTCACTTATTTAATATACATGAATTGTATAATCAAGTAGAAGTTAACTTGTCAAGCCATTAAGAGGGAGAGAGGGGAGTTGAAAAGGTGGGGGTTCGTGTGAACCCCACCACACTTAATCCTCCCAAGGGAGGTTAAGTGGGTGTGGGTCCCACTTCCAACCCCCTTTGGTAGGATTTTAACAAACTAAAAATAAAATTTGTCTTACACAAATTTTATTTAGCTCAACTAAAAACCCAAAACTTAACTTTCAATCCGCAACAAACGCAACTCCCGAAAAGGTCTCTTTAAGCGAATATCGGCGTTGCGAGTTCATCGGTGCCCTCAGATTTCAATTCCGAGCACCGGATCAAAAGTTAGAAATTCCCGCTCGTTCGTTCACTGAACGTACCCGAGCCAAACTTCGGAAATTAATTCCGGGCACTCCGGGCCTCGGAATCAGGTGCCGTCTGAAACCGCGCTCTTGTAAAATTCTAAAGAAAATTAAGAAAAAATTTCCCTTGAATTTTACGGGTCTTTACACAGGGTGTGTAGATGACATGTATATGCCGTGTAGTCTGATCAAGTTAACATGCCAAAGCCTCATGCGTGCAACTTGGATATACAACAACTGAGGTACATGATATGTAGCTGGATGTACACATCGCATAATCTCTCATTAATGGACAAAATTAAAATTAAATTAAATTTGAAAATTGTAGCATTGAAACCTTATTTTATTGATTGACACACCATTGTGTGTTTGACAATTTAATAATGATTTTTAAAGAATTTTAAATGCTCAATTAATTTATTGTAATTAATATGTCATTTTTGGTTCCATCGTTTATTTTATATGAATGACATTAATGACGAGTATCTCCAAATAAGATCAAATGATCATTAAAATGAAAGATAATTAATTAATTAATTAATGCAAGTATGTTTATCTTAAATAATAAAAGAATGTATAAAAAATGAATGTTAGCCATTAACTTTTGCGTATTCGTTGCATGTATGATTGTTTATGAGCTTGACCAAGACTTGTGTATGTGTTGGATGTTTTAATTTAATTTATTGCACGAGTTTGCAATTATTTAATATTAAATTAAATGATTATCTTCGAGTCATCCCTCCATCCATTATTATATCAGACCTACGTGTCCAAGGATATTTTTGTAACCCCCTTTAACAATTCCTTTGATTTCCCTCACCTGCGTGTGAGTAATAAATATGTGTAATTAATGGAGCATCCCAAGGCATGTGGAGGCGGTTTAAGACGGAATCATAATGATGCCGACTCTGATGATATATAGGTGGGTAGATGGACAAGTGAAATGTTGTAACTCATGTCAAGACTGACAATATGAGTTATTTTCTCCAGGTCAAAGGTTTGATTTAATTACGCTCATTAAATCACTCGTTAGATAAATCTCATGAACGAGTCATTTAATTAATCATTTATTTTTATCTATGCAATTATTTATTTTATTGATGCAAGACCGCGATCACATAAATAAATGAATTAATGTGCAAAGAAAGAAATTAAATAAATGAATTATGCATAAATGTTTTACCCAATATGATTAATTAATTAAGTAACATCCACTTAATATTAACAAGACGCGTAAAGGATACAACAAGATAAAATTTATGCATAATAAATTAAAATCTCTCAATTAAATATTAAGTCAGACTAAGACTTCCATTACTTGATTGAGAATGAAACCATAGAACTAAGTATAGTACATGACCAAAGTCCGAACACTTTTATCGGGGAGTTCTCATGAAAGTTTTGAGTTGACTATTATCGAAATTGTATTGAGTTTAATGACCAAAGTCCATTCAATACAAATTTAGAGGCAAGTGTTGAGAAAATCCAAGTCAGGATTTTAGGATAGGGGAATCTAGTCAACAGATCAAGGAGCTGTAAGTCCGCAGTTGGAAGGATCCCCCACATAATTACTTTATTATGGTTTTCATGACAAAAGTTTGGATCATTAAGAAAAGTAACGAGGATCCTTGCAACTATAATGTTAAAACAACTAGACATTCTGAGTTCAATGCTATTTAGACTTGATAAAATAGTGGGAGATTTAATAAATAAATAAAAAATCATTTCATTTATTATATTTCACTTATTTTTTAATTAAGCAAAGTACTAATAATTTTATCATTTTAATTGTAGAATAAAATGAAAAGTTCATCATCCACACTATCCTTACGATCAATATTAGAGAAAGATAATATTCTAATTGGTAGTAACTTCCAAGAGTGGTTTAGATGCATTTGGGTTGTGCTACACCATGAATGGAAATCTTACATACTAGAATCCTCAATGACTGATCCACCTGATAAAGAGGCGAGTGATGACGTGTTTCTTATCTATGAAAATTATTTGAGTGAAATAGTTGACGTTCAATGTTTGATTTTTTCATCGATGTCTAGTGAACTAATGAAGTCTCACGAAAATATGGATACGTATAGAATACATGAGAACCTATGTGGTCTTTACCAGGAGAGAGTTAGACGAGAACAATTTGAGGTTTTCAAGGCGCTCTTTCAGAGAATGTTTGGAGAGGGTGCCCCAACCGGGCCTCACACAGTCAAGTTTATTGGCTACATTGAGCGCTTAGAGGTTATAGGGTTTAAACTTCTCAAAGAACCGGGCACCAATCTCATTCTGGCATCACTCCCTCAAAGATTTTCCAACTTTCTTGTAAATTTTAATGTGAAAACATTGATAAGTCTTTTCCAAATCTTCTTACTCTTCTTCACCAAGTAGATAAGGATACTAAGTGTGAAAAACCTTCCATCCTTATGATAAACAAACAGAAAGGGAAAGCGAAGAGCTTTAAGTCCAAAGCTTCTTCACGCCCTTCCAAGAAGAGAAAGATCAAGGGGAAAGTAAGAGAACATGATGGTATCTGTTTCACATGTGGCAAGAAGATCCACTAGAAGAAAAAATGCACCAAGTCAAAGAAGCAAGGAGAAACTTCAGGTGCATTTTTTATCGAGTGCAATTTATCTGTTTCTACAAATTGGGTATTAGATAAAACTTGTGATGCTCACTTGTGTATTAAAATATAATAACCAAGTAGATTCAGAAAGATTGACCAAGGAGAGGTAGATCTTCGAGCAACCAACAAAGCTAAACTTGCTTCTATAGTTATTAAGGACTGCCACCTCACATTGCTGACTGAAATGATTTTGGTTTTAAAGGGTTGTTAATATGTGCCTTAAATTATCAAAAACATTATTTCTATATCCAGAATTGATATAGATGAATTTATTTTTAAATTTTAGAATTAATATTGCTTCTTTTATAAAGATAAAATTTGTTATGGTAATCCACATTTAAATAATGGTTTTTATGTGTTGGATTACACGAACCAAATAACGACAATCAATAACAAAGTTACTTTACATGACTCATACCACACCCAACTTTGGCACTACCAGCTAGGTCATGTAAATGAAAAACATTTAACTAAATTACATCAAGATGGATATTTAGATTCTTTTGAACTAAAACCACTTGGTGTATGCCACACATGTTTACAATGAAAATGATCAAAGCCCCATTAGTTCACACCGATGTGTGTGGACCATTTCCTGTTGAAGCAAGGGGTGCATACTCATACTTCTTAACTTTTACTGATGATTTTAGTATATACAAATATATCTACTTAATGAGGTACAAGTTAGATTCTTTTAATAAATTCAGGGAATACAAGAAGGAAGTTTAGAACCATCTTGGTAAGAGGATTGATAAAATTCACTCAAACTGTGGTGGAGAATATCTTAATCCAGACTTCATTGATTATTTACGGGAGTTACGGATTTTATCTCAAATCACTCCTCCTTATACACCTCGGTGGATTGGTGTAAGCAAAAAGAGGAACCACACCTTGTTGGACATGACGAGATCAGTGATGAGTCATACAATTCTTCCATTATCCTTTTGAGGATACATGTTACAAAAAACTGCATACATACTAAACCGAGTGCCAACTAAAGAAATAGATGGTATGCTATACCAATTATGGAATAGAAAAGAACCCGTGTTGTTTTACTTACATGCATGGGGTTGTGAAACATTTGTTAATATTTTTTCAGGTAACAAGCTTGCACCCTAAGACACAAAGTATATCTTTATAGGATATGCCAAAGAAACTAAAGGATATTACCTATACAATCCTTCAAACAAAAAGGTTGCGGTTTAAAGATGTCCCACATTTCTTGAGGAAGATCTTATCTCTAAAAAAGATAATGAGAGCGAGATAGACTTCGATGGAGTCCAGACTCAAGATATGCAAGAGTTGACATAATAACAAATTCCAAAAATCCCTATGAAAGAAGAAATTGTTCCAGAGACACAATTACTCTATAGGACTACTAGAGAGATTAGAGAACCAGAACAATATGATTTTCTAGTCACTGAGGATGGTGACTCATTATTACTTGATAATAATGCTCCTCTAACCTAGAAGGAAGCAGTAAGTGACACAAATGTTGTTAAGTGGTAAAAAACCATGAATTCTGAAATGGATTTCATATACAAAAACCATGTCTGGATTTTGTAGAACCTCCAGTAGATGTAAATTCCATTGGTTGCAAATGGGTATTCAAGAAGAAACTGGACATGGAAGGACAAACTGATACCTATAAGGCGCAACTAGTTGCAAAATGGTTTAAACAACGTGAAGACATTGACTATGACAAAACCTTTTCACCAGTTGCAATGCTGAAATCCATTATAATTCTACTTTTCATTGCGGCTTTCCATGATTATGAGATTTGGAAAATGGATGTCAAAACGACCTTTCTTAATGGGAACCTTCAGGAAGATGTCTATATGATATAACCCGAAGGGTTTGTGACTCCAAAGGATGCCAACAAAGTATGCAAGTTGCAAAGATCTATTTATGGATTAAAGTAAGTATCTAGGTCATGAAACATTTGTTTTGATGAGGCTATAATTGAATTTGGTTTCATAAAGAACGAATGTGAGTCGTGTGTCTATAAAAGGTTTAGTGGGAGTGTAGTCATTTTCTTAATAGTATATGTTGATGACATATTACTCATTGGAAACGAAATATAGGTCTTATAGTTTGTTATGTTGTGGTTGAATAAATGAATCTCTATGAAGGACTTGGGTGAGACAACATATATTCTTGGGATCAAGATCCATCGTGATGGATCCAAGAGGTTGCTCGACCTAAGTCAAAGTACATACATTGACAAGATACTAAAAAGATTCAGTATGGAACAATCCAAGAGGGAATTGTTGCCAACATCACATGACATTTATCTTTCCAAGAAAACGTGTCCTTAGACACATGAGGAAAGAAATATAATGGCAAGGATTTCATACACATCAACGATTGACTCAGTCATGTATGATATGCTATGTACTAGGCTAAATGTCTCATATGCATTAAGTGCGATAGAAAGATATCAAGCTGATCTAGGTGACTGCCATTGGATGACAATCAAGACCATCCTTAAGTATCTGAGGTGTACTAAGAATATGTTCCTGGTTTATGGAGGAGATGAGGAACTAGTCATTAGAGGATATGCAGATGTTAGTTTCCAAACTGATCAAGATGACTTGAAGTCACAAATGAGATACATCTTCACTTTGAATAGAGGTTCTGTGAGCTGGAAGAGTTCAAAAAAGGTTTTGGTTGTAGACACTACATCAGTGTCCGAGTATATTGCAGCTTATGAGGTAGCCAAAGAAACAATATGAATGCACAAATTCATCTAAGAGCTTGATATTCTATCTAGCAGTAAAGATCTTATCACACTCCATTGTGATAATACTGTAGTGGCGACTCTTGAAAAAGAGTCAAGATCACATCAACAGACAAAACATATACTTTATAATTATCATCTCTTGAGAGATTTTTCTTAGAGTTGGTGTTGTAGTGAGTAATTTTTCCACGGAAGACAGTATGAAATACCCCTTGACTAAAGTCCTGACTCAACCGAAACATGACTATCATGTGAGGTCTATCAGAATGAAGGTTGTAGGCAGTTTGTTGTAGTCCAAGTGGGAGCTTGTTGGAGTTGGTGTCCTAGGACCAAATTTTTGTACTTTGATTACATGTATATTCAATGTATTGAAAATTAATAAAACTTCTTATTACATATTGTTTGTTGTTCTGCATGACTCTAATGTAATAATGTCCTAGAGTATACATCGCATTGATAAAGTCATAACAGTTCCCCGCTACGATGAGAACTTTGATGTGCTATGACGATATTCTCAAATAATATTCTATGACTGAATAACATACTATGACGAGACACATAGTACATAGACTGTCAGATGAAAGTACTCATAAGAAGATGAAGCTTCTTCTCATGAAGTCCGCACTTGGTAATCTCCAAGATGAGAGATTATGAGAACATACCCACCAGTAGGAATTCCACATGTTTTGGTATCATCAGATATTTCTATCTATGAGCATGTGTGATGTTCCTTAGGCTTTAAGATTATTATTAATGCATGTTACAACTCATGTACTTAGATGTATTTTGTAAACCATAATGATAACAATTCATAACGAAGTTGGATATGTTAGGTGCATCACGAGTGACATGTCATTACTGAATAAGTTAAGGAAGGATTTGTCCCTTCTATCTTTATGGAAGTTGATATCTCTATCCTTTGATAGGAATAGAACCGTCGCATTAAATTCCATGCCCTTGGTGTAATGATGTATTTATTTCAAATAGTCCAAGAAATATATATCGAGCATATTGGTTGGTGACATGGATGTGCAACCTACTTGATGATATATTGTGACAAAGATATTATATTACATAGTGAACATTCTTATGTGGTTGTTGACGTTGTGACATTGAGTTCTTTATATTGGGTGTCTTGACCCGTTGCTAGTCAATAATCTTGAGCTTTAGGCAGGTCCATTTAATGCCAACGAGAAAGAATCATAGAAGGTCACACACTAAGTGTTTCCATTGATCTCGATTAAATTCTATTTGAGTTTATTTAATGGAATAAATATTATTCCCAAGTCCGATGAATAATTTTATTCAAGTTATATTGATCGCATAAATTAAATAATTATTTATTCATCAGTTTGTAAATAAAATATTTATTTTATTTATTGAATATTTTAATAAATATTTATTTTCTAGATTGTGAATAAAATATTTATCTATGAATAAAATATTTATTCGGTTCAATAAATTCTAGAGGAGTTTGAACGGACCAAGACCAAGTTCGGTGACAAATATTAATTAACAAGACCATTACATAATATTTGTTATTGCGCAAGTTGGCGCACACCACAAAATAATAATAATATAATTATTATTATATGAAATGAAATTTATTAAAGGTAATAAATGATATTTAATGGTCGGTATGCAATTAAATAATATTTTAACTTAAATTCCAACTCTATAAATAGATTGTATGTCTATTGTGTAGATCGTCCAAAAATTGAGAATAGAGAATTGTTGTGAAAAATGAATTTTCTCTCAATTCCTTCTCTCTCCCTCTCAATAATGAGTAGTGAAAGAGAGATTTCTTCAAGACTGAAGAATGAATGATCAAGAACAAAAAACAAAATACATTCGACTCGACGCGCTAGTGCCCAGAGATCAAGTGATGTTTTTTGAAGATCATAGGAGCATTTATGGATCATTGCTAGAGGAATTTTATACTTGGATCCTCACAGCATAACAAATGTAATCTGGAAGTATCTTTTCAGATGATCAATATTCACCAACAAATAAAGTTCCTAATATAATATATTTATTTATTTAAATATTAAATAAATTAATTATAAACATGACGTGCAAGACACCCACTCTTGGTTTTGGAAAATGATTATTAAAAGAAATTTTAATATATTGCCCACTTTTGCACGTTTACGATTTGCTCAGAACCAACAATCCTGTAACCCAAATTTTGGGGCACTGTAGCAACTCTGACCGATTGCTGTGAGCTAACCAGCCAACACTAATAGGGAACTCTAGCAGCTCAAAATTTGGAGACAACAGTATTGTAGCTCCGCAGACTTCTTGCCACCGACCATTGTAGTAGCTTGGACTTGGGTGATCGCAACACTTTAGTAGTGCGGACTTCCTACCACCTTTCACTATATCACAATGAACTTTTCGTGTGCTTGGTGGAACAATACTTCGTCCTATTTTTTATCTCATTTTGGGATAGAGTTTCTATGTGTGTTAGAAACTCTGAGATCTCTCTGTAATTTGTGATCCTAAATTTTATAGTAAAGTGATTCTGCCTCTCCATGGACGTAGGGATTATTCTCAAACTACATAAATCATTGTTTCTATGTTCTTCTCATTCTTCTTTTATTATGTATTTTCTTCATCTGCAAACCTGTTCTGTTGTCGCGACTCTTAGAATTTCCGCAACACTTGTTATGTCAGATACACATCTTCTTGAAGGTTCCCATTAAGGAAAACTGATTTGACATCCATTTTCCAAATCTCATAGTCATGGTAAGCTGTTATGACAAACAAAATTCTGATGAATTTAAACATGAAAACTAGAGAAAAGGTTTTTTCGTAGTCAATGCCTCGATGTTGTCTAAACCCTTTAGCCACTAGCCATGCTTTATAGGTATTTACTTTACCTTATATGTCCATGTTTATCTTGAATACCCATTTACACCCAAAAAGTTTTACATCAACTGTCAGATCGATCAAAACCCAAACATAGTTTTGATATATGTAATCCATCTTAGAATTCATGGCTTCTTGCTACCTTGCAGCTTCTGAGCTCTATACTGCATCTTTGTAGAAGAGATGATCATTATTGTCCATCAATAACGAGTCACCATCATCAGTGACTAGAATATCATCTCCGATTCTCTTACCTCTCTAGCACTCATATGCAACATTTGTGTTTCAGGAACAAATTTTTCCATGAGGACTTGTGGAATTGGTTCCCATACCAAATCTTGTGTATCTTGAATGTCAAATTCATACAAGTCAATCTTATTCCCATTATCCTCTTTGAGGTTGTGGTCTTACTCAAAAAAGATAGTATATATCACAATAATTGCTTTATTGTCTGAAGGGTTGTATATATAATATCCCTTGTTTCCTTGGGATACCCTATAAAGATACATTTTGTGCCTCAGAGTGCTAGTTTGTTTCTTGAGCTAGGATTAACAAATTCCTCACAACCCCATGCACAAACATGTGACAAAATGAGTTTCTTTCCCCTCTATAACTCGAAGGGAATTCCGTTTTCCGCTTTAGTTGGTACTCGGTTTAGTAACTATGATGCCGTATGTAATTAATATCCCTAAAAGGATAATGGAAGGCTTGAGTGACTCATCATTGATCTTACCATGTCCAATAATTTATAATTCCTCCTTTCACCAACACCATTCCACTGTAGTGTATAAGGTGAAGTGAGTTGAGATAAAACCCCATTATTGTAGAAACTCAATAAAGTCTTGATGAAGATATTCACCACTTCGATTCAATCAAAATTTCTTTATCTTCTTACCAAGATTATTCTCAACCTCATTCTTGAACTCTTTGAACTTCTTAAAAGATTTAGACTTATAACTCATCATGTAGATATAACCATACATGGTCAAGTCGATGGTAAAAGTAATAAAGTATAAGAATCCACCTCTATCGTCTACTTGAAAAGGTCTACACACATCAGTGTGTACCAAGTCTAGAAGTTTTGTGACTCTTTCACCTTGACCACCAAATGGTGGTTTGATCATCTTACCTTGTAAACAAGCGTGATATCTTTCAAGTGGATTTGATCAAAAGAGTTCAAGTAACCATCTTGATAGAGCTTTGTCAAATGCTTCTCATTTACGTGACCAAGACGGTGATGCCACAACAAGGTGTTATATGAGTCATGCATATTTGTTTCATTATCAATTGTCAATATTTGGTTTTTATAATTTAATACATAAAGATCATTATTCAACTGTGCCATACCATCACTTATGCTATCTTTATAAAATTAGTGACCCTTATTTCCAAATCTTAACATAAATTCATCCATATCTAAACAAAAAACATAAATAATGTTCCTGGTAACACTATGCACATAATAAAAATTCTTTAAAACCAAAATCAATCATGTCGTCAATGTGAGATGGTAGTCTCCAATGGTTAGAGCAACCAACCTCGTTTCATTGGAAGCCCGTAGATCTACCTCATCTCTAACAAGATTTCTAAATATACTTGTTTATTGTATTTGGATACAAATGTGAGCACGACATGCAATATCTAATACTCAACTTGTAGATATGGAAAGATTATACTCAATAAATAACAAACCTGAATCTTCCCCTTGATTCTTTGACTGGGTGCAATTCCTCTTCCATTTGCCTTGCTTGCCTTTGGATCTTCTTCTTGGAAGGGCGGTGCTCCAAAGCCTTAGACTTGGAATGATTTTTTAGCCCCGATGCTTTGTTCATCTTATTATTATTCACTATAAGGACTGCGAGTTTGTCATACCCCATGCCTTTATCAACTTGACGAATAAGTGTAAGAAGTTATGAGTGTCTTCTCACTATTGCTCATATTACAATTCACAATAAAACTGAAGAAGTTTTTGAGTAATAAGGATAGAATGAGATCTGTGCGTAGCTCATCAGTGATCTTAAAACCCAAGATGTCCAGATGCTCAATATAGCCAATCATTCTGACTACATGTGCCCCAGTTTGCGCTGACTCTTCAAGATTGCACGTGAACAATGCATTGAATACCTCACATATCTCTAATCTCGCCTTCTCTTGATAAATATCCCGAAGGTGAGAAATGATGCTATACTCATCCATATCCTCATATTTCTTTCGATACTCATTGGATATGGAGGATAACATGGAACATTGTACATCCATTGCATCGTCCAAGTGTTTTACATAGAGAGATACTTCTTCCTCATTAGCCTCTTTGGAAAACAATTCAGGAAGTGTGGTTTTCAACACGTATGATTTCTGTTCGCAGTGTAGTATAACACGTAAGCGCCTATAACATTTTTTAAAATTCTTGTTGGTGAGAAGATTATCTTTCTCTAGTATGGATCATAGTGATATAGTCAAAGTCATTTGATTTTTTATTTCTATAAATTAAGAGCTGATAATTAGTCCTTGTTTTGATTACAAAAATAGATTAATAAATTTAAAATTAATTAAATTCTTATTAATCTCCCACTATTTTTTGAAACCTAATATCCCTCACTATCAATTTCAGAATATCTTGTCGCTCCAACATTCTAGGGGTAATAATCCATATTCCCCTTCTCATAACCAATACTTGGTTCTGACAAGATATTTGAAAGGTTTTAGATAGGTGTGACTTGTCAACTACATTAACTCATAGTTCCTTGATTCATTGAGTGAATGATAGAGCTAATATTTTTCACATTTTTGTATGCATTTCATTTGTTTTAATCCTCCCAAATTATCAATTTGAGATTATATGGATCAATTTTGGATTTACGATGTGTTTTGATCAAAATTGTGAAAGTGCTTAATTTTGGATTTTTTACAGATTTTTACGTCAAGGGTATTTTGGTCATTTATTTAAAAATATAATTCTAAATTGATTGATTTTTATTTAAATCCTTATTTAATTTCCTTCAATTTTGTCTTCTATATCAGAGGCTAATTTGAGCATCTAGAGGCTTGAAAAATTCAATGAAGTTGGGAAATTTTTCGAGCGCACAACGTGAACCTCACCACCATAACAGAATCCCATATCGGCCTACACAGTTCTAATTAAGGTGATTCCATTTGGAATAGAATGAGGACACATAGACATGTCTCTATAATTATTTTTAGGTAGTTTTGAAGTCATTAAGGTTTCCATTGGATGTTATACTTTTAAAGGAAGCTTCCTGGAACCTTCATCCAGAAAAAGTAACAGTCAATTAATAATTCATAACTTATAAATTCAGTGGAAAAATGAGTTGAAATTTTAGAGGAGACTCACAATATAGTGGGGAACAACTTTCATGATGGGGATCACGTGTGGATCTTTTTTTTAATGGGTAAAAAATGCGACAACTTTTGAAGGATAAATTATGCCTATAAAAGGAGAGGAGCTCCTACCTTAAATCATTTCTTTCTATCCCCACACCATCTGGGGCACCGAGGAGAGGAGGCCAAAGGCCATTTAAGAATTTTATTTCTTTATTTTATTTTTATTTTAGTTTTATTTTACATGTAACACATTCATATTTTTTATTAAAGTATTTCCCATTTCTTCTTCCATCTTTCTTTGTCTTCAAACTCTAATTCTAATTCTCTCTCTTCCATCTTTCTATCGTGATCACTTTTCACATTGTAATGAAAAGTGACTAATCTGAGGCTTGGCCCTGGGGGAGGTTTCACAGTGTTCTTTGATATTGTTCTTCAATCCAAAATGTTTTTATTCTATTTGTGGTGGAGGAGGGAATATTGCACGGGTGCAATGATCGTCCACCACAACACTATTTCCAAATCCATTCCTTTCCATTGATTTATTCATTTTCCCTACATTTTCTTAGGCAAAACCTTCATATGATGGAGTTTAAGTTACCATAAGGGATGAAACGACATACAGTGGAGCCGAGTCTTTTTGGGATAACATTCTCGGTTAAGGTGTTATCATAGTTGACTATTGGAGGAGGTGCGGTTTGGTGTGTCAGATACGTGCTAAAATCACACTCTTTAAATCAAAAGAAAGTAATTCATTATTGAGGTTTCATAAAATGTATTATCAAATTTAATTTAAACAATAAATAAATAATAAATAAACCCGTGTTATCCAATCCTTGGACTAAGTTCTTTATTCCCTAATTTCATTCAACTAGCATCTGCATCTGCATTTAGATTTAAAGTTTTCATTTCATTATTTTAATTTCACTATTTTCCAAAACCCTTAAAACCATCATTTTCATAAATAATATAAAAACACAAAAAGAATTAGAATATTTGAACTAGAATAAGTAATTGAACCGACTGTAATGCTTCTCAAGTGAGATGACCCTAGTCAGTCACTGTGCTGCACTAGGAAAATAAATTTGCTTTTTCCACGCCATACAATAGACGTGCATAAAAATTGGCACCGTCGTTGGGGATTTAAGAAGTTATTTCTATCACTTTTTCAAAATTCACATTTTGAGGATATTTTTATTTGTTTTCTTTTAAAAAATATAAAAAAACCCTTTTCCCATGATGTATTCAAATTCAAATTATTAGGCATAGAAAAATTACTCACAGGTGCAGGAAGAAGAAACAGACTACACTGAGAAGGCCCCCCCAATTAAGGGAAGATTCTATAATGATAAGGTGAAAACAAAAGGTAAGAGGAATAACAACATGGATATTACTTGAAGATTTGATGGCCATGACCGATGAACTCTAAACTGACATTCAAAGATTCAAGGTCAAGAAGGAAGTGCCATTGGTCTTCCTAGATTTTACTGAAGACATCGATGATGTTGAAGACAAACTCGAGGTGGAGGAACCCGACTACCTACCTACATCCAGTGATAATAAACTCTAAGTGGCACTCTCCATCGAAGTAAAGATTCAAGCTGAACTACCTCAAGGTGATGATACATTCATGAACTCCAACTCATTTGATTTTATTGAAACTAATTTTAGTATAACTCTTAATTTTTTTAAATTTTCATAATCGGCTGACACTTATTACACCCTGGAGGATGATGAAGAAAAATAAGATGCACCTGTTGAGGAACACCTGGAGCTCCATGAAGATATTTAACATATACTGGAGGAGCCCCATCATGAAGTGATCCAAGTTGTTGAGCCTGAGGAAATTAGACAAGAAGCTGAAGCCCCCATGAAGCCAGCACTGGAAATAAGATGGTTTCACAAGTAGCTAAAAAAGAATAGGAGGTTCCATACTTCATCCTACCCCCTCTATTCAAAATGTACCACATTACGAAGGGGGTAGATCTAGTGTACTCTATCCATGTAGTCATTCTCAACAAGAACAAATAATTGCAAGCTGGGAAGAATAATATGTGGTGGTTCATGTCAAAGAAGATCCACCCACCATTAGATTATGGATAACAGCTAGTACTACTTATTGGAGGTAGAAAAATTTAGGGCCCATTTGAGGGATCATACAAAGATTTATCTTTACTTGCTTATTAGATTTCAATTTCATTTTTTAAGAAGTAGTTTAGCATACAGCCCAATCCTCCTTATCTTTTTGAGCTTTAATGATATGATCCTTGTTCTTTAAGTGAGTAATTCTCTTTTGTAGGTTCATAAATGGAAAAAATAAGCCTTAAATATTGGATGAGAAGTACAAGATTCATGGAAAAAGGAGTTCATTTTTATTGTTTAAACTTTTAAACTCCTTACATTTTTTGGTTCAAAACATGTTTTGAGCTTTAATGATAAGAATTTCATGCCCACACTTGAATTATTTCTTTACTTGACTTATTTAGGAGACATGATTTTCTTAGGAATCTTATGATGTCATGTTTTAGATTTCAATGTTAATGAGATTTAATGAGTAAAATGGAAAATTGAATGTTTAAAGTGATGTATGAATATTGAAATGACGAATCATGATTTAAGGGAATTAGTTGATTTATGTAAATGAGATTTCCATACCATTTTTCATGATTTGAATTTCTGAAATTCATGTGAATTGATTTGTTATTATAAATAATGCATTGAGTGATTGTTCAAAATAATATGTCTCATTCTTGAGAGGATTTATAGACCAAGTACTTCTTATTTATTCTTGAGCATATTTCTTGAGTGATCATGGGACATGTCACATGTCAAAACTTGCATTTGAACTTGTCAAAGCTATGGCTGTTCAAAAATACATTTAAAATGATTGAGACATCTTTTGAAAAGTTCTTATTCTTAAATACCACCTTTACATCAATCATTCTTTTAGTCTATAGAGACCATGAATGACCTTTATAGGGATGAACCTTGTTTCAAATCATTTTTATCCATTCCTACCATACTCGTGGAATTTTCATGATATTTTAAAGATGATGTGTGGGGGTGAAGAGAATCATGGTGGAAGTGATTTTATACATTGTAAGGTAAAAGCGTGGGGGTGCTATTGTGATAATTGTAAAAAGTTGTGGAATCATTCATTATAATTCATTGTTTATCCCTCTTGAATTAAAAAAATGACAAAAATGACAAAAAAACTGAAAAATGGGAAAAATTGGTTGTAATTTGGGAAAGAAAAAAATAAACATTTTATAGACTGACTATCTTTTGATCATATGTGGTTAGGTGATATATGTGAGGTTTGGTCTAATCATAAAATCCAAAAAAGGAAAAAAATATATATATAAGAAAAAAAATCAAGAGGGTTCACAAATCATTCACTATGCTTACTTGATCATGACCTTACTTTGAGTTTTTAGGGAAGTAGTTGTTAAATTGAAGAGGATAACTTCATTACACTTTTACTTATGATATCATGAATTGTACTTAAGAGATTAGAATCCTCCTCAAGACTTAATTTTTAATGCATCAAATCCTACCAACCTTAAGCCTCAGAGTCATTTGAACCTTTATTGTAAGTCCTCATGATTTTATGTGCCTTTTGTCTTTACAAAGTGGAGAAAATATTGATTTTACAAGATTATGAATAAGGACATGTTCTCATGATATGAGCATAAATATACTTAATTTTTATCATGGTAGATGAGAGGAAATATTCCAAGGTGAGGTAAATCATGATTTGACATGTTTAATAATAATGAATTAAGGAGCTTGAATGAATGAAAGGAGAAGTTTTATCATTCTTCAAAGGGGAAAAGTAAAATATTTGAATTGATTTTTTTCTTTGAAAAATGAGAAATTAAATTGATACTTCAGGTATATTTTTGAAAATTTTATTTGGCATTGAAAATTGTTCAATTTTATTACTTTGTAATTTGAATATTGGTAACATTGGTGCCCTTTGAAATTTAATGTTGAGATTTTATGCTTGAGGAAAAGCATGTTTTAAGTACGAAGGAATTGATAGAGTTAATATTTTATACATTTTTTTATGAATTTCAATTGTTTTAATCCTCTTAAATTATCAATATGATCTTATATGGATCAATTTTGGATTTATGACGTGTTTTGAGAAAATTTATGAAAAATGCTTAATTTTGGATTTTTTACAGATTTTTTACATATTGTTTTACAGATTTTTAATTTGGTAATTTATTTAAAAATATAATTCCAAATTGATTTATTTTTTTTTGTTGAAATCCTTATTTAATTTTCTTCAACTTTGTCTTCTAGACTAGATGCTGATTCGAGCATCTTGAGGCCCAAAAAATTCAATGAAGTTGGGAAATTTTTCAAGCACACAACATGAACTCCACCACCATAATAGGACCCCATCTTAGCCTAGACACCTCTAATTGAGGTAATTACACTTTTAATAGAATTAGGTCACATAGTTACATCTCTAAAATTAGTTTGAGGGATTTTTGAAGTCATTAAGGTTGTCATTGGATGTTATACTTTTGAAGGAAGTTTCATGGAACCTTCATCCATAAAAAGTAACAGTCAATTAATAATTCATAACTTTTACATCTGGTGGAAAAATGAGCTAAAGTTTTGAGAGGAGCCATGAAATACAATGGGGAACAACTTTTATGAAGGGTACCATGCGTGAATTGTCCATTTAATGGGTTAAAATCATGACAAATTTTGGAGGATAGATTCTACCTATAAAAGGAGAGGAGCTCCTACCTATCAAATAATTCTTTCCCATCACCACACCATTTGGGGCACCAAGGAGAGGAGGCCAAGGACCAGTTAGTAATTTTATTTCTTTAATTTATTTTTCTTTTAATTTTATTTTATATGTAACAGATTCATATTTTTTATTAAAGTGTTTCCCATTTATTCTTCCATCTTTCTTTGTCTTCATACTCTAATTCTCATTATCTCTCCCATATTTCTACCACAATATCTTTGTACATTTCAATGGAAAATGACTAATCCGAGGATTGGCTCTAGGGGAGGTTTCATGTTGTTCTTTGTTATTGAACTTCAATTTAAAATGTTTTTATTCTATTTTTGGTTGAGGTGAGAATATTGCACGGGTCCAGTGGTTGTCCACCACAACACTATTTATAAATCCTTTCCTTTCCATTGATTCATTCATTTTCCCTACTCTATCTTAGGAAAGCCCTTCATATGGAGGAGTTGGGGTTTCCATAAGGGATGAAATGACATACAATTGAGCTGAATCTTTTTGGGATATCATTCTCGGTTGAGGTGTAATCCTAGTTGACTATTGGAGGAGGTGTGGTTTGGTGTGCCAGAGACATGTTAAAATCACACACTCTTTAAATGAAAGGAAAATAATTCATTAATGAGGTTTCATAAAATGAATTATCAAGTTCAATTTAACCAATAAATAAATAATGAATGAACCCGTGTTATCCAACCTTATGACCAAGTTCTTTCTTCTCTAATTTCATTCTTTTAGCATCTGCATCTGCATTTAGATTTAAAATTTTCATTTCATTATTTTAATTTCACTATTTTTAAAAACCCTTAAAACCAGCGTTTTCATAAATAATATAAAAATGAAAAAAAGAATTAGAATAGTTGAACTAGAATAAGTGATTGAAATGACTGTAATTCTCCTCAAGTGAGACAATCCTGGTCATCCATTGTGTTGCATTGGGAAGATAAATTTTATTTTGTCATGCCCTACGGCATGCATGCATCAGTGAACTCCCCAATACTGAAATCATGTTTTAATATTTTTTCAACTTTTACCTCTTAGTTACACCAAGTCCTGCTTGGGGAATCAACCCTTGATTAAATTACATTAAGTCAGCTCAAAACTTCAAGTTAAAAGCTCAATGATAATTGAAAGCACCCCAACATTTCTTGGTCAAACACTTTGAACTATGAGATCATTTCTAACTTCAGTAGTGGAAGAATATGCCGACTTAATATTTTAGTTTGAGAGATTTCTGTCTTTATGCGTCAATCCCATTTTATATTTTCAAATGCCTTTTAATATTAAGTGGATTTTACTTAAGTGATTAACCATATCCGATAAAACATTTACGCATAATCCAATTATATTTTATTTCATCTTGCATGATTGTTAATTAATTTATTAGGTGATCACACAACATCCACAAACATAAGTAATTAATCATTCAACTAATTGAAATAAAACATAAGTGACATGTTCATGAGATTCTCTAATGGTTAGTTTATCTAGTGGATGATAAACTAACCCTTGACCCTAGGAGAAAACACCTTGAACCATAGCTTGGTTTGTGTTGCAACATTTCACCTTGGCTCTTATGTATCACCTTAATTGGTTTCACCTCAGCTCCTGAACATGGACTGCCTCCTCTCAACTGGGAGCTCTATCATTACATTAGATTTTACTTGCACACATGTGAGGGGATCTATTGGATTGGATAAATGGGGTTTACATAAAAGAAACCTTGAGAACACAAGTCCTTACACAATAAGGGGGAGTGGATGAATCACATACTATCAATAATAATTTAGCAGAAACCAATGACATACAAATGACTAGTTTAATCTCACAATCATCCACACACATAATGAAATGAGCATATATTTTCTATCTTGTTATCAATTATTTTGATTTGTTCTTTAATTAAGATAATGCGCCACAAATTAATCCAATTAATTCAATTTATCTTAATTCCATCAAAGCATCCTTATCCCACCATCATTTATAATTTTAAACAAAATTAATATTATTTAAAATTAATAAAGTATACAAGTGTACTTGGAGTCAACTTCATGTTCTTATCCAAAATTTTAATAAAGTATACATGTACTTCTTCAAATAAATGACACACAAAACACATGCGAATAGGTTTGATTATATATTTCATTTTTCTTTGTAAAAAAATGGACACATTGTCTACAACAAACTACATGGCATGTACTATAGTACACAATGTGTATTGTCTTTTACCTATGTGCACAACACACACATTAGGTCTGGATGTAACATCATGTTATTTTTTTTTAGGTATTCATAAACCTCTATTTTGATCAAGTCTTCGGTGAGTTTCGTTTGGGGTTTTGAGTGAAATTTAATTTTTTTGAAAGTTTATGGGTTGTGTACGGTTGACACATAGTTTGAAAAACTGTGCACCAAATAATGAGAAACTGTGCACCTGGACAAAAAGGGGTGCACAAATAGGGTGCACGGTTTGTCTAAACGTGCGTCCCTGTTGAGGAAATCGTGAACAACATTTAATTAATCTGAAAATATTTTTTTAAAATCCCGAAACCTTCTTTTTAGGTGATCGATGGACTTAACTTGACCTCCTATGATTTATTCTTCCTTGAGAGCACAAAGAGGTGATTTTGGCCCCTCTACACCCTTCCGGATGCAGATCTAAGCTTGGTGAACAAATTTGATCTCTACCTGGTAGGTTTCCTATTCCCGTTTTCTTTCTCACTCTATCTTCTTTTCTCCCTAGGGTTTTATAGATCTCTATGTGTTGTTGGAGGATCTAATATACCTATTTTAGATCATGAATCTAGGTTTGATTCCTGGATCTTCGTTTCCGGTGTTCTTTGTCAAAGTTTCCCAGTTAGGGTTTTGTGATTCGAGATCTAGTGATCTCAAGGTAGGGGGTTCCGTTATGGTGACCAATTTTTGTTAAACCTAAATTGATTGATTTAAATTCAATTTCATGATATAAATGAAATTTCATTCGGTTGCTTGATTAAAATCCCAATTCCATTAAATTGAGGTTTTGAAATTTGATTTTGGCATGAATTTGGAGGAAAACCCCCAATTCCATTGAATTGAGATATATTTGTGAAATTGATAGAATGTTGTGAAATTTAAAATTTTGAATTTAAATTGTGATTAATTTGATGGAATTTATTTCAAATTGGTATTTGGAAAAAATGGTTTAAAATGATTTTTATAGAAACCCATTGATTTTATATTGTAAAAAATATATGATTTGATTAAAAAATTGTTTTGATTTTTAAATAGAAAATTGACAAATTTGAAATGAGAGAATGAGATAAATTGTATTTTAAGCAGTCTTAAAATAAATTGCCCATTGTTGATTTATATTAGAGCATATGAATTCTTAGATAGTTAGTGAGTTATTTGAACAACACTCTATGATTGACAACACCAAAAATACATAAATGCAGTAGGTCACATCCCCGATGGGATGATGATGTGTCCTCCTTGGTCAGTATCAAGGAGGATGTGTGTATACACATATTGCCATGAAAACTTTTTTGAGTGTGAGTCCCAGAGTCTGGAACTATCGTACCTTTTAGCACATGACCATGTTGGTAATTTATTTGTATTTTAATTATATGCCATTATTGTTGTAAACTCTTTTACATGACTTATGAATTTATAATTTTTTTTATATAAAATATTTATTAAGACATTTTTTAAAGTATTTCCATCATTTGAAATGTAAAATATGATTCGTCTTAAATATTGTTTTGAACTTCCATGCATGTTTAATTAAAATTGAAAGCTTTTTTTGGTTAATTAATTGTTTAAATCTTTTTATGGAATCATTGGTGAGACTTTACTAACCTTTTAGCTTACATCATACTTGTGCCTTCAGGTGCTTGTAGATTATCTTCTTCCATGTTCGAGTAGGGGTAAGGCGCCACTTGGAGGTGGTAGTAGCTGTTGATCCTTGGTATTGGTGAGTTGCTTCTGTTGATACTTGGATAATTATCCTATTTTTATGGTACTTTACTATAGTACATTGGGTTGTTTATACCTGCTTGAATTTTGATACACCTCTCCGTGCGGATTTTTTATTGCATGCATACTGACTTGTTTGCCTTAATTCCATTGTGTTTGTGGAAAATTTGTTCCCACTTTCATATTGTATGATTTCATGTGCTTGTTTCTAACTCATGGGGATCATGAATTCATTTCGGGCTATGTTAGGAATGACTCAGATATCAGGTTACTAGGATACCCGGGCTAGTTTGTGACGAAGTGGTATCAAAGGAGAAAGTTTTTTATATTGACTTTGTGTTAGTATGCAGTTGTGTATTATTTTCAGGACTTAGGAGGTAGTTACGATTGAGTTCCTGACCAACTCTCACCGCAATGAACCTTAAGTCATTAGGGGTTGGTTTGAGAAAGAAGCCCTGAGCATTAGTTCTAGTCTTTTCCCTATTTTTGACTTGGATAGATTGAAATCCAAGACTTGTTGTCTATCTGTTGGGATTAATTTTCCTCCTTGTTCCCTTTGAGTGTTAATTTTATGTCTTCAATGTTGTATTTTGATATTTTATAGCATCATGCCTTTGAGAATATGTGAAAATCTGATCTAGGAGGAAGTTACCGATGAACCTTAGTAAGCGAACCCTCTTGTGGATCTGAGTTTTTTTGAGGTGATTGTGCGTACTGTCCAAGCTCTGGGACAAACACCACCACTGGTTCACTGTAAGAACCCGGATCTTAGTTTCAGGTATGTTTTTTTTTCTGGAGTTTTTAAGAAAAATGAACTTTTTAGAAATTTTCGAAGTACACACCATGTACTTTCTGAGTACACGCTGTGTACTCTTCTTCGGCTCGAAGCTGTGTGCTGGACGTGCTTGGGCCACACACACGGTGTGTAGGGGTGATGTGGAGGCCGATTTTGGCGGAGTACAGAAAGGACCCAGTATACACCGTGTACTTTTTTTTTCACTAAATGAACTGAGGTCGTGCCTAACGCACAAAAACACCTCCTTCTAGGTTCCGTTCATCCGAGAGCAACCCGTACGGCCGGATCTTCAAAGAGCTCCCGCCTCTTCATCCGTTATCTGATTCGAGCATGGTCGATTGTGTTGGAATCACAGTGGTGAGTTCTTCCTTCTTCTTGAGCTTTGTTTTCTGATTCCTCCTCGTTTTTGAGTTATCGTGGGTTGAGCGTTTTGTGTGTTTTATCAGATCTAAAACATTCTAAGGGGAATCAATCTCCGTGATTCACATATATCGATCTCCTAGGATCGAGGTGGGTGATATGTACCTCTCTGTTGAAAGTTGATGAGTATTTTGTGAAAATTCCACAAATCCCCTTGGGCGGGGAATTGTGGGTTTCCTATTTTTCCCCTCCTGTTGCCTTCTTTACTTGATTGTTGTAGTAGAGGTTTATGCTTGTGAGTAGAGTAATTTATTTTGTGCTCGGGTTGCTTTTCCATTCTTGTTGTACTGTATAGCATTTTCCGGTTGCCATGCCTAGTTGTAGGATAGTGGAACAGTTTCTTTGTGTTGCTATTGAGCCTTAGAATGATATCCAAGTAGTTCTTGAGGTTTACTTGGACGATGTACGCGCGCTGAGCATGTTTATTTCCACATAGGACTGTGAGTACCTAGTGTAGCAGACCATAGAGAGAATTGACATAAGGGATTCTCTAGAGTGTCTTTTAATACGATGCGAGACCACAGGGGGAATTGACGATGAGTGCTTCCACATAGAGTATGTAGTTCCTCGACGCGGGCCACAGGGGGAATGAGACGTTGAGTGCTTCCACAGAGAGCCTTTAGTACGATACGAGACTATAGGGGGAATTGACAGTGAGTGCTTTCTCAGAGAGTCTATTAATTTCATAGCTGAACCATAGGGGTGAGACTGTGTGTGACTCCTAGAGGGTTTATAGTGATTGGGTTGAACCATAAGGGTTAGGCTGAGAGAGCTAACCATAGGGTTACCTATTTTATTCCTATTGCTAGTTTCTTACTTGTGTACTTTATTTGTTAGAACTGTGGATTGTAGCTATTGTGTGCATTACTGTTTACTGTTTTCTGCACTTTTACTTGCCTTGTATTCATTGACTGTTAGGCACAAATATTTGGGTGATTGCCTAATGGGATTGTATCTCACACCCTGTTTGGGCCATGCTTTTGGGCCCAAGCAGACTATGTTGCTGCAGGTATAGATAAGGGCAAGCACCCTTCTACTTCAGGTTCTTGATTTCACTGGAGCTAGAGAGCATGGGATCGAGCCGGGGCTTGCGATGCTGCGGAGTTAACTTGTTTTCCTTTGCACTTTGTTTTCAGTTGTACTTAAACACGTTGGTTTGTTTTCTGCTTTCCATAGACATATGCACCATGTTGCATCATTATTATTTTATCCATTGCTTCCGCTGTTCAGTTCAGTTGTGTATGCTGTTTATTGTTTCTACTATTTTGTTTGGTTGTTCTTCTGCTGTATACTTTACCTAATGAGGGCATAGTTTCCCCACCGACTCACCAAGGCCCTCGCTGCTAGTCGACAGCCTCTGGAATTTGGGGAAACACGCTTGAGGTCATGTGGCGAACCGGGTGCGGGGCACCAGTGGAGGGGCTCTGGATTCAGGTCGTTACATTCACGTTCAGGCTCCAGCTATTAAACCTCAAAAAGATCTTTTACAGAATCATTCTCAAGATTTATTTCACCATAAGCCACTAGAATTCAAAGGCTCTAATGACCCTTAAGAGGTTGAGGAATGGTTGATCAGGATGGAATGTTTGTTTGAGTTCTTGGAGACACCTTATGAAATAAAGGTGAAGTGTGCCACATTCATGTTTGAAGGAACAAGTAGGAAATGGTGGGACATGATGGTGATGATGAAGAAAAATGAGAGCATAGAGTGGAAAGACTTCAAAGAAATTTTCACCGATCAGTTCTATTTGGAGTCGATGCTATTGGCTAAGGCTACCGAGTTTTTCAAACTTGAGCAGGCTGACATGACCGTGATGAAGTATGCAATCTGTTTTGTAGAGCTAATGCAATTTTCACTTGAGATAATATCAAATGAGAAGATTAAGACTCAATAATTCAAGTTAGGACTTCAATATAATATTCACTCTCAGGTTTTCTTACTAAAGCTTTCCTCTTATGCTGATGTACTGGAGAGAGTTTTGATGGTTGAAATGGACCTGACTAGTAACTCAAGGTTGTCGGGAGTTAACTTCTCTCCAAGTGACAATGTGAGTTCCTTTAAAAGAAATAGGAAGCGTGATGATTCTCATGGTGGTTTTCAACAGTAGAGTCATTCTAGACCTTCTTCGGGGCCTGGTAGAGGCTCTTTGATTTGTTATTAGTGTGGAAAGATTGAGTATCCAAAGAGAGTTTACACTGAGATACCCAAGATCTGTGGATCCTGCAGATGCTCAGGTAACTTGAAGAAGTTCTACCATGTTTATTCCACTTTGCATAGTGGAATGAGATCATCAATGCCTATTAAAACTATGGTGCAATTAGTTGCTTCATGAAAAAAGGGGTTCCATCCACATGCATTTGGAACAAAGTTTCTTTACACAGTGGAAGAGTCTCTAGAGGAAGCAGATACGTGTCCAGCAACTGTGAGAGATACCATTACTAGAGCTTCGTCATTAGTGACTACTCAATTTGATACTGGTACATATCAATCATTTATTTCAATCCGTATTGTTAATATGTTTAATCTTCATTTGATGCTTTTGTCTTATGCAATGTATATTACTACACCCTTAGAATGAAGAGAGATCATGGTCTCTATAGCCCCTCTTTTGTTTTCTATTTATCAAATGTTGATCTTGCTTGGAGTTTTATGGTTCTCAACTTGAAACCTCTTGGAGTCATGTTCAAGATAGATTTAATCATTTCCAATAAAGCCCAAATTTATTGTTATCTTTGACGGGTGTCCTTTATTTCACCCGATAGGGTTTTTCGTGTCTTTCAAAAGGAATGATACCCAAGGTCGAGCAAATCCGAATCTTCATATCAGGAGTTAGGGAATGTAATATTGATGTTTTATTTTGATATGGAGCAAGAATCTTTATGCAGTGACCTCCCTCCAGTTGTCATCGAGTTTTTCGACATTTTTTCTTTCTTACTTCTCTAGTTTTCCACTAGTAAAGGAGGTAGAGATTTCTATCAATTTAATGCCTGGTACTCAACCAATATCTATTCTTTCTTACTGCATGACACCGGTTGAAATTAAAGATCTGAATACTCAGTTGGATGGTCTTCTTGAGAAAGGCTTTATATGACTAAGTGTGTCACCTTGGGTTCCACCAATTCTCTTTGCTAAGAAAGATCTCGGTTCACTTTTCCTTTGTGTTGATTACTGAAATCTTAATCGAGTTACAATAAAGAACAAGTATCTATTGCTACAGATTGATGATCTTTTTGATTAGTTGAAAGGGGAAAAGTGGTTCTCGAAGATTATTATTTGGTCTGGTTACCACCAGTTGAGAATAAAGGAATATGACATATAGAAAACCACATTTTGGAGTAGGTACGACCATTATGAGTACATTATCATGCCATTTGGATCAACCAATTCTCTTTCATTCTTTATGGATTTAATGAATAGAACTTTACATGAGTATCTTGATACCCTCATGGTTATCTTTATGGGTGACATCATTGTTTATTCTACATCCGAGGAGGATCATGTGTATCATTTGAGATCATTTTTGAATTTGTTGAGAAATCACTGAATTTATGTCAAGCTATCAAAATGTGATTTCTAGATTTAGGAATTGAATTTCACGGGACACGTGCTGTCAAAACATGGTATATCAGTTGATACTGAAAATGTGAAGGCTGTTATGACATGAGAACAACCACAAAATGTTGTTGAGATTCAGAGCTTCTTGGGTTTGGCTGGGTACTATCACTGGTCCGTTAAGGACTTCTCAAAGTTAGCTTCTCCGATGACTGCTATAACTCAGAAGGGAGTAAAGTTTTCTTGGGATGAGAAATATCATAATTATTTTTTTAACTGAAATGTATATTGTCTACTATGTCGGTGTTGACTCTTCCAGAGGCCAACCATGGCTATGTGGTCTTTTATGATGTGTTAGGTTCGGGCTTGGGCTGCGTTCTCATGTAAAGTGATCATGTTGTTACTTATGGATCTCATTAGTTTAGGTCACACAAGAATAATTACCCGACCCATGAACTTGAACTTTCAGTTGTGATGAACGTGCTTTAGAGTTGGCGGTGTTACATTTTCAGAGAATGATTTACCATGTTTTTAAAATACAAGATCTTGAGATATATCTTCTCTCAAAAATATTTGAATCTCCACCAGAGGCGTTGGGTGGAATACCTACAATCTTTCGAATGTGACATTACTTATACCCTGGGGAAATAGAATTTCATTATGGATGTTTTGAATATGAAACTTCTAACCCAGGCAGTGAAAAACTCTTTGGAATAATGGAACTTGATGACTCTATTTGTATAGTTGCCTGTTAGAGTCCGAGAATTAGGGGTCGAGGTTATTTTGGTCATTTTTTAGTTGACATATTCTCTTCCCGAGATGATTCATCAGGAACAACAACTTGATGATGAGTTCCGTAGCATTAGAGACTCTCTTAATGGTGAGGAGACCGTTTCTAACAGGTCATTCGTTGTATTCTATGTTATTAGAATCATTTTGTGGTACTGTTAATGGTAAGGAAATCTATGATGGCAGATTGCCATAATTCCCAATGGGTAGTGCACCTAGAAACTGAGAAGATGTTTTATGAAATGCGGAGGTAATTATAGTGGCCAGGTATGAGACATGGTATTGTTTATTTTGTCTCTTTGTTATACATTCTAACAGGTCAAGGTCGAACACCACAAATCTTCAGGCTTGCTTCAACCACTTCCAGTGTCAATTTGGAAGTGAGATGAGATCTCTATGGACTTTATGGTTGAGTTGTCGTGTACCCAGATAAAGAAAATATGATAAGGGTTGTGATCGACCGATTGATGAAATCATCTCAATTTATACCCATTCGTGATACAAACAAAGTTGAATAGTTAGGAAATATCTATGTAAAAGAGACTGTTCAGTTACACAGAGTTCCATATTCTATAGTCTCTGATAGGGATCATCAGTTCACTTATCTTTTTTGGAGAGATCTTCATGAGGAACTGGGATCTCAGGTTCGTTTGAGCACAACATATCATCTACAGTCAGATGGACAAATATAAATAGGTATATAGATTCTTGATGATAAGCTCTACGCCTACGTTCTTGACTTTGGTGGGGTGTGGGATGACCATATGGGGCTAGTTGAGTTTTCTTATAACAATAGTTATCAGTCTGTGATCATAATGGATCTATTTGAGGCATTTTATGACTGACCTTGTAAATCTCTGTTTTCTTGGTTGAATATTGGTGAAAGTTCATTGGTTGAACATAGATTGGTTCAAGAGATGACAAAAAAGATTCATTTGATTTTCCAGAGAATGTTTAAGGCACAAAGAAGGTATAAGTCTTATGTTCATCATTATCACAAACCATTGGAATTTTCAGTTGGTGAACTGGTGTTCTTAAAAGTTTCACCTCGGTTGGGTGATCAACGGTTTGAGAGGTAAGGGAAATTTGATCCACATTTTGTGGGACCTTTTGAGGTTGTTGAGAAGGTGAAAAAATGGATTACTATTTAGCACTTCCACTGCATCTAACATCGATACATAACATGTTCCATGTATTATAGCTCCAAAAGTATCTATCTGTTCCATCTTATGTTCTGAGCTGGAGTGATCTTGATGTTGAACCTAATTTATCTATGATCGAGCATCTAGTCAGGATAGTTGATTCTGAAACCAAGATACTTTGTGGGAGGATGATACCTTTGATTCAAGTGCTATGACAACATGGTTATGATATTCATGAGACATGGGAGAGGGATACTTTTATGAGAGAGCAATGAACTTATATTTTTGGTATGGAAGCTTTTGAGTAGGCTTTCTGGTGATAGAAAGTTTCTATAGTGGCGAGGTTGTAAAATCCTGTTACTATTTTCAGGTATTCCTAAACCCCTCTTTTGATCATTCCTTGGGTGGGTTTTGTTTGAGGTTGTTTTAGTTGAAATTTTAATTTTTTTGAAAGTTTCTAGACTATCCTCGGTTGGCGCATGGATTTCCCAAACTGTGCACCCTACTAGTACAAATTACACAAATTGAGGCAATGAGGTTTTGTACAATTTGATGAACTGTGCACCCACCAAGGAGAAACTGTGCAGCTAGACAAAAAGGGGTGCATAACTAGGGTGCACAATTTGTCTAACCATGTGGCACTACCTAGGAAACCGTGCACGTAATTTAATTAATCTGAAAATATTTTTTTAAATTCCTAAAACATTCTTTTTTAGGTGGCCAACGGACCTAGCCCAACTTCCTATGATTTTTTCTTCCTCGAGATCACCCAAGAGGTGATTTTGGCCCCTCTACACCCTTCCAAAAGTGGATCTAAACTTGATGAACAACATTTAATCTCTACCTGGTATGTTTCATCTTTCCGTTCTTTTGATCCCGCTCTCTTCTTTTCTCCTTAAGGTTTTATAAATCTCCGTGTGTTGTTCAAGGACCTAATATCCTCTTTTTTAGATTGTTAATCTAGGGTTGATTCTTGTTGGATATTCGTTGCCGGTGTTCTTCATCGAAGTTTCATGATTAGGGATTTGTTATTCAAGATCTAGTGATCCCGAGGTAGGTGAGTCCGTTATGATGACCAATTTTTATTAAACCTAAATTTTTTGATTTAAATTTAATTGCTTGATATAAATAAAACTGATTTCGGTAGGTTGATTGAAAACCTAATTATATTGAATTGAGGTTTTGAAATTTGATTTTGGCATGGATTTTGGGAAAAACCCCAATTCCATTGAATTAAGGTGTATTTTTGAAATTGATAGAATTTTGTGATATTTAAATTATTGAATTTAAATTGTGAAATTGATTTGATGGGATCGATTTCAAATTGGAATTTGAGAAAAAAATGGCTTAAAATGATTTTGAAATAAACCCATTGGTTTTATCTTATAAAAAAACATGATTTCATTGAAAACCTGTTTTAGTTTTCAAATGGAAAATTGATATATTTGAACTGGGAGAATGAGATGAATTGTATTTTAAGAAGTATTAAAATAAATTGGCTATCATTGATTTTTATTAGAGAAAATTCATGCCTATGTAGTTAGAGAGTTATTCAAAAAACACTCTATGATTGACAACACTAACAATGCATCAATGTAGCAGGTCACATCCCCAATGGGATAGTGATGTGTCCTCATTAGTTTGTATCGAGGAGGATGTGTGTATACACATATTTTTGTGACAAATTTTTTGAGTGTGAGGGAGTCCCCTAGCCTATAACTATTGTACATTTTGGAACATGACCATGTTGCTCATTTGTTTTTATTTGAAATATATGTAATTGTTGTTGTAAACTATTTTACATGCCTTATGGATTTATATAAACTATTTTTATATAAAATGTTTTTAATCCATTTGTTTAAATTACTTTCATATTTTGAAATGTAAAACATGATTTTTCTTAAATATGATTTTTAACTACCATGCCCGTTTATTTAAAATGTAAAGCTTTATTTGGTTAATTAAATGTTGAAATATTATTATGGAATCCTTGGTGAGACCCTACTGGGATTTGAGCTCACACCCTATATGTGCCTTTAGGTGTTTCTAGATTATCTTCTTCGAGGTTCAAGAAGGGGTAACACCACTTGGAGGTTGGAGTAGTTGTTGATCCTTGGGATTGGGGAGTTGCGTCCATTGGGACATTGAAAATTATCCTATTTTTTGGTACTTCTCTTTAGTAATTTGGGATGTATATACCTATTTGACTTATGTTATACTTCTCATTGTGGAGTTTTTCTTGTATACATATTGACTTGTTTTTCTTGCATCTGTCATGCTTGTGAAAAATTTGTTCCCACTTTTATATTTTATGACGTTAGGTGCTTGTCACCAATCAGTGGGAATTGGGAATGCCCTTTGGGCTAGGTCAAGACCAGCTAGGTTATCGAGTTATCAGGGTACCCAGAATGGTTCGTGACATCGACTGTGTTTACTATTGTGGATGAGTTCGAGGTACATGGTGTGTTTTCTAACTTACATGGTGTGTGACCTCTAAATTGCATGACTCATCTATCCATATGTTGTGTATCCAATACATGGATCATTGGAACACCCCATGTTCTTGTCTACAAGAAAAAAAGACTAAACATCGTGTATAGTGGTTACATGACATGTGGTCCTTTAAGCCGTGTGTTAGTTTGTTCGGATCCACACAATGGTCCGATTTTGTTGGATCTTAGATCCGATTTCATCAGATCTATCCGAATTTTTCATGAGATGCAAATACCAAAAAAAATTACTCAAAGTGTATGCAGTAAGTACACACTGTGTATTTTGGTTTTTTCCAGGTAGAGTTTTGGAACCTCCAATTTGGGCTCTTCAAATTCCTCTTTGTTTTTAAACATTAATTAATTACTAGTTATGTTAGAAAGAATGAAGAGAGGAAGTGAAAGTGATGTTCATATATTAAAACGAATCATTTAAGTATAAGAAAGCACAAACACATGCAACAAATCAACTAGTAAAAAATAATTATAAATTAAACATGTGATCACTCTGATACCACTTGTAGGTTCTAAGCATAGAAGAAACATCATTTGATGGTATAACCAACTTGACTTTTAGTCTTAATTTATGTGTAATAATTATCGCACATGATCAAAACATCATGTCATGAAAACCATAGATTACTTGACTAGACTAAAATTCCAGAACTTAAATAGGAGGGTCTGCACATATAATTTTTAATTAATTTATGAGCATATATAAGATTAGCTCAACTTGTAATTTCTATTTTGTTGATGATTTAGTTAACTAGATCTTATTGTACTGTCACTTTATTGGAGGATCTAAGTGTAGAATCCCTCTAGTGGTGATTCACATATGTACCACAATCTCTAAATGTCATCATAGAATTGTTGAGCACTCACATGATCGGTCCTGATTGCTTGCGTTTTCATGGTTGATCGCAGCAATATTTTTTTCAAAGGAGGAAAAACTCTTGACATCCTCTCGAAGACTCGAGAGAGGAGGAAGAGATAATTTACTATAGAGCTTTAGCAAGTCTCTCTATTCATTGTGCACACCAAAATTCAGTTATGGTAAGTGATATAATTAGATATTTATTATGATAGGTTTAGGGTTGGTCAATCTCACAAAAACCCTTAACCATCTTTAATATTCTTAGTTTTCCCCATATCCATCATCATCATCATCATCATCATTATTATTAATATCTTTACATGTGCAACGTATTAAGAATATAAATAAATATCACTTATGCCATTTCCATTCAGGCCATTAAGTGTGGTCTTCTTTTCCTTGTTGGCATTTATCGATCATTGAATACTAAATATTTAATAAATAAATTCCATTGAATTATTATATGATAAATATGATAAATATTAAATTCAAAAAACATGAAAATAAATATTTACGGCTATTATTTAACTCATTTATTCATTCAAATAACTTGTGATTAAATTATGATGATCAACCAAACCGAATAAATCTCATTTATTCTTACTTGTTAAATTTATTACTTAAATTTAATTGAGATTATAAATACACTTAGTATGTGACCCTCTATGTCTCTTTCTTAGTGACATTAGACATAACCACCTAAAGTACAATGTTAGAATATAGAAACATACCAAGACACCCATAAAGAAAGAATTCAATGTCGCAACAACATCTAACCTCATACAAACTCTTACCGTGTAATAAAATATCTTTATCACGATATTTTGAATCAATTAGGTTGAATTTCAGTGCTATAAACCTATATACTTAATGTCTCTTTCTTTGAATTTCTATAAATAAACTCACCCGTGAAGCACCATGATCATAGATTTGTGCTGGCAGTTCCATTCCCATCAAAGGGCCTGAGATATCAACTTCCATCGAGGGAAAAAAGGAATAAATATTTTCTCACATTATCCATTAATGAAATATCATTCATGACACACCCAATGTATCATACCTCATCACGAGCGTATGTCATCATGGTTTTCATCAATATATCAAAGTACATGAGTCATGATATCCATTAATGATAATCTAAATTCTATGGATCAATATATATATCTGCATATAGGAACATCCAATGACACATGGAAATATGGATTTCCTATTAATGAGTATGATATCATAACTTCATATATTAGAGATTACTAAGGATGAACACCATGAGAAGGTGTCTTAATATTTTATGATATTATTATATCTGATAGCGCATATTGTTCATATATCATTAGAAAATTTCATCCACCCATAGAACATATATTCAATAATGTTGTCATGACACCTTTAGATTTTCATCATAATGGGGAACTTCTATGACCTTTCATGATGATAAAAATTCTTAGGAAATTATCACATACAATATTCATACAAATAAACACACATGAAGAAATAAGTAACTTCATTTATAATGAAAAACATGTAATTAAGTACTATGAATGTCAGTTCTAGGGAACCAAATCCAACAATATGGGGAGATGTTTAAGTGTTGGTTTTGAACACATGATTCATATTTTCTAGGTTATGTTATTTTGGATCTTGGTATGATAGTGGAATCAGTGAAGATTGAGGAAGTTGTAACATGGAATTATCTGAATAATATTTTCAAGGTAAAGAGTTTATTAGGACCAATTGATTATTATAGGAGGTTTATAATTGGGTTTTCTTAGATTTTGACTTGATTATCATCTTTGAATAAGAAAGGGAATGTTTGTGTTTGGATGGAAGGGTGTTAATATTCATTTGAAAGTTTAAAGGGTAAGTTTATGAGTGTTCTAGTTCTTCAATTTTTTGAGGAGGTTGTTCCTTATGAGGTATTTTATAATGCATCTCATCGGGGTTTTGGATGTGTCTTGATACAAGAAAGAGTAGTCATTTCATATGATTCTAAGAAATTATATATCCCTGAATGTAATTATGCTACCCATGATTTGGTGTTTGAGACTTTGGTGTTTACACTTAAGCTTTAAAAGAATTATTTTCTTGGAGAACACTTTGTGGTTTATTTGAATCATAAGAGTTTTAGATATATATTTTCTCAGAAAGATTTGAATTTTTGACAGAGAATATGGGGTAAATTTTATATGATTATGTTTTCGAGATCACATATACCCTTGGGAAGGTTAATGTGGTGGTTGACACCTTCAAAATTCTTATGGTGAGGATACTCACTGGATGTGTTAGAAATTGAAAACAATGAATTTATTGGAATCTCTTTAGCCTGGTTATAAAGAGATGGATGATAGAGATTTTCTTTGTCAAATGTTGGTGATATCATTATTAGTGTGATGTGTAGAGGAGTCTCAACTAGGATACTTTTGGTGGAAGTTTGGAGTGATCACATTTTGAATGATAATACTTTAGATGGTAGATCCAAGGATGAGGGGCATCAAATGTTTTTTCATTGAAATTTGTTTGTTCCCTAGAGTATGCGAGAAATGGTTATGCATTAGTTTCATAGTTCACCTTTAGTGTTTCATCTGATTGTTTCAAATATGTATCACACTTCAAAGATGTGATTTAGATGGTTTGAGATGAAGAGGTAGGAAACCGGGTTTGTTTCATGATGTATTATGTGCTAGTAGGTGAAATCCAAACATCATGTTCTAGGGGGATTACTGCATCCTTTGGATATTCCTCAGTATAAGTGGAAGAATATTTATATGGATTTTACCACATATTTTCCTTGTACCCTGATAGGGTTTGATACCATTTTGGTTGTTATGAATAGATTGACAAAGTTAGCTCATTTCTTATCGATCAAGGAATCGTTCTTGGTGAAAAATTTGGTGAAGCTTTATGTGATTGAGGTGGTGAAGATTCTTGGAGTTCGAAGGATGATAATGTCTGATCATGATTCTTGGTTTACATCACATATGTGGAAAGGATTTCAACATGACTTTAATACCCAATTATTGTGGTATGGGCTCACACATACACACATACACTCACACGGATTTGTGCCTACACATGTGGGTCCAATGGGCCTTGGCCCACCCCTGCCCGCTTATGCACCCCATGCATGGGATATGCACCCCCTCTTTTCCTATGGTTAATGTGAGTTATCTCCTGGTTTCTTGGTCATGTTCCTCCCTTGTATGGTGTGAAAAAGAAACATTTTTTCCTAGAATAATAAAACACTTTGTATAAGGCCCCATACATAAACATTACATAATCTTGAATTAAGTTAATAATTCACATTGATGATCTTTTCAGGTTTAGATATTTGGAGAATTAGTTTATAACTTATACATAACAACTTGAATATTACAAGTAGACACTTCTAATCTAACCAATTTTTTCACAACAATAAAACTCCTTAAATAAAACAAGATTTTTTTTTCTTGATATAAATCTTCTTGAATTATTCCTTTCTCTTACCCTTCCTTATAACTCGTGAAAAACATTTCAAAAACTTGGGATGAGCATAAAAAGATCAGTAAGGGTTATAAAATAAGGAAAAAACATTAGTCCATCAATACATATGAATCAATAAAATCATACTTTTCAATCATAATACATAATCACTTTAACAAACCTCATGAAATCATAAGATTTGTGAATAGCACATAGAAATCATAAATCATAAAGGTAACTTGTGGCATCCAAAACATACTTACATTTTAGCTTTCACATCTACATAGGGAGTTACATTTGGAATACCCATAATAGTATATTCCCTAAATCTCTTAGGAGAAACATTAATGTTTACCTCCGTCTTGTTATCCAATTCCTTATAGATCTATCTTAGGCTCACCCGCCCTAGGTTTATCATGGAACCACCTGTATTTGGTTTATCACATAACCACCCATCAAATGTCCAAGTAACATTACATAATCATAACACATAAAAGATTGAAATTATCAACATTTCACTTATAAAACACAAGAAATCAATTCAAGATATTGAAATATTTGATACATTTTCAAAACCATTTAAAAAATTTAAAAAGAATGTTTTTGAATCAAAGTATCCCATATCACTTTGAAACTTTAAAAGGAATTAACATTTTAAAACTTTAATGTCTATATAAATAAATCCTTCAAACCATTTTGAAAACATGGAAATTAATGAGAAATATTTTGAAGAATAAATCTTTAAAACATTTAAAATTATGTATTAGTTAAAGAGTCCCTTACCACATGAGAAAATACTTGAATAAAAATAATTAAATAATAACATTAATCTAAAATTATAATATCATGAGAATAAAGAGATTAATGATATAATATTTCAAAGAAAAGTATATACACTATATAAAAGTGAATTAGTGCATTACAAAAAATAAGTCTCAATGTAATGTAAATTGATATGAAATCCCTTACAAATATCATATCAATGACGTAAGAAATCATCAATGGGGTGATTATATGTAGCAATAGTATATCAACATAAAGGGAAGTGGAAATTACAACATAAATAAACAAATAGTGATTCCACACATAATGTTGTAATAATATAATCAATAAATTATACGTAAAACCCAATGAGTGAAAATTGAGTTTAGAAATTCCCTATCGAAAATTCAGCAGTCTAACGACGTCACTTAAAAATTCAAAAAATGAGTTGATGAGAGATAAAATGGTCTCTCATAACTTGTAAATAAAATGGAAAGCAATAAAGATATATAAGAACATATCCCAATATAATAAAATTGAAATTAAATACATAACATAAATGAAGTTTTTGACTAAAAGAGGAGGGTGAAAGGTACCCTTACATTGAGTCCAATTCGTCACGTATGTTCCTTGTTCTTCCTGAATAATAAACTTAAGTTAATTTCTACTTG
Organism: Viscum album; assembly: GCA_963277665.1. Classification (NCBI taxonomy): domain Eukaryota; kingdom Viridiplantae; phylum Streptophyta; class Magnoliopsida; order Santalales; family Viscaceae; genus Viscum; species Viscum album. Next base: position 108,048,685 of record OY728147.1, on the reverse strand, counting down.
ATTAAGAATTTTTTTCAAGTTTATTCTTCCATTTATATTACTTATTACCACGTTATAAAAATTACATAATTATATAAGTTAATATCGGTCCTTTTGTCGATATTGGGTACTGGAGTAAAAAATGAACTTGTTATAATTACAAATTGTCTATGTGGTCAAAATTACATTATCTCCATAATCATATTCATGATTTAAATATCATATATATAGTATATATGTATTTATATCCATTATATATTTATTTAGAATAGTCCATAACATTTGGAGATAATAAATGAAATGCACCGTTTATGGAGACGGTAAGCCGTACGTATGCATGAATGCTACTTTCATTTATTTTTAATATTTAATGGAATTAAAACTAAATTATACATAGGTATATTATAATTAAAATATAATATCATATTTTATATATGTTACATATGTTCATTAACTCCATCATTTATATGTTCCATGTATTACATGAATGAGTCATATCACTTTGATGGGGCGATAGTCCACACTTCCTCAAATGAAATTATCATGTTTACACATCATGAAAAGAATAAAGTTATGTTTTAAATAAAAATTAAAGAAGAATAGAGACAATGGAAACATAATATATATCATATATAAATTTAGTTTCATCATAATGGCCACAATGAGAGGCAGTAGAAGATAATTGAACAATCATCGTTTCGTGAGTCAGTAGTTTGCTGTCCACAGAAATAGTATGTTATAAATCCATTAGATGGAGGTGTGTGTAAGTGTAGTTATAATCATAAACATAAAAACATCCTAGTATATTGAGGATACTGGTGTTGTTATTTAATCAAATAATAAGAATATAATAGGGAGTGAAGAAGGAAAATAAAAGAAAATAACTTGAGAGAAGACGTTACCTCTAAATCAGGTAACTCTTTTTGATTTAAGCTAAAAGACATTATTGAATTGCCTTATACCCAAGTCAAGGCTTCTAAGATGAAGAGAGGGATGTTGGGAGATTATTTGGGTAGATTTCGTATGATCCAAAGGGCTTGAGAGGTGTGATTAAATGGGTAGAGGTGATGCCCTTTTATAAGAGGGAGGAGGGGCACTTTAGGAAAATTTGAAATTATTATTTTATTATAAAATGATTTTCAGTTTCAAATGACCCCAAAGTCATTTATTTCAAAGATAAGATGATTTTGGGTCGAAAAACTCTCAATCAATAGGTTTTATACAAGTATAGGTCACAAATTTAACCTTATCTTTTAACATTAACACATAGTTAACTAATTTGACTCTTACCATGTCTTCTTGTATATTCATACTATATGGTTAATATAGTTAATATAAAATTTCAATCGAAACAAAAGTGTTTCATTAATGACATGTTAAACCTTATCTAATTTATTTTTCCGAATCTTAGATTTTTAGGACTATTAAATCATTTAATAAAAAAGTATTGGTTTTAAAAACTCACTTATGTCAATTTATATACTATTCATATCATGACTTTTAAAGAAATCCATAACAACTTGATTATTTCTAAAAACCTTCATTAATTCAAATATAAAACGTCATTATCATCCCTAAAATTCGTGGATGTCATAAAAAGTTCTGAAATGAATTTATTTTAATATTTATAATCTTATTTATTTAAATCATTCATTAATAAAAAAACACTACATCATCATTGTGTCATAAATAAATTTATTTATTTGATGTATAAAAATTATAAATAAAATACCATTATGTAATAAATCTTTTTATATTTCTAATTACTATTTATAGTTGAAGATATCACTTATATAACCCCATATCAAAACTATTTTACTAAAAGATACATGTTTATGTTACATTTTTCTTTACTTTAAATTAATTCTTATAAAATATCATCTTCACATACAAGTGGCTCCAAGGGGTCCCAAAATCGACCCAAGGATTCCCACGGTTGAAAATGTATCATCCAATAGGATTTGAAAATGTTTTAGAGTAGTTTAATTTTATTATAATATTATTTTTTACCCTTATTTACTAGATTTACTATTCATAATGTATAAAAATAAAAGGTAACTATTTACATAATTTGAACCTCATGATTCAAAATATAGAATCAATTTTTAAAAATTCAAAAAACATAAGTTTCGGTAATTAATTTAAAATTAATTCCTATTTTCAAAACCAAAAAACGAGTTTTTAAGAAGTAACATATATCAAAAGATTGACATGTATTTATGTCCAATTAAGAAGTAAAATTACTTAAAATGAATAGAATTGGATTAAATGATAAAAATATAATATAATTACACTTTAAAAACAATTAAAAGGAAAACATAACTATATAAATAAATTATATGAAAATGTAGTTTTGAATTAAAATGCAGCTTTTTCACTATTCATTAAAAAATGAACTTTATCAAAAAAATGCCAAAATTTCATCCAAAGTAAATTTTGATGTTCCGATTCTAAAGAAGAAGTTTATTTTTTTCAAATAAAACATATAAAGGTGTAAAAAACTATATTTAAAAAGGGTTCACCTTCAAAAGGTGGTAAAACAATCTTTTAAAAATATTAGAGTTTTTCATGCTTAAAATCAGATTCATTCTTATTTTAAGCCTATAAAATTTATTGTAAAAAAATTTAAAAAACAAGTGTAATCATAATGTAGTTAGTTATGTTTATTCTCAGTAATATAATGACTATGCGTTAACTACTATTTAAAATAATAATAATATTATATTATTTTCTGATATAACCCAAAGTTGTGTGCAACATAAGATTTCAATGAAACCCGTTGTTGTGTGTCGAGTACACTATTAAAAAAATTGTCCTATTTAACATAAAATTAATATCTTATTCATAAAACATTAATAGATATAAAAATGTATTATTCTATAAATACCTAGGTCGTTACACTTTGTCAAAATATGTAATATGAAATAATGTAAAAATGGACTTCATATTTTTTTATTTTAATTTTTTTAAATGTTATTTAAAATATAAATATCCACAAAATATTATATCAATTAATAATTTGGGCATAAAACATTAAAAATCAATAATTTTTTTGCATGTAAAAATTATGAGCATCAAATACCCCACACTTGAACTCATGCTTGTCCTCAAAACATTGAATCTCAACAATAAATTATTGTGGAACAACATGTTAAAAATATTTAAATTTAAAATAAATAAAATTAAACAACTATCAATGGGTAAATCACACTTTCAAGAATAACATATAATATCAATTCAACTTCACACTTTTCAATGAAACATATTTAATCTTGAATTTTACTTTCTCTTATTGGAAATTGGCGGATCTTATCATTTCATTCATTCACATATCATAATATATTATTATTATGGATAAAAAGTCATTATCTACCTGATGTTTATTTTTTTCTCATCACTCAATTTGACAATTTGAACTGGAATTTTTCTCATACCTTAAGTACATACACCTCCCTTAGGCTTACAAAGGACCTAAATTCTCAATTTTTTAAAGATAAAAATCACATGAAATCATGAGGTCTTTGAAATTAAGGTTCTATTGACCCCGAGGATTTAGGTTGGTAAATAATTATGTTTAAAACATTTTGACTCAAAGGGGAGGTTTATCTCTAAATCATAATGGATGATATTTGAAATTAAAAGTTCAATAAAATTATTCCTTCTCAAAGTGACTACTCTCACTTCCCCAAAACTCAAAATAAAATTCACGAGGAAATTAATAAAATGAATAATGTACACCCACTTGATTTTTATTCTATTTTTTATATTTTTTTTATTTTTCAAACTAAATTTTCAGATCTTTTTTTTTATTTTTTCAAGAGCTATGTTTTGAATGAATCTCACATCCACAACTTAACCCTATATGATAAAATCATCAATATGGTAATAGTGATTTTTGATTCTCTCAAGTCATAACCCATTTTATGTTTTCATTTTTTTCAATATGGGTATCAATGAAATACAATAAATGAATGAACATGAATATTTAACAATACCCAAAAGAGCCCCCCACACTTACTCTTTTCAATATAATACATCCCTTCCACCGTGAATTCTCTCATCCCTACTTCAACTTTAAAATATCTCACTAAATACATATAGTAAAGGGAAATTTTGGCTTGTAATGTGCCTCATTCCTAATGAGGTCATTCCTAACTTTAATGAGCTAAAAAATAATGTAAAAGTTGGACTCAAGGATAATAACTAAATTTAAAAAAGGAACAATCATATTAAATCTGACTTTGTACAATCATAATTTTGAAAAGTTTTAATGCAAATTCTATTAGGTGAAATGGCTCAAGATCTCTCAAGAAATATGCTCAAGATAGAGTTGAAAAAATTAGGTCTAGAATCCTCCCCTGAATGGAACATAAAATTTGGGACAATCAATCATGACATGCAATAACAATAACAATTCAATCCGTATGAATTTTAGAAATTCAAAGTATGAAAAATTGTAGATAAATTTCATCTACATGAATAAACTAATTCCTTTAAATCATGATTCATTAAACTAACATCCTATGATCTCCTTTAATCACTAAATCCCCCACTTTACTCATTCAATATCATTATATTAGAAATTTAAAACATGATATCATAAGATTCTTAATAAAATAATGCCTCCTAGATTAGTCATGTAATGCTAAAAGTCTTAAGTGTGAGCATGAAAATTCTCTTTTAAATCTCAAAAATTGATTTCCCCAAAAAAATAGGGATGATAAAAAATAATGAATTTAAAAGTGAACTTTCCTTTCCATAAGAAGTGATTTCATAATCTCTTTTTCAAGCTTCTTGAGTGTATGCCTTGTGCTATCATCATCATAGACCTACAAAATAAGACCACTCATGAACGTTTAAAATGATAGGGAATTGTGCTACATACTAATATATTCTTAAACCTAATTCCTAAGAAAGAAATTTTAAAGTAAACTCCTAGAAAAAACAAAATAAGGATAAATCTTGGTTTGAACCCCCAAGTGGGCCTTGAGTTTTGACTACCTTTCAAAAGGTAGTACAAACTGTTATCTAAAGTCCGATGGCGGGTAGAGTTTATTTGATTTGAACCACCAATACTTATTCTTTACATATTGCATTAATTTTTGTTGTTGAGGATTACATAGATAGAGCATACCAAATCCACCCCTTAACAATGAAAACCAACTTACATGGTGGGGGTATGAGAAAATATGAGTCCTTTTTTTAGTTTCTTCTTGCACAACCCCTTCTTCATTTTCCAGTGCTTACTTAAGGCATTTCACATCAATGGAATAATTAAAGGGAAATTCATAGTTTTATTCTATTTAAAAAAATTTAAACATTAAGAGTCAATATTATAATCTTCCCCTTTAATGTAAGAAACATATGTCTTAGTTTCCTCTGAAAAATCTACTTGGATTTCCTCATGTACTCCATCCAATAAATGTTTGACATGTTTAGAGAGCTCCATATATTCCTCATTAGGTTCATATAATTTTTCTTCATCTACCTATAAGGAAATAAAAAATTTGGCTAATTCTGAAAATTCAAAACAATGGAGGTGATACTCAATTCAGTGTCAATAAAATTAGATGATAATAAGTTTGAGATAAGATCATATCCCTTTATTAGTTTGGCTTAAATTTATTTTTCATTAGAAAGAACCTCTTGGAGTTGAGTGGTATTAGATGGAGGAAGATACTTAGGCACTTCCAAACATTCTTCAAACTTCACCACTTGAGTGGTTTTTTATTCTATAGATAGAAAGTGATATTGTGGTGCTTATTCTTATGCTTTTAAGATGTGATGATAATGTTCCATTTCAATAAGTGAAAACTTTTTCCAAAACTAATTTGAATATTATTGATATATCATATGTACATTAGCACATGAATCTTCAACATAACTTCCATTTATCTCTTTATAGAAGGCTCCAATCAACCTCTTGAGATGGTTGGAATATGAATAGTCTTTAAGAACGCTTCAATATCTTGGACTTCTTCAGAAAAATTTAGAGGAAACAAGTGAGATTATTTTTGTTCCTTGATTTCTTCTCTATGGAACTCTGGGAGGTACCATGAGAACTCAATGTGTTCCTTAGACAAGGCTTAAAAAATAAGTTCTTTCATGTAGTTCCTTAGACTCACTATATGTTATTGAAATGCCTACTCTCTACAGTTTGATTTTCAAGCTCCTCTCACCTTTATAGAAAATAAAGCAACAATATCTTCTATTGAATAGGGTGAGTTAAGATTTTTTTTGGTTGGAAATAATGAAAATAATTTACAAAATGTGAAAATGAATAATTAATGAATGATCGCTTAGCTCCCTGACAAAGATACCATGTTTTGACATTCTTGTCATAGGGTAGTGCAAAAGTTACAATTTATTTTCCCAGTACAACATAATGACTGATCAAAGTCGCCTCACATGAGGATATTTGCAATCAAACACATACTATTCCTAATTAAATTTTTATATATTTTTTTATTTTATGAAAACAAAGTAAAAATGAGTTTGATAATGTGAGTGAAAAATTGAAAAAAAAACAAGCAGATGCAAATACAAATAGGATGAATGTAGGTTAGAGAAGAAATAAAATTCTCTCTTGAGAGTCATCCAGTGAGAAAATTTTTTGTCTTGTATTATGTATACTTAATGAACACACTCTATTGTACATGAGAACATATTTTTCTCCCTCGATTTTGAATATTCAGTGCACTTAACAATTTCCAAGTAAATCACATATCCACCTCCTCGATTGAGGGATAATGATTATAGAAGAAGAATCTAACCCTTAGATAATCCCAATGAAGATTAAACTCACAAAAACCATCCCCGATTAACTTAAAGTAGATATAAATCATAGACTTGGGTTCAAACACTGGATTATTCCCTTGATATATTTCTCAGGTTTGTTACTCATAATCATGAGTACCATAGACCACATCGAAGAATGAGAGAGAGAGAGGATAGAAATGAATAACTCTTGAATTAAAATATGAATATGAGTTTACATGTGAAATAAATAATACTAATATTATATAAGAACCAAGTAACTAAGTTGAAACCTCCTACTCTGATTTAGAGAATCCTCTTCCTCCAAACAACATATTTCCCTCATATTTATAGGCTAAAGGACCCTTGAGATACTCCCATGTATCTTCTCTTTAAAATCTATTTATATTTCCTCATGTTTATCTCGAATCACCCCTTTGAATATTTTATTATCCACATTTGAAAATTCCTCACATATCCTCTTTTAAAATAAATCTTCATTTTTTATCTGGGAGAGAATGAGGCTAGGCCGTATATCCATATATTCTATCTGTTTTGAATTGGAAAAGATATATTTTCATATCCTTTCCTTGAATCAATCGACATTTGAAACTAATATCATCTCTTTAAATCTCTCTATTCCTATATTTTTGAACCCCCTAAAATTACCTTAGTCACATGAATAAAAGTGGATGATCTATTTCACACAAAAATCCTCACCCCACTTTCATTTTCAAAACAATTTATTAAATTGTTCCCATGATGTAGGTATAAGATGTTTTGAATTTTATATCCTCCCTTCGTACACAAGATGACACACTATAGAATATCCAAACCTATTTCCTTAATCTTCTTCATTGTATATAACACATCGACCAAGACATTGTACAAGACTTTGTAAGATGTTTCATAACATGTTTTCTCATCTAGGATTCCCTGTTCACCATGCCCTAGTCATGATGTAGGCCTCCTTATCTCCTTTCACACAAACATAACATGCAACCAAAATCCATTCCACACGTTGTAATGAAAATAATGAAGCCATAGTGACACCAACACGAGTTCCAACATGGCATAACAAGCCCTTTCCATGGCTGTTTCAGCTTTGGATGTACACTATGATCCACATGGACCTTCAACATGCCTTAGTTGATCCGGTATACTCTGATAGTCATGCATTAGTCCTTCTATATGAGACATATTTTATTTTAGAACAACTTCCCTAGGGTTCATACAAGCTTCCAGAGGTTATCCATGGTGTTTTAGGGCTTCAATAATGGCTAATGAAGGCGGGTTTAAGCTTGGACAATGATGATGATGGTGGAATCCAACAGCTCCATAGTGGTCCAGTGCTAGTGGGTGCAGATTATAGTGGGAAAATGTGTATGAGATGAGGCACATGATCATGACATCGAAGGATGTCATTTTTGTTAAGTGAAATAATGTCACATGTTTCACTGTCCCACATCAGAGTTTCATTTTCCTGAGTTGATTCTTTATCATCCAATATGAGTGGTACCTAGTTCATATCATATTTGTGGGGACAAGATCTCACATACATACGCACACTCACACGGACCCGTGCCTACACGCATGGGCCTTGTAGGCCTTGGCCCACCCCTGTATTCCTATGCACCCTATGCACAGGATCTGCATCCTTTGGTCTCCTATGTCTCATGATAACTGTCTTCTAGTTACTTGGTTGTGGTCCTTATTTGGTTGGTGTGAAAATACCATATTTTTTTACCCTGAATAATAATTAAAACATTATCAAAATATGTAATATAAAACAATGTAAAAAAGAGATTTTAAATTTACTTCCCATAATTTTCTTTTTACAACTTTTTATTTAAAATATAAATACCCACAAAAGTGTAAATCAATTAATAATTTGGGAATAAAAAATTTAAAAAAATAAATCTTTTTATGTAAAAAATTATGATCATTAGACACCTTATGAGGTTTTTTATGAGCGATCGTGTCGTTTGAAGCTATACTAGGTTGATGATGGTAAGGTTTCAATTTTTGGGAAAGATATGGTGCAAGACATTACAGATCATGTGTAAGATATTCATAATCATATGAGGACTACTTAGAGTAGACATAAATCTTATATAGGTAAGAGGAGAAGACTATTAGAGTTTGTGATTGAAGATCATGTGTTTTTTTAAATTTCTCCATAGCATGAACATATGAGGTTTAGTAAGGGAATCAAGATCTCACAAAGATTTATTGGTCCATTAAAAGTATTGGAAAAAGTTGGTGAGGTGTCTTATCAGCTGCACTACCTCTGAAATTGGATAAGGTTCATGGTATGTTTCATGTGATGTATCTTCGAAATTATTATCATGCCCCTTCACATTTGATGATTGATTTGAATGATGTGGATATCGATGATGATATGAAGTTTATAGAGTATCTGGTGGAAATTCAAGATTTTAGAGAGAAATTCCTATGAGAATTAATTATTTACTTAGTGTGAGTTCTTTCACGACATGGTGGTGTAGCAGAAAGCACTTGGGAGGGGTAATTGGAAATGCGAGTGCAGTATCCTGAGTTATTTTAAGTTTTTCTAGTTGCGATTGATGTATAATTTTTTTTTATATTGATGAAAGTTGAATTAAATTATTGGTTTGGTTGTTTCCCTTTTTATGATTATGGTTTAAGATTTTCAAGGGTGAAAAATTTTAATGGGGCATGTAATGTAGAGACCCATAAATTTTAGTTTTGGGTCCTCTTATAATTTTATGGATTTTCAATAGTGAAGGGTAAAATGTTAATTTTTTCTAGTCTAAGAATGAAATTTTGAATTCATCATTGGATTATGGATGTGAATTTTACCCTTGGGATACAGTTTGGTAATTGTTTTTGAAGTGATTAGTTTTTTTTTCAAAATAAGTTAGGTGTTAGTGGATTATTATTATTATTTATTTAAATTAGGGATTCATTGATACACCTTAGATCTACACTCTCAGGTTTAGTGTTAAAAAGACTTTATCTAAACACCATCTTTGATACAATATGAGATAAACCTATCTTTATTTTACAACATTTCCAAGAGCTAAACATTACATCTCACAGACAATCACACAATCCTAAGGATTAAAAGTTTAGTTTATTTGAGGTTCAACAACATAAGAAACTTATTTTATTAAACTTGTGAACATTTATTCACAATAAAACCACTCTAAAATTCATTCTATACTCCTTATAGTCTTTACCCATCTTCATAAGTTGGGGATGGAAACATACGAAAGGGGAGAACTCAGATTCTTAGTAAGGGAAAAAACTCATCCACATGTCATAAAGGGTTAGATCGTAAGCATATGAGAAAACACATTTATAGGGGAGAAAGATATTATTAAAAATAATATGGAATAATAAGATTTATCCATATGTTGTGATAGAAAACAAGTAATCACTACTAAAAAATGAGCCTTTAACAATGTTAAAAATTGTCTTTATCAGTTCTAGAGAGGCACTAACAACCTGAGCGACATTAAAAACCCTTGTATTTTATCAGCGCAAAAAAGCACTAATAAAGGGAAAAATTTATCAGCAATTTTATTTAGCATCGATAAAGGGTATCTTTATCAGTGGTTTTAAAAGTGCTGATAAAGGACCCATTTATCAGCACTTTCAAAAGTGTTGATAAAGGGGAATACTGTAGTGTTCTGTAACAACACACTATAGAACGAGTGAAATATGCTGTAATAGCACACCACAACCCCATAAACACCACTATATCTAAAAAATAAAGTACCTATAAAAAATTTAAATGAAATTATATTTACAAAAAAAATTTAAGGAAAAACACTATATATAGACATTTCAAACAATGGTTTATACAATTATATAAGTGCAAATTATTACATACATTCAAAAACATAAATGTTACTTTTTATTTTGATCCTGAACTCGAATCATGCTATTGATGAAAAAAACACCTCTACTCGAGAAAAAGAACACACCTATATAATAAAACAATTCTTATGTTAATAATAACATAATGAAATAAATTAACAAAAAGTGTTAATTTTAAAATAAACTTTGATTCATACTAGGAACACTATGTATCAAATTGATTTTTTGTTGATTCTTCTATGTCACAACATTTCTTGTTCATATTCAATCATTATCTTTATAAAAAATAATTAAATAATTATAAGATAAAGACCGATCATGTTTGATCAGTTTTCAAAGAGTGACACTTTTTGAACTAAAATGTCAATTTTAAACTGAAAATGGACACTTTGATTTATAATAGGAACATATTGTATTATATTGAGGTTATGATGATTAATACATGTCAAAAATGACTTATGGATCATTTTCATAATGTATAAAAACAATACGAACGTGTTTCTCAGTTTTGAGTTGGTCAGTTGTCCATTTAACTGAAATTGATGTTAGTTTTAAATAAAAAACACACTTAGAGTCATACCTATCACACCATATGTTATATTGAGGTAAGGATTATTAATAAATGTCTTAAATGACTTATGTATTTTTTCCCAAAATATGAAAACAATCCAAATGAATTTTCTCGGTTTTGATTACATCACTTCTATTTTTTACTAAAATGTCATTTTAAACTAGAAACACACACTTTGACTCATTCTGATCACATTGTGTATTGGTTCAATGTGAAACCAATTCCTACACATCAAAAATGACTTATAAATATTTTTCATAAATTTTTAATAAAATCCAAGTGCGTTTTAACGGTTTTTAGTGAGTGTATCTTTTTGAACTAAAATTTTGGTTTTAAACTGATAACAGACTCTTTGAGTAATACCGAGCACATCCTGTATTATATTGAGGTGTGGATGATTCCTACATGTCAAAAAATACCTATGGATTGTTTTATTAAAGTATCAAAACAATATGAATGCGTTTTCTTAGTTTTGAGTAGGTCATTTGTCCATTTTACTAAAATTGACATCAATTTTAAATAAAAAGATGCACTTGGAGTCATATCAGTTACACCGTGCATTGGATTGAAGTGAAGCTAATTCCTACAAACCTCAAATGACTTATGGATAATTTTCCAAAAGTATCAAAATAATATGTATGAGTTTTCATGGTTTTGATTACATCACTTTAATTTTTACTAAAATTTCATTTTAAACTAGAAACACGCACATTGACTCATTTCGACCACATCATGTATCAGTTTGAATTGAAACTGATTCCTACAAGTCAAAAACTATTTATGAATAATTTTCATAAATTATAAAGAAAATATGAGTGTGTTTGATTAGTTTTCAGTGAGTGATACTTTTTGAACTAAAATATAGACATTAAACTGATAGCACACTTTGAGTCATACCAGGCACATTGTGTATCAGATTGGGGTGTGACTGATTCCTACAAATAAAAAATGAATTATAGACAATTTTTTGTAAAGTATTAAAACAATAAAAATTCATTTTCTTGGTTTTGAGTAGGTTAGTTTTCCATTTTACTAAAATTGATGTCAATTTTAAATAAAAAGATACACTTGGAGTCATACCGATCACACCGCGTATCAGATTGAGGTGCGGATGATTTCTACATGTCTCAAATGACTTATGGATCATTTTCCTAAAGTATCAAAAAAATTAAAATCTGTTTGATTAGTTTTGAGTATGTCACTTGTATTTTTTTTACTAAAATGTCATTTTAAACTGGAAACATGCACTTTGACTCATTATGATCACATCATATATCGATTTGACACAAAACTAATTCCAAAACATCAAAAATGACTTATTAATCATTTTCCTAAATTTTCTGTAAAATATGAGCATGTTTGATTGGTTTTCAGTGAATGAAACTTTTTGAACTAAAATGTTGATTTTAAACTGATAATAGATAATTTGATTCATACCAGGCACATCATGTTTTAGATTGAGGTACAACTGATTCCTACATATTAAAAATGACTTATGGATTGTTTTTGTATAGTATAAAAACAATACACATGTGTTTTATTTGTTTTGAGTAGGCCAGTTGTCCATTTTACTAAAATTGATTTCAATTTTAAATAAAAAGATGCTCTTGGAATCATATCAGTCACAACATACATTAGATTGAGGTGTGAATGATTATTACATGTATAAAATTAATTATGAATTGTTTTTCTAAAGTATCAAAATAATCCAAATGTGTTTTCTTGGTTTTGAGTAGGTTACTTGTATTTTATACTAAAATTTCATTTTAAACTGGAAACATGTACTTTGACTCATTCTGATCACATCGTGTATCAGTTTTATGTGAAAATAATTCATTCACATCAAAAATTACTTATCAATAATTGTCCTAAATTATCAATAAAATCCAATTGTTTTTGATTAGTTTTAGTGAGTGACACTTTTTGAACAAAAATATCAATTTTAAACTGATAAAAAACAGTTTTGAGTCATACCGGGCACATCGTGCATTAGATTGAGGTGTGGCTGATTCCTACAGATCAAAAATGACTTATGTATCATTTTTATAATGTATCAAAACAATCTTAATGTGTGCTTCTTGGTTTTGAGTAGGCTAGTTGTCCATTTTATTAAAACTAATGTCAATTTTAAATAAAAAGACGCACTTGGAGTCATACCAGCCACACCGTGCATCAGAATGAGCTGTAGATGATTCATGAACATCTTAAATGACTTATACATCATTTCCTAAAGTATAAAAATAATATTAATGTGTTTTCTTAGTTTTGAGTTCATCACTTCTATTTTTACTAAAATGTCATTTTAAACTGGAAACACATACTTTGACTCATTCCTATCACATAGAGTATTGGTTTGATGTGAAACTAATCCCTATATGTCACAAATGACTTATAAATCATATTATTAAGAAAATCCAAGCGTGTTTGATAAGTTTTTAGTGACTGAAAATTTTTGAACTAATATGTCAATTTTAAACTGATAACGGACACTTTGAGCCGTATTGGAAACATCATGTATCATATTTAGATGAGAATAAATCTTACACATCAAAAAATGACTTAAGGATTATTTTTGTGAAGTATCAAAATAATACGAATGCGTTTGCTTGGTTTTGAGTAGGTTAGTTGTTCATTTTACAAAAAATGATGACAATTTTAAATAAAAAGATGCACATAGAGTCATTACGGTCACACCATGCATCAGATTGAGTCTTAGTTGATTTCTACACATCTCAAATGTCTTATGGATAATTTTTACAAAGTATCAAGACAATATGAATGCGTTTTCTCAGTTTTGAGTACATCACTTTTATTTTTTACTAAAATGTCATTTTAAACTAGAAACAAAAAATATGACTCATTTTGATAACATCGTGTATCATTTTGACATGAAATAGATTCCCACACATAAAAAATAACTTATGAATCATTTTAATAAATTATAATGAAAATACGAGTATGTTTGATCGGTTTTTAGTGAGTTACACTTTTGAACTAAAATGTCACTTTTAAACTGATTACAGACACTTTGAGTCATACCGATCACATTGTGTATCAAATTAAAGTGTTTATAATTCCTACACATCAAAAATGACTTATGGATCATTTTCGTAAAGTATCAAAAAAATATGAATGTGTTTTCTTGGTTTTGAGTAGGTTAGTTTTCCATTTTACTAAAATTGTTGTCAATTTTAAATAAAAAGATGCACTAGGAGTCATACCAGTCACACCGTGAGTTATATTGAGGTGCGACTAATTCCTAAAAATCTCAAATGACATATGTATTATTTTACTAAATTATCAAAATGATATAAATTTTTTTTATTGTTTTTTAGTACATCACATTTATTTTTTACTAAAATGCCATTTTGAACTGGAAACACGCACTTTGACTCATTTAGATCAAATAGTGTATCAGTTTCATGTGAAACTGATTCTTACATGTAAAAATGAATTATGAATCGTTATAATAAATTATCAATAATATCTGAGTGCTTCTGATTAGTTTTCAGGGAGTGATACTTTTTAAACTAAAATGTTGATTTTAAATTGATAACAGACACTTTGAGTCATACCGGGCACATCGTGTATAAGATTGAGGTATGAATAATTCCTATTTTTAAAAAATTACTTATGAATAATTTTTGTAAAGTATAAAAACAATCCAAATGTGTTTTATCAGTTTTTATTAGGTCAGTTTTTCATTTTACAAAAATTGATGTCAATTCTAAATTAAAAGACACACTTGGGGACATACCAGTCACAACGTGCGTTAGATTGAGGTTTGTATAATTTTTTCACTTATAAAATGACTTATGAATCATTTTATAAATGTATCAAAATAATATGAATGTGTTTTCTTGGTTTTTAGTATGCCACTTTTATTTTTTTACTAAAATGTCATTTTAAACAGGAAACACACACTTTGACTCATTCTGATCACATCGTGTATCAATTTTTCATGAAACTAATTCCTACAAGTCACATATGACTTATTAATAATTTTACTAAATTATCAAGAAAATATGAGTGCATTTTATTGTATTTTAGTGAGTGATACTTTTTGAACTAAAATGTTGATTTTAAACTGATAATAGACACTTTTTGTCATACTAATCACATCATGTATCAGATTCAGGTACGACTAATTACTATACTTCAAAAATGACTTATGGATATTTTTTCAAATATCAAAACAATCCAAATGAGTTTTATTGGTTTTGAGTAGGCCAATTATCCATTTTACTAAAATTAATGATAATTTTAAATAAATAGTAGCACTTGGAGTCATACCGGCCACACCGTGAATCATATTGAGGCGATGATGATTCCTAAACATTTAAAATAACTTACATATCATTTTTCTAATGTATCAAAATAATATGAATTTGTTTTCTTGATTTTTAGAATGTCACTTTTTTTTATTAATATGTCATTTTAAACTGGAAACATGCACTTTGACTCATTTTGATCACATCATGTATTGGTTTAATGTGAAAATGATTCCCACACATCAAAAATGAATCAATAATATTCTTAGTAAATTATCAAGAAAATACAAGTGAAATTGATCAGTTTTCATTAAGTGACACTTTTTGAACTAAACTGTCTATTTTAAACTGATAATAGACACTTTGAGTCATACTAGGCACATAATGTATTAGATAGAGATGCAGTTAATTCATACACATCAAAAATTACATATGGATCATTGTAATAAAGTATAAAAACAATCTGAAAACGTTTTCTTAGTTTTTGAGTAGGCCAATTTTCCATTATACTAAAATTGATGTCAATTTTAAATAAAAAGATGCACTTGGAGTCATACCGGTCACACCATGACTCATATTGAGATGAGACTAATTCCTACACATCTTAAATGACATATGAATCATTTTTATAAAGTATCAAAACAATATGAATGTGTTTTCTTGGTTTTGAGTACATCACTTGTATTTTTTACTATAATGTCATTTTAAATTAGAAACATGTACTTTGACTCATTCCAATCACATTGTGTATCAATTTGATGTGAAATTGATTCCTACATGTCAAAAATGACTTATGAATCATTTTACTAAATTATCATGAAAATATGAATGTGTTTGATTAGTTTTTAGTGAGTAACACTTTTTGAACTAAAATGTTGATTTTAAAATGATAACGGACACTTTGAGTCATATTGGGAACATCACATATCAAATTAAGATGAAACTAATTCCTACATGTCAAAAAATGACTTATGGATCATTTTTTTAAAGTATAAAAACTATCTGAATGCATTTGATTAGTTTTTAGTAGGTCAGTTGTCCATTTTACTAAAATTAATGTCAATTTTAAATAAAAAACACACTTGGAGTCATACCGGTCACACCGTGCATCAGATTGAGATGAAATTGATTCATACACATATAAAATGACTTATGGATTATTTTCCTAAAGTATCAAAACAATCTGAATGTGTTTTCTCAGTTTTGATTACGTCACATGTATTTTTTACTAAAATGTCATTTTAAACTGGAAACACACACTTTGACTCATTATGATCACATAGTGTATCAGTTTGAAGTGAAAATGATTCTTACACATCAAAAATAACTTATGAATTGTTGTCCAAAATTATCAAGAAAATCCGAGTGCGTCTGATTGGTTTCAGTGAGTGACACTTTTTGAACTAAAATGGCGATTTTAAACTGACAATGAACACTTTGAGTCATACCAAAAACATTGTGTATCAGATTGAGGTTTTGATGATTCCTATATATCAAAAATTACTTATGGATCTTTTTTTTAAATTATAAAAACAATATGAATGATTTGTCTCAGTTTTGAGTAGGTTAGTTTTCCATTTTACTAAAATTGATGTCAATTTTAAATAAAAAGATGCTCTTGGAGTCATATCAGTAACACTGTGCATCATATTGAGGTATAAATGATTGATAAAAATCTCAAATGACTTATATATAATTTTAATAAAGTATTAAAACAATAAAAATTCGTTTTCATGGTTTGATTTTGTCACTTTTATTTTTTACTAAAATGTCATTTTTAAGTTGAAACACGTACTTTGACTCATTATGATCACATCGTGTATCAGTTTTATGTGAAACAAATTCCCCCACCTCACAAATGAATTATTAATTGTTTTTATAAATTATCAAGAAAATTCAAGCATGTTTGATTATTTTTCTGTGAGTTTCACTTTTTGAACTAAAATGTCGATTTTAAACTAATAACAGAAACTTTGAGTCATACTGGAAACACTGTGTATCAAATTTAGGTTATTTTAATTAATACACATCAAAAATGACTTGTGGATATTTTTCATAAAGTATAAAAATAATACAAATGCATTTGATCAGGTTTGAGTAGGTCTGTTGTCCATTTTACTAAAATTGATGCCAATTTTAAATAAAAAGATGCACTTGGAGTTATACCGATCACATCGAGAATAAAATTGAGGTGTTTATGATTAATACATGTTTCAAATGAATTGTGGATCATTTTAATAATGTATTAAAACAATCCGAATGTATTTTCTTAGTTTTGAGTATGTCAGTTATATTTTTTACTCTAATGTTATTTTCAACTGGAAACATTCTATTTGACTCATTCTAATCACATTATGTATTGGTTTGATGTGAAACCAATTCCTACATGTCACAAATGAATTATGAATCATTTTCCTAAATTTTTAAGAAAATTCAAGTGATTTTGATCAGTTTTTAGTGAGTGACACTTTTTGAACTAAAATATCAATTTTAAATTGATAACGAACACTTTGAGTCACAACGGGCATATCATGTATCAAGTTTAGGTGATAATGATTATTACACATAAACAATGACTTAGGGATTGTTTTTGTAAAGTACCAAAACATTTTAATGTGTTTTCTCAGTTTGAAGAGTAGGTCAGTTGTCCGTTTTATTAAAATTGCTTTTAATGTTAAATAAAAACCACACTTGGAGTCATACCGGTCACACTGTTCATCTTATTAAGGTGCGGATGATTCATACACATCTAAAATGAATTATGGATAATTTTACTAAAGTATAAAAAAAATTCCAATGCATTTTCTCAGTTATGAGTACATCAATTGTATTTTTTACTAAAATATCATTTTAAACTAGAAACATGCACTTCAACTCATTCTGATCACATCATTTATTGGTTTGATGTGAAATTAATTCCTACACATCAAAAATGACTTATGAATCTTTGTTATAAATTATCAAGATAATCCAAGTCCGTTTGATTATTTTTTAGTGAGTGACACTTTTTGAACTAAATTGTCAATTTTAAATTGATAATGGACACTTTGAATCATACCGGACACAAAATTTATCTAATTGAGGTGAAAATAATTCATACACATAAAAAATAATTTATGAACCATTTTAATAAAGTGTTGGTCGGAGTAGTTAACTCAATAGGGGAGGGGTGAATTGAGTAACTATAAAAATTTCTGTTTAAAAGAATATTAGTTTTACAAATAATGATTTCCCCAAAAATAGATACAACCCAGTTAATCAAGGTTATATTGTTATAAGAGTTTGACTTTTTAAAAAACTTCTTAGAAGATTTATAAATTCTCATTAATTTTAACTGGTATAATTAAAATTAATTTTAAAGTTATCCTACTAAGAAAAATTAGATATAACTTCTTTCCAAGACTAACTATCAAAGTGAATTTAGTGTTTTTCTGGATTATGCAGTAAGAAGTAAAACAGAGTAGACTAAATTAAAATAGCATAGAGGATATAAAACAAGTGGTTCAGTCTCAAGCCGAGACCTAATCCACTCCACTTGGTGATCACCTGCCACCAAGCAGTTTATATAAATAAACTCTGATCCACACCCTGGACTGGGGTTAACAACAGTACATGGAATGTCCAAGACATGCAGGGACCTCTTCCATAGTTTTTGTGGGTAAACAATATAATGACCAGGCCACACAGGGACCTCTTCCACAATTGTCGTGGGTAAACAAGGGTAAAGAATTTGGTGTGAGGATTTCTAAATCCTCCAGTTCAGCGCAGGAGTCAGTGTGTGTGTAAAATATACAGAGTACACACACTGCTCAAAAGTAAACAAAAGAATCAATAAGATAGAGTATATGTGAGTTTAGAATGCTCTAGTGATTAGCAGTGCAGCTCTGGACTCCATGGATAAGACATAAATGCTTCTTAGTCCTTCTATGGTTTTTATGTTGAAAAAAAGTGTTGTGATTCAGCTTTTGTTCTTCACAAGTAAAGATGTTCTCTTGATTCCAGTGTGCTTCGTGTGTTCTTCAGTAGAGTTGGATTGAATGCATGAGACAATTGCATCTTTGAAGATCTTGCAATATCTTCTTCGTGGTCATGCTCAAGATTGGTGTTTTTTTAGTATAGTGCACTCTTGGTTTTTTGAGTTGTCGCATGTGTTGTTGTGTGTCTTGCTCTTGGGAACTCCTCCATTTATCTTCACAATGCATGAGCTTTAGCCGACAGGTTCCATATGTGTTGTACCTCGTACCTCGTACTATGTCTACAAGAAAACATTAATTATGTCAGTGCATTAAAGATGTCGAATATGACCGTTAAAAAGTTAAATTGAAAGACGAAAAAATGGGTTAAGAAATGGTGTCACAGTATGTTATGAAAACAGTGTCTTCTTTACGGTATCTCCTTGTCATGGTGTCTCCTTCACGATGTCTCCTTCACGGTTTCTCCTTCATGGTGTCTCCTTCACGGTGTCAGGCTTACTGTGTCATGGTATCTCGTGGTCATGGTGTCTCATTGGTCACGGTGTCTGAGACTTAGGTTTCACGGTGTCAGGTTTCACAGTGTCTTTCTCACAGTGTCTGGCTTCATGGTGTCTTATACTTAGGAAAATAATAGTATTCAGACTTAGATAGTAATATACATAAAATGAATTGAGCTTAGCCATTATCAAGTATGAGATAACTTGAAACATAAATACACATGATTGATAAGATTTGTGAAATTTTCGATCATTAATAAGATTTGTAATTATTAATGAGATTTGTGATCATTAAAACATGATTAATACATGAGGAGTCCAACAATATCCCCCCTTTTGATGATCACAAATCATGTTCAGTTAAAGTATAAGAGAGATGAAATTATAGAGAAAAACAACATATAAAATAGCATATAATAACTGAATAACTTATGATAACTGATAACTTATCCCCCTTTTGGCTTTATCAAAAAGTTCAAAGAAGAGAGGGAAAACAGTTCATATGGCATTAATAGCGTTCAGAATACAACAGACAATATAAATATAAAAAAAATCAATGAAATCCCCATCAAAAAAAAATAGTCACTGGTCTGATTCAGGAAGTGGCCTTCTCTTTGCCTTTATCAGCAGTAGAAGAGGAAGCCATAGGGGCAGTTGCTGATGTAGAATAAGGAATAGAAGTGGTATACAAAGAAGGTAAAGGTAGACCTTCAAATACTGATGGATCCAAAGTTGGAGTAGTAGAATATATTGGCCGTTGCTGGTCAAGAATGACAGGCCTGATCTGACTAAGAGCCTGGCCAACAGACATGGTTGTGGAGGGTAAGGCAGAGGTAAAAGTAGGTAGGCTAGGTTTGAGAGGAGCAGCCACTGGAGCAACAATGGATGTACTTTGAACACGAAGATACAGTCTCAAAAGTTTAATGAAGTCAGCAATAATATCCCCTCCATACTGCATGGCCTTTTCAAAATCATCTTTGTTTTCCATGAACTTGTCCAAAAATCTGGTAAACTCGGTGAGCTTCTGGAATTGGTTTTTGATGGATTGGGTTACAAGAGGAATTCTCAGATTCTCTACAAGATATTTGAAGTGATTGGTCATATCATTCTTGGAGAAAATATGGTTGAAATATAAGTCCAATTTCTTAGAGATCTCTTGCTGGGCATCATTGGCAATCTTTGAGTGAATTTTAACCAGTTCAAGCACTCAATCACTATTCTTAACAACTTCAAATAAAGGAGACATATCAAAGCCACTGAAAACATTTTGAATTTCTTCCTTTACTATGGATCTGAAAAAAGTACTATCCAAGGAAGGAGTGGAGGTCTAACCAGAGGAAGTAGAAGCTTTAACAGTAGTGGTCAAAGATTTGAGCTGTTTCAGGACCTTTTGAAGACAACCAATATATTCATCAGTGAGCTTATTAAGGTTCTACACAAGCTCTCTCATGTGTTGCAACATGTTTTTGTGCCTTTATTCAATCTTCTCATCAAATTATAAGAGATAGGGGTGAATCTGGGACACAATATCTCTAGAAATGTAAGAAACATCAGGTTCAAGAGAAGGAGCAACAGGTGCAGGCTCTGATCTAGAATGCAATTCTCTTTGGAGGTCTTCAACCATGCTTTTCAGAGTTGCAACTTCATTACTGAGCAACTTGTTTTCAACTCGAACTTCTTGAATTTCATTGATCATCTTGGTTTGAATGTGCCAAATAATCTTTTTCTAAAAGCAGTGAGGTATCTTCCTGACTCAGTTTGGTCACAAGACGAGGTTCAGAGGACAGAATTTTATTAACTCCAGCTAAGATAGTGTCACCAAAATCCTTCAAATCATCCTTGCTGATAGAATACTGTTGATCAGGTAAAGGTTCAGGAAGTGGTACAGGTGCAGGCTCAGGTTGAGGTTCAGGTTGAGGTTCAGGTTCAGATGCAAAGTATGTGGCAGATTTCAGTTGAAACAAAGAAGAAAGATCAATCCCAGTGGCAGTAACCTGCTGAGATTCACTCACATCATAAAAGTTAGGGAATATATACTAATTTTACATAGAATATGACTCAGTAGGTTGAGATTCTTCAACAGACTCAGCTTCAACAGTCTCAAGATTTTGAGGTTCCTCTCCCTCAATAAGTGATTTCTTTTCAGGACCTTGAGGCTCAGGTACTTGTTCTAAATCCACTGGTTCATCTCTAATTTCCTCATCCATTTCTTGCCTAGCCAACTGAAAGGATATCTCCATCCTCTCTTCAGTATAAAGTATTATCTTAGGAACATATTGCACTTCAGGGAGTTCTTCTTGATTTTCATCTTCCCTAACATGGATTTCTTCTAGATTTACTTCTTCCACAACAGGGAGTTCTTTTTGAGTTGCTTCTTACATAGTAGGGAGTTCTCCTACTATAGCCTCTTCCATGGCTTGCTGCTTAGATTCTGGGACAATTAATTCTCTTGCAGCCTCAAATTGAATTTCCAGATTAACATCATCTCTAGGGGAAGGAGGTTATTCTTCAAGAACAGCAGGAGGAATAATTGGCCGTTCTTCCTCAATAACAACTTCCTCCCTATGAGGTATATCAGCCTCTTCTCTATGTGGTACTTTAGCTACTTCTTCCACTTCTTCTTCATCTTCTGGATAAACAACAACTTCATCTGGTTCTAAAACAGGATCAGAAATGTCCTTTGGACTTGTTGGATAATCCACAGGATTATACTTCTCATAAATATTATCATTATCTTCAACCCATTCTTTCTTTCAGGGGTTCCAGTTTATTTTCATCCTTCTGATGGTAGGTTTAGATAAAAAATATTCATAGTACACCAGTACTTCTTCATTGGGTCCAACTACTCCTTTGGAAACAAGCATTACTGAAATAATCCTAGAATAGAACAAAAAGGTGGATTTGGATGTGACCATTATCAATTCACACATATGGTGAATGATATACTTGCACATATTGATTTTGTGTCCATTATTCATAAGATGAATCAAGAACACAACTTGATACTTTAAGACAGCAAATTCACCTTTCCTCAGGCTAATCATATTTTGAAAAAATTTAAACAATAGACTTGTCTCCCCATCAAGTTCAGTAGCTATGGCCCTTCTCTTGGTGCCATTTCAAGTTAGAGTTTCCAGTGCATTTTCCAGGTCAAAGAAATCATTTGTAGGTGGGGGGTCTCTCTGATAATCATCACAAATTCCTTCATGAGGTATCCTAAGGAATGACGCCCATAACCTTGATGAGAAGAAGCATATTTGGCCATCAATCCAACTTCTCACAACAAAACTTTCACCAGCATCAAAAGAAAACTGTACATACTGATAGAACTGAGCTACCAACCTCATGTAAATGGGTCTATCCTTCCGTGAGAACCATTCGAGACAGCCTTGTTATCTTAAAACTTTTAAAACCAGATATTTTCTAGAAAACATCCACTCAGGGCAAATTTCCTTTTCAAGTACAACACTACGGTTTACCAGGTTTGGATTTAGGGGTCCTTCGGGTGCCAACTTAAGTGATATCTTCTTCTTCGAGCTACGCTTCTCAGAAGTAGATGAAGACAGACACTTAATCCTTGGAATCCACTGAAGGTCTATAGAGATAGTTTCTAGGTTTAAAGGGTTCATAAGGAGTGAGTGGGAGAGAGTTTGGGTGAATAATCGAGTGAAAACCCTTTTGTTTTATCATTTGGGAATGTCAAATGTCACAAAAGTAAAAATGCGGGAAAGTAAAAAATGGTGAAATAAAAATTCACGATACGGATTAAAAAAAACATAAATAGTTTTTATGGTGAGACCGTGAATAGTCATTATGGTTCCTTGGTAAATGGTCGTCACGATGAGACAGTCAGTGGTCGTCACGGTGAGACAGTGAATGGCCTGTTCTGTCACGGTGAGATAATAAGTAAGCTTTGTTCAGTCACAGTGAGACAGTCAGTAATAGACCATGAATACAAAGTGTTAATTGTGAGACCATAAACATGAGACAGAAACCGAGAAACCGTGAACATGAAACATTAAAGTAAAAAAGTAGTAAAATATTAAACAGTAAGACCAGTAAGATATATATTTGTGATTAATCATGCCAAGATCATGTATGATGTAGTCTATTCTCTTAGAATTTAATGGTTTTGTGAATATATCAGCAAGTTGATATTTAGTGCCAAAGAATTCCAAGGTAATATCAACTTTTTTATAATGATCTCTCAAAAAGTTATGTCTTACATCAATATGTTTTGTCCTAGAATGTAAAACAAGATTTTTTGAAATCTTAATAGAACTTGTGTTGTCACAATTTATTTGTACATGCTTGAATTGATATCCATAATCTAGTAAAGTGCGTTTCATCCACAAAATTTGTGCACAACAACTGCCAGCAACTATGTATTCAACTTCTACAGTAGATAATGCAACAAAATTTTGTTTCTTACTACACCATGATACTAGTGACTTGCTTAAAAGGCGACATGTTCCATAGGTGCTCTTTCTATCTAACTTAAATCCACCGAAGTCAGCATCAGAATAACTAACTAGTTCAAATGATTGCCCTTTAGGATAGAACAATCCTAGATTGGGTGTATGCTTGAGGTATTTGAAAATTCTCTTTACAACATTTAAATGAGATTCCTTAGGGTTTTCTTGAAAGCAAGCACCCATACACACACTAAACATAATATCAGGATGACTAGCAGTTAAGTAGAGTAGATTTCCAATCATTATTCTATAAGTGGGTTGATCAACAGATTTTCTATCTTCATCAAGATCCATCTTACAGATGGTACTCATGGGAGTGTCACTACTTTTTGTGCTATCCAATCCAAAACATTTTAGAATATCTCTTGTGTATTTACTTTGAGTCAAAACAATTCCATCATTATTTTGAAAGATTTTAAATCCAAGAATTTTAGTTCACCCATTAAACTCATTTCAAATTCGTTTTGCATAATTTTAGAAAAATCAATACATAATGAATTTTTTGAAGATCCAAAAATAATATCATCTACATAGATTTGAACAACTAAAACATCATTAGAAACTCGTTTTATGAAAAGGGTAGGATCAACTATTACTTTTGTAAAACCTTTGGAAATAATAAAAGTACTCAATCTGTCATACCAAGCTCTTGGAGCTTGCATTAAACCATATAAAGATTTTGATAGTTTAAAAATATGATTTGGAAAATGAGGGTTTGTGAATCCAGGGTGTTGTTCAACAAAAACATCCTCATCTATATACCCATTTAAGAATGCATTCTTAACATCCATTTGATATAGTTTGAAATTTAGATGTGCAGAATAAGTAAGTATAATTCTAATGGATTCAATTTTGGCTACTGGAGAAAAAGTATCCTCATAGTCAATTCCTTCTTCTTGACTATAGCCTTGTGAAACTAATCTAGCCTTATTACTAACTATATTTCCAGCTTCATCTAACTTATTTCTAAACACCCATTTAGTGCCTATGAAAAAAGTGTCCTTGGGTCTTCTAACAAGTTTCCAAACTTTATTTCTTTCAAACTGATGGAGTTATTCTTGCAGAGCCATTACCCGAAATTCATCATTTATGGCATCATCAATGTTTTCAGGTTCAAGATGTGACAAGAAGGCTTGATGTTCAACCTGATTTCTAAGAGAAGCTCTAGTTTATGTTCCTTTCTCTAAGTATCCTACAACAACATTTAAGGGATGATTTCTAAGGGTTCTAAACTTTCTAGAAAAAGAGGGACTAGATATTTCAGGTTCATCAATAGATTCAGATTCATTATGACTTGATTGTACAGAATTTCCAGAATTGGAAGTTTTCACAAATTCTTTCAGAGAGGTATTTGAGGATTTTGAGTTGATGTTCAAATTTGATACATAATACTCTATATTTTCTAGGATGGTTCTAGGCTCATGTGGATCTGTTTCATCAAACTTGATATGGATAGATTCTTCCACACCTTTAGTTCTCTTATTGAATACTCTATAAGATTTGCTTGAAATTGAATAACCTAGGAAAATTCCTTCATCACTTTTGGATTCAAATTTGTCAAGATTATCCTTAGTGTTGAGAATAAATACCTTGAAACCAAAAAATCTAAAGTAATTATCATTAGGCTTTCTATTTTTCTAGATTTCATACGAGGTATTTTTGAGAATTGGTCTAATCAAAACTCTATTGATTATGTAGCATGCTGTATTAACAGTTTCAACCCAAAAGTAAATAGGTAGGTCATATTCACTAAGCATTGTTCTAGAAATTTCTTGCAAGGTTCTATTTCTTCTTTCTATAACACCATTCTGCTGAGGTGTTCTAGGGGCAGAGAAATTATGACTATAACCATTTTGTGAGAAAAAGTATTCAAACTATTGATTTTAAAACTCACGGCCATGATCACTTCTTAAGGATTTAATTTTAAGGCCACTAATATTTTCTACAGACTTGGCATACTTATTAAAATAGGAGCAAGCTTCACTTTTGTGAGCCATGAATAAGGTCCAGGTATATCTAGAAAAATCATCTACTAGAACATAAACATAGTGCTTCCCATTTAAACTAGAAACTCTAGATGGTATAAACAAATCCATGTGAACCAATTTGAGAGGTTGAGAAGTAGAAACTTCTTTCTTTGGTTTGAAAGAGATTTTGTGAAGTTTTCCCTTTTGACAAGGATTACACACTTTGTCATTTGGGAACTCAAGTTTGGGTAAGTCTTTAACTAGGCCTTTTCTAGTTAACTTTATAAGGGAGTGAACATTATAGTGTCCTAGTCTCCTATGCCAAAACCAAGATTCATTATGAAATACACTTAAGCATGAAACATTTTGAGAAGTTAAGGAATCTAAATTAAAAGAATAAACATTTTCATTCCTGGATGCAGAAAATACTAATTTATCTTTAGAATTAAAGACATTACAGGCATAATTTTCAAATTTAACATGATATACATCATCACAAAATTGTGAGATACTAAGAAAATTATATTTTAAACCATTAAAAAATATTACTTTAGAAATTATAATCGAATCAGAGTTACCAATATGTCTTAAGACAATGATCTTCCCCTTTGCATTGTCACCAAATGTGACATATCCTCCATCTACTTTTACCAGGTTCTTGAAGCATGAGTAGTCTCCTTTCATGTGCCTTGAACACCCACTGTCCAAGTACCATAGATTTGTGCAGGATATCTTTAAGTTGATTTCCTATAACATGATCAAGTAAAGACATATTTTGGTACCCATACTTGTTTGGGTCCAGTAACATTAGAAATAAGTGCTTTAGGAACCCATATTTGTCTCATAGGTTTCCTATAAGCATTATGTAAAGTATTTGAAAAATAAACTCTATTTGGACCACAAAAACTTGAAACAGTAGAATGTTTATCATGACTTAAGCTAGATGAGTTGTGTCCAGAACTAGGAATAAAACTATATGTCCTAGACTTTGAAAAAAAATTTGTTCTACCGAGGTTTCTTTTACCAGGTTGATAACCAATGACAGTATTATATTTAGGAGCAATTTTTTTTCCAAGAATTTGGGTAAGGGTATTTTTACCATTAGTAAACATTTATAAGTCACTTTTTAATTGTTCATTAGACATTTTTAATTAATTTTTTTTCTTTGAGCAGTTGCGCATTTTTCTCTTTTTTAGTAGTAAGTTCAGATTTAACAATTACAGTGAGAGCATGTTGTTTCTTCAATGATTTATATTTATCCTTTAATTCATTGCATGTCTCTTCAAGAATGTTGCAATATTCAAAAATTTATTCATTGGTCATATTTTCAGAGTAACTTTCCTCTTCAGAATAGTATGAATTATGCATAGAAGAGTTTAGTGTTACGTCAGATGTGTTTATCATAAAGCACATATTGGCTTTGTTAGCCTGTTCATCATGTGATGTCTCTAAGTTTCTTGAACTATCCTCAGAGGCACTCCAAGTTTCTTTCATTGCCTTTTTGTACTTCTTGTCCTTATACTAATATATCTTCTTATATTTGAGCTTTGTAAAATCAACCTTTATATGTCCTTTGCGCTTATATTCATAGCTTACAACCTCATCAGTTTTGTTACTTCTCTTCCAGTCCTTTTTCCAGTTTCCTTTTTAATCATACTTGCCCTTGAAGTTAGGATTTCTGAAAAAGTTTTTCTTCTTGTAAAATTGTTTGAATCTTATGGCCAGTTGAGCCATATCCTCATCACTATCTGGTGATTCTTGTTTAGTAGTGGAACTTTCTATAGAAGCTTCCAGTTTTCCTTTGTCTTTGTGCTTCGAGAGGGTGGTCTTGAATGCTTCATATTTCCTCTTTGGTTCACCCTCCTCTTCTTTGTTGACTTTCAGCTCTTCCTCATAAATCATCAGTTTCTCATCGAGTTCCTTTACAGGTAGCCTACTGATGTCGCATGACTCTCTAATTGAGACAGAGGGTCCCCTCCATTTGTCAGGTAGACATCTGAGAATTCTCATGATCTGTTCTTTGGCAGTGACTTCTCTTCCTAGAGAAATCATTGTGTTGACAATCTCATTGAACATAAGATACATATCAGAAATAGGATAATTAGGTTTCATCTTAAAATTATCATATTTTATAGTATAAGTATTAAGTCTCATTTCCTTTACACTAGATGTGCCTTCATGTGAGACATACAAGGTATCCCAAATTTCATGGGCAGTTTTACAAGCAGAAATCCTATTAAATTATTCATCTCCTAAGGAACAGTATAGAGCATTCATGGATTCGAAATTGTTATTGTAATCAAGTTTTGTAGGTTCATCCCATGTAATTCTATCAGTCACAGGAAGTTTATATTCATCTATAATGGATGACCAGATTTCAAAACTCATACTCTCTCGATGCATTTTCATTTTAATTTTCCATTGAGCATAGTTGGTTCCATTAAAGAATGGTTGTCTGTTAGTTGCAACAATTTCCAATCTATTGTCCATACTAACACATTACTTTAAAGGAGCTATAAATTTAGAATTAACAGAAATTAACAGACCTTTAAAGTACAACTATAATCATAATTGAATATGATTACACAAAGTCCTAATAAAGCAACCTTTGATACCAAATGTTGGTCAAAGTATTTAACTCAAGAGGGGAGGGGCGAATTGAGTAACTATAAAAATTTATGTTTAAAATAATATTAGTATTACAAATAATGATTTTCCCAAAAATAGATACAGCCCAGTTAATCAAGTTTATACTATTATAAGAGTTTGACTATTTAAACAACTTCTTAGAAGATTGATTAATTCTCAGTAATCTTAATTGACATAATTAAAATTACTTTTGAAGTTATCCTACTAAAATCAGATATAACTTCTTTCCAAGACTAAATATCAAAGTTAATTTAGTGTTTATCTGGATTATGTAGTAAGTAGTAAAACAGAGTAGACTAAATTAAAATAGCACAGCGGATATAAAACAAGTGGTTCAGTCTCAAGCTGAGACCTAATCCACTCCACTTGGTGATCACCTGCCACCAAGAAATTTATATAAATAAACTCTGATCTACACCCTGGACTGGGGTTAACAATAGTACATGGACTGTCCAGGCCACACAGGGACCTCTTCCACAGTTTTCGTGAAAAAACAAGGGTAAATAATTTGGTGTAAAGATTTCGAAATCCTCCAGTTCAGTGCAGGAGTCAGTGTGTGTGTAAAATATATAGAGTACAAACACTTCTCGAAAGTAAACAAAAGAATCACTAAGAGAGAGTATATGTGAGTTTATAATTCTCTAGTGATTAGCAGTTTAGCTCTGGACTCCATGGATAAGACAGAAATGCTTCTGAGTCCTTCTCTGGTTTTTGTGTTGAAAAACAGAGTGTCGCGATTCAGCTTTTGTTCTTCACAAGTAAATAAGTTCTCTTGATTCCAGTGTGCTTCGTGTGTTATTCAATAGAGTTGGATTGCATGCATGAGACAATTGATTCTTTTAAGATCTTGAAATATCTTCTTCGTGGTCGTGCTCAAGATTGGTGTTCTGTTCAGTACAGTGCACTCCCGATTTTTTGAGTTGTCGCATGTGTTGTTGTGTGTCTTGCTCTTAGGAACTCTTCTCTTTATCTTAACAATGCATGAGTTTTATCCGACAGGTTCAATATGTGTCATACCTCGTACCTTGTACTATGTCTATAAGAAAGCATTAATTATGTCAGTGCATTAAAGACATCAAATATGACCGTTAAAAAGTTAAATTGAAAGATGACAAAATGGGTTAAGAAACGGTGTCACATTATGTTATGAAAATAGTGTCTTCTTCACGGTATCTCCTTGTCATGGTGTCTCCTTCATGGTGTCTCCTTCACGGTGTCTCCTTCACAGTGTCTCCTTCATGATGTCAGGCTTACTGTGTCACGATATCTCGTGGTCAGGGTGTCTCATTGGTCACGGTGTCTGAGACTTAGGTTTCACAGTGTCAGGGTTCAAGGTGTCTTGCTCACGGTGTCTGGCTTCACAGTGTCTTATACTTAGGTAAATAACAGTATTCATACTTAGACAGTAATATGCATAAAATGAATTGAGCTGAGCAATTATCAAGTATGAGATAACTTGAAACATAAATACACATGATTGATAAGATTTGTGAAATTTTTGATAATTAATAAGATTTGTAATTATTAATGAGATTTGTGATCATTAAAACATGATTACTACACGAGGAGTCCAACATAAAGTATCAAAATAACATGAATGAGTTTTCTTAGTTTTGAGTAGGTCAGTTGTCCATTTTACTAAAATTGATGTCAATTTTAAATAAAAGGATGCACTCAGAGTCATAATGGTCACACAATGTGTCATATTGATGTGCGGTTAGTTCTTACACATATCAAATGACTCATGGTTGATTTTAATAAAGTATCAAAATAATATGAATGCATTTTTTCAGTTTTAAGTATATCACTTTTATTTTTTACTAAAATATTATTTTAAACTGGAAACATGAACTTTGTCTCATTCTGATCACATCATGTATTGGTCTGACGTGAAACTAATTATTACACATCAAAAATGACTTATGAATTGTTTTATTAAATTATCAAGAAAATATGTGCGTATTTGATTAGTTTTCAATGAGTGACACTTTTTGAACAAAAATTTCAATTTTAAACTGATAATAGATACTTTGAGTCATAAAAGACACATCATATATCATATTTAGCTGTGGATGGTTCCCACATATTAAAAATAACTTATGGATCATTTTCCTAAAGTATCAAAACTATATGAATATGTTTTCTCAGTTTTAATAATGTTAGTTGTCTTTTTTACTAAAATTAATGTTAATTTTAAATAAAAAGTTGCACTGGGTGTCATACCGGTCACACCGTGTGTCAGATTGACATGAGAATGATTCCTAAACATCCAAAAGTGTAAAAAAATCATAACTTCCAATGTAATAATTATTTACATTTCATTTATTTTTCAAAATACCAACACTGTATATTGAATTGATGTTTTTAGACAAAAAACCTTTCACATTGTTGAAATCCAAAAGAGTATAGGAAGCTCATGTGCCCATTATATCATGATAAGTCACCATAATGACCACTTTAACTTCCTATACTCTTCTAGATTTCAACAATAAAAGTTTTTCTTCTAAGAACATCAAATCAATATTACTTCCGAAAATATATTTGAAAAAACTAAATAAGTATTAGATAAAAATGATAAAAAAATTAACTTACAAAGAGTAGGTAAAATAATGGAAAAATTAATTAAATAAGTAGTATGGATTCACCTTTTCATGATTGTTTTATTAATTCTTGATGTAGTTCCTTGTTTTCATTATCTCAGTTGTAGGATTGAAGTCTAACATATCACGTGCATAAGCAGCTTCGAACAACACATGAGCCTCAGCCCAGTTGGTGAGGTCTCACTAGGTGCATCCAAGAGACCCGAGATCAAATCTGGGTGGAGGCATATTTTCAGGTTGCTGTAGTAGTACTGTAGCAGGAAATGTACAGGCGCTGTAGCAGGCACTATTTGGTACTATAGTAGCCAAAACTATTCATCCATCTAAGCCTTTAGGCCACCGATTTGGTCCTCGGGTCCTGCAAGGCTTTTGGGCCACCCAAGGCCTTCGGGCCAGTTGATTCTGAAGGCCTTTGGGCCACCTTAAGGCCTTAGGGCCACCCCAAGACCTTCGATCCACATGAATGCAGGCCCCAGACACACTACAAAAAAGGAGCAGCCCCAGGAGAGGATTCAGAGTAGGTGCACTCACCAGAGTAGAGCCAAATGGATTGTCATAATGAGAGAGTATCGCTATGCCATCGGTACCAGCCTATGCTTGCACGGGAAGCCTAGACAAATGGTCATGCAAAGGTGGAGAGATACTATCAGGATGCAGATGCTGGGGAGGGGCAGTTCCTTGTAGATAGTCTGGTTGAATTCCCTAAGACCTTCGGGTCATGTAATATCCTAAGCCTATGATCCATGTAATCTCTGAGCATATGAGCCCTGTAAGGGTTCCCCCTCATCCCTTGAAATGGGGTTATCAAAAAATCAATAAAAATGAAGGCCTTCGGGCCATTCAGGTCATAAGAAGCTTCTAACAAACCACCCCAACTTGAACAAAAGAATTCACCTGTATAAGAAAAATATTATTATATGAGTGATACTAAATAGATATAAATAAAACATAAATATGAAAACATACAATAATTATATGGAAAATGATTTTACTGTTAAAACATCAATATTACCCATGTTATTGAGTAGTGGAGGGAACTTGATGTAAATTGATAAATTTCAACACCATAGGGGTGTAAATTTTTTGAGGGAGAAGTCTATAGAAGTTTAAGTGAATAAAGGCATGAAATATGGATAGAAAAAACCAAATAGAACAAAATAATCCACCTGTATAAGAAAAAAATTATTATGTGAGTAAAACTGAACAAAAATAAATAAAACATAAATATGAAACAGTATGTTAATTCAATGGAAAATTATTTTACTCTAAAAACATGAATATTACCTCTTTGATTGAGAAGTGGAGGGAACTTGAAGAAAAGTGATAAAATCCAACACTGCAGGGGTGAAAATGTTTTGAGGGAGAAGAAGTTTGTGGAAGTTTTGGTGCAGAAAGACATGAAAGATAGACATACCACCCTAACTCAAACAAAAGAATCCACATGAATAAGAAAATAATTATTATGTGAGTAATACTAAAAAGAAATAAATTAAACATAAATTTGAAAAAATACATTAATTATATAGAAAATTATTTTACTATGGAAATATTAATATTACCTCTATGATTGAGAAGAGATAGTGTCATTGCTCTTCCTAAAAAGACATCAAAATTTGGACACAAATCTTCTAAAATAAAAGAACCCCACAAGTAATAATGAAAATTAAATCAAAGTTCTATTATATAATTTTTTTTGGTAAAATAGAGAAATTATATCATAACATTACCTT
Source organism: Viscum album (assembly GCA_963277665.1). Lineage (NCBI taxonomy): Eukaryota > Viridiplantae > Streptophyta > Magnoliopsida > Santalales > Viscaceae > Viscum > Viscum album. The sequence continues at coordinate 108,015,352 of OY728147.1, read as the reverse complement.
TAAAAATTCCAAAAGGGTTTCCTTCATTATAGTTTGTTATTTTGAGGATTTCGTAACATCATCATGTGTAGAATACATTATCTGCATAACAGTTAATTTAGATTATGATAATGAAGTAGATAACATATAATATTATGAGGAAAAAATATCATATTAAAAAACACTTTTACCTTCCCATTGAACTCTATTTATTTTTTACAAGTTTTAGTGTTTTTATTCCTCTATCAAGAATCCAAATCCCCTATTTATGGTCCCCTATAATATACGATACATTGCCTACATTGAGACTAACGAGAACTAATTGTGATATCCCAATGGAAGGGTCAAACTCAATTGAATTTTCATCTGACTTGACATTTGTTTTAGTTCATAGCAGTATAATCAACCAATTATTGTTTACAAGATTCGAGATATAAAATACTTGCACTGATTGTGATTCCATTATGAATGACTCATCTTTTCCCCCTTCCACACTAAAATTCACCTTCACATAGCCCATTTCATCAAATTTCACTGCAATCATATTGTCAACCCAATTTCAATAGAAAATTGGAACTTTAAATTTTGTATAATCTAACCTGTATATATGTTTGATAATGCATAAATATGACATATTTTCATAAATTGGATTTCTATCCTTATAACCAAACATGTGCATCGCTTCAGCCACAAGCGCAACACCATTGTTTTGCATCATACTATATTTATCATTTTATTTTGTATAGAATATATAACTATTGATTACAAAACTAGTGTAAGATATAAAATTTAAATTTGGTCCCCTTGATAGCCATTAATGTCATTTAACAATTGAATTCGAAATTTTAGATTACTCCTTATAAATTTTATCTCAGAACCATCCTATAAACTGTTGATTTTGTGTATTTGATATCCATCATTCAACCCTTGATGGATTCAAATATTTAAGAATTTTGTTGTGGGATTAAATGTATGGATCAAAATATTTACTATTATATAAAATGTAAAGGTGTGCTTGATCCCACTCTATCAAGGTAATTACAACATCTGTTTTGTAAATCGATTTTACTATAATGCATTCACTATGACTAGACTTTGGGAGACCGATGCTATCAACATCTGATAGGCAATTAATACAGAATTAAATAGATTCTCCAACAATATAGCATTCTTCAATACATCCTTCTAGACCACTTGGATTCTTGACACACCCTTTCAAAATCTTCATATAACATTCAATGGGGTACACCCATCTTTAATGGGTAGGACCACATATTTTCTCCTCTTTAACCAAATTAACCATCAGGTAAAATGTTATATCAAAGAATGATGGTGGGAAGAACATATATAATTCACATAATATTACTAAAACCTCCTTATTCATGATTAAAAAATTAACTGGGTCTATAAATTTGCTGCATATTCCTTTGAAAAATAATAAGAATTTGGTTAATGTATGTTGTACATTTTGAGGCATAATGAAACAAAAAGCAACATGCATCAAATATTTCATCAAAGCATGACACTCGTGTGATTTTAGTCTTTTTCAAATGATTAAATGACACAAAATTCTTGATATTTGATGAATACCCCCATGGAACTTTTACACTATTAAGGAAAAGAAAAAATTTCAATTTTCCCTGTCTAGATAGAGTGTAAGATGCTGGAGGAAGAAAAATCCACCTTTTACCCTTTATCGGTGCCAACTCTTTCCCTATCCCAATTTCAATAAAGTCCAACCTAGCCTTGATTCCATATTTCATTTTTCTATGAACATTTAGTAACGTTCCAATAACACTATAAAACACATTATTTTATACATGCATGACATTAAAAAACTGTTTGACATAGAAACAATTCCAATATAGTAATTCAAAGAAAATTGATCTCTTCTTTTAACCTAATTTCATAAGTTTTTTTTGAAAATGGTTTACCAAAAATAGTGTCAATATATTTTAATTTATCAAACAGTTGATCATGAATTATTGGAGATGGTGTTGTACCTTTTTTGATATTCCTATCGAATGCTGACATCCATGATCGATATTTATGTCATTGAGGAAAAAATTTCTGATGTCCTAAAAACACAATCTTCAAGGAATGTTTTAACAAAAATGATTATGTGAATTTTTCACATCTACTAACATCATACATTGTAACACTTGTATTGCACATCAATTTCAGATCTTTGATCAATGGATCCAAATAGACATCAATATCATTACCAGGTTTCTTTGGTCTAGATATAAGTAAGGACAACATAATGTATTTTCTCTTCATATATAAACATGGAAACAATTTATAATTTACCAATATGTCAGGCCATGTACCATGAGTAATAATCTATACACCAAAATGATTTCTTCTATCTATAAATAATTAGAGATGATAGTTTCTCTACTCAATTCCAAATTCAAGATACTCATAATCAATTTTCTTCCACTGAGGAGAATTTGTTGGATGATGCAGGTTACCATATTTGATTATTGTATCTGAATTCCATGTAAATTGTATTATAGTTTCTTGACATCTATATAGTCTTCTAAACTATAGAATGATATGAAATTACTATACATATTTATAAGGAATTGATTCATTTTTCTTGTATAAATCTTCACCACACTTAGGACATTTTATTAGTGATTCATGGTCCTTGAGAAACAATATGAAATCATTTATACAAGAATGTATTTTTTTAGAGATCATTCCCATTGAACGTAGAATTCATTTAATGTCATATGTTTGACATGGTAATTAATTTTATTCTATTATCATATTATTCAGGAGACCAAGTAGTTCTGTAAAGCTAGTGTCACTCCATCTACTGTCAGTTTTTAAATTTTACAACTTCAATATAGCTGACATTGTTGTGTATTTAGTACAACTGGTATACAATGGTATCTTGACAAAAGTTTTTAACTTCTCAAACAATTTTGTATAATCATGAAGGTCATATTAATTTTCCATTTACATTTCTTCCATGAGATCTCCATCATTATTTAAACTAAAATTCATATCAAATGATTCATAAATCATAGTGCCATCTCAATAGGTTTTTATGTTTAGTTTTTCCCCATGTTTAGTCCATCATTTATAGCTCTGATCTATTCTGTGACAAATCAAATGTTCTTCCAACTCTTCCAGACTAATGTTTCTTGAGTAACAAAAGCATAAACATATAAAAAGTATTTAAGAAGGGTCATATGAATTCTATATTGAAAACTTGATGAACTCTTTAACTCTATCTTTATACTCTTTTGTCCAATGATTAATGTGCATCCATTTTCTATTCATATCAATCATATTATATTCATAAAATATTATTTTTTTACAATAAATAAATAAATATACATAAGATCTTCATTATCAAAGGTGTATGTTATAGACAATTATAATGAGGAAAACCCAACATTTTATTGTTTCAATGAATTTTAGTATGTTTTGAATAAAATGGGTAATTGAATTTAAGAAAATAATTACTCCACTATGGTATGTTCTATCCTCTGAATTTATTCAAAGGGGAAAGTTATAGCAACTATCATACTCATCTGCTCATCTTCCAAACATTTATCATTGCATTTTGTTGTTTGACATAGATCCTCTATCTATTGTGGACATGTACCTATGTTTCTTGAAATAATTTAAGTAGTAGTCATACATGGGATGACTAGTGCTCAAAGTAGTTTAAGAAACATAAAAGATATGGGGGGTGATTCTAAATAAAAAAATACAATATCTATTCAGGAGATGAAACTGATGATAATGATAGTTATCTGTAAAAGAGATGAGGGATTAGTCTCAAGCAACAAATTGAAATAATAAATGTTGTTTGACACACAACACATCTTTATTAAATACCATAAAAAATAAAAATATATTATAAGAAATTAAAGAATAATACAAAACCCAAATATGATAAACAAGAATAATAAACTCCCATTTAATCAAATAGAATATATAAAAATTTATTGATAGAAATTTTAATAAATAAAGAGTTATTTCATATACATGGATGGTAATCAAACATTCCTAGGGGTGGAACCAATACATGTAGACCTAAAATGATGAATACATAAAAGTAATTTATAATATATAGAATTTGATAACCTCTATTATATTTATTGTAATAAGTGGTGTAACAACCTAAGGAATTATTACATTTAATATTAATGGTAAATCAAATATTTCAAAACATATAAAGACTATTGGAATGTCATATCACCACACTGACCCATCCCAAGGATTATAGGGAGGTCATCACATCAGATCTACCCATATAAAGGATTCTAGGGAGGCCATCTAATACACATTGACCCATACTTGAGATTTTAGGGTGGTTTATAAAGAAATTGGCATAATGAAATAATACACATCAACAAGATATATCACAAACAAGGGATAAAAAACACCAACCCTTGAAACGTATATACCATACACACTAGTCTCTATTGAGATAGAAGGACTCCTATGAAGTCACATTTTCTATGTGGACTACGCTTACTTCACTAACAAATCTAAGTTGAATAAAAAAATTAATAGATCTATAAAACATCATTCCCCATATAAAGTCTCTACTACACAAATACAAAAATAACTAGATACTTTAATATGCTAGGAAGCAGTCTCATAGGCTACACAACCACCATCATAAAAATTGATACACACAAAATTATATAGATGATGTAAAATGGGATGGGACTTCTACCATATGGTTAATTCAACTATTTATACAACAAAAATAAAGAATGATTCATCCACACTTTCATATAAATAAAAGAGTAGCTCAAAAATCCCCTACATTAATTCATAGATGCAATTGATAGGGAAGGAGATGCTCATATGGTCAGGTAGAGAAGCTAGGAAGGTTCACATAATAGGTGTTTCACACTTTAAAAATTCCAAGCATCAAAATGGACGACCTCTACGGTCAAATTTTTAAAATGGATAACTCACGACACTCACAGTTGAAAAATAGCCTCCACCATGGCCAGAACCATTGCTGTTTTACACCACAAGTTCCCCAAGAGAAAGTATAGAAAGAATTACATTTGAGAGAAAATAGATAAATACTTATGTTCAAGCCTTGAATTCATTTGACTGTTGAATATTTCGAGCCTTGGGTTTGAGCCTTGGATTTGTTCAAGGCTTGACTCAAGATTAGATTCACCGAGAAGGAGCACTAGTAGAGGGTGACTAATGTGGAAAGACTTGGATATTGTGATGGGTTTGCAACTGGTTAGTTTTTTTAAAATAGATCAGAACACTTTTATCAGCGCTTCCAAAAAAGCATTGATAAAGACACCTTTTATCAGTGATTAAGTAATAAGTGATGATAAAAGGCATAATTATCAGTTTTTTTAGCACTGATAAAGATAAATATTTATCAACACTAAAAAAACATTGATGAAATTTTTCTTTATCAGTGTTAAAGTTTTAGCACTGATAAATATGTATTTTATAGGCACTTATTACTTAAGCACTGATAAAGGATTTATAATTATAATTATAAATAAAAAATTATATATATATAATTATATACATATTTAATATATATATATAAATATAAATATAGTAAATATATTATTTATTTAAATATATTTATTAAAATTTTATAATTATTTAAATATATAATTATTTATTTATAAGTATATAAATATTTTTTAAAAATAATATTTATATACTTTTACCAGAAAAGCTCAGTTAGAGGCAGACCTCTGACCATTTATTAAAATAAAGGAAAAAGTATAGCAAGAAAATACAAAAACAAGAAAAGAAAACTACAGATCATAAGAATCTTACCCGTCACCACATCCATGATAGATTGCTTCCTCCACAGTAGCTGATTCCCACTCTGAGATTTCATAGTGCTTCAGGATCTTGGCATACTTCTTTCAAAGATTAAATTTCTCCATAGATAGAAACTCCATAGAATATTGCATACCCTTTTTCACACTAGATACAACTTTTCATTCATTGACATAGGACCTGGTAGACATCAACTTCGACAGATAAGAATAGTCCTTCCTCGACCTTCTTCTTACTGGGACCGTCATCACTTCCTCATTTCCAGACACCTTCTTCTTCCCACCTTGAACAATGTCACTATTGGAAGGTCTTCCCATGCCACTATCATTTTCCTTGTCACTATCCAAGATATCCCCCCATTTTCCATGAAGATGCACATCTTCATAACCATCATTCGCTCCCTAGTCCTGCTGAAATTTTCTGTTATTATCAACCATGGCTAAACACTGTGGATCATCCACTTCAAGCACTTCAAAACTATTACATAGATGAATTGGAGTCCGGGTTTCTGGGCTAGCACCATTTTTATTTCCATTATTAGTTTGGTGATCCGTGTCCTGAACAAACCCGTACAACCCATCCTTGGACACAATAACACTACCTACCTTTAAAACTTCAGAAAACGAAACTGCATTGGCTGGGAAAGAGTTACCATATGTCATCCCCTCTCCATCAACCTTCTCATCACTGCATGCCACCCTAGTTGCAGTAATGTTTCTCACATCAAACTAAACCTTTCTCAGAGAAGCACTATCACAGATGCAGCCAGTATCAGCCCTGCTCAGTGTATTACATGCAGAAGTACCAGCCAGGTCTTTCCTCAGTCTGTTAAAAATATCATATACCTCTGGATTAGAAACTGAAACCCCTGCATACCTCTTGGCCATTGCATCAGTCGAGTTACTCAAAATCACATCCTTCCTAACCTTACCGATTGAAGCTCCACTAGTATCCACTAATATACTACCATCAACATCTATTGTCTTGCTAGCATGAGATTTAGCTAAAGATCGAATCCCCGAGTCACCATCACCTGAACTGTTCAACCCCCTGCATTTGCAAACCTCCGCACGATGACCCAATCTTGTACAGAATGATCAGAACTGAAACCATGACTCAAACACAACCATTTTTCTATACTGGAACTCCTCACCCACAACAATAAAAAAAGACTCAATAGGAAGTTTAGCAACATCAACTTCAACAAAAATACGAGGGTAAATTGGATGGAATACAACCTTCATTCTACTGTCTGAACAAAGGTATCGTCCAATTAAATGACCAAGAATTCAGAGAATCGATGGGTTTTGAAAAGGTAGAGGGATCTCGGGAAATCTTACCCATATGACCATTTTTGAAGAATACCTCTTCATATGAAAATAATAGGACCACCTGAACATGAGAAAATGAACTTCTCCACAGATGCGAGGCGCACTCGACCATGAGAGAATCAGAACCTCCTCAGAAGCAAAACGGATCATGAGGTTTCTAGAATCGAGAAGCTCAACTATTTATCTTTCCTAAAGACCCCATGCTTCAAAGATCCACCAATTGAACGAATCCACCACTGGACAACAGGTTTTGAAACACACAACTAAGGTTACATTCAACAGTGAGGTTGCATTTGTGAATTCAGAAGTTGAAATCGAAACCTGCGGGCTACCTTCAAAACATTTAAAAACCTTAGGGAAAAGGGGAATCGAAGGGAAGGGATGTAAGAACTCAAGGTTGGAGAATGGGATTAAAGGCATCTGTTTGGCTCTAGCAAGATGCGGTGGAGGACCCTCCCACACCAAGGGAGGAGGGGCTGGTGCGACATCCATCGCCGCCTCATTATATACTTATATATATATATATTTATATAATTATATAATTATATATATATATATAATAAATATATATAAATATAAATATAGTAAATAAATTCATTATTTAAATAAATTTATTATAAATTTATAATTATTTATTTATAATTATTTAAATATATATAATTATTTATTTATAATTATATAAATACTTTTTAAAAATATTTATTTATTTATAATTATAAATATATAAATGTATAAATATAATAAATATACATTTATAAATATATTTATTTATAAATATTTTTTTAACATTATTAATGAATATTTAATCTTAAGTGTATACATGTTAAAAATGAGTAAAATTGAATAAATTAAAGATAAGTACACATTAAAAAAATGGATAAGTTTTGTGTGTGTGCGTTGTATATATAAATGCATTAATTACGTATATGAGAAATCAATATAACACATGTTTTCCATATGTTAAATTGAAAAATCAAATGACATTAATCAATTATGTCCATTACTCTATGTGTAAAAAAATATTTTGTATCATATAAATCATATTTATATAAATTTATATATATATATATATTTAATATATATTATTTATTAATATTATAAATAATTATCTAATTAATAAAATGTTTAATATTTTTATAAATTTACTTATTTTTAATTTTTATTTGTTTAATTTTCATTCTGCATATATCTATATATTAAATATGTACTATTTATTAGTATTTTTAATTTATATATATTATAACTATAAGGACCTGACCTTTATATAATATTGAATTTAGTCAAGAAATAACTTCCTTTCACATTGATGATATTTTAAATTTTATATATTTAGAGAATTGAGACATAATACATTCATAACATTACACATTAATACAGAGTGGATACTATAAAAACAACAATCATTTCTTCCAAAATATAATACATTTCAAATAAAACATGATTTCTTTGACAATTCTTCAAATAATTAACTTGGATTATTTCTTTTTCTTACACATCCTTATAACATGTGAAAATCATTTAAAAACATGGGATGAGCACAAAAAGCTCAGTAAGGGATATAAAAAGAAGGAAAGAACACATTAGTCAATGAATACTGGTAACATATGAAATCATTTTCAAAAGACATAATTTTTACCCATATATACTTACTTTGTGAAACATGAGATTTCCAAAAGATTTAAAAAAAATATAGAACATAAATATAACCATAAAGTAATCTTGGGGCATTACTTACATAATCTTGTAACCCTCTCGGCTTCCTTATAATTTGTAACCCTCACGACTAACTTACAATTTGTGTAACCATTGCAGTTACACTTGGAATAACCATACGACCGACCTCCAACTTACATATACCCAATGCATTGGAGATATATATATGTCCCACCCTTCATCATAAACAATTCCCAAGAACTAGAACATAATCATACAACATAAATAATTTAATAGAAACATTTCTTTTGAATTTTTTAAAATAGAATTTTAAAAGAAGATTTTAAAAGAAAAGCCCCTTAAAAATATTATATAATTGAAGAGAGACTTAATATACTGAATGGAAAATGTATACACACTATAAATACACATAATTAAACATAATATAAACAAAACCCATCAAAAAAACAATTTTAATACCACATAAATAACGAAGTAGAATGTTAACCCAAAGAATGAAAATCGGGTTAAGAATTCCCTTACCTCATATTTTTCTTACTTAAAAATCATTTAAACGTTATGTATAATTGTTAAAAGAGTGTTATTAATATATTAAATAAAAATATTTTTGTTTATAATACATTATATGATCATTTTGTTACTTCATTTCACCCTTTAATTGTTGGGGTTTTGTTCCTTGCATTGTTTTGGGTGCGTTCTTTACATGGTTCCCATGATCGGTTCATGATGGATATTCTTGTCGATTGGAAGAAAAACTCTATAATTGGAATATAATTGTAATTAAATATTTCTAGTACCATAAATTATACCATTTTTAATTTTTAATTACTACATGAGGATGATTCATAAGTTATAACATTATGGATATTTGTTTAGGTCATTTAGGTGATTCTTCGATCATAATGAACTCATTTTGTTTTATAAATTAATAACATGTGTAAAAAATGATTCCAAAACATTATATAAGTTATAATACATAAATTATAATCTGTTTCAACCATAAAAATTGTTTCATGACCAGTATTGAAGGAATCAAAGGAAATTGAAATCACATCATCCATGATGTTGGTAAATCGACACATCAAAGATGATGTTTCAATTTCTTGAATAAGTGAGAGAGGAGAAGAATTATAATGGTATTTCTTATATAAAAATGATGAAATCGATAATATGAAAGATAATATATCATTTATTCCTTTTGTATAAGGAGAAGTGAGGAAATAAGAATAATAGAAAATAAAATGAAAAGAAAAGAAAGAAAACAAAATAGGATGTTTATCTCTTGATCTCTTCTCCTTGAGATCCTCCTTAAAGCCTTTGGGTTTGTCCTTTTGGTGAGAACAATGGCTCTAATAAATGGGTAAGAGCCTTGGGAGTAGTACTGTATAAAACTTAGGTAAGTATCAAGGCTTGAGAGGTGTGGGAGGGGGAGGGAAACGAGGGCGGTATTTATAGTGGAGGAGAATAGGTATTTTACATTATTTTAATCATTATTATAATATTTTTTGTAACGCCCCGACCCCAGCTACCCAGAGCCGGTGCATTACTTCGTAACATTGGCATGATCACAAAAGATCAAGTCTCGAAAGACCGATTAGTTTAGTAGCCTTGGAAATACTAGATACATTCATAAATGTTACATTACATCACAAAGTGAAAAACTATAATAACATAGTCTCCATAGTCCACACTTCTATCCTCTTCGGACTATCCCTACAGATCATTCCTAAAATACTTCTTCACATCTTGGAAAATATTAAAACATTGAAAGGGGTGAGCTCGGATGCTCAGTAAGGTTAACAATATAGCGGAAGCTTTCATAAATAAACATTAACATTTAAGGCAATGTATAACTAAAACAAAAGCCTTTTAAACTTGAACTTCAACATAACATGGCAAAAGTAAAATGAGATAATGCCATTCACTTCTTCACATGGATATTCTACTGGTCGAATAATCACATGAAATGTCAATAGCCACTTTCATAATGAGGGAATGTATAATGCCAGACATTCTGAAACATTTTGTCAAGGCCTTGGCCAAGACGTCTAAAATGATTAAGGCCTCGGCCAAAACCATAAATCAAATTGGGAAAGGGCCTCGGCCAATTCCACGTCTAGTTGTCTCATGAGACCTACCGATGCATCGAGGAGCTATAGCGGGCTCCACCCGTCACTTATTATGTCCAATACATTCCTCATATGAATAGGTTTAAACATATCATAAACCATAACATAATCGTATCACATAAAACATGCATAAAGGAAACATAACATTTCCACATTTCAATCACAAGATATCAATACAACACATTGATATAATAAAAAATCTTTAAAAACCATTTTCAATACCAAAATAAAAGAAAGTTAAAACTTTTTATTTATTTTCCATTAAAAAAAGATGGCTTGTAGAGGAAGCCGAAACTCAAATAATGGTCATGGCGGCGGAGAAGTCGTTGTCGCCGCATATGTACGGAAAGAAAAACATTCCCTTTTTGTCGTTTAGTAAAACGCTTCGTATAGAAAAGATTCCTTTTGAATAAACGTAAAAGTCAAAGGGGTTCATACACCGTATAAAAGGAAGTTGTGTATAAAACCAAATATGTCTCAATGAAAGGAGATTGAGAAGAAGTCCTTAAAAAGATCATTTTTAAAATAAAATAGATCTATTATGTGTATTCACTATAGGTACACATAAAGAATACAAAATAAGACATAATAATATCATGACATAATTTGAAAGTAGGAGATTAACCCAAAGAATGAAAATTGGGTTTAGAAATTCCATTACCTTGTGTCCGACTTGACTCAACCGTTCTTTAACCTCCTGAATAATAAACTAGAGTTAATATCTACCTTATTAAGAACCATTTTCAATTTCATTATCCTTTTTATATCACTTATTACAATGTTATGAACATTATGTAATTATTTAAGTTAATAACGGTCATTTTGTCGATCTTTGGTACTTGAGTCAACAATAAACTTCTTATAATTACAAGTTGTTCATTTGGTAGAATATCCATTATATACAGAATTATATTCATGATTTAGATGTCATATATATCATATATATACAGTATATACATTCATTCATAATGTCACGTAACATTTAGAGGTAAGAAATGAAATGCACCGTTCATGGAGACGGTAAGCCGTACGTACGCATGAACGCTACATTCATTTCTATTTCGTATTTAATGGAATGAAATCATAATGATATAAATTTATAATATAATTACAGTATAATATAGTGTATAATACAATTTAATCCATCCTTTATACATCCCACATATGGCATTAACGATTCAAATCACTTTGAGGGGGCAGTAATCCGCACTTCCTATAATGAAATTATCGCGTTTTACCCATAATGGAAATCATAAAGTATGACATAAATGAGAAATACAGAAGCATAAGTAAAACATAAACATATTATATATCATATATAAAAATAGTGACATCTTAATGGCCACCTTTGAAGGTGTTATATGAGTGTTGAACAATCATCGTTTCGTGAGGCAGAAATTTGCCATCCACAGAAACCGTATGTTCTTTAACCATTAGATGTAGGTGTGTGTAAGTGTAGATCGAATACTTCTTATAACAACATCCTAGTATATTTAGGATACTGGTGTTGTTACAAAAGAAATGAATAAAAAGAGTTTAGGGGGTTGGAGAAGAAAAATAAAACAAAACAACATTAGAGAAGACATTACCTCAAAATCGGGTAACTCTTTTTGATTTGAGCCAAAGGCTTCCTTGGGAAGAGTTCTGCCCAAAGTGAGGCTTCTAGGAGTAAGAGAGGGATGTTGGGAGAGTATTTGGGCAGAGGTTGGCCGAGCCAAATGGCTTGAAGGTGTGAATAAGGTGGGAGAGGTGGGGGCCTTTTATAAGTGGAGAGGAGGGGCTCTTTTGGAAAGATTGAAATGTTACATTATTACACAATTCTTTTCGGATTCTAAAGGTCCCACAATTATATAATTCGTGGATAAGGTGATAAGGGTTCGAAATATCTTCATCCAATAGGCTTTGGACAAGTGTAAGCCTTGGATTTTTCATTATCTTCTCATTTTATTTAAATCGTTAAATAATGAGGTCATCGCCGCATCATAATGATGTCATAAATAATTTATTTTATTTAATGTCTAAAAATTATAAAAAAAATACTATGATGTAGGAAATCTTTTTATCTTTCTAATGAATATTTATAATCAAAATTTGGACTTGTATAACCCCATGTAAAAATTGTTCTAGTAAAACATTTTATGTTTGTGTCATTTTTTACTTTAACATTAAATAAAAGGTATTTATGTCATTTTCTAACTAAAGTGGATCCATGGGGTCCCCAAGTTGACCCATGGGTTGTCTTGGTCGGACATGACTCATCCAATAGGAGTAGGACAAGTGTCAAGCTCATCTCATATTATTAAAACATTATTTTTACCTTAAACTACACTAATTACCTCTAATCGCGATTAAGAACTTAAAAGTTACTATTCACCAAAAAATTATTTTAATCTCATTGAACCACATTTTACTTATTAATGACAACCATGTATGTCGGATTTTTGAAAATCAAATCACAGAAGTGGTAATATTTCATTTAAACGAAAAATCAGTTATTTAACTACCACTTAGTGGTTTCACTATTCATCAAAAATTGAAGTTTTTCTGAACAATGCCAAAATTTCACCCTAAGATATAATTGATATTCCGAATTCAAAAATGATGTCTATTTTACAAAATTCCAAACATATAAGTTTCATTAATTAATTTTATAATCAATTCCCACTGTCACAACAAAGAGCGTGTTTTTAAGAAACAATTTATATCAAAAGATTGGCAATTGTTTATGTCCAATTTCAATGTTAAATTAATTCTAATGACCACCATTGGATAAAATGGTAAAAATATATTCTAATTATACTTTGAAACCACTAAATAGTATAATTTATCACAATAAATTATTTTGATTAAAAAAGTTGTTTTAAGTATTTATCACTATTCATAAAATATTGGAAGTTCTTAGAAAGTTGCAAAAAATTAAACTTCGGATAATTTCGATATTACGAATACAAAAATGAAGTCCATTTTGAAATATAAAATTTCTATAATTTTAAAAAGTGGTTATTACTATTCATAACGGCTACTTTGATTAGTCGCGGTGTGTTAGAACTCGAACTTGCGTACCATGCAAGCTATTGCATTATTAAATGAGAAGCGTATAATAGAAGCTCGGGGTGTTACATTTTTTCTCAAGAATATGAATAATATTAATTCATGTGACCCCAAATAGTAATAATGGCATGTTATTTTAAACCAAGTGGTATTAAAACACTAGTGATGTCATAAATAGTGTATTTAATTGATAATTTGAATATACGGTATTTTTTCATATTTCACTATTCATAAAAAATTCAAGAATTTTAGAAAAATACCAAAACATCAACCTTACCATTTTTTAACATGTAGAATAAAAAAATGAACTCCATTTTTTGAAAATAATTTTCTATATATTATTAATTTAATTTTTAAATAAAATCATACTTTATTCAAAAATTAACAATTTTAAAACTATAACTGTTTTTATATTACATTGAAAAATTAACCAAATTTTGATTATCTTAAATCCTTAAGATAATAAGATAATAATACAATTTAATATTCATTAGGGTCATATTACTATTCATAATGGTATGTTACTATTCACCAAAAATCAAGTTGGTTTCATCCGACTCCAAATAACTTACTGAACACAATTACAGATGATTGTTTTTCGAAATTCAAAACATAGAAATAGAAAAATTATGTTTAAAGGATAGTTATAAATATCTCCTTAAATTTTTTTTTTCATGCATTTCAATTTATTTTTAAAACCTTGGGGTGTTACATTATCCTCACCTTTTATAAATTGTGCCCTCACAATTTTATTTACTCATTAAACAAGTGAGGGTACCTTTCCCTCATAGCATTTTTAGATTCCCATGTATCTTCTTCAACCATGTGGTTTCTCCACAAAACCTTTACCTGGTGGATTACCTTATTCTGCAATAACTTTTCCCTTTGATCAAGAATATGAACTGGTTTCTCTTCATAAGAAAGTTTATCTTCCAGCTAAACTACTTCTGGGCTCAGGACATGAGATGAATCTAGCACATAATTTCTCAACATCGAAACATAAAAAACATTTTGTACCTAAGACAAAATCATAGGTAAAGCTACTTGGTATGCAACTGGTCCAACTTCGTCTTGGATTTCAAAAGGACCGATGAGCCATAGAATTAGCTTTAATTTCTTACCAATACACAACACACTTTTCCAAGGAGGGATTTTAAGGAAAACATGGTCACCTACCTTGAAAGAGAGGTCTTTCCTTATTCTATCTGCATAACTTTTATACATGCTCTGAGCTGTCCTCATGTACTACTGAATCATATTAACTTTCTTAGATACTCCCTCTACTAATTCTAGCCCCATCAACTTATTTTCCCTGAATTCATCCCAAAAATCTATATTTATACACCACTTCCCATAAAATGGCTCAAAAGGTGCCATCTGTATATGGAATGAAAACTGTTATTATAAGAAAACTTAACTAAAGAAAGATATTGATCCCAAATTCCTTGGTAGTTCATTGAAAAAGCTCTAAGCATATCCTCCAAAGTCTGAATTGTTCATTCTGACTACCCATATGATTGAGGATGAAAAGATATACTGAAATATAATTATGTGCCCAACGATTTCTGAAGGACCTTCCAAAAGTTATAAGTGAACTTGGGATCCCAGTCAGATAGAATGGAAATAGGAAATCCATGTAACCTAACAATCTCTTTGAGGTATAGTTGAAAAATCTTGATAATTCTTAGGTAGTCCCACCACAAAGTCCATGGATACATTCTCCCATTTCCACTATGGCACTAGAAATGGATGAAGCATCCCCTTCGGTAACTACCGCTCTGATTTAACCTATTTGACATGTCAAAAATTTCATGGTAAAATCAGCAATATCTCTTTTCATTCCATCCCACAAATAATACCTCTGAAGGTCTCTGTACATCTTAGTACTTCCAGGATGAACTAAAATTGGAGAACTATGATCTTCACACAACAAGTCTTTCTTCAACTGTGAATCACAAGGCTCAAAAAACCCTTTTAAAAATCTTAAAACACAATCTTTATCAATGTTAAATTTTGTAAACTTACCCATTTTAACCAATTCTACCTTTTTCTGTATCTCACAGTCTTCCTTCTGCACTTTCTTAATTATTTTTGATAAAAATGACTGCACTAAAACCTAAAACAAAACAGAGGTATTTCAGGCACAAATAACTTCTAAGAAAAAATTTATCAAATCATTAATCAAGGGATAATGTTCCAAAAATAACATGGTTAATGATGCATGATGTTTTCGACTCAAGTAATCCCCAACTTTGTTTGATTTTCCCAAATGGTAATTGATCGTGCAATCATAATCCTTTATCAACTCAAGACATATTCTCTACCTCATGTTTAATTCCTTCTAAGTGAATATATACTTTAGACTTATATGGTTAGTATTTATTTGAAATTTGGATCTTTATAAATGATGCCTCCAATTTTTCAAAGAAAAAACCATATCTGTTAATTACAAATCATGTGTGGGATAATTTAACTCATGAGGTTTTAGTTGCCTTGAAGCATAAACAATTAACTGATCATTATGCATCAAAACACAACCAATTCCCTTCAAGGAAACATTACTATAGATGAAAAAATCACCATTTTATGAAGGCAAGGCCAAAACTAGAGCATTCACCAATATCTTCTTCAGTTCCTAAAAACAAACATCACATTATTTTGTCCAAATAAATTTAACCCCTTTTCACGTTAACTTGGTTAGTGGGATAGATAACTGTGCAAAGGTTTTAACAAACCGTCGGTAATAACCTACTAATCGAATAAAACTATGAATCTCTGTAACATTTTTGGGTCTTTTCCATTCATCAAACACTCTTGTTTTGGTAGGATCAACTGTATTTCCATCCTTATTTAAAATGTGCCCAAGAAAAGAAATCTATTGTAACCAAAAATCACACTTTCTGAATTTTTCATAAAGTTTATTTTCCTATAAGGTTTTTAAAACAACCCTTAGATTTTTTTCATGATCTTATTTACTCTTAGAAAATACCAGAATGTCATCAATAAACATAACCACAGAATTATCCAAGAACTCATAAAATATTCTATTCATAAGATTCATGAATATAGCGGGTGCATTAGTTAACCCAAACGACATGACACCAAATTCATAATTCCCATATCTAGTATGAAAATCTATTTTTATGATGTTATCCTTCTTCAGCTTCAGCTGATGATATCAAAATCTCAAGTCAATTTTGGAAAAGTACTGAGCTCTTTGGAGCTGATCAAACAAGTCATCGATGTGAGGAAAAGGATACTTGTTTTTAACAGTGATGCTATTCAATGCTCTATAATTAATATAAAGTCTCATGGAACCATCTTTATTTTTAATGAACAAAATAGCTGCACCCCAAGGTGAAGTACTAGGATGAATGAAGCCTTTATCAAGAAAATCCTACAACTGATTTTTCAATTCAATAAGTTCCATTTGAGCCATTCTGTATGGGGGTTTTGAAATTGGCTTAGTATCAGGAACTAAGTCAATTGTGAATTCGAATTCCCGATCAGGTATAACACCAGGTAACTCATTATAAAAAATATCAAGGTATTCATTTACCACTAGCACATCATTAAGCTGAACAGTTACCTTGTTTTCAAAAATATGAGTAAGATAAATTTTATTTCTATCTTTTAATAGTTTATTAGTTTCTTGATATGTTATCAATTGTATAGTTTCATTATTGTATACAAAATGAAAATATTTCTGAAAAAAAATTCTTTAACTATACAATCAATCCTAGCATGATAAATTGAAAGCCAATCTATTCCCAGAATGATAACAAACTCTACTACAGGAAAAACAACAAGGTTTGCAGGTAATGTCTTTCCACAGACCACAATAGAAAGATTATTATAATTCCTATTTGCAATAATATTTCTCCCCTGGTGTTTTAAAAATAAGTTCTTATCTCATTTGTTGAGGTGATATTTCCAATTTACCAGAAAATTCCCCAGAAATAAAGGAATGTGTAGACTCCATATCAAACAAAACTTTAAAAAAATCTGAGTAAACAGACATGGAACATGATACAAATTCATTGGATGGCCCAATATCTACCGAAGTAGTCATAAAGGATCTCACTATAACCTTCTTCTTATAGTCTGACTTCTTTGCATCTTTTGGATCTTTATTTAGGAATGCATTTGTATAATGACCCATCTCACCACATTTAAAACACTTAACAGTTTTCTTATGAGGATTAGTCTTAGGATCATTTTAATTACAATATCAGTCCATATGTCCAAACTTACCACATCAAAAACACTTTCCAATTTTTTAAAGGAATTCCCCAAGGTGCTTCTTGCCACAATTTTCACAAACAGAAAATTGGATTTTCTTACCATCAGATTTATTAGATTGATTCTTACCCATCACTTGACATATAAACATATTTGTCTCATTATTTACAAAATGAATACGATCATCAGAAAAATCAATTTCTACCCTCTTAGAACATCAGAAAAGTTTCTTATAACTTTTGAATGCACGGGAGGACAACTCCCTTCGATACCTTGGATTCAGTCCTGAGTAAAAGATGTTGATTTTGCTATCAAGATCCAGATTAATATTTGAAGCATACCTTGCCAGTTAGGTGAAGTTTAATTCATACACAACCACTTAATCTTCCTCCTTTTTCTTCAATTCAAGTAATTAATTCTCCATCCTAAGTCACACAACCTTAGGAAAATATTTTTCAAGGAAAATACTTTTAAATTCATCCCACTCTAAGGCATCAATATTCTCTCTATCCATGATATTCTTTTCCATTGAACACCACTAATCAGATTCACCTTCAAAATGATAAATATAAAGACATAATTTTTTATTATCTAAACATACCATAACATCAAATATCTTTTCAAGGGATTTAATCCATCCTTCAGCTGCTACTGGGTCAGAAGATCCATTGAAAGCAGGAGGGTGTTGTCTCATAAAATGTTCCACTATTGTGATGTTCCACTATGGTACCTCTGGTTGTTATCTTTCATGGATTCCACCACCATTTATTGCCTACATTAGCTGATCCATCACTGTCACAAACTCTTCAGTTCCAATGCCTACCATTCCATGCTACATATTCAGAAGGATGTTATTAGGTCGATGCCTATCCTCTCCAGCTTCCCTATTTCTTCTGTGGACAACCATTCTGAATAAACATATCCTAGTCAAAGAAATAGTATAATATTTAAATTCTATATCATTTCAAATAAAATATATAGTAAAAACATTTATGGTTTTATATTAACATCATCCTAACCCCTAAAGTTATCTAAACCATCATATGATACCAACTATAAGGACCCGACCTTATTACATTACATAATCTTGAATTTAGTCAAGAAATAACTTCCTTTCACATTGAGGATATTTTTAAGTTTATATATTTAGATAATTGGGACATAATATATTCATAACATTACACATTAATACAAAGTGGATATGAAAAAAACAACATTAATTTCTTCCAAAATATAATACTTTTCAAATAAAACATGATTTCTTTGAAAATCATTAAAACAATTATATTGGCTTCCTTCTTTGTCTTACACATCATTATAACCAGTAAAAATAATTTAAAAACTTGGGATGAGCACAAAAATCTCAGTAAGGTATATAAAAATAAGGAAAGAACACATTAGTCTATGAATACTTGTAACGTATGAAATCATTTTCAAAAGACATACTTGTCACCCATATATACTTACTTTTTGAAACATGAGATTTCCACAAGATTTCAAAAAACATAATATAACATAAATTGAACCATAAAGGTATTTTGGGGTATTACTTACATAATATTATAACCCTCTTGGCTACCTTATAATTTGTATCCCTCATGACTACCTTACAATTTGTGTAACCATCACACTTACACTTGGAGTAACCATACAGACAACCTCCAAATTAGACATACCCAATGCATTGGAGGGAGATATAGGTCCTAAAATACATCATAAAAAATTCCCAATAAATAGAGCACAATCATACAACATAAATAATTTCATTAAAACGTTGCTTTTGAATTTTGTAAAACAGAATTTTAAAAGAGGATTTTAAAAGAAAATCCCCTTAAAAATATCATATAATTGAAGTGAGACTTAATAGTGTGAATGAAATTTGTATAAAGAATATAAATACACACAATTAAACATAATATTAACAAAAACCATCACAAAAACAGTTTTAATACCACATAAATAACGAAGTAGAATGTTAATCCAAAGAATGGAAATCGGGTTAAGAATTCCCTTACCTTGGTTTTTTCTTACTTCAAACTCATTTAGAACTCCTGTATAATGGTTTAAAAAGTGTTATTAATATCTTAAAGAAACATATTTTTGTTTATAATACCTTATACGATCATTTAATTACATCATTTCACCCATTAATTGTTAGTATTTTGTTCCTTGCATTGTTTTGGGTGCGTTCTTTACATGGTTCCCATGATCGGTTCATGATAAATATTCTTGTCGATTGGAAGTGAAACTTAAGAATTGGAATGGAATGGTATTTAAATATTTCAATTACCATAAATTATACCATTTATCATTTTGAATTCTGACATGAGGATGATTCATAAGTTAAAACATTATGGATATTTGTTTAGGTCGTTTAGGAAATTCTTCGATCCTAATGAACTCATTTTGTTTTATAAATTAATAACAAGTGTATAAAATGATTACAGAACCTTATATAAGTTATAATACATAAATTATAATCTGTTTCAACCATAAAAATGGTTTCATGACTAGTCTTGAAGGAATTAAAGGAAATTGAAATCACACCATCCACGATGTTGGTAAATCGACACATCACGGACGATGTTTTAATTTCTTGAATAAGTGGGAGAGGAGATGAAGTATAATGATGTGTATTAAATAAACATGATGAAATCCAGAATATTTAAGATACTGGATCATTAATTCCTTTTGGATATGGATAAGTTAGTAAAGAAGAAGAATATAAAATATAATGAAAAGAAAAGAAAGAAAACAAAAGAGAATGTTTACCTCTTGATCTATTCTCCTTGAGATCCTCCTTAAGGCCTTGGGTTTTGAAATTTTTGTGAGACCAGTAGATCTAGGATGTGGGAAAGAGACTTGGTAGGAGTATTGGGTAGAAATTGGTTAAGTCATAAGTCTTGAGAGGTGTGGGAGGAAGTGGGAAATGAGGATGGAATTTATAGTGGAGGAGAGGAGGTATTTTACATTATTTTAGTCATTATTATAATATTTTTTCTCAATAATATGAATAATATTAATTCATTTGACCCAAAATAGTAATAATGGCATGTGAGTTCAAACCAAGTGGTATTACATCACTTATGATTTCATAAATAGTGTATTTAACTGATAATTTTAATATACGGTATTTTATCATATTTCACTATTTATAAAAAATTCTAGAAGTTCAGAAAAATCCCAAAAATTCACCCTTACCATTTTTTGATTTTTATAATTCAAAAATGAAATCCATTTTTTGAAAATAATCTTAAAAATATTATTAATTTAATTTTTAAATAAAAGAATACTTTATTAAAAAATTAACAATTTTAAAACTATAACTATTTTTATATCACATTGAAAAATTAATCAAAATGTCATTTTCTTAAATACATAAGAAAATATGATAATAATTCAATTTAATATTCATTAGGGTCATATTACTATTCCTATTACTATTCATTAGGATATGTTACTATTCATCAAAAATAAAGTTGGTTCCATCAGACTCCAAATAACTTACTGAACACAATTGTAGATGACCGTTTTTCGAAATTTAAAACATAGAAATAGAAAAATTATGTTTAAAGGATAGTAAAAAATATCTACTTAAAACAAATTTTTCATGCATTTCAATTTATTTTTAAAACCATGGGGTGTTACAATAATCAATTCATTCATTTTTATCAATAATTATTTAATTAATAATTTTTTTAATAATTTTTTTAATAAAATATTTTTTTTATTTTTTATTAAATTATTTCATTTTATTTGGACCATTATTAGCACTAATAAAGAACTAATAAAGGATCCCTTTTTCAGTGCTAAAAATAAAGCATTAATAAAGGGCACCCTTTTTCAGCGTTGAAAATAAATCACTAATAAATGGTACCCTTTATCAGTGCTAAAAATAAAATACCGAAAATGGAACCCTTTATCAATACTTATTTTAATGCAAATAAAGGTTACCCTTTTTAGTTCTTTTGTATAACATTGATAAATTACAGTGCTTTTAAAGGCCTATTTTGTAGTAGTAATCCTCAAAAGAGAAAATATATTCCATGGAATAAGAGTGTGAAAAAATTGAGACAATAAACATGATCCATAAAACATAATCATAAGTATAAAGATATGAAATGTCCTGGAAGTGTATCATAATAGTAAATTATGACACTAACATATACGTAGAAATCATAAGATAGTGGAGAAGTAATCACTATTATTTTCCTATAACATGGTGGATCAAACATCAATACTTGATTCACATAGTTGAGCAGACATCACTACTTGATTCCCATAAACATAGTGGATCCAACATCACTACCTGATTCTTATAGTGGAGAATAAATCACTACCTGATTCCCACAAATATAGTGGGGAAGACATCACTACTTGATTTTCATAAACATACTAGAGAAGACATCACTACCTAATTCCCATAACATATTGGAACAAACATTACTTCTTGATTCCCATAATGGAGCGATCAACGACATTTGATTCCCATAAAAATATCATGAGATATAAATACTTAACCAATGCATTGGAAGGTGATATAGTAATCTACCCATCAATCATCCATACATATGTGTGTCACTTAAAATGAATCATTCATCACATCATAAATAATACATGTAAAGAAAACTAGTTTCATTCATTACATCATAAAGAACCCATAAAATTTAAATGAGTTTCATACCCTGAATAAACCATTCACAATTCCATCAATAATCATAACATGATAAACTCATAGAAAATATATTGGGATTCAAATACATTCAGTAACTTTTTATGGAACACCCTTCAATTAAAATGATGAGGTATATGGTATTTACACCATATAAATATAAAGGTATATGTTCTAGTCAATAATTTCCTTAATCAATCAATGCATGATATCTAGGTGAACACCCTTCAATCAAAAGAAAAAACTTTTGTGTTCATAGAGGTAAGAAATTAGAAGAAAATAATACCTATACACAATATATTACTAGGAAAGACAAAATTAGTAATTGATTTCCAGGAGTTTAATACCCCAAAAAATTATAAATGAATTTAGAGGGTAATTCATCAAAATTAATTTCCAAGGAAACAAATCCTTTTAAGATAAAGAGAAAAATGGTATAGAAATTTAAAAGTGTATTTAGAAAAAATTTCTTAACATTTTCATAAAAAGAAAATTTTTTGCACCGCTTTCAAAAAGACCACTTTTTAGAAATTAAAAAGAAGACATTTTCAAAATCAATATTTGAAATGAAATCTTAATAATGAAGCCTTAAAAAGATATAAAGGATTTTAAAAAGTGAAGTGTTTTTTTTGAAAAAATTTAATTTCAAAAATAATCTTTAATATGAGTGCTTTGAAAGGATATAAAGGTTATAAAAAATGAATTTTGAGTGGACGATAAAACATTTTATTTTCAAATGTTGAAAAATATATTTCATATTTTGAAATACGTTTTTTAAAAACCCACATCATAAAAATAGTAACAAAACTTATTTTTTAAAATAGGAGAAGATAAATATAAAGGTCACATGAGACAACGCGTAATTAGGTTTCCATTTATAAAGGAAAACACTAATAGAAATAGAAAATATAGACAAGGAGGGAGAAACTATAACACCTTGTTACATTTTTTAGGTACTCCCTTGTTTGTGATTTGTTTATCATCCTTGTTTGGGTGTGTTTGTGGGATTATCGTGGATGGAGAGCCATTTCTAGGGAAAATGACTTAATGTTTAGGGATAGATGTATGTTTGAATTAATGGAGTCTAGATATAAATGTGTTAATGACTTAAAGGGGTTCTCCCCAAGTCCGTAGAACATCCTGGGTGCCTTGGTGTTTTTCTGCCAAGAACTATACTATTTATTGTCTATAGGGAAATTACATGCCATGTAAAGGGATTATATGTCATGTAATGTTTTCTAGGTATATTAGATGAAATAGGTTCAAGGCATGAAAGGTTTACACACAATGTACTGAGTTCACATCATGTAAATGAAGAATTCAATTTTTTAATAAAAAAGTGATGTTTTTTTTGATGATTCCAGCCTTTGTGGAATTCAGAATGTGTAATGGTATTAAAAACCTTGTGAATATAGTGATATGTGGTTTTTGGCACTGGTTGGATGATTTATTTTTCATTCATCCGTGTATCCTTCATCTCTCAAACCAGAGCTCACCCAAGCTAATTTTGGGTGATTTCCTCCCTTTTATATCACTTTATTTGGTGATCGACCATTAGGGTTGTTTTAGTGCACCGCTCCATGTAAGAATTCCTTCAGTTTCCTCTTTCCTTTGATCATATCTATTACATTGGTTGTTGTTCGATTTTAGATTCATGATTGGATAGTTTTTTCTATCGATCCTTTGTAGTTTCTTATCACACCTTGTATTTAGAAGGATGATATTTAGGTTTTCAATCATCATTATCCAAGGAATATAGGTTTATACCATTTTAGGTAGGTTTTTCTATACAATGGTATAATTCAATGAATTTATTATCATTATTTTAAATTTTTTTGGACTGCTCATTTATTTGAAGTTATATGTGGTTTCAAAGGTTTTTTTGGAAAGATTTTTTTTCAAAAAGGGGTTTTTCTTTGAAAATAATTTTTCTTAATTTGGAAATAGATTTCAAACCCCAAAATAGACTGAATTGGATTTGAAAATGTTTTATAAAATTTTGATCATGGTTTTGGAATGTGTTTTGACAATTGGCACATTGGGAACCTTGGGTGTGTTGGGAAATATAAACAAGTAGCCTTAGTTTGTGTGGATCCACTAGGAGGTAACCTTTAGGATATCAATGGACTGCGGCCTGACTCGATATTGGATGGATCCAACATTACACCTGTTTATGATCTTTAGTGTCTAGTACATATTTTACCATAGGCTAGGGACCACTATGAGGTGATTTATCATTGATGGTTATTTATCAAATGAATATTTTTATCTTGGATTGCTGCTCATAGTTTTTTATATGTGGTTGGATCACATAGATTTGCATGATAGGTTATTTCATGGATATGTGTTTAATTTCTTACCTCTTGATGCATGAATATTCTTTCCTATTTTATCACTTTCCATATTTCTGGTTTTGATAATGTGAAAGGATTTTATAACAACCTAAAGGGAAAATTATTTTTAAATGAAATGGATTTATAAAAATTATTTGTAAAACTATTTTTTTTAAAGTTTGAAATGTTGAATTATTGATATTATAACTTGTATAAAACCTATAGTGGTATCCTACTGGTCATTGTGCTCATACCATAATATTTCCCTTAGGAGGTTGTAGATGATGTATTACAGGATACAAGTAAAGGAAAGAACATCTTATAGCATGAAAACTTATCATTTGGTCTTTTCCTTCATAGTGGGGTGGTTTGGAGTTGACTGATATAATTGGAATGTGCTTATGATATAATTGTTCATTGAATTGTGCTTTTTATGAAATTACTCCAAGAAGATATATTCCAAATCTAAGAGAGGAATTTGTGATACATGATCCGAAGATGAATCCTCCAGTGGACCCTTCTTTTGTAAAAGTTGTAATATAAACTATTTAGACTACGAGTCAAGTGGGTTTCAGGAACCTAAGATGTGTGTTGGATCATGGATCTGAGTTTACTAAGTAGAATCCACTCATCTTCCATGGTGACAAAGGACTGCAGTAATCTAATGAGTGGATTGATAAGATTGAGAGGATCTTAAATTTCTTAAAGACTCCTGAGGATTTGAAGGTGGGTTTTTCCAGGTACTTACTTGAGGGATCAATAAGGAGATAGTGAGACTATATTGTGTAAGATAAGTTTCACAAGGGACTTATCTATGATTCTTTTAATAAAATATTTAATAAATAGTTTTACCCTGATACGTTACGTGAAAAAAATAATCAATATTTTCTAACATTGGAGTAGGGGGAGAGTACCAATATGAAGTATTCTACTTGTTTTTTTGAGTTGTTGCATATGGCACCAAAGCTTTTCACTAATGAGTACCTAAAAGATTAGAGGATTGAGTTAGGACTGAGGGATGATATTAGGTCGATTGTTATTCTCATGTGGCCTCCTAAATTTATAGATGTTGTTGAAAAAGTAACTTTGGTTAAGGAATACATATCCAGGAAGACAGGTTTGGGTGGAGCTTTGGTTTGTGCGGTTTTATCCAGTGTATCTTATGACATTAAAAGTAAACGTTAGAGTTGTCAGTTATTTTTAGTACCAATTTTAGGGAATTCATCAGGATAGTTTCAGATTTATTGCTATCAATGTGGGTAGTTTGTTCATACTGGGCCTAACTGTATGGAGGCTCCTAAGAATTTTCATCATTGCATATTATCAGGTCATCTAAAGTGTTTATGTGAAAAAATATCCCATCATCGCTTTTTATTATTTTGGAAACCCCCCAAAAGGGGGAAAACATCAAAGACAGAAACAAATGAAAGAAAACTGGGGAAACATGGGGGAGACCCAAAAGAGACTACGAAGGCCTAAAGTAGTGCATACCTAGGCCGTCACAACTGATCCGGTTCTTAGCTTCAATAGAAAAAGAGAGCACATCCTCAGAGAGATAAACTGAATTCCTTGAAGAGCCATGGAAACAAGATGATCAGAAACCTTGTTACCTTCCCTCCAAGTGTGGGAGAGGACAATGCCATTGCAGATGAGCCTCTTGGACCTTCTCAGGGCATAATGGATGGACCAGGGAACACTACGCTTGCCATGCATGGAGTCATGCAGGATTAGGGAGTCATTCTCAACCGCGACAAGATCAATATTGTGGCATTTGCAGAGGTGGAGGACCATCAACATAGCCATGTCCTCGGCCATAAGGGAGTGGCCTCTTCCAAGGTTAACAGAGAAAGCAAGGACCACCCGACCCAAAAGATCCCTAACAACACCACCACCCTTCATCTCATTCATCGAATAAGAGCCATCAAAGTTGAGCATCAAAACAGATGTATGGGGTAACCACTGCACCCAGTTCGCAGTAGGAGAGGAGAGTGCCACCAGAGAGGACACATGTAGGGTTCTAAGGGAGGGGGACTCATGCCACTTGTTGAAATTATGGACCATGTCCGTAAGCATGAATTTAGTCCTAGCCACCAAGGACCTTCCATAGGTCAGATATCCCTCATATCTAGCTCTATTCCGGGACATTCAGATGCACCAGAAACCCGAAGCAAGAATGATACCATGAGCTTTCCTCTATGGTCCAACATCCCCAGCACCATGGAACCATCGATCCAGAAATGGGAGGTCCCTCAATGATGCGACCGAAACACCTATGAAGTCACCAAAATCCTTCAATACAAGATGATCCCACTCGCTGTCGAAGAATAGGTGGGACGAGCTTTCCTCCCTCAGGATGCTACAACACAGGCAGCGAGAAGCCATGTAGATACCGAAGCGCCTCATGTTATCATCCATTGATAAAGCTCTGTTCCTGATACGCTATAGAAGGAAGTTGATTTTGGAAGGAACCTCCTTAACCCATAAGGCCGAACCCCATGGGTCATGATGGCCAGCACCAGGATGCACCCTCCTGTAATCCTTGGATGAAAAAACACCTGAGGGCGATGCAGAAAAAACACATTGGTCCGACTCCTCCATTATATCGATCATGTCAAAGTCCAGACATTGGTCGCTATCCAGGACCACATTGATAAATGATGGGAAGAAACTTGCCTCATTGAAGGTAATGTGCGTAGCCGGACAACATGAAAATTCAAGGACCGAACCCACCCAATTGTAATGCCAGAAGAAGATGTTCCCCACCCCCACAATCCACTTGGAGAGCAAGAAAAGGGTAGGGATATGAGATCCAACAAAATCACAGAGCAATGATTGTCATGCATTGGGGCCAACCCCCCGATCCTTCAGCCGTACAGACATGAACCTACCCCAGAGAGAGTGAACCTCAACCACCTCCCAAGCTAACTTCGCTCACATTCCATCCAGCACCTTCGAGATACTCTTGACAGCAATACCACCCTCTTGGACCGGTCTTGCAATCCTCTTCCACGAAACCCAATGCTTCCTTCCCTCCTCGTGCGCATCCCAGATGAAAGAAGAAAGAATGGACTCAAGTTTAGCAATCACCCCTTTGGGAATTTGGAGGCCGAGATAGCATGATAAGGAATGGAGGAAAGAAAATTGTTAGCCAGGGTAATCCTTCCCACGAAGGATAAAAATAAATTCTTCCAATTATGGATGCTCCCTAAGATTTTCCCCATAATGGTATCAAAATGCTGAATGCGTGCTCTACCAGGGGACACCAGAGCACCCAGATACTCCATGGGAAAGGATCCGTGCCACATGCCAAGGGTCCTGCGCAAGGAGCCCACCCTACTTGCATTACAACTCCTCGAGACATAAAATATACTCTTGTTAAAGTTCACCACTTGGATACTCCATCGGCTATACTCCACTAGAACTTTGTTAATCCCACGAACAGATCTCAATCCAGCATTCATAAACATAATGGAGTCATCCGCAAACATCAAATGAGTGATATTTCATGCCATTGGATTGCACCGGTACCAACCAATGAAGCCATGCAAGAAGGCCCTATTGAGGAGGAGACTCAAGACATCTTGGGAGAGTATAAACAGTCTTGGGGAGAGGAAATTCTCCTACTGCAGTCCTCAAATAGCCTTGAAAAAACCATAGTTCCTACCCATGAAACAGATTTCCAGCCACGGGGAGAAGAAGCAGCGGAAAAGCAAATCAACCGCCCAAGAAGAGAAGTCCATACCTGTTAAAAACTTGAGGATAAATTCCCATTCAAGTCGGTCGTATGCTTTGTCCATATCCAGTTTTACCACCATGTTGCCTCCATGCACTCTAGAATTCAAACCATCAATGAGCTCTTGGGAAAAATCAATGGCCCCTTGAATGGATCGATTCTTCACAAAACCATGCTGCTCGGGAGAAATCCAATGTGGCAGGAGGAGACTCAACCTATTGTTGAGGATGGAGGCAAGTATCTTGTACGTGAAGTTGCACATTCTCACCAGATGGTAGTGTTGAAGAAGGGAGGGGTCCTTGATTTTCGGGAAAAGAACCACAGTTGTGGAACTGACACTATGGGGGAGACACCCTCCCCAAAAGAAGTCATGAATGGCCCGCACCACATCATCCTTAACCGTACTCCAAGAAGCTCGGTAGAAAGATCCCGGGAACCCATCTGGACCTGGAGAACTATATGGATTCAGCGAGTTCACAACCACAAGGATCTCCTCCTCATGTGGTATAGCCTCAAACACATTATTATTTAGTCCCTACACCACTCTAGGAATGGCCTCTGTGAAATCATCATGCCCGCTAGGATAGCCAGTTTCCATACGGGGATTGGGTCCATCAAGAAGGTCCTTGAAGAAGGCCTCCGCTAATCCACCCACATCATTTTGGTCATTAGTGAAGGATCCTTCCTCCAACCGGATGTTGGGAAAAGAATACCTGCTGTTTTCCTTAATTCATGCATGGAAATAAGAGGTGTTGCGGTCCCCCTCATGCAACCATCTGACCCGAAACTCATCGTGGGCCGTACATTCCTCCTTAAGCAGGATATCGACCAGCTAATCCTTCTTAACATACAACTTGCTAAACATTTCTTCATTCCACTCCATTTCCAAACTGGACTCAAGACGTTCAATCTCTAATTTGATCCCATCCAAGTCACATGCCATAGGGGGAAGTTTTTCAGCCCATGACTGGAGGTTAACCTTGAGGCGACTAAGTTTATTATGTAGGCACTCCCATGCATTACCATGCATAGGTCTGTTCCACGAGGCTGAGATAGTGTTTTGGAAGTCTAGATGCTCAGTACACAGGAAGAAGAATCTCATACCAAACCTTCTGCTCTGGCTCAGAGAGATCTCAAGGAGAAGAGGGGAATGGTCAGAAAGATTACGTCCCAAGTGAGACACCTTGGCCTCCGGGAAGGTGGAGGTGGCATGAAAGTTATCAAGGCAACGATCCAGCCTACACCAGGTGCAAAGGGAGCCCCTCTGATTTTTGCACCAGGTGAAGCATCTCCCTAAGAATCCCAGATCCATTAACCCCTTAGGAGATAGGAATTGGGTAAACTCTAGGCTAGCACGACGGGGGAAAGATCCCATACCCTTCTGCTCAC
Source organism: Viscum album (assembly GCA_963277665.1). Lineage (NCBI taxonomy): Eukaryota > Viridiplantae > Streptophyta > Magnoliopsida > Santalales > Viscaceae > Viscum > Viscum album. The sequence goes on along the minus strand of OY728147.1, from coordinate 107,985,014 downwards.
TAGGATCCAAAATCACGTTAAATTCATCCCCTAAAAACCAGGTAGATATCCCACAGTCGAAGGTCTCATGCTCCTCCCAAAGCAGGCCACTTACATGGATGTCATAGCTTCCGTACATAAAGGAGAAAAAGCAGGAAAGAAACCCAGACTTAATCTCCATAGTGATACACTACTCCAAGGACTGGACAAGATCCACACTTAGACCCATGTTCTAGAAAACCTAGATAGAGGGGCGTTGGAAGTCCGCTTGCAAGAAACCGAAAATCTTGATCCTTCGAGAAAACTAAGATATTTTTCACCTGACTTGATTGGGTTCCAAAATAGAAAAAATAGAGATATTATTGGACTGAACTTCATTGACAATGAAATCAGTTTTAACTCAGGCCCCAAGCCACATGCATTCCAGATAATGAGGTTTAACATTTAGAAGTGGATCGCCTGGAATTGGCCCCAGACAGGATCGACCTTTTGCATGGAAGGGGAGACTGGCTACTTTGTCTCGTGTGTGATCTGGTTCACACCCTAATGGGGTCCACAGGGGAAGAGGGAGAGAGAATAGGAGAGGAGAAGGATTTGGAGCCAAGAGGATCGGAGGAGGGGAGACCAAAGGGAGAGTGTGGGTAGGGGGAAAATCTCACAAGATAAGAAGAAGGGACCGTCTCAGGGAGATTTCCAAGTTGGCCCACATCTAGGGCAGGCGAAGGAAGAAGCAAGACCGAGGAGCTCCTCCGCCCAGTAGAGGGGGCCCCAGAGGGGTGACGCGGAGAGGCCTCATCAACCTTGGTACTCACAGCATTCCATGAAACAAGGGAGAAGGGGGGTCTCGAAGAGGACCCAAGAGAAGCCATACCTAGAGCAAGCCGCGAGAAGTCGATGCAGGACTACAAGAAACTAAACACAATAGCAGGACCGACAGGGTTGAAAGGAATCAAATCCATGCAAGGGGAACCGAAGTCGACTGAAGGAGGAGCCAACACAAAGGGCAGCTCCACAACAACGGCTCCCATAGCCTCATCAAGGGGCACTAATAGCGCCCCTAGAGGAGGAACAGAACCCTCCGACCAGAGCTCCCTAGACGAGGAAGCTCCTGAGCCTACAAGCAGCCCCATGGGGGAAACCTAGACATGCTTCCCAGACACCTCCTAGCGTTTCCACCTGTAGGAAGAGAACGAGTGGACCTGGAGATTGAAAAAGGAGTAGAACCTCAGTGTCATTGGGTAGACAAGAGGTTGGCACCAGTTGAAGAATCCCTAGACCCGCAACTAAAGCTTGTCTGGAAGAGGAAGGGATAGATCCAATTCCACACAAATGCGGTCCATGGAGGACTCCTCCATGAGAAGAGTTCGGTCAGCCGTACAGAGGAAGCACCCGAGGGATTCACTAATAGCTCGGAGGAGAGCACTGTTCTAGAAGAAGAGAGGGAGGCCAGGAAGGGAGATCCACACCGGAGCCCGCGATGAGTCCCTGCCTTTGTGATCATCTATGTCCCACCTCAACAAGGAGAACCTCCATTGACCCAGAACCCTGGGGGATTTGCACCATGCTGAAATGAAGTCTACCTTAGAGCCCAGAACAATCCAGAAGGAATTATGGTTCAGGGATGAGAACTGAACGGGAATAACTAGATTCCACGAGGCGACAAAGCTACAAAATGAGGAGAGCGGAGGCCGATTAGCACTAAACCTAGCCACCAGGGTCCAGCGGAGGCACTCTGAGGCCGCAACGAAGGATTCCGACGGGATGACCAGCGAGGGGCCAGAACCCTCCAGCCAAGAGGCCACCACGGAAGGGGAAATCTCCAGAAAGTAGAGAGCGTGACATGATTGGCACCTGCAAAGGTCATCCCTGAAGGAGAATCCCTTCTGGGAAGGGAGCTAACCCACAACCTTCTCTGAGAGAGAATGATCAGGAGCCACAGAGGAGGAACCAGGATCAAAGAAAACCGTGGGCGGTGGAGACAGTGCCGAAGAAGAATCCAGAGGGGGACTAACGGTTAAAAAATTTTAAAGAGTGGGAGGCGTGTGCGGCGCGTTCATTTCCAGGTTCTCCTCCAATAGTACACCTTTCTTATTTTAGTTTTGGGTTTCAATCCTGAAAAGATATCCCAAGGTATTAAGGTAGGGTACAATATCACCAAGTGTTCACAGGTTCATGCCAATGCTTCCAATGGTGGTGGTTAAAATCCTCACACCAAGGAGTATGTTCATGTGGCTAAGACCAGACATCTTTATGCGACTGAGTATGCAGAAGAGGGATCTGAAGGAGGGACAACTAATTTTAGAGGTATAATATTTATCTCATCTTTTATGGAATTATATTTGTTTGATATAGGTTCTACTAATTCTTTTATATCATAAAATTTAGTTGATGTGTTGGTATTACATTAAAAACATATTCCATACTTGTTGGATCTTTCCGCGCCTTTGGAAAATAGGTCTGAACAAGGTTTCAAGCATCCTATGTGTCAAGTGATGATATCCGACATTGAGGTAGAATGGAACTTCTTGGTGCTTGATCTAGACATATTTGACTTCATTATCAACATGTATTAGATGATCAATGTTAATGTGCATATAGGCTTTTATCACCAATGGTTACAATTCTTATCTATCGATGGGTTCACTCATGTCATTCAGGGTGAGTGGGACTCTAGACCGGGATGGGTATGACATTGAGTTCCTTATGATAGAGTGATATAATGTCAGTTGTAAATGGTGTTTCTTTATGCTGTTGACCCTTATTTGGGTGGTAGAATTCCTGCAGTGGTGAGTGTGTATCCCGTGGTCTTTCCATATGTCTTTTTTTTAATTTACCTCCATAGAGAGAGGTCGAGTTTACTATTGAAATGCTCCCTAGTATGATGCCCATTTCTATTCCATCTTATTGAATGAAACCTGCTGAGTTGGGGAAACCTAAGGTCCATCTTCAATAGCTATATGATAAATGATTTATTCATCCCAGCATGTCATTGTGGGTTCTAGAAATGTTTTCAATGGGTTATAAGATTATATTAAGAACGAATTATCATCTGCAGATGGATAGACATATAGAGAGGACAATCCAGGTTCTTGAGGATATGCTCTGGGATCGTGTTCTTGATTTTGGAGGATCTTGAGAAAAACATTTACCTAACATAAAGTTTTCCTATAACAATAATTAACAGGATTTGATTAGGATGGTGAATTTTGTAGCTTTGTATGGGAGACCATGTAAATCTCCCTTATGATGGATAGAGTTGGGAGATTGGTCCTTGGTTGGTCCGAGTATTGTTTAGGATATGACATAGATGGTGTATTTGATCCAGAGGATATTGATCATGGAAAAGAGTCATGAGGAATATTATGCGGCCTTCATTATCAACCGTTGGAGTTTGAAGTTGGTGATCATGTTTTTTATTAGTGTTTCACCTAAATTGGGACATCATCGGTAGGTTAAGCAGGGTAAGTTGGAATCAAGGTTTGTGGTCCCCTTTGAGATCATTGGATGATTGGGAAGGGTGGCCAATCAATTGGACTTTCCATCTAGTTTGACATCTATCCACAATGTGTTTCTTGTTACCCAGTTGAAGAGGCATATAAAAAATTATTCCCATGTGATTGGATGGTAGGATGTTAATCTTGAGGCCGACACCCCTTTGGTTGATCCGCTAGTTCAGTTTATGGATTGTTGAGAGAAGGTATTGTGTGGTAAAACAATTACTTTTGTATAGATATCATGGCTGTGTAGACAAGATATCCATGAGACTTGGGAGAGGGAATTGTTGATGAGGCATTAGAGACCTTCAATTTTTGTGAGTTTATGAATCTAAGGGCTTTATTGGGGAAGAAAGAATTTATGGTGGGAAGATTGTAACATCCCATTACAATTTTTAGATTCTCCCTTATTTTCACTTTGTTTATCATCCTTGATTGGGTGCATTTATAGGCTTATTAGGGATGGAGATCCTTTGCTGAGGGAAATGACCTAAAGTTCATGAATGTATGTTTGTTTGAATTAATGGAGTCCAGGTAAAATGTGCTAATGGCTTAGAGGTGTTTTACCCAAGTTCAAAGAACATCCTGAGTGCCTTGGTGTTTTTCTACTAAGAACTAAAATATTTGTTTTATGTCGGGAAATTACACATCATGTAAAAGGATATCAAACTATGTAATAGTCGCAATCCAGATTCTATAAGACAGGTTCATGGAATGAAAGGTTTACACACCATGTACTAGGTTCATATCATATAAAGGAAAAAATCGCATTTTTAATAAAAAAGTGATGTGTTTTCAGCTATTTCAGCCTTCATGAAATCCATGATGTGTAATGGGATTACACACTATATAGATGTCATGATATTTGGGTTTTAGAAGCTAGTCAGATGATTTATTTTTCAATCATCCATGCAACCTCCCCTATCAACCCAAATCTCACCCTATGAAATTTTGGGAAATTCACACCCTTTTGCATTGCTTCTTTAGGAGACCGATCATCAAGGTTGTTGCGGTGAGACTCTCTAGGTAATAATTAATTTGGGTTACTATTTAATTTGATTGTGGCTATCTAATTAGTTGTGGTTAGGTTTTATATTCATGATTGGATAATGTTTTCCATCAATCATTTGTAGTTTCATATTGGGGGTTGTCTTTTGAAGGCTGATCATAGGGTTTTCAATCATTATTAATGAAGGAATATAGGTTTACACTATTTATAGATATGTGTTTCTATATAATGGGTTAATTTGATGAATTAATTATCATTCTTGTAAATTTCATTTGGGTTATTCATTGATTTGAAGTGATATGTGGTTTCAAAGGTTTTCTTGGAAAGACAAATATTTTCAAAAATGGGGTTTTCTTTGAAAACAAATTTTCTTGATTTGGAAATGGATTTTCAAACATCTAAGTATATTTTATTGGATTTGAAAATGTTTTATAAAATTGTGAGAAAGGTTTTAAAATGTATTTTTATAATTGGAACATTGGGAACCTTGGGTACATTAGGAAATAGAAACAGGTATCCTTAGTGTGTGTGGCACCACTAGAAGGTAAACTTTGGGAAATCTATGGACTATGGCAGGAATCAATATTACTGGATCCAACATTATGCCTATTTTGGATCTTTAGTGTCTATTATTTATTTTCCCATATAATTGATTCCAATATGAGGTACAATAACATTTATAGTTATTTATCGCAAGATTGTTTTTATCATGGATTTTTTCTCATAGGTCTTTATATGAGGTTGTATCACATAGATTAACATGATTGGTTATTTCATGGACATGTGTTTAATTTCTTACCTCTTCATGCATGGATATTATTACCCATTTTATCATTTCCACTTGTAATATTTCTAGTTTTGAGAATATTAAAGGATTTTATGAAAAAAATGGAAAATGATTTGCAAAGTAATTGAATTTATAAAAAGGTTTTGTAAAACTATTTTTTAAAATTTAGAATTATTGCAGTCTTGATATTAGACCTTGTATAGGATCTATGGTGTTATCCTATAAGTCTTTGTCCTCACACCCTACTTTTTACCTTGGCTATTTTTAGATGTTGTATTGTAGGATACTGGTAATGGGAAGGTTATCTTGTAGCACACATGCTCTTCCTTTAGTATTTTCCTTCATAGAGGGGTGGTTTAGAGGCGACTGATGGTCCCATGGGGTATTTTCCTTCTAGTTTAGTCAGTTTGGCTTGGTTGTATGAACTTGGATGTATCTTTTTATTCCTATTAGTACTCTTGTTGTATGTCTTATTTCATTACATTCAAGACTTGTTTTGTTTTCTTACTTCACCTCACAATGTGACAAATGACTGAGGTGTATGGTTTGGTTGAACTGGGATGTTCTATTATAGAAACCATTGTTAAAGATGATGATAATTATTCTCAACAATAATATACTTTTTGAGGAAGAAATTAATCATGGTAAAATTGTTGAATTATAAAGTAATTATACCTAGAGAGGAAGATAAATACCATGAAATAAAATCTTAGGGTGTAAAAAATCAAGTTTGGGAGAAAGAAGTTTAATAAGAAGAACTATAAATCAATGAAGAGAGTTGTGTTAACCAAGACCCTTGAAAACCTAGATATCCTTTGTATCAAAATCAAATTAATGAAAGAATATGATATGACTATTCAAACCACTTGAATTGAATGAATATGGTAAAATAAATCTATTAGGAAACAATCATAGCATATTAAATATATCACTATGCATAATATGAAATACGTCTCAAGAAATAAAATTTGAGACCAAGAACGTCTTACCTTAATTCCTAACTTCCACTAAAGAGATTGAATGTCTTTTACACCAAAAAAACTATATTAATCACTTATTTCAAAAAAAAATTCATACTTTTAACATTTTATAAACTTAATTTATAATTATTATCTACATGAATATTAGTTAGTTATTATCTATTTTTAATATCATGTGTGAGTAATCTTGATTATTTTAAATAAGTTCCATAATAGTGGGGGTTTTCTTCTTTTTTCTCCCAAAGTTCATCATTCTTAGATTATGGAAGGTACTATAATTGATTCTTTATAATTATTTATAATGTTATAATTTAATTCCATGAGATTTTTGGTTAATATACTTAAAGATTAAATCGGCGATGAGCATGTTTTAGTGATTTTTAATGAATGGACGTTGGTATCATAATTAATGAATTTAATATTAAGGTTACCATTTAGTAACCAAAAAAAATAATTATTACTTATTTATATCATATATTATTAGTAATTAAGTTCTTATAGTCATAAAAGATTTTATTTTATAGTATTGTTCAAGTAGGCGATTATACCAACCTAAACATGAGCATATCATAATCAATGGATGATTATGAAGTGACTTAGTTGTAATATAATTATTACAAAAGAATAATGATATTTTTTTAAGTTTTATTAAACTGATAAATCAGAATTTAAGAGAATTATAAGAAGTGGTAATTGATATGAAACTATTACATAGTATGAATATATTGTTTTCCTTCTTATTAGGCACATTTTAGATAGTTGAATTTATAAAAGTTGTTTGTTAATCATATTATTAATAGGTTGCCCAATTTTTATTATAAAGATATTAAAAAATTTAAAAAAACCATATTTATCCATTAAGATCCCCATTAAGACCATCTATGTAAGGTGGTGAAGGAAAATGAAATATGAATCTTTGTGGAGGCGGTGGACCACACGTACGCATGAATGTCATTTTAATTTTTCATAATGGAAAGCAGGTAAGGTGGATAATATATATTAATATAATATAAAAACATTAAAAATAATATAAATACTGAATTCATCATATAATATTGAAAAAATAGATTTTAAATTGAAAGATATAAAAGTAAAAATGTTAGAGAAAAGTTTGTAGTTATGTTGTGAACATGATATTTTTCCTAGAAATATCAATAGGAAGGGAGGCCCTAGGTTAACTTATTGAGAGCATAGGCTTATGAAATTTATATATGATTCAATGAGGATAAAAATTATTTAGTTTCATGATTAGATTCAAAGGTATAAGTGTATCATGAAGTGACAAAAGTGATCCCCCATTTATAAGTTAAGAAAATGACTTTTTTGTAAATACTCCTTAGTTTTCAATAATGTTATGACACTATTCCAAGGTAAAAGGATAAAAAGGTGGAAAATAATGAATTTTGTTTCCAGTTAATGTCTATAATATTCTCAAATATACATTTTGGATAAAACTTGAGTAATTTTAGTCTTTTCCTTTAAGTTTTTTTAACTTTTACCATAATTAACTTTTACTATGGAAACCATTTTTCAACCTCGATTATTAATTTTAATGAAAAAATTAATATTGAACTTATTAACTAATTTCAACATTATAATTCCATATCTAAAAATAATTTTATTAAATAAATTTTTTATGTGTGCTAAAATATAATTTTAGAATTAAACATAAGGCTCGTAATTTTTTTTAAGAAAAGTGTGTTTTAAGTTCAAAATGTATGTATTTATTAAAATTATCAATTTTATTTATTTTATTGACATGAATTTTTTTTATAAAACAAATAAATTACATGTTCCTTATAAATAAATCTTAAACCAAAATTTACCAATATAATAGTAAATTGAAATAAAAGACAATTTTTTTATTGGAAAATATTACATAAGCCCTTAAAATGTTAATCATAGGTTTTACAAATTTAACTTATTATTTTTAAATTAATAATATTACTCCTTAAATATATTTTTTATTATGAAAATAATTTAATAAGTTTTTAATTTATACTTTCTTCTTGATATAGCCTCAAACACTATAGTTTTAGTGAAAACTGTATTTTTCATTATCCACTTAAAAGTCAATAATTTTAAAATGATCTTAAAAATTAATCTTAAGATAATTTTGGCATGATGGATTTAAAAAATAAATTTAATTTTAGAAAATTTAAATTATATATTTTATAAATTTATTTTTTTATATAAAAATAAAATATATAAAGAAAAACAAATTATATTGAAAAATGAACTATTTGTGTTTTAAGTGTTATTAATCTATTTTTTCATGCTTTTATAATATGTTTCGGATCATTTTTTTGGTTTTTTTGTCGAATAAAGCTAAAGAACATAGTATTAAATTAAAAATATATATATTCCAAAATTTTAGGGTGTTTAATTCTCCCCCCTAAATAAATTGTATCCTCATAATTTTCATTATCTTTCAATAAAGGATGAAGCTTTTATATCCATAATAAACTCAAGATATATCTCCTATTAAGATATCTTCCACACTATTATTAGTAATACTAGAAAAATATTTATCCCAAATATCATTATTTATGTGTTCTTTGGGATATATCTTTTAGAGATTCATTTTTATGATCTTGTTTCCAACTAAATACTACAACAAAAAAGGTTATGATAGTGTACAATAAAATTAGAGTAAATGATCATATGAATATGTAAACTTAATCCTAACATGTCTTCACCAATGAAAAATTCATTTGAACATATGATAATTTTATTTAAACTATGATATAATTGGACTAACCTATCACTCATTCAATTTAACCTCAGTTTTATATGGTTATTTTCTTATTAAATTCTCTAACCTAACTCATCATTGAATTCGAATATATTTAAATCCTTAATATTAGTTTTTAAAGAGAATTTGATTAACCATAACATATCACCCGGGAGTGCCTAGCCAGGTGTGCTGTCTTAGGCTTACTCAACATGAATTAGAGTAAAGATTTAGTTGATACTCAACCAACCTCTTTCAAGATGATTAACCCTAGGTAAATTTGTTCCACAACCACATACACCTTTTAGTATCTAGATAGGGATGTAATTTTTTGGTAAACCACATACTCAAAGAATCACCAAAATTTTAGGATGTTTTCATATACTTAGAATCATACTTATTGTTTTTACTACCGTGTTCTCATCCTAATGCCCAAAATAAATACACTTGTCCTAAAAAAAGTAAAATGTACTCTGATACCAACTATAGAACCCCAAACCCACACTTTCAGGTCCAGTGCTAAAAACACTTTTTTTAAACACTGGATTTGATACAAGGTGAGATAAACCTATATTTATTTTAAAATATTTATATAATATAAACTTAATATCTCAGATATAATCACAAAATCTCATTAATTAAAGGTTTAATATCTTTAAGGATCATTTAGACAAGAATAATATTTTATAATACTTGTTAATATTTATTTAAAATCTAACTACACTAGAATCTATTCTAGGCTCATCGTAGGTTATACTAATTATTATAACATGGGGAATAGAATCATAAAAAAAGGTGATCTCAAATAATCAACAAGGTTAAATATTTATCAACATGTCTTCAAGGGGTAGATCATATTTATATGAGAAATCACATGAGTAGAGGAGAAGTATTTTATTAAAAAGAATATGGAACAATAAGAGTTATCTATAATCCATGATAGAATAAAATTCAATATCAAAAGATAAAACATATATCATGATATAAGAGTAAAAAAATGAGACAATAAACATCATCCATGGATCATATTTATATGCATAAAGATTTGGCATGTCATGTAAATTAATAATAACAGTAATCTATAAAACTAAAATTAGTGTAGAAATTATAAAATTATAGAGTAGGAATAACTATAATTTTCCCATAACATGATGGAGGAAAAATCACAATCTAATTCCCATAGTGGATAAGATATAACTGCCTAATTCCCATAAACATAATGGAACATGCATCACTACCTGTTTCCCATAACATAGTAAAGTATGCATCACTTCTTGATTCCCATATTTTAGTGAGTATTAATACTCGATTCCAATGATTATCTCATGAGATATAAATCCTTCACAAATGTATTGGAGGGTGATATAGGAACCAACCCATTAATCATCCATAAATATGTGTTCCACTTGAAATAAATCATTCATCACATCATAAATATCCAATGGAAAGAAAATAAGTTTCATACATTTTTTCAAATAGAATCACATAAAGAAATAATTCATAATTCCATCAATAATAATAACATGATAAACCCATAGAAAATAAATGGGAAACAAAATATATTTATTAACAATATAGGTAACACCATTCAATTAAGATAATGAGGTATATAGTATTTGCACCATATATATAAAAAGCATACAGTTTAGTTAATAATTTATCTAATCAATCGAGGTATTTAGGTGATCAACCTTCAGTAAATGGAAGTAAAAACATAGTTTTAATCAAGGAATGATATTGGAATAAAAATAATACTTATATGTAGTGGATTATTAAGATAAAATATGTTATTAATTCATATAATTTTTATACCCAAAAATAGTAAAATAGAATTTAGAGGGTATTTCATGAAAAGAAATTTCAAAGGAAATAAATAATTTTTAGAAAAAGTGGAAAATGGAAGTGAAACTTAAAATATTATTTAAAAAACATTTCTTAACATTTTAAAAATATATATTAAGTTATCCTTCACTTTTGAAAAGACCACTATTGATAAATTGATAAGAAGGAATTTATAAAATAAATATTTGGAATGAAATCTCAACAATGATGCCCTGAAAAAGAAATAAACACCTCAAAAAAGTGAATTGAAAATATTTTGAAAAAATTAACTTTTGAAAATAATATTCAATAACAGATATTTTAAAATGCATAAAGGTTATAAAAAATAAACGTGGAATGGGATATAAATTATTTTATTTTTAAAGGATGAAAACCTTTTTAATATTTTGAAATACCTTTCTTGAAAACCCACATCGTAAAAAGAGTAAAAAAATTAATTTTTAAAATATAAGAAGTAAAATATGAATTTAATATGAGATAATAAATATTTAGGTTTCCAACTATAAATGATAACATTGGTAGGAATGAAAAATATGGACAAGGATAGGAAAACTTCGTTAAATAGGATGAAAATTATTCTCAATAATGATAAATCTTTTGAGGAAGAAATTCATCAAGTTAAAGCAACTGAATTAAAAAGTCACTCTACCTAGAGATAAAGTTAATTTACCATGAAATAAATTTTAGGGTGGAATAAACCATGATTTGAAGAAATAAGTTCAAGAAGAATCATTATAACTCAATTATGAGAGTTGAGTTGACAACGACCCTTAAAACTTTGGTATCCTTTGAATCAAAATCCATTTAAATAAAGAAAAAATGGCTCTTAAAACAATATTAATTACATACATATAGTAAAATAAATCCATTAGGAAGTAATCACACCACATCAAAGATATCACTGTGCACAATATGAAATATATATCAAGAAATTAAATTTAAGACAAATAACCCCTTACCTTAATTATTGAATTCCACTAAAGAACTTAAATATCATGAATAATAGAAAAAAGTATCTTAATAGAATATTTTATAACCTTTTTAATGTCTATAAAATTTTTAAAACTTCATTTATAATTATTCTCTATATGCATATTAGTTATTTATTATCTATTTTCCAATATCGAGTGTGAGTAATCTGGATTATTTTGAACTAGTTTTGTAATAACGGTGTTGTTCAGTATTATTCTCCCAAAGTTAATCATTAATAGATCATAAAAGGTATTGTAATTGATACTTTATAATTATTTATAATTTTATAATTTCATTTATTTTTATTGAATAGATGTTGGTATCTTAATTAATGAGTTTAAAATTAATGTTACCATTAAATAACCAAAATAAAATAATTATTTAATTATTTATATTTTATATTATCATTAATTAATTTATCATATCCATCTATGATATTATTTTATAGCATTTTTCAAGTACATGGTTTTTCCAACCCAGGCATGAACATACCATAATTAATGGATAACTGTGAGGTGATTTAGTTATAATATCAATATTCTAGAGGCACAATGATGTATTTTAGGTTTTATTAAAGTGATAAATCATAAATTAATATAATAATAATAACAATTAATTGATGTGAAACTATTAAATTTTATGGATAAATTGTTTTTTCCTCTTAGCACACTCATTTTAGATGATCAATTTACAATGACAGTTTGTTGCTCATATTATTAATATGTTGTAAAATTTGTATTATAAAAATATTAAAATTTTTATAAAAATAATATATATCCATTAAATTCCTCATTATTACCAACCATTTAAGGTGGTGAAGGAAAAAAATACATGATGCTTCATGGAGGAAGTATTCCACACATATGTACAAATATCATTTTTTTGTTATGGTAAAAGGTTCAAGGTGGATAATAGTTATTACAAAAATATGAAAACATTCTATGTACTATAAAATTTTAATTAATCATAAAATATTGATAAAAATAGATTTCAAAGGGAAATATAGAAAATAAACAATGTTAGAGAAAATTTATTACTTACATTGAGAAATTGGGATTTCTCTTGGAAATCCCCTTAGAAATAGAGGCCTTAGACTAACCAATTGAGTACATAGGATTTTAAACTTGAGAGATAATTTTGTTAGGAGAAAACTATAATATTTTTAGGATGAAATTTGATGGGATAGATGTAACATGAAGTGGTGGAAGTGATCCCCCTTTTATAAGTGAAGAAAAATGACATTTTTTATAAATACTTAGTTTTTAATAATGTTATGGCACTATTCCATGGTAGAAGGATCAAAAGGTTTGAAATAATGAAATTTTTGAAAAGTTAAGTTATATATTCCTCTCAAATTTACATCTTTGTGACAACATGAGTGATTTTAGGCTTTCCCTCTATTTGTTTTTTAAATTTCCCACAATTAACATTTTCATTGATAACTTTTTTTAAACTCAATAATTAATTTTAATGGAAAAAATTAAGATTTATCTTATTAAGTAATTTAAAATTTTTAATTTTTTATATTAAAATAATTTTATCAGATAAAATTTTTATGTGTGAGAAAATATAATTTTTTAATTAACACACAAATCACAAAAAACATTTTTTAAGAAAAGTGTGTTTCAAAGCCTAAAATTTAGGTATTGGATAAACATATCAATGTTATCTATTTTAATGAAATGAATTTATTTTTTTATAAAAAATATAAATTTTATGTGACTTATAAGGTAATATAGAACCTAATTTTAATAGTATAATATTTAATTTAAATAAATTACCAAAACATAGTTTTTTATTGGAAAACATTACTTAATTCCTTTAAATGTTAATCATTTTCTTTCTAAATTTTACATAGTATTTTTAAATCATTCATATTAAACCTTAAATAAAGTTTATATAATGAAATTTTTTAATTTGTTTTTAATTTATAATTGATTCTTGATATAGTCATAAATTCTACGGTTTTATTAAAAACTATAATTTTTTAAATACACTGAAAATCAATTATTTTAGAAAAGTGGTAAAAAATCATCATAAGGAAATTTTTAAATGAAGGATCAAAAAATTAAGTTTATTTTACAAAATTAAAATTCTATAATTTATTAATTTAATTTTTTTTAAAAAAAACTACTTTTACTAAAAAGTGAAATGTTTGAGTTTAAATGTTCTTAATCATATTTTATATGCATTTATAATTGATCACAATATTTTAATTTACTTGTGGTTTTATTTTTATTAAATTTTCATAATAATATTCATCTAATATGTTGTGGTTAATTTTCGTTCGGTGTTGTGTGTGGATAAAGCAACTGAATATAGTAATAATTTTAAAAAAATATTTATATTTTAAAATCTCAGGGCATTACATACATTTTAAATAAATTAATTTTATTAAATAAATTACATGGAGTTGAGATATTTTAGTGGCGATGATATTAAATTATTATAGGATATTAGATGTAGATATTTTATAATCATGGCATGAAAAGTTAAGGGAGTCTTTGAATAAGAGGATTGATATGTAGAATTAAATAGAAATTCACAAATGAATTAATGAGTGGAATTGATGGTGATGGTTAGAGAATCCAAATTTGGAGGATGTATTTTTCAATTTTGTAATTTTATTGGAAATAAACTTATCTTATTAATTATCTCAAAGTAGAGGACCCTTGGTGATGGTTTCCTGGAAAATCATATAATGACATGCAAAGAATGGGATCTTGGATTAACGATCAATGGAAATCATCAGAGGATCGAGGAATAACATTCATCATAGAATCAGGGTATATGAATCAAATTATCAAATTTTTAATAATCCCTATGAATCTATTATGATTATTATTTTCAATTTTGGGTTGATTAATTATAATAATAAGGAATAATGAATACACGATTAATTGAAATTTGAGATGATTGATGAATATAGAATTGGTAGAATAATTAATCTCATTGAATAATTGAATTGAGCGAGAATATGAAATTGACATATTATTATTGATATTGGTAATTGGTAGAAATGATTAGTTGAAAATAGTTAGAAATATAATTCAATGATGATTTAATATTGAATTGATAAAGGTGAAAAATGATGAATGGTAGAGAAGGTTATAAATTTATAAATTGTTAATGAATATTGATTATAATTTATATGTAGATTATTTTTCATTTGTCTATAGTGGTATATTGATGTTGATAATTGTTTTTAATTCATTATGAAATATATACCAATTCTCTAAATCTAGATCTTGGGATAGTAAAAATTCATAGAAATTACCTTGGAGGTGAGGGAATGAAATTTACAAAATTTGTCACATGTCGTGCTGATTTGGCATGGAGGTTGTCCATTTTTCTAGAAATTGTGTAGAAGTGTTGGTGGGGGATGGTAGGAAAAGTGACAGTGAGTTAAATGGGACCATGCCATGTGTTCATTGGTTCACGACATATTATGAAGTAGGATGACCTTTCTGGCAGTGAGTTAAAGGGGTATTATGAACTCTACAGGGGTAATGCCACATTGGCATGGGGGAATTACTATTCTAGTAGGTTCTATGCCACATTACTATGTGATTATACTTTCAAGGATGTTTTCATGCATGATTTCATAGGCAGGTGAATTAATGGATGGTGTTTCTAGTTTCCATGACCTGATTTCCTTCATTGTATTCAAATTGGGTGCCACATACCTCAAGAATGCCTCTACATAAGCTACAAGCTTCCAGCTAGGGATGAGGGTCGATGCATAATGTGGGGAGACTATACCCTATTTGGTATAGTAATCTATAAATCATGATGTCATAGGGGTCATTCTACATTGGAATGGGGCTGTTCCATTTCTAGTAGGCACCATGACACATTGTGATGTGATTATAATTCTTATAACCATGGTATGCATGATGGCCTATGTGGGTGAATAAATGGATGGTGGGTGTAGCATCCCTGATCCAGTTCACCTCCACTATGTCGAAACTAGGTTCCATATTCCTCAAACATGAATCCCCATATTATAGAGGCTACTAACCAGTGGAAAGGGTCTATGTATAAAGTGTATAGAATATACCCACTTCGGTAAAGTTGGCCATAAATCAAAGAGGGATCAATTTAATCAAAAATCATCTGAGAAATAACCTAAAAATAAAATTTAAATCATAGCTACATGTCATAAATAAATTAATAACAACATTATTGTATAAAAAATGTGTAATAGTAAGGATATACAATCATACATAATTGATTTGATTCTATATGGGATAATTATATAATAGAAGTCTCACAAAATAAGATAAATATAGGAGATGGAAGAAAATATGGTCCTGATTCCAAACCCTGCCCCATATCCCAGCTCCTACTAAGATCTATATCCCATCCATTCACAGTAAGGAACTTTACCCTACATGGATCAGGAATCATAAAGTCTTCTCGGATACCAAAGTGTCCGATTAGGGTGTGAGTACAACTCATTAGGTCACCGCTAATGGTATCCCTAAACATATCCTGTATAAGTAAGTGCATGTAAAATGTTATATTATTGTTAATAATAATATACAAGAAAAGGAAGTAATAAAAAATATATCACATTCATAGATTATACATATCCACCCAGGTGTGACCACACCTACTTAGGACAATACTGGGGTGTCTCTAAACATATCACATAATGACCAACTAGGCATCACATCCCATGTCAACAACATGTGGGCATATCATCCCATCATAGAATATTAACTAGAACATGGGAAACACATCTCGATATTATAGTTAGGACAGTGGTCATAACACCCCCAAGATATAATAATAATAAATACACGGGTAACACGTTTATAAAACCTAGCCAAAAGCATGGGCATAATATCCCCAAAACTACACATAAATGTGAGAATCATAGTCCAATAACATCATTAATATTGGGAATAATGTCCCTATCCATGGGCATGATCATAATAGGAAAAATAACTCTAGTCCCATGCCACATCATATAATATTGGGAATGATGTACCACAAGAAACGATTCATATTTATGCATCACACCCAAATCCTTGTAAGAATCATGTCATGGGCATTACATCCCACTCCAAAGGGTAATAATAAATAATTGTTCTTTTCAATCCACCACCATCATTATTAGGACCATGTGGGTAATAAATTTCATAACCTGGTGTGTAACACCCCGACCCCTCTAGACAGGAGTCAGTGCATTACTTGTGATATTGGAATGGTTAGAAGGAATGAAAATCCCGAAGGAACGATCAATTTAGTAGTCTTGAAGAAACTAGATACATAGATTTAACATAAATTACATTGGATAAGGATACAAGATACAATACATAATGAAAAACAAAAAAAATGCATCCACAAGTACTCAATAAATGACCTCCTCTTCATAACCTGTTAAAGGTAGAAAATGAAAGGGGTAAGCTCAAATGCTCATTAAGGGTTACAAATAGCAGAAGCATGAGTACAATAATAAGTGAATCTTAATCAAACTGGCATAATCAAAATGGCATAGTGAATAAATAAACAACTAATTCCATTAATAAACTGAGAATGAAACTGCATCCATAGATTTTGTCATAGTGAAAACCTCATGGATAATAATAATAACTGAAAATGAATAAACATAATGATTATTAATTGGATGTCATGTATCTGGCACATGAATAATAAATACTGTAAAAAAGGTTTAGTTCTATGGGTAGAAACCTGTCTGATTTTTGGAAACAAACTCGAAGGGTCTGTCGCCAAACTGTTTTGTCTCATGAGACCTACAGATGCATCGAGGGGATGTAGTGGGACCCACCCACCTCTACATCCAAATAATTCTTTATAAATTGATTCAATACAATAGAAATATGTATTTACATTATTCATATAGAATTGAGGATACTGATTCATCAACATTTCCACAGTCAAAACAACATTAAAAAAAATACCGTATGTAAAATGGTATACAGATTAGACAATAAAAATATCCATGATATGAGAATATGGATATTTAAATGGAATATACTTTAAATTTATAAGTGATATCAAATGGGAAGTAGGTACACCACATAATAAAGAGTAGGTGCACAATTACTAAGCAAGTCACAACGAAGTGAAAATTTAGACAAAGCTCGTTACTGTGTTGTATTCAATTGATTTGTATGAAAAAGAGTTAATAACCACCAAAAGAGTCACATAACACAATTCATATAATGATAACCATGATAAAATATTTCAAATGACAGTACAAATATACCACATATAAGAAATAAGAGGTGAACAATAGAGATCCCACAAAATTGAAAGTGAGATGAGAAAATCCTCTTACAAATATTTTGGCACGGTAACGAGTGTTGTTGCAAGGTATTAATGAGAGGTAAATGGGTATCCCATTATTTATATGTCAAACGGTCAGTATGGAAGATATGAGAAAACATACCCCATCATTGGAAATTAAAAACAAAATCACACAAGATAGGGTGGATTCTTGAATAAAAGTGTGAGAGAGGATCCCTTACCAAAAATGTATCATTAGATTGAGGGAAAATCAATGACATAATTATGTGTGAAAAACATAAACCCACAAAATAAAAGTTGATATAGAGAATAAAACAATAATAGGTAATTCACACATATTCTTGGAACAATTTAACCAATGAAACAAATGTTTAACTCAAAGAATGAAAATTGAGTTAAGCAATCCCTTAACTTACGCTCGAATGTGTTCTTGTTTGTTCTTAACGACCTGAATAATCAAATTTAGCTTCATTGATTAATAATTCCAGAACCTCATAAACATGTAATTGATATTTTATAACCTTATTAAGTTCACTATTGGCCTTTTTTATGGGTTTAAGATATTCAATTTTATTGTTTTAGAAGCATTTTCTTACTTGGTTTTAAATGATCAGTTCACTTATATTCAAGTTCGGATAAATATATAAGATGGATTTGGTTGTCCATAAATGAAGTTATATTATTTTAGTGAACATCCAGAAGATTACATGGTTTTAAATTTAATTTTCTTACTTATAGTGAAGTCGAATTATTATATATATAACATTAGTGACAACCGTTTTGGCTAAAAGGTGGGTTTGATTACAATGAACATGTTTTTACTTATAACTTAATACCATTTTTACAAAAGGATTAAAAAACTAAACATAGGATAAATTAAATATATAATAATCTGGTTCAACCATGACATGAATGGTTTCATGACCAGAATTAAATATTATAACAGAAATTGATAAACTGTTGTCCTTGAATGTGCTAAATTAGCACATCTCAAACAGTGCTTTTATTTCTTTCAAATAAATGGTGGGGAAAGGAGAAGAGGTAATGAAATATACCATTATAATGAATAAATTCTTGTAAATTTATGTTACTGTATTTTTCATACCATTATGGTGAAGGTAGGTGATAAAAGAAACAAAAATAAAAGAACTTAAAAGAAAAGAAGGGATTTGAAAGAGGAATTTACCTCTTGAGACTTCCTCCTTTGAGAACCTCTTAAGGGGAGAGGTTTTGACCTTTTTATGAGACCAAAAATTTTTGGACGTGGGGAAGGAGGTTGGGAAGGTATTTGGACAGAATTTGGAGAAGGCACAAGGCTTGAGAGGAGTGAATGGAAGGGGGGGGGGTGAGAGGGGGTTTTTATAGTGGAGGAGAGAGGGGATTTCTTAATATAAAACTCATTAATTTATTATTTCCTCTCAAGAAAACCAATAGTGAGTATTACATGACCAATAATAGTAATATATGCATGTGACTTCGAACCAATTGGGCTTACATTATCAGATCATCATCAATGACTCAATTAATCCATTATTAACATTTATTGTGAATTATCAGATTTTACTATTCATAAAAAATTCAAGTATTTCAGAAAAATCCCAAAAATTTACCCTAACCATTTTTTGACGTGTAGAATTTGAAAATGAAGTCCATTTTTCAAAAATAATTTTCTAAGACTGATTAATTAAATATTTAATTAAATCATTATTTAATCAAGATATACAAACACTTAAAATATTCATCTTCATTTTTAAAGGTGTCCAAATTCATTTATACACTCAAGGGTATAGATACCATTCATATGAGTCATATTACTATTCATAAGGGTAAGTTACTATTCATAAGGGTAGGTTACTATTCATAAGGGTAGGTTACTATTCACTAAAAATTAATTTAATTCTATCAGACTCTAAATATCATCTCGAACACAACAATGTATGTCATATTTTCAAAATTCAAAAACACAGAGCTGGTAAATTTAAGTTTAGTGTCTAAGTTATAGATATCTCCTATAAGTAATCATGTTTTGTTCCATAAGGGCTCAGTGATTCATGAAATATAGGCTTCCTAATGAATACAGTGTATTTAAGAGAAAAATACAATAAGATGTTTGGGGTGCTACATTATTCCCTCCTTTGGAGAATTGCGTCCTCAAAATTAATTTCATAACCACAAAAGAAAGCTCTCTGATGTTCTTACCACATATCCCATCGTAGAGGATCCTCAGGTGCGTTCAGTGGAAAACCCAAATTGATTCTCAACTCCTCTAGTTCTCTGACCCAGACACACCTCGAACAGAAGGGGTTGAACCCTTGCATCGAACACTCAGGCTTCCCGAGGGAGGCTCGAATGGTAGGAAGTTTGGAAATGTCCGAATGGACCAACACACGAAGAACTCACCGAACTATGTCTTGATTGAGAATATCTAAGTCATAGACATTGTTGTAGAGGCTAAAACTGAGGAGTTGGTAGATATAGGCTTCACAAAGGTTTCCCTCCAAAGTTTCCTCTTGAAAACATAACCTGGCCGTGTAGTTCCAGCCTAGGGTGAAACATAGAAAAATCCCTTCGTGGTATTTTCCTCTTCGCCTATACTCAGCCAATTGTGCCATGGGTGTGCGGTAGTAAATAAAAGCATTACCTTGATAGGTGCGGAAAATGTATGGACTGTTTGTCACATCATATAGTTTTTCACACATTTTTCTCAAGTTTATGAGAGGTAGGTACTCCTCTTCACAGGTTTTGATTGCAATAATCTCTAGAACCTCCACAGGAAGAGATAACATATGGGTTTTTCCTTCCATCTGAAAATTTATTATGAAAGTTCACTTAGTGATAATCATTCAAAAGTATAACTGATGAAAGGATAATAAAAAGAAGAGACCACAAGTTATATTCTTATATAAACACTGGTTCAAAAAGTAAAACAAGGCTAATGGTTTCCCCAGTCCCCCAATACACGAATCCCCAAAAATAGTTCAAATATTTCAATCTCCCAGAACCATATGCAACACTAGACACACATCACTCCCGAAGTACCTTTACCAGGAATACCACCAATTATAGGGTGCTAACGACCTCAGGTGGATTCCTAAGGTAGTATTCAGCTGCTCGATTTCCTTATCCCAGACACACTGCAGACAGCTAGGGTTGAAACTATTCTTAAAGCACTCAGGCTTCCATATTGAGGCACGAGAAGTGTGGAGGTCAGAAATTTCAGTGTAGACTAAATCCCTATAATTCCCACACACCATGTCATTCTTGAAGATATTGATGTCGTAAAGTTCTCTGTACATACTAAAATTCAGGATTTGGAATAGGTAGACCGCTCTATGGTCACCATCTAAAGAAACTTCTAGAAATTTACCCACAGCTCGGTAGTTATCAGCCAGAGTGAAACATAGAAAAAGAGCTTCATGATACTTCCCTATTTTCCTATATGCAGAAAATTGTGCATATGCAATACGGTAATAAACCAGATTGCTTCCTTGGTAAATATGAAGAATGTTTGGATGATTTGATACTCGATGGAGTAGTTTACAAGTTAGACGTAAGTTGGCATAGAGATGGTCCTCTTCGGAGCATGTCTTGAAAATTATAGTCTCTAATAGCTCGGTAGGTAGTGATAAAATATTGGTTGGTTGACTCATATCTTCTATTTGAAAAGTTTTAGTAAATCAACTTTCACGATGGAAAATCCGTTTTAAACAAAGTTATTGTTTTATATAAAACATATTAAAACAGAGAATACATCATCATTCATTTAGACATGATTTATAAAACTCAATAAATTACACAATCTCTTACTCCCTTTCACAAAACACTAGTATGGACATCATGACGTACTTTAAGATGACTCTTTATAGATTCCACTAATTTTGGAGATTTCTCTAGTTTTCACACAAACGGATACCCAAAGCGATTCTAAATTCCTCTATCTCTTTGGTCCAGATGCAACGTGTGAAACTAGGATCAACCGCGTGTGGACATATAGAATTCAGATTGAGAGAAGCATGTTGGGTATCAAGTTGAGCGACATCAGTAAGAACTTGATTCCAATAATGAAAATGGGTAGTGTCATCCTCAAGGGCTTGAAAGTCCAAAACTTGACCATGGAGTCCATATGTCAAAATCTGACAAAGATATGATGCCCAGAGGTCGCCCCCTTGTGCAGCCTCCTCAAAGTTCTTAAGAGAAAAGAAATTATTGGCTAGGGTAAAACAATTAAAGATACCGTTGAAGTATTTCCCTTGTCATACACAAAACGGGAATTGTGCACTCATCATGAGGTAATAGACGAAACCTGCTCCATGGTGAAGTTGGAGTACCCGAGGAGAGTTGGATACTCAGTAGAGGATTTTTCATGATAAACAAATATTTTCAAAAGTCTCGTAGTTTTATACACATGATTTTACCACTATAGTCTCTAACACTTATGTTGGAAGAGACAAAAGACAATTACTTTCGTTTTCCATCTGAAAATCAAGAAAACATCACTCTTAGTATTTTTTAAGTAAGTGTTTTCATTGTTCGGTTCTAGTTTCCAAAGTTATCCAAACCAAATCCTCTGAGGAAAAATTTATATTAAAATCTCTCATAACGGCTTGTAAAGAAAATGTAAATTATCCTAAGCATATCCCCCAGGATTTTCGTAACCAATAGTGTTGCAAGGTCCATTGTCATGTACCCGAATACCCTGGGTCAAGCCCGAAACTCCTTGTCAGATCTTTCACTCCTAGGTACCTCTGTGCCAGAGCCACCTCTACCTGCTCGTATCTAGACAGGGATGTATTTGCTAGAAGGATTCACATAATCTATTCCTTACCAAAATACCAGGATATTCATGTATGTTTATCCTCAAATACTACCTTAGGGATTTTTTCCCTACTATATATTTCCTACTCTAGTTTCCAAGTTTCCTACTAAACTTCTTCTGATACCAACTATAACACCCCGACCCCTCTAGACAGAAGATGGTGCATTACTTGTGATATTGGCATGGTTAGAAGGAATGAAAATCCCAAAGGAACGATTAGTTTAGTAGTCTTGAAGAAACTAGATACATATATTTAACACAAATTACATCGGATAAGGTTAGAAGAAACAATACATAATGAAAAACAAAAAAACTGCATCCACAAGTACTCAATAAATGACCTCCTCTTCATAACCTATTGAAGGTGGACAATGAAAGGGGTGAGATCAAACGCTCATTAAGGGTTAAAAATAGAGGAAGCATGAGTACAATAATAAGTTAATCTTAATCAAACTGACATAATCAAAATGGCATAGTGAATAAATGAACAACTATTTCCATTAATAAACTGAGAATGAAACTGCATCCATAGATTTTGTCATAGTGAAAACCTCATGGATAATAATAATAACTGACAATAAATAAAGAGAATGATTATTAATTGGAAATAATGTATCTAGAACATGAACCATAAATACCTTAAAAACGGTTTAGTTCTATGGGTAGAAACCCATCTGATTTTTGGAAACAAACTCGAAGGGTCTGTCGGCAAACTGTTTTGTCTCATTAGACCTACTGATGCATCGAGGGGCTGTAGTAGGACCCATACACCTATAAATCCAAATCATTATTTATAAATATATTCAATACAATAGCAATATGTATTTACATTATCCGTATATAATTGAGGATACTGATTCATCAACATTTCCACAGCCAAAACAACATTCAAAATAAACACCGTATGTAAAATGGTATACAGATTATACAATAATAATATCCATGATATGAGAATATGGATATTTAAATAGAATATTATTTAAATTGAAAATTGATATCAAATTGGCAGTAGGTACACCACATAAGAAAGAGTAGGTGCACAATTACTAAGCAAGTCACAACGAAGTGAAAATTGAGACAAATCTCGTTACCGTGTTGTATTCAATTGAGTAACCACCAAAAGAGTCATAGAACACAATGAATATAAAGATAACCATGATAAAATATGTAAAATGGTAGTACAATTATACCACATATAAGAAATAAGAGGTGAACAATGGAGATCCCACAGAATTGAAAGTGAGATGATAAAATCCTCTTACAAATACTTTGGCACGATAACGAGTGTTATAGAAAGGTATTAATGAGAGGTAAAGGGGTATCCCATTATTTATACGTCAAAAGGTCATTATGGGGAGATGAGAAAACATACCCCATCATTAGAAATTAAAAACAAAATCACACAAGATAGGGTGGATTCTTGAATAAAAGTGAGAGAGAGGATCCATTACCAAAACTGTATCATTAGACTGAGGGAAAATAAATGAAATAATTATGTGTGACAAACATAAACCCACAAAATAAAAGTGGATATATAGAATAAAAAAATAATAGTTCATTGATACATATTATTGGAAAAATGTAACCAATGAAACAGATGTTTAACTCAAAGAATGAAAATTGAGTTAAGCAATCCCTTACCTTACGCTCGGACATGTTCTTGTTTGTTCTTAACGACCTGAATAATCAAATTTAGATTCATTAATTAATAATTACAGAACCTCATAAACATTTAATTGATATGTTATAACCTTATTAAGTTTATTAATGGCCTTTTTTATGGTTTTAAGAGATTCAATTTTATTGTTTTAGAAGCATTTTCTTACTTGGTTTTAAATGACCAGTTCACTTATATTCAAGTTCGGATAAATATATAAGATGGATATGGTTGTCTATAAATGAAGTTATAATATTTTAGTGAACATAAATAAGATTAAATGGTTTTAAATTTAATTTGGTTACTTACAGTGAAGTCAAATTATTATACATATAACATTAGTAACAACCGTTTTGGCTAAAAGGTGGGTTTGATTACAATGAAGATGTTTTACTTTATAACTTAATACCATTTGTAAAAAAGGATTACAGAACTAAAAATAGGATATATTACATATATAATAATCTGGTTCAACCATAAAATTAATGGTTTCATGACCATAATTAAATATTATAATAGAAATATATAAACCGTTGTCCTTGAATGTGCTAAATTAGCACATCTCAAACGATGCTTTTATTTCTTTCAAATAAATGGTGGGGAAAGGAGAAGAGGTAATGAAATATAACATTAGTATGAAAAAATTATATTACATGTATGTTACTGTATTTTTTATACCATTATGGTGAAGGGAGGTGAGAAAAGAAACAAAAATAAAAGAACTTAAAAGAAAAGAAGGGATTTGAAAGAGGAATTTACCTCTTGAGACTTCCTCCTTTGAGAACCTCTTAAGGGGAGAGGTTTTAGTCTTTTTATGAGACCAAAGCATTCTGGACGTAGGGTAGGAGGTTGGGAAGATATTTGGAAATAATTTGGAGAAGGAACATGGCTTGAGAGGAGTGAATGGAATGGGGGTTGAGAGGGGGTTTTTATAGTGGAGGAGAGAGGTGATTTCTTAATATAAAACTTATTAATTTATTATTTCCTCTCAATAAAACCAATAGTGAGTATTCCATGACCAATAATAGTAATATATGAATGTGAATTCGAACCAATTGGGCTTACATCAGCAGATCATCATCAATGACTCAATTAATCCATTATTTAGCATTTATTGTGAATTATCGGATTTTACTATTCATCAAAAATTCAAGTATTTCAGAAAAATCCCAAAAATTTACCCGAACCATTTTTTGAAATGTATAATTCAAAAATAAAGTCAATTTTTCAAAAATAATTTTCTAAATATGATTAATTAAATAATTAATTAAGTCATTATTTAATCAAGATATACAACACTTAAAATATTCATCTTCATTTTTAAAGGTGTCCAAATTCATTTATACACTCAAGGGTATAGATACCATTCATAAGAGTTGTATTACTATTAATAAGGGTAAGTTACTATACATAATTGTAGGTTAATATTATTAAGGGTAGGTTACTATTAACCGAAAATTAAGTTAATTCTATCAGACTCTAAATATCATCTTGAACACAACCGTGTATGTCAGATTTTCAAAATTCAAAACACAGAGTAGGAAAATTTAAGTTTAGTGTCTAAGTTATGGCTATCTCCTATATGTAAACATGTTTTGTTCCATATGGGCATAGTGATTCATGAAATATAGTCTACCTAATGAATACAGTGTATTTAAGAGAAAAATAAAATAAGATGTTTGGGGTGCTACATGGTGGGAATCATGTCCCAATACCATGAGTATAACATCCCTTATCTTATCACATAATGAGAATTTCATCCCTAACAATATAACAAAATATGAGTGGGAATTTCATCCCATAAATTATAAAACAACATAATATGAATGTTTTTCAATTCCAAAATCATTTTCAATATAAAAAGGAACATCATCCTATGGTTTCACAATAGATGGAATGTGGACATGTCATCCTATAATGTAAGTATGTCAAGGCAATTAGGAATCATGTAGTAATTTATAAGCTTATCTCATAATGGGAATAACATCCTTGATCACATCATTATATGGTAAGTGGGAAATGTGTTCCATACCAAATGTCATAATATTATATTGGGAATTTCATCCCATGCCTTAGGAATCATAAAAACTAGTGGGCATGTAGTCCTAGGCCATAGGTAGTACCAGAGTGAATGGGAAGGTCATATCACACCCAAAAAAGTATATATAGTGAGGGGTCTCTCATCCACCTTATAACAACAACAAAAATATGGGCTTAACATTCCACAACATAAACGTAAACATATAATGAAATTATAAAAGATTAGGAAATATATATAAGAATAGCATAACTAGGTTGGAATAATGTCCAAATCACTGTAAGTCTAAGCTACATTTTCCCTCACATACCTAACCTCTTTCTATATTCAAAACTGAAGCATAACTTTCTCGATTACTACAATCCCAAAGGGGGAGGAACAATCACCCCATATATCGATCTTATAAGCCAAAAAGGCTAACAATGCATCACCAATGACCAATTTGTCTTAAGTATCAAGCCTAAATTCCATAATTCACACACATATCCTACTCCAAATAGACTAAGGGAAACTATTATAGGTCCACTATATCATGTTATACCAAGGATACATCACACTAGATTTTAAGGCTATACTTCCCAAAACTTTAATTTCCACCTCATGGCCCTAAGTGGTCATGGTATCGAGTTATGTTAAAAATAATGTCCAAATATATCCCTCATAGAACATACTCACTCCCAAGTAATTAAGGGAATATCTCAATTAATGTCTCAACCTAACCACCCTTGTTTACACACCTCTTATATCTAAGGAGGCTAAAGTCACCTCAACAAGGCCCTAAGCATTATAACAAAAATCAAGGGAATCCCCCTGGGTCTTGAGTATATGTTAAACACACTTTGTTTCAAGAATTTTATTTTTAGAAGTCAAGTAATCATGTAATAGCGGTCAAAGATTCCACCATATCCCTACAAATCCTTACACAAGTCATACATGTAAAGGGAAAAAAATTCAATTTAGTTTTTGGTAAATCAAAAATGGGTGATGAGACCGTATATCACATATCACATGAAACAATTAATAAACCATTGGGATTTTTTAGATACCACCTACCTCAAAATGGAGTGATCCTCTTAAGGAAATATCATCTACTATCACTATATGTAGTCCAATATCTATCAGGATCCATCAACCATCGTCTAAACACACAAGGACCAAAATCCATCAAACATCCGTCTTAATTAATTATAAAAAAAATATAATTTTAAATATAAATGATACATATTTAATTTCTTTAATAATAATTAATATATAGATCACTAGATTATGTAAAGACACCAAAATCTCAAACAATGAGGTGTAGATCACTCCCGACACACTCCCAAACTCACCAACATCAAAATCCCTAACAACCGAATGCAATTATTCAACCAATTAGATTCTAATTTAATGAAAACATAAAATAAAATAAAGAAGAGACTTAACTCAAGTGAAATCACATGAAACCTAAAATGTTCATCCTCTTGAAACATACTCCATCCACGACACACTAAAACCCCATCATCCTAGCCTAATTCTACCACACTTCAGTGGGATCAGCACTAAAACCCCATCTCTAACCCACCAAAATTAGAGATCAAAGAGGGGAAGGAGATAATGAGGATAAAAGAGATGAAAAAATACTATGTAACACTCTAATATTTTATGATATATTCATTTTTATGTAAATTTAATTTCTTTGATAGTTTACAATACACACAATACTGAGTTTAAACGAACAATGATATAATATTGAAATATTATTAATTAATGAGATAGTTATTTCCTAGCTGTTGGATTGGTGGGTATTAATAGAAATATGAAAAATTATTGGTTTAAACATGTATAAAATGAATCAATTTTTTTATCAATTTATTATAAATTAAAATAAAAATCATTTGAAATTAAAAGGATATATTTTTTTGAAATACTATTTTTATACATGCACTGTGTTTTTATATTAATAAATTAAATTAATCACTATAATTGAGTTATTTTAATGATTTTTAAATTATATATTCAATAAATTTTTTCAATATTAGTTTAATGTTTTTTATATGCATGAGATAATAATAAATCCAGTTTTATGCTTAAAAATATATTTTTCTAAAAACAATTCCCATCGCATTTTGTGTACTTATTTTAAAATGAATTTATGACAATTACAAGAATTGAATCTTAAAAAATTGATCCCATATTTGGAATTAGTATATTAAACTTTGGTAGATAGGTATATTTTATTTTTGGTCATTATGAATAGTAACCTTGATAAAATTCTATTACCTCGATAAGGGTAAAACGAGTAAAATATGGTTCAAAATTTTGGGATAAGGATTTAAAATTTATATAACACTTGAATTTATCCTATTTAATGAGTGGATTTAATCCATATCTATCCAATTCTGAAATAGAGGAAAAATTGGTTCCATTTTTCTTTGATTATGATCTTTATATTAATTTAAGAAATGAATAAATATAAAATGTCACTCTCTTTCTTTTAATATCTATAATATTTTTATATAAGGATAAAAATAGGATAAACTTGGTTATAAATATTTATTTTAAAGATTAATTAATTTTTTTATCATTTTAATTTAATTTTAATTTTTAGTTATTGAATAATTACCTTAAATGTTTATGCAACACCAACACAATATTTATTCAATTAATAGAAAAATAAAATAAATGATTTGAAAAATATTAAAAATAATACAATTTGGATGAATTATTATTTTATATTAATTTTTAGATAAATATAACATATTAGGGAAGTTTTAAAGTATTATATTCAAATTACTTTACTATTAAGTAGTTTTAAAAGTCAAATGAAAGGAATAGTACCAAAAATGACATTAATGATATTTTATAATAAATAATATTTTATTAAATGATTTAAAATTCATAAAAATATTATCTTATTCAAATTTAATGTGATATGGTTGAAATTATAAACCAATATCTATTTATGGGTCACTTTTCTTTTTTATGGTAACATTCTTAACCCTTAAAGAGTAAGAAACTTTGAATTTTTAGTAATTGTAAAAATGGTTGGGGGGGGGGGGTTAAAATAAGGATATACGGGTGAAAAAATAACAAAAAATTGTTAAAATTTTATTTTATATGATAATTTAGAATAATAATCACCTTATCTTAGAATTAAATCAATTTAAATCCATTTTTCAATTAAAAGTAATTTATATTAATTTAATACTTTATGTAATTCCAAGAGTGCCCCTCTTCTCACTTATAAAAGGAACCTCATCTCATTTATTATTCTCAATTTTTTAGCCTTATATAAAAAAATACATAACATAATAAATTTATATATTAATTTTCCACATCCTATAGCTTCTGGTCTTTCTAAAATACCACCCTTTCAAGGATTAATGTGTAATCTATATAAGGTTTCTCAATGAAGAGGTAAAACTCTTAACAGGGCATTTTCAATTTTATTTATTTTTATAACTCCTATAAACCCATGCTATCCATTCTAAAATAATTTAATAAGTATATTAAATATACTTAAATGTTATTATTTTTATGGAAGAACCATTATCAACCTTGTTCCCATCCTTTGGTTAACGATAACATTGCTCATTCACACGTGCAGACTACCACCTTCACAAAGGGATGTGATTAATTTTTCATTTTAAATTTATATGGGTGTTAATGATGATTTATTTAATGAATATATAATATTTATTTATAATATATAAATTATCCCATATTTATTAATTATTATTTACCTTTATTTTATTCCATCAGTTAAAAGTGAAAACATGGTTCATGCGTACGTATGACCTACCATCTCCATGAATGGTATTGTTAATTTTTCTATATATATACTTTATGTATGGATTTAAATAAATAAATAAATATATATATAATTAATATATATTATATTTATATTATTATTAAAATTTAGGAGATGTTGGAACCCTGATCAAGGTACAATGATCGGAACTACCGAATCGAGATTCTCAGGAAAAATGAAACATTTAACACCAAAAATGACAATTTTAGTATTGAAATGTTATAAGTGGATAATATATGATATTATAAGTATGTAAATTAATATGGTATATAATTATAAAAAATTGAAATTTATTATACAGGAGGTTAGAGTTCTTTTGAATCAAGTCGAATAGAAGGTAAGCATTTATGTTATAATATAATTGTTTATCAAGATTGTTTATGATTATGTTTCCAATAATGCAATTTTATGAATTATTTCACAAGGATCCCATGAATTTTATACTCTTTTATTTATTTCTATTGAATTTATATTTTCCTTTCATTTTTCTCTCTTTAAGAACTCATGAGACTAAAGGAATGTTTTTAATAAAAATTGACTTTATTTCTCTATTCAGTCGATTTTTTTCTTCCATGTTCATGTTTTCTAAAAATGAATTAAATAATGTTTTAATATTTTTCTATTATTATTTAAAGTCATTTTTAACCATGATTTAATTTTTAAAAAATGGTTTAAAATGAATCTTCTTATCATTTTCTGATGAAGTACTTTTAATTTTTTTTTACCAAAAACACGAAATGAATATTTTTTACGTACATGACATGAACAAAATTTCCCACCATAATAACTTCTCAATTATTTGAGGATTACTTTACACACTTCTATGGGTATTTTAAAATATTTTTTCATTAATATTTATAATTTTATTATATTTCAAAGCGAAAATTCTATTTTCCTCAAGAAATGTTCGAAGTGATCTTTTAAAGAAATTTTCATATATGATGACATCATATTATGTTACTTATTCTTTAATAGGGTTATGATAAAATGATTCCATCCACATTAATTATTTGGGTTTCTTATGATGATGATTATTAAAGGATTATTCTATAAAACATGTTTCTTTCCCTTCAGTTAATTGAGTTATTAAACCTGTTTTTTTCCCACAAGTTATGCTGTGATAAAATGATGAAATGTTTATAAAAAACATTTAATTTTATTAATTTATGATATTATGTATGTTTTATGATATTTTTAAACACATATGTATGATTTTCATTATATAATGTGTGGTCCTAGAATTATATATCCCTCCAATGAATCAGGTAATGATGGATATCTCATGATATAATAAGGACTAAAATGGGGCGTGAACACTATTTAGTAAGAGACTATGTACACTATGATAGTATTAGGAGTGAACCTTGAATTATGATATGGTTATTTGAGGTGTGAACCCAATCCACTATGATAGTCTTGGCAGTGAGCCTTTACTAATAAATAAATGATTTTCTTTACTTATGTGTATACCATAAAATTATATCTTATGCCAATGTTATGCCCTCATGGCTCATGTTCTTTAATAACTTTGAGATTCATGTCTTATTAACTACCAAAACTTATGCCATGACTCAATATTATGATCTATGAAATTAAAATAATTATTTTCAAATGTTATTCTCTTGTTCTTATAACCTTATACTTATGTTATATTGATATCTCCTTTTTTTACCCTTACTAAGCATTAGACCTCACCCTTTCTTATGATTTCTTTCCTCAGGATATTAAGAAAGGTTTTAATTATGATATGAATAAGAAATTAGTGGGATATAATGTAGATATATTATGAACAAGTTGTCTATGTATCTAAGTTTCCAAAGTTACTTGATTTATACAATTATAGTGTGGATCATAATGTTCTATATTGAATATTCATATGATAAGATGTGATATTTATATATGAAATATATGGGTTACTATAGTTTTTATTAGAGAAATGTTTAGTTACCTTTGTAAACTAGGATGAGAAAATTTATTGAGAACCCTTAGGATAATCCTACGTATAAGTGAACATCCGAAGTTATGGTAAAGAAAAGAGTGTGTTTTTCCTAGAAAAAAAATCTATTTCTGGATACTGTTAGTGGACATGGTTTTGGTATAGACGAAGTTAGGGGTAAAAACCACCAAAGGAGTTGTTTTAGTATATCTCAATCATCATTATAGTCATGGTGAGTATTCCATTACTATGTACCTATTTTAATACTCTTATGGGATATTATTGGTTTAATTCACATTTTCTTTATGAACCATTATAATGGATTTAAATAGATGATTACCATGAAGGACCCAGGTTAAAACAAGGGTTTCATAGATTGAAAGGAAGGTGTCTTTATTTATAGATTATATAATATTTTTCATTATTATGTTGTTTCCTCTTATATTTTTTTTCTCACACTATTTTTTGGTTTTATTCAGTGGATGGAACCCAGAGTAACAGTGTTTATGTAGAATGTGATGGAAAATTTAATGATTTTCTTTCTAATAAACCAAATGTTATAGGGGATGGAATGGAAAATATTGTTTCAATGATTACACAACTTTATAAAGGTATGAATCTTATTGATCTTCAAAATAAGAAAATGAGGGAACAATGTTTTATTGAGTCCTTCATGAGGAAACATCCACCTTCTCTTAGTGGGTTCGCTAATCCATTAGTTACTGAGAAATGGATTAGTACCACTGAAAAAATATTTTTTATTCTCTGGTGTTTAGAACATGTAAAATTTATTTTATATGTTTATCATTTGAAAGAAAAAGTAGATCAATGGTGTGTGCTTTTTAGAAACATGAGGCAATAAGAATTAATTGACTCTATAGAATGGGATAAGTTTAGGAGATTATTTTTCAATGAGAACTTTCATAATATTATTCGTATGAAAATGAAGAAAGAATTCCTTGAGATAAAGAAGAATGATAATGAATCTGTTAGTTCCTATGAGTTTAATTTTACAAGACTTATGAAGTATGCTTCTGGTGTTATCATCCAACCTAAAAGTAAGGTTGATTGATTCTTTAGTGGCTTAAAACTAAGTCTTAAAATTATGTTAGACATTATATAATTCATTAACTATGAATAAATTTTTCTATATTCTCTCAAGGTTGAAATAGATACAGGAGTTACCCATAAATATCCTAGTTTTGATAAGAAAATTAAGATGTAATTCAATAGAAATTCTAAAAACCAGGGAGAAAAGAAGTCAAAATTTAGTTTCTACATGAAGTGTGGAAGGAAACATGGTAGAGAATTGTCTCAAGGGAACTGGTAAATTTTTTAAGTATTGAAAGAAAGGTAATATAGAAGTCGAATCCCAAACTAAGGGGAAGAAGAAGTTATATAATGATGGATAAAAAGCACAAAAAAATGCACCACACATACTCCAGTGTTTCAAGTGCAAGAATTATGAGCATTATTCTAACCAGTTCTCAAATTTGAAGATTAATGATGATGGTAAAAATTAGTAACCTCTCAAAACTAGAGACAAAGGTAAATCTCATGCGATCACCACTATTGATGTGGATAAAGAAGTGGTTAAAGGTTCACTTAACATCCACTTTAGAACTACTAATATTTTATTTGATTATGGATCTACCCAATATTTTATATTAGAATAATTTTTTAAGGGTATCACAATACCATATAAATTATTAGATATCAAATTATTCGTGAAAACCCCTAATGGTATAATGATCACATATCAAGTCTATGATTCTTCTCCAGTTGAAGTTTGTGGGAATGTTCTTAATACAAATACCATTATTCTCCATCTATTTGAATTCGATGTTACATTATCAATGGATTGGATTTATGTATATAAATACCACAAAAATTACCAAATAATTGAAGTAACATTTGATATTTTGAACCAACCCATGACCGTATATTAGTGTGCCAATAAAGATGAACTTTTGGTAGAAATAAAATCTAATATACAGGTCTTGATTCTTATTAAAAAGGAGTGTTTATCTCATATGGTTGAGGATAAACTAAACATCAATGATATGACTATTGTGTGGGAGTTTGTTGATGTTTTTTCCAAAGAGTTTCCTATTCTTCCATTGAATCATGAAGCTGAGTTTTAAATAGAAATCATACCTAGTTCTACACCTATTTCAAGGAATCCATATATAATGGCCCCGATTGAGTTATCTGACTTGAATAAGAAACTCCAAGAGAATTTTGAAAACGGATTCATTCATCTAAGAGAATCACCTTGAGGGGAATCTATTTAAAAAAAATAAAGATGGATCGATGCAACTCTATATTGATCATCAGAAAATAAACAAGATCAAAATAAAAAACAAGAATCATCTACCCCACATTGATGACTTTTTTGATTAACCACATGACACTCAATTATTTTCCAAGATTGAAATTTATTTTGGATATCATCAATTGAGGTTTAATAAGAAGTATATAACCAATAAAACATTCCATATAATGTTTCAAAACTATGGATTTATAGTGATTCCATTTGGTCTTACTAATACCCCCACTATATTTATGAATTTAATGAATAGAGTCTTTAGAGATTACTTTGATCATTTTGTGGTAGTATTTATAGATTATATTATTATATATTAAAAGAATAATAAAGATAATAAATGTCACTTGAGAATTTTATTGAAGACCCTAGGGAAGGATAAACTGTTTGGAAAATTTACCAAGTGTGAATTTTAGATATAATATTTTTTATTTTTGGGTAATATAATCTCAAGTGAGGGTATATCAGTGGATTATTTAAAGAAGAATGTTTTTAAACATTATAATAGATTGATATATTTAGTTTTCTTAGTTTTGATCGATATTATAAATTCTATGTGGTGAATTTCTCCTATCCATCTATTCCAATCACTATGTTAACTTGGAAGGGATTCGAGTTCCTTTGGATAAATGAATGTGAGGAAAAATTCAAGGAACTAAAGATAAGTTTAGTAAGAACAACTATTCTTACACTACCCTGTAGTGAAGAAGGGTTTTCAATCTTTAGTGGTGAATCAAATTAGGGATTGTGATACATCCTCATGCAGAATGATATGATGATAGCTTATTCCTCATGTCAATTTAAGGTTCATGTGAAAAATTACCCAAATCATGATTTGGAGTTAGCTGTAGTATTTTTTTCATTAAAGATCCAAAGGAATTATATTTATGGATAAATGTGTGATATATATACTGATCATAAAATTTTAAATTATATATTCACTCAATATGAGATGAATAAGTGCCAAAGAAGATGTTTGAAGTTGATTAAAGATTATGACTGGTCAATACATTACCACACTTGGAAAGTGATTAATGTTTCAGATACTTTGAACCAAAAGGATAGTGTTAGATTATCTATAATGAGGATAAAAAGATCCAATATTTAAGGATTTTTAAAGTATAGATATTGAAATATTAAAGGAAGGTGTGAAATATTATCTTGCTTAAATGGGTGTTCAACCATCTATCTATGTGAGGATTAAAGAGGTGAAAAAGGAAGATGTGAAACTATATAATAAAATCAGAAATATTTCAATGTTCAACATTTATTTTTATGGAATGATAATTCTCATGAACTATGTATGTTTTTCATCAATACCAAACATAAAGTGAGAGCTATTTGATGAAGATCATAGTTCACTATTCTCTATTCATCCTAGAAGTATGAAGATATATAGATTTATGAAAGAGTAATTATATTGGGAAAACATGAATAGAGATATTGGAAAGTATATATATCAGTTACTAGTTTTTAGAAATTTATAGATAAGGGATAGAAGTATAAGGAGATGTTAAAACCATTATCCATTCTAGAATTAAAATGGGAAAACATAACCATGGATTTTGTCATCGACTCCCCAAAATGTCTAAAGGCAATAATGTTTTTTTGGGTTTTAGTCAATCAAATTATGAATTCAACACACATCTTTGATATTAGAGAAGATTTCAATCTTAATCAGTTTACTATAATATACATTAAATACGTTTTAAGGTTTCATATAGCACCACATTCTATTATATTAGAGAAGGATATGACATTTACCTAAAAGTTTTGGCAAAGTCTTCAGCAAGAACTTGATTAAGACTTGTGTTTCAATACTACTTATCATCCTCAGAAAAATGGTAAGTCTGAGAGATCCATTAAAACCATATAGTATATACTGAGATCTTTTTCGATGGGTTTAAAATGTTCTTGGGACCAACACTTTCCTCAAGTCGAGTTTTCTTACAAAAATAGATTTAACTCGAGCATTCATATGACTCTTGATGAATCCCTATATATAAATAAGTATATAAATACATTTTTTTAGGATAAAGATGGAGAAAGAAATATATTGTGACTTGAGCTTGATAATTGAAAGATTCATAAAATCAAATCCATTTAGCAACACATAAGAGAAAATTAGAGTTGATATAAAAGTCATAAAGATAAATGTAGTTGAAATCTAGAATTTAAAGTTGGTGAAAAGGAATTAATTCGAATTTATTCATGAAAAAAGTTATGATATTAAGAAATATAGGAAAAATGGGACCTATGTATATTGGTACCTTTGATATTTTATATTGAGTAGGGATTGTAACTTATCATCTTGTGCTTCCACTATACCTCAACTTCCCGATGTGTTCCATGTATCTCTTCTGAGGAAGTAAATACCTGATCATTCACATGTAATAAAGTCATAGGATTCATTATGGGAGAATGATATTTCCTATGAACAATCAGTATAGATTTTGGATCATATAGATAAAGTGCTATGGAACAAGACTACTCGCCTAGTTAAAGTTCATTAGAGGAATCAAAAAGTTGAAGAAGCTACTTGGGAAAATGAGGATGCGATGAAACACATATATCCTAATTTTTTATGTTAGAGTGATAGAATTTTGAGGGATAAATTTATCTTAAGCTAAGTAGAATATAAAAAACTGATATTTTATGATATATTTGTTTCAAATAAATTTAATTTCTTCAATAGCTTGTGATACATGCAACACCAAGTTTTAACGAATCACGATATACTATTGAAATATTATTATTTATGGTGATAGTTATCGCCTAGATGTTAGATTGGTGGGTATGAATATAACTAACAAAATTAGGATTTTTTTTACACATGTATAAAATTAATTCAAAGGTTATCAATTGATTATAAATGAAAATAAAAATCATTAGAAAGTAAAAGAGGTGTTTTTTCTGAAAAAATTATTTTTATGTGCGTAATGTGTTTTTAAATTAATAAATTAAATTAATCACTATTTTTGAAATATTTTAATGAAATATATATATTATATATTTAATAAATTGTTTTAACATTCATCTAATGTTTTTTCTGGGCATGAGATAAGAATAAATCCATTTTATTCTTAAAAATTTATTTTTCTAAAAATTGTTATTTTTTCAATTTTTTCACAATTATTTTAAAATGAATTTATACCAATTATAGAAATTGAATCTTGAAAAATGGATCCCATATTTAGAATCAGAAGATTCAAAATTTTTAAACAGGTCACTTTTATTTTTTGTCATTATGAATAACAACCCTGCTAAAATTTTGTCACCTCGGTAAGGGTAAAATGGGTAGAATAAGATTAAAAATTTACGATAAGGATTTAGAATTTTTATAGAACTTTTTTTATCATACTATATGAGTTTATTTCATCCATTTCCATTATATTATTGAATATATTCCCACATGGTTCCATTTTTCTTTGATTAAGGCTTTCATAATAATTTAAGAAAAGAATAAATGAAAAATGTCACTCTCTTGAGTTTAATAACTCTAATATTTTTACATAAGGATAAAAAGAGGAAAATTCCAGTTATTATTTTTTAGTTTAATTATTAATTAATTTTTTTAATCATGTTTTTTTTATTTTTTAGTTATTTAATAATCACCTTAAAATCTTACGCAACGCTGACACAACATTTATTCAATCAATACAAAAATAAAATAAATGATTTTAAAAATATTTAATGTGATACAATTTAGATTAATTATTATGATACATGAATTTTATAGATAAATATATCATATTATGGAAGTGTTAAAGGATTATATTATAATTCATTTACTATTAAGTTGGTTTCAAAGTCAAATTAAATGAATAATTCCAAAAAATGTCATTAATGATATTTTATAATAAATAATATTTTATTAAATGATTTAAAATTAATGAAAATATTATATTCATACAATAAAATATGATATGGTTTAAAATATCAACTATGGTCCCTTTATGGGTCTCTTTTATTTTTATGGTAACATTCTCAAACCTCAAATAGTAAAAAACTTTAATTTTGTGGTAATTGTCAAAAGGGTTAAAACAATGAGATAAGTGTGAAAACATCACCTAAACATTTTAAAATTTTATTGGATTAGAGGATTTAAAATAATAACCATATTATCTTATAATTATATCAATTTTTATCCATTTTTCTATGAAAATTAATTTATATTAATTTAATTCTTTAAGTAATCAGAAGAGTACCCTGCGCCTAACATATAAAAGGGAACACTCTCTATTTCATTATTAAAAATATTTTAGCATTATATCTAAGAAAATACCAACCATAATACCTTAATATATTATTTTAAAATACCCTAAATCTTATTTTCTTTCCAAAGGACCATCCTTTCAAGGCTTAAGGTGTAAGGCAATGAATGTTTCTCAATGAAGCAGTATAACTCTTAACTGAGCATTTTCAATTTTATTTCTTCTTATATCTATTATAAATACACTATATAAATTATAAAATAATTAATTCAGTATCTTAAATATATTTAATTATTATTATTATTACAAATAAAAAACCAGTATCCACCTTCTTCTCATCCATTGGAAAATGATAACGTTACCTGTGCGTATATGTGGACTACCACCTCCACAAAGAGATGTGATTCATTTTTTATTTCCAATTTACATGGATAGTAATAAGGGTTGATTTAATGAATATATAAGACATATATTATATAAAAATTATATTGGAAATGTGAATTATTATTTACCTTTCTTTCATTCCATCTTTCAAAAAGTGAAAACAACGTTCATGCGTATGTA
This sequence comes from Viscum album, assembly GCA_963277665.1. Lineage (NCBI taxonomy): Eukaryota > Viridiplantae > Streptophyta > Magnoliopsida > Santalales > Viscaceae > Viscum > Viscum album. The sequence goes on along the minus strand of OY728147.1, from coordinate 107,945,594 downwards.
CAACCTATTATCTTCATAAATGATGAAATTAATTTGTATATCTCAATACTTTATGGATGAATATATATATATATATATATATATATATATAATATATATGATATTTATATTATGATTAAAATTATGGATATTATTGATCCATTATTAAAGTATAAGTCTAGAACTACCAAACTAAAGTTCTCAGGATAAATGAAATAATTAACACCCAAAAACAACGATTTTAATAAGGAATTATTAAAAAAATGGGTGTTGAAATGTTATAATTAGATATTTATGATATTATAAGAATGTAAATGAATCTGTTATAGAATTATAATACATTTAAAATTATTATAAAATAGTTTATATTTCTTTTGAAGAAAGTTAAACTTGGGGTAAGGTATTTATGTTACAATCTCATTGTTTATCGGGATTGTTTAAGATTATGTTTCCAATGATGAAATTCAAAAAATTATCTCTAAATAATCCCATGAATTTTATTCTAATATGTTTATTTATATAGAATACATGTTTTCATTTCATTTTACTCTCTTTAATAACATAAGAAACTACAATAATTTTTTTAAGAAAAAATGACTTTATTTCTCTCTTTGATCGAAATTAAATTTTCTTCCATGTTCATGTTTTATAAAAATATTTTCAAGAATGTTTTAAAATTATCCTATGATTGTTTAAATTAATTTTTACCCATGATTTAATTTTTAAAATATGGTTTTAAAGCAATCTTTTTTTCATTTTTCGAATGAGTCACTTTTGAATCTTTACCTAAAATGTGAAAGGAATCTTTTTTTACATACAAAATATGAATGGAATTTCTAACCATAAAAATTTATCAATGATTTGAATATTACTTTAAAATTTTATAAGGTTATTTTCAAATAAAATGTTTTACTTAATATTTTCAAAATTTTTAGGTTTCAAAAAAGTGATTTTATAGTGAAAAGAGACTTTTCCTCAAAAATTGTTCCTAGTGATATTTTAAAGGAATTCTCATTTATGATAACATCCTTTAATTTTTCCTATGCTTTTATAGGGATATGATCTAATGACACCATCCAATTTCATTATTTGGATGTATTTTGATTATTATTATCTGATTATGATTCTATGAAATCCACTTCTTTCCCATGGGTTAGTTAATTTATGAAACACATTTCTTTTCCATGGGCTATTCTATGATGAAATGATGAAATTTTTATAAAATCTGTTTAATTTTCATGGGTTATGATATGATGAATTTTTTATGATTTTTTGTCACACATATGAATGATTTTAATTATGTAATGTGTGGTCCCGAACTTATACACCCCACTAATTCATTGGATAAATATGGACATCTCATGAGTTAATAAGGACCATAATGGGAAGTGGAACTAGTTTAGAAAGGGACTATATCCATTATGATAGTCTTGAGATTGAACCTTGACTAAATATATGATGATTTTGGAAGTGAAATAAATATACTATGATAGTCTTGGAAGTGATCCCTGACTACTAAATAAATCATTTTATATACTTATGTGTATACCACAAACTTATGTCTTATGAAAATTTTATGCTCTCATGTATCATGTTCTTTTATTCCTTTAATATTCTTATATTATAAACTACCAATATTTATACCATGACTTAGGATTATGATCTATGATATGAAAGATATGATTTTTAAATGTTATGATCTCATTCTCACACCTTTATTCTCATGTTATGTTGATATCTCCCTTGTTTACCATTACAGAGAATCAAAGATCACCCTTTATTATATTTCCTTTCCCAGGTTATAAAGAAAGGTTTTAAGTATGATTTGACTAAGAAGGGTGTTTTTATGAATAACTTAATGTTAGATGATGTAGATCTCTTACGAATAAGTTGTTTATGTATCAAAGTTTCCAAATATACTAGACCTATATGATTTTGGAGTGTATCGTAATATTATGTTTTTTATATTCATATAATAAGATGTTATATTTATGTATGAGATGTTTGGGTCTCTATACACCATAATGATGTGGTCACACCCATGATTTCCATGTATTAAGGTGAAGTTAAGGATATGGGGAGCGGTAAAAAAGGATACCTCCCCTTGTATCTCAATCGACCAAAATAAAGCAACCCTGATGGGTTTTTAAAAATTAAGACACCTAGAAGACCATTTTTACAAGGTTTTAAAAACCATTAATAAACACCACCAAATACTCGGTTCACTTACATCAGCCACCTGGTTTCCCCATACTATAGGAATGCAACCCAGGCACCCTCACTAAGTACGTAGTGACACCTAACCCTAGTTCCAAACTCATTGAAACCTAGATTTTATATAGATATACTAACATAAACCAATGGAAAAAATTATAACAACCTCACCATAAAACTTATCATCCTTGTAAAGTCTCTATGTACAACTATCATGAACCAGATTAGTTACCAAAAAATGGATGCATGGTCTGAAACCATATCTCTTGGTTGCTATGATCAGTCCAACACCACACCCATGCTAGTGGAACTACACAACACCCCATACAACTCATACTCTGAACCATCATAAACATTTTTCATCACTAAAATAATGAATTTATATCCTCATAAAATCCAACACTCTCGATATCATATGTTAATCACTTCCTGGAACCTCACTAACCGACTAATCTCAAAAACCTAGATGATATTAGAATTTTGGATATTTCCAATTTCAAAAAGTCTATAATGATTCCACACATTTAGAATCATTCATGGATTCCCAAAATCTAAACATTTCACATCAAAGATCGATTTGATCTATCTAAACAAAACAAACACATGCCTAGAATCATACCCAATTGCAACCAAACCATCTGTTATCCAACCCATAGTTTAACACCCATGGATCAACCAAAATGAAAATCCTCACCTTGTTACTTAGGTAATCACACTCTGCATGAGTAATAAAAAACCAAATATATGCTCCTTTATCTATTTAAATTCTTGAATTCCCACTATCCAGTCGATGAATAATATGAAATTATCTATTTCCATGATCCTATACCAAAAATTTTGTGCTCTCCCACTGACTAGACACACACACACACACACACAAATACTTCTTGTATCAATGATCCAACATGAAACCCTTTCCTCTACATATGTGGGTCCTACATATTCATCATAAATGACACATGCCATATGAGACTGAAAAAGGTTAGAACAAAATAATTACAATGGTGTATCCCAACCCACTTCTCCTTTTATGATCCTAGGTTAAACCCAATGGTGTCTCCCACTTTAAAAATTCCCACCTCATCGATCAATAAATACATACATCACATAATCAAATAAATGATGATACTCATAAGACCCAACTCATCACATCTAGAAAAAACAACACCATGAGTCCCACTCCATGGCCTATGAAATCATGGTGATCTATGAAATAGATATCCAAAAGTAATAAGGATATAACATCAACTATTAGGACTCAATAGTCACAACCCTAAAATAAGAAACCTCTCACACTGATGGATGACTTCCTCTTTCAAACCCATTACAGAATCCCTTCAGTTCTTCTAGAAAAATCACAATTTCATGGGTGCCTATATTTCTGTAAACACAATTGAAGAACCACCTAAAGAACCACTAATCAAGATAAGCCACTCAAATCCTCAAAAAATTATTACTCAATCAATTACAACCCTATTTCCCATATCACACAAGATGATATATCTAATTCCCCTGTTTTGATAAATAAATGCTATAACATCAAGGGTATTCACCCATAGAAAAAACAATATATCTTACACCTTCCCATACTAATATCACACCTAATCACACCCCAATGGAGATCATCCAAAAATCCATTGATATTCATTGAGATAGTCCCAATAAGGTAAGAAGGCAATGGAGTATTAGACCCTACCACAACATGGAGGTATCTCACATGGTCCTATACACTATATAGATCTCAAGGGTCTAAAAATGTGTCCCTATCAAAATAACCACATACTATGAATGTGTTAAAATGAAATAGTACTAATTGAAAAGGTAATCATAATGTAGAACCTTAAGTTACATGACCTACACATACACTCACCCTAACCCAACGAGTTTCAAAAACCCATCCATCAACTTATATCACATGCCATACAAGGTCTATTTCACCTATAAAAAATAATATCACCATTAAAATGCTAAACATAGGACACATAAATCATGAAAACCCACACACATCA